>OU342497.1:17202500-17925000 GCA_910589525.2 Ennomos quercinarius
ACCGACTTTATATTTTCGGTTAGGTTTATCGGGACATGAATAAACCTTGAAGTATAAAATGCCAATTTATAATACAGTTTTATCAGCTGGCTTTTGGTCACCACAATAGTGTGTGTATGTATGTATAATATGTGTGTGTGTTTTTAAATGAGAATGAATGACGTGACGAGCTAGTCGTTCACGTGATGTTAAGCAAAACGGCCACCCTTATGGGTGGCCGAACAGTTGCAGTGTCACTCGGAACATTCAAATAATAAAGTTTCACGTCACACTGCACTGCGCACGTCATCCTGAGAAATCACACAGTCTAGTAATCAGATTACCAGACTTTTTTACTTCATAACCACCATCATCATCATCATCATCATCATCAGCCTGAAGACGTCCGCTGCTGAACATAGGCCTCCTCCATGGAGCGCAACTTTGAGCGGCTGCTTGCCTCCTGCATCCATCGGCTCTCCGTGGTTCTAACCAGGTCGTCGGTCCACCTAGGCTGGCCTACGCTACTTCTTCCGGTTCGTGGTTGCCACTCGAGAGCCTTTCTTCCCCATCGATTGTCAGTTCTACAAGCGATGTGACCTAGCCTTTTTACTTCAATACAAGGTAATTAATGATTGTGGTCGCCCGCGGCTTTGTTTACGTGTATTGTATTTGACGCCGTGGTTAGTTAGTAGTTGGGCCGCCGTTATAGGTGGGGTGGTGGCAAGGTCATTAACCATGGTTGAATTTGTTTTAGTGACTTATTATAAAACTCGATACATAAGCTACAGCAGGCTTCCACCCATACATGATACATCCAGTCTTTAGATGAACTTTAACTCACGTTAGATTCATTTATAGACTGGGTGCGTATAGCTACTTATGGTATATGCATAGAGCGTGAGCTCTACAAAAAACTTGACAAAATATAGAGAACCAATAACTAAAAGGTGAGGCTACGCATATAACGATTAGAATGATTCTTGACTCAGGCGTGAGCTCACGAAAATTTATCGTAAATAAACAATGAGCGGAAATAGACAAGATATTTTTGTATCAGTTTTGCTTAGAATGACGTTTGAACTTTAGAAAGAAGCTAATGGTATTCAGTAACCTCCACAAACTTTCACTTCCTCCACAAACTGGACTTTTCTGCAAAGTTCGTCTAGGTAGTGTAACGATACAGGCTGTCTCGTGACGTCACAAATATTATAAATTTTACCTAAAGTATAAAAATACTGAAATAATTTCATTGAAGCATTTTACGCACAAAGAATAGTCCAAAAATAAAGGAAATAGTCGTTGGCATCGCATTAACTGATAAAGAAAATGTAGAGATAGGTGTAAAATTGGACCTTATTTTACCTTTGGTAAAATAAGGTAACAGTAAAAGAAATCAAACCTTCTTTATATTTAGTTTTACTTTTTTACCTTTCTACTTTTAAAGTGTTTTTGATAGGTAATAGGATTTTGTTATCTGTGAATAATTCACGGGGATTCGAGTAAGCTTGCAAGATTTGATGTGCGCTTTTTCTATATTTTGGCCTTTTTTGGTGCTAATTTACTGATCCTGCTCATCCTCAACATTGGTGGCAGCTTTCGGCGTTCACGATGCCAACTCTCAGGTCCATCACGCGGAAAACAAAACGGATTGAGGTAAGCGCTTCTATACTACCAGCAACGTCGTCAGGCGACACGCCTGCTAATCAAAACGACGAGGCTCTCTTGCAGGACACTATGCTGTTACCTTTACCCGTCTCATCACCAACGCCAACGCCTATATTAAAAACGCACTCGGTTGCTTCATCACAAGCATCCGCTAAGGCCCACAAGCTTGCAGCTGTGGCTAGGCATGTTCGTCAGGTTGCAGAGCAAGAAAAGAAGACCGCTGACCTAGCTCTTCAAGCGGAGAAGAGGGCCGCTGACCTAGAACTACAAGCGGAGCTGACCGCTATTGATACCGCAGCGTCCGAAAGGAGCTCTATGACGCGAAAGTGGTTAGTAGATTGTGGTAACAATCTTGGAGAACAAAATAATAATCGCACTTTCGATTTCAGAATTAATAACGACGGACGAAACCTCGATGGAGCTTGCAGCAGCTGTCGCGGAGCTCCCACTCCAGCATGGTGCCGTTTCACCGGGTCGCGCATGTTCGTCGCCGGGCGGTGACTATTGCATACAACCCTGCCTACAGCCCATCACACAAGGAAACACTGCACACTCATTCAGATTAGGCACACACAACATTAATCCTACGCCTAATTGTTATTATGACAACACAAATAAAGTAAACAATGTAGAGACACAAGACTCTTTTATTAAAATGGCGAAAGTCATCGCGGACCTGGGAGCAGAAAGCAGGTCGGTGTCCTTCCTTTTGTTTGATGGTCACGTCTCTGGCTGGCTTTCCTTCAAGAAGGCCTTTTTACGGTCGGAGGCAGGCTTTACCCCGGAAGAAAACCTGGCCAGGCTCAGCGCCGCTTTACACGGTGCCGCCCAGGAGCTGCCCAGAATGCTATTTTAGGAAAGCTAACTCCTCTTCTGCGCTGTAGATGGGCAGATTATGCATCAGCACATTTTGATTCTGGTAAGTTCAAGTTAGAACTTTTGGCAGATTTTTTGGATGCAGAATCAAATCGCCAATTAAAGTTTTTAAATTATCAAAACTATAAAAATATAATCCAAGTTTTCTCGAAGGTTGAAGCTGTGGGTGTTTATTATAGGGCTAGATTGTCGTGGACCTTGCTTTTGGTGGAAAGCTGGGTGATCACAGAAGGTTTTAGTGTGCAGAGAGCAACGCTACAAAGGTATAAGTAGGTATTTTCTATAGCTGGCACAAGCTTTTGTGAAACTACAGTAGAGATAGAAAGGGGAATGTGTTTGAATACGATCCATCACATTTGTTTTCGTGACTTAGTCTCAACTGAAAAATTATTGTCGTTAATGTTGCGGATCATATTAGTATAAATACGTAATTCTATAAATCTATTTTGTGGTAAAAGTACGTTGTACTATATATCTATTCTGTGGTGTAGGAAGGTTCTATTCCTACACGGTTATTACAATATGCATAAAAAGATAGGTATTTTCTTAGCGGATCCTAAGCGGAATTTTACTTAGGAGAGTTGAAGGGTCATATTCCTGCAAGGAAACGAACGGTTTGTATTCTAGTTGCAAAATAGGTAATGCTTGAACGATAGTTAAGTAACTACCGGGAATTAGTAACGACTGGGAATTTATTCTTTATACTTACATAACTATTGGGAATTTATTCTCTGTTTGAAATCATTCGCGAGTAACTTAAATAAAATCGTAATTGAGTTTCACTCTAGTACGAAATATGTAATGCTTGTGCGATAGTTAAGTAACTACCGGGACTTTATTCATAGTTTAGGGTTGTTCGTGTTTGTTTATAGATCAATTTAGTGGACTTCAGAGTTGGGTTTGTTTGATTGATTTTTCAATAAGAGTTTTACTATTTATTCTATAAAAACATTTAATGTACTAGTGATAAGAAATTGTCCTTCGTGTCTTGGGTCAAGCACAGCAGTATCTGTTAGTGATCTCCTTACCAAACGGATAGGGGTAGCTAATTTAAAGATTCGAATGAGAATATCTTGTTGTTAGGAAATAGCATCAAAAATCTATAATATTATTTGAAGGAAACATGTCCTTATCGTATTTCATAATAATGAAACATAATACCTAAATTATATAAACGGGTTTTAGATTACTTTTCAATACAAGTTCTGGAAAATAGAGACAACCTGAATATCACTAACAGATCATTGAATTCAAATAAATATTTACAGTTAAAATTAATACTACTGTTTAGTCCACTGCGTGCTGTTGATATAGAATCTACGATAATATTGATAATCTTTAGACGGAAGTTAGGAGATTTGAAAGTTGAGCTATTTTTAGAGTCTGTCATATACCGAATGTAGTACGTATTAGATAGACTCACAATTAACTAAGGTGATGTCTATTTTGTTAGGATTTGGAAAAAAATAATGTCCTCTTGTCCCTTGCACCTTTTGGAGTCCAAACTAGATAAGTAGATAAGAATAGGTAGATGGGGTACCTGACGTACTGACTTGGGATAAATAGAACAAAATTTAGTAAAATCAAATTTCTCTTAGTGTGGGGGAATTTCAAGCACTAAATAGTGGAGGGTTAACCAGCCAGGTAGTCGAGACCCACAGCATTGGAGCGGTGGCGGGGCTCCTATGCCAGAGTTATGATAAACAAATAGAGTTTACTATGACTTTGCTATATAACAAACTCAAACTCAGTTAGCAATATACTTACTTACGTTTTACCTATGTTTCACTTTCTTGTCTTGTTAATTTCAACATACGTTCATCATGAAGCTTTAATTTACTTTCATATTTGTTTATGACTAGGAACTATAATGTTCAATTTTTTGCAGGAAAAAATTATTCATTCCTACAATTGAAACCTTTCGAAAATATAGTAGGAAATATATTGATTGGTGCATAATATGATTTTATGTGGAAATTTCAGTTCGGTTACTCAGAGTATAGGAATAGTGTTCATCAGGGGATTAAATTGCAATTATTTGTAGGACGATGAATATTTTAAATTAATTTAATATTATTGAATAGGTTAGATGTTTGTTAGGTATTGTCTCATTACTTTAAAAGGATTTGGATTACTACATTATCACAACGTACGGTTCTACCATTTGTAGGAGACGATTCACAAGGCCATAAACATTAAAGTAGGTAGTCCAAAATATCAATCAACTTCGATCACTTTTTAACGTCTTATGATTAGTTTAGAATATGCGGTGATTTTATTATTAATATAATTAAAGATTAAGATAGGGGTCTTTTACAGTAGGTACCACCGCTTTGCCAGTTATTCTGCCGCCAAGCAGTAGTGTGCAAGCACTACTGTGTTCCGGTTTGAAGGGCACTGCAGCTAGTGAAATTACTGGGCAAATGAGACTTAAGAACTGATCTCACAGTCTAGAAATCCTTTTTAGACTGTGTGATGTCTCAGGATGACGTGCGCAGTGCGCGGTGTCACGCGAAACTTTAGTTTAGATTTCCGAGTGACACTGCAATCTGTAATGGGCGGCCGTGACGCTTAACACCAGGCGAATGACTACCTCGTCACGTCATTCGTTTACATAAAAAAAAACTTACTAGCCATCGAAACTAAACTTAGTCTTATTCATATTCATTTATTTGCATTCATATACAATTATAATTTATATTATGTTAGGTCTTAATAAACCCCTTATTAAGCCGCGGGGAGCAGATGGATGCAAGAGGCGAGCAGCCGCTCAAGGTAGCGCGCTCTGGGGGAGGCCTATGTTTAGCAGTAGACGTCTTCAGGCTGCTAATGATGATGATGATGAGGTCTTAATAACTAGCTTAAGTAGGCACATGAACCCTGTAAAGGCGCTTGCAACTGAGTGCGTTCAGATATAAATTCATATCTATAATGCTCCATAAAATTGTATTTAAAATTGAAATGAGAAAGAAATTGGTTGTGATCCCCGGATCTAAAGGATTACATGAATGGTAACGGGTACCAGGGAATAATGAACTAGGGGATTGGGAGGGCCGGGATACTTTTATTTGTATACGGGTTTTTGTTACGAAATGATATTGAAAGCGGGGATGTGGGTGTTTTTGTAAACTTTGATTTGTGATTCAGGATGTTTTAGGAAAAAGGCAATCTTTTTGTGTTATCATAGTAGAATTACTAGTATAGGTGCATACCTAGTATAGGTGCAATACTAGGTGGTAGGACTTTTCTGCAAAGTTCGTCTAGGTAGGTACCACCGCTTTGCCAGTTATTCTGCCGCCAAGCAGTAGTGTGCAAGCACTACTGTGTTCCGGTTTGAAGGGCATTGTAGCTAGTGAAATTACTGGGCAAATGAGACTTTATGATCTGATCACTCAGTCTTGTAATCTGATTACTGGACTGGGTGATGTCTCAGGATGATGTGCGCAGTGCAGTGTCACGCGAAACTTTATTGTTTTAAAGTTCCGGGTGACACTGCAACTGTTATGGGCGGCCGTGTCACTTAACATCAGGTGAACGACTAGCTCGTCACGTCATTTAATTACATAAAAAAAAAAAAAAAAAAAAAACCTTTTTTTCTTTAATAGGCTTTCACTCGACTGTCACACCTAATGGTAATAAGTGACGAAGCGGTCGACGATGGAGCATGCTTGCATAGTAGATACAGGCACCCGTATTATGTAAAAATTGCAACAGCAAAGCAACAGCAGTAGCAAAGTGACAGCAAACACTTAGCGATCGATCGCAATCGCCCGCCTGTTGCTTGTGCACTTTGACCTTTGATACTGGCGACACTAGCAACAGAACAGCAATAGACGGAATCAAAATAATGCACTCTTTAGTTCAATGATTGTCCGAGAGTCGGTGATGTAGCGCTCGATCGCTTTCTGCTCTGCCAAAGTGACATTTGATAGCAATGATTGCAAAATTTACGCCTGTTGCAAACTTTACGTAATAAGGGGGCCTTTTTCTTTGAGCCTTAATATCTCTCAGATTTTAGTTGAAGTGATGACGCCGATGGTAAATTGTTCTACTAACTTTTGGAAGTCATTTAAATAATTTATAAGAATGATCTTGGAGTATTTTATGATGTGAGTAAAAACCTATCCCTGCTATCTTTATCCATGATATTTCTATTCCTTAAAAATGATTGATCTGATTCTGATGATTAATTGAATTGAAGTAAGAATTTGAAGGAAGCAGGCAGACAAATGAACGCATCAATTGTGAGTCTTTCCACTATATCTACCATGAAACCTCAACGTATAAACCTACTTACGCACACATAAAAAAGTAGGTACCTATATTCCAAGCTTGATACAAAATTAAATAGCAGGATCCAAAATTAAATCCCTAAACGATTTATCGACAATTGAGGCGGTCGTTGGAGTAATTTTGTCGTGTAAAAGTAGGCATTTTGTCCACTGTTATCGCTCATTAGGACCCGCATAGTCGGCGCCCACTTCATTACCGTCTTGGCCCCTCGGCCCCCATTACTGTGAAATACTACAGCCCTTAATATTCTACAGTTTTCTCTTTAGGTACAACCGTAATTTCTTATTTGCGCCGTTCCTTTAGATTGGTAGTTAGTTAGAATTTGTGTTCGTGTTGTTTCTAAGGTTGTTGAACCTTTATTAATTTGTGTTGGTTGTTTTATATTTCATGATTTTTATTTTATTTTTAATGCAGAGTGGTTTTGGATAGTCTTTGCGTGGAGTACACATACATAGTTATAGCTATAGGTTGCACCAAACCAATACCCCTCGGAGGGAAATTACTTACATTAAATATTGAAGTTATAGCTAATATTACTCAAAGGATGTATTTCTTTATTTTTAGAAATTAAAACAACTGCATTCAACTATTTTTACATTGCCAGAGCCAGGTTTCAAATCCGCTAAATATAGAAAATATATCCTGTATTTTTTTAAATACTGACCAAAAGGGTCAACCATAAGAAAAAAATCTCTCTAATAAACATTGCATCTTAGATCAGAAGAAGATAAGGAAGTAAATACAAAAAAATACTTGTCAAAGTAAATACTTGGATGGGTGACTGATACAACAAGTGGTATTACTGAGCGCTGTAATAGGTCGCCGTCAATTCCGGCTGCTGTACATAAGGTTATCGCATAAACGAGAAGGAAGGAAAGATAACACTAAAACCATTTTAACAAAATTAAAGTCAAAAATATTAAAGGTGATAAACTCCTTATAATTCTGTCATATTCCCACGAAAAGCGCTCTTCATTCTACACCGGTTTTTCAACGTAAAAACTCGAAGCGAGGCAATAAGAACTCAAGGCTCAGCTAAAGACATTACCAAACCAAAGAGGAAAGAAAAGGGCAAGGCAAACGGGCGTTGAAATGCCTCGTGCATAATGCATCGCGCGACTGCATCGACCTTTCGCCTGAAATCGTCAGGATTACGCGGGCGGGCTTCTACTATTATACTCTCAATTTAAGTAGGTTTGCACTGTTCCAGTTCATGTTCATATAGTATGGTGTCATTTTGAGCCTATAGCTGCTATCTTATAACATCACTATTTCATTCCATCCACTTGTGATTTGGATTTATGAGCTAAGTTTAAGCTATGGTTTTGTTTAACATTAGAAACGAAAAAAAACGAAACACGCTGGTGACAGTAGAAGCAAGAAAAGGAAAAATTATTGTCTATTTTATCTGAAATGACAACTTTATAAAAACATTATAGAAGAGAAGGTATATAGAAGGGAAGAGAAATAGAGGCAGACCTACTAGAGTGTATACAGATCAAATAAAAGAGAAGATACATATCATATCATCTGGAGGAGCCAAAGCATTGGCTGAAGATAGATATAACGATGACGATTACTCCATCGACAAGAGCAGAACTCTTAAATAATAAAAGAAGTCTTAAAAGAACTCTTAAAAAGAAAATGACAATAAAATATTTCTTTACAAAGAGCGGAAAAGTCACGTTTTTCTAAACTATTTGCATAAAATATCATCTTTATTAATATTTTAGGCTAAAATGTGTTGTTTTGTATTAAAACTGATAAGATAAGTCCGACATCTCACTAAAACATCTGAATGGATTCGAATGAGACTTGAAACAGTTACGAATCCATTCAGATGTAAATCAAATGTAGCCTGTTCCTGGCAGTTGACCATCTGGTCAACTGCCAGGAACAGGCTACATTTGATTTCCGAGACCATAGAGCTTATATTCCAAATTGATCGATTGGCTAGACCCTTGGTGGTTCATAAAGTTATCAAATGTTTTGCTATTTTAAAAAAAGTTAGAAGCAAGCGTCTAAATCTTGGCGATTAAATAATTGAATTCTTAGAAAACTACAGAATTGCATTAAACAGCTGAGTGATTATTGAACTTGGATGCAAACTAAAAAACAGTTTTTCAATTAAATCCAAAAATACTTGCCAGCTTAGGTTCCAGTTACCTTTTCCATCACCTGGATCAAAGCAATCGCCTCGCACAACTCCCTATAAGTGGATCGCGAGGCGCACAGTTTCGCAGGCCCTTGTCGAGTTTTTTATAGAGAGTTCACGTTGTTTTCAACTGGAGTTTCAATTTAACGGATTTTGCTCGCGTTCGTTTATTTACTCCAACAGCGCTATTGAATTTTGTAAAGCAATCGCTGTTGGTTTAATTTACAGGAAGTAAAAATTAAAGTAAGTACAAATCAAATATGTTGTACTACTCGAAATCATTCCAAGTATTTCTATTGATGATATAATGATATTATGGAAACTTATCAGAGTCCCATCAGATCCTACACAATTATACCTACTATCATCGACAGAGGTGCTGACTGAAATTATTCTGAAAGAAAGATCGAAGTACCAGGAGACCAGAAATACGGAAAAAGCTAGTTGAGTGATGACATGATACTAGGTTAGTACTTATCTTAGGTATTTACCATTTTATGTGTTTCTATAGGAACGTGATCTGAAGATTATGATTGGAGATATCGATGATGTTATAGGCAATGCAATTGCACATAAATATTATTATGACTCTGCGGTATTTTCCCTAAACAAAAGTTTTCAGTGGGTGTTGCAGTGATGACTTATGTTTCTGGCACTGAGACGTGATCTCTTACTGCTGGCCTCATTAGTAAGCTCAAAGTAGCACAGCAAGCTATGGAGAGTGCTATGCTCAGTATTTCACTGCGAGATAAGATCCGAAATGAGGAGATCCGCAGGAGAACTAAAGTAACCGATATAGTTCTTAGAATTAGCAAGTTGAAATGGCAATGGGCACTTGGGCGGGCCACATAGCTCGTAGAACTGACAACCGTTGGGAAAAAAGTTCTCGAGTGGTGACCACAAACAGGAAAACACAGCACAGGCCTGCCCCCCACTAGGTGGACCGACGATCTGGTTAAACCCGTGGGGTGCCGATGGATGCAGGAGGCAAGCAGCTGCTCAAAGTGCCGCACTGTGAGGGAAACCTATGTTCAGCAGTGGACATCTTCGGGCTGTTGATGATCATGATGATGATGATGATGATGATTATTATTACGACATAACAAAACAGACAAATAAAGTTCTAAAGAAATCTTATTGGAACTTTATCTAAGCTCCAAAGGAATCTCCTTTGGAGCGTGGTCGATCGTCCGGTATGGCACAGCTGCTTTCGGCTCAGCATTTAGCAAGAGTATCCAGCGTCGGTTTTCAGCTTTTTAGTTGAATTGACTAGTATTTTAATAATAGGTAGGTATAAACATGTATTAAAAATATAACTCCTTCACAGAACTAAAATAATACAGCAGTTGTACATAAGAGTTTTGAAACATAGTTACAGTCGAACTCGTAATATGAAACATTCATGGGTTCACTCGAATCGATTCGTTCGGCAAATAGGCCCGTGGGGCAAATAGCAACATACTGTATTACATTATATCGCAGGTACTAAGAGAACTAGATTAACAGAGAACGGATGAAAATAACTACTCTGAAATTGGATAACCTTCAAAAACGTTGGTAGCACTTGAAATGAGATAATTCGTTTTTCAAAGTCAAAGTTATAAATTGGAAACGGGCTATTTTAGCACATTCACGAGTTGAAATCTGAATGCCAAAAATAATTTAATGATTTTCATTCGTAGTAAATTAAATGATACAGTTTAAATATAATATTGATGAGTAGGAACCTGATTTGTTGGTCCTATCTGAGGGGTCTGTTTTAATAGAAACGAAACAGAACTGTTTTTCTTAAAAAAAAAAGCATACTGTGACGGTCAAATATCTGTAACATTATACGGATCACTATCATATATTAATTATGCCCGCCCATAATTGCTAAAATATTTCAAGAATATAAATAGCTGGACATTCTATTTGACTTCTATTCCACGGCTTAACATTATGGGGCTGCTATTGTAGGTCTTACCCTGTATAATGTGGCGCAAATATGTTGCCCTTCGGGTATTACCTGCGAATGAAAGAAACCATGTGTTGTATATGTTTTCATATGGCAATGGTATTTCAACGTTAGCTGTAACTGATTTTATCATATTCGATACGATATGTAAGATGGTAGCGTTGGCAACTATTCAGGTTGCATTTTTAGAGAGTCAAAAATGTGTTTTCAGCGAATGAGTGGAATACCTTGCCGGCGTCCTTGTTTCCAGCTGACTATAACCTGGGAGTCTTCAAGTCACGAGTGAACAGGTATCTTCTAGGCAAGCTTGCACCATCGTAGGCCGCGTCATCACTTACCGTCAGGTGAGACAGTGGTCAAATGCTATGCCTATAAATTGTAAAAAAAAAAGAAGAATTTTGGTTTCCATATTTACCTGCATTTATGAACAAGATTGGTAATACGCATCTGCATTTGTCGCCTGCTTACAGCCATGGGCCTTCCCTAAGGTTCCACACACAGAGTTTGGTCTTTGACTCTTCTTATGCAACAGCTGTCAGCCAGTCAGCTCAAATCGTAGCTGCTCCTAGTTGGAGTGCGTATTATAATACATTTTGCCTAATAATGATATCCACTTAAGAACACGTCTTTTTAACAATTATTGGTTTAATGCTAAATATGGATGGTATCATCTACACCAGCTACTACTTAAAGCACTGCAGAAGTTCTAGATCCTGTAATGACTGGTTTCAGTCAAAAATGTTACGATTTTCATCACAAAGTTCCTATAGATATAACATATTCAGAGTTATAGACGGAATGGGAACGCTAACGAAACAATAGTCGAGCAGGTAAAGTTAGTGTGCGAGGCGTGTAATAATTGGGCAAGATGACGGAGCGACGTCGAATCGGATAGATAAAGAAAGCGTGTGGTTGGAGGTGAGCTGAGCGAATAGCGGAAATGAAACCTTACCACAAATGAATTTAGCAACTTCGCAGTAGTTTTTTTTATCACAGAATTACAATAGGTAATAGGTTATATTCATGTTTGAACCTCCTTTGGGATATGCCCGCCCAAGTGGGATTTGCAGCTAGTGTAAATTTGAGGAAGTAATTTCAGAATAACTTTTGAAAAATATAGACGCTTTCCCTATCACAAAGTAGCAATTGAAGAACACACTACGCATATACACTATGCACTATTACACTTTACACATATTACGGAGAATATCCGAGCCATTGTATTCGAAATACCTTTTTGTGTTTAAGCAAAGTTATCGGGTTTTTACTCCTTTGTGAACTCAATATGTTTCAATTTGTACGAAAACATGCGAAATAAGTTTTGAAATAAAGGCATTCTACACGGCATCATAATCAAAGACTGTCTCGATATTAAAAATTTCGTGGGACCATATTATTATTTTTTACGTTGACAAAATATTGCTTGGTAAAAATATTCGAGTGAGGAGCTGGGGTAATGTAATCTTCATTATTATAAAAGGCTGAGCTTCGAAGACTTTAATTAAATGTGAAAATATTTTTAGATTTATTATTCAAATCAGTGAGCAATGACAAAAAATTGAAACCAATGGGTTTTATTATTCATGGAAAATTGAACTAGGTATTTCATTTGAATCTGCCGGGCATCATCTATAATTATTTTATTACTAATAGTTTTGATTCAATTATTCAATTATTTCTGTGACGCTGAGATAACGCTGTTCAGTGAAACAGTATCCTGAACTGGATCAAACAATTCCCGTATATAAGATGAATTGATTCAATATTGAATCTTACCTATATTTATGTCTATAGAAGCTCAAGATAGAAGTTTCGGGGCAGACTGTGAGCGTTCTAAAGGTTGTTGGTTCATATTAGAATTATTTCCATTTTGAAGATTTGTGAACATGAATATAAATAATGTACCTATTGAGATTTGATGAGGATTTGTGTACAGAAAGCTTACAAATATCGTTTGGCTTGCATTACATTAATAATTAATCAGAAATTCAATCCGTTTTTCGTAATTTCTTTACTTCAGATTATTTATGGGCTAGTTTACTTATAGATGATTTTAAGAGTTTCGTATATCGCAATAATTAAAGAAACTCTTGGGAACAAGTACATATCCTGTAAAACCATAAGACTCTACAGTATAGCTCATTTAGCTCGCGAACACTCTGTGCGAATCCAGAAACGCGGAGGACGTGTTCAAGCATTAATGATATTCCAGTACCTACCAATAGATGATATTGGATCAGAATGTGCACATGTTCTGAGAGATTACAGGTTTCGCAAAAGCATAACCTCAAGTGAACTCTGGGGGCTTATGGGTACCTACATTAAAACTATTAATAATCTTGTAGCTATAACCTATTTCTGTATCTTCCAAGTCTAAATACTCTTCAATTAATGTTGATTTGACGTTTGACTTCATGTGATACCTACCATAGCAATTCGTGTTGATTGTATGTATATAAGAGCTAAAATGGACCTGCGTGTGAAGGTTTGGGTAGAAGCTATTGTGCAAGTGTTAATAAATCGAGATATTGTTTCTTTGACATAGATTAAAGCTTAAAAGTAGTTTTGAAGATAATACGTATAAAATATTTGCAAGTATACAATCTAAACTTGTTAATTTTTTTATTCGTTTATCAATTTATTTAACTAACATCATATAACCTCTCACACAAATCTTTTTATCATTATATATTACATTCATTTTAATATTATTATTCATTGTTATTGGCAAGCTTGGTTTCCACTTCCGTTTGATAGTCCATACTGCTGTAATTAAATCCGTCCCCTTTCTGCTACGTGATCTGAGGATAATCGATCTAATGTCAGAAGCTATGACACGCCCGACTGTACACCTGGGCTTATACAGACTGTTCGGGAAAACGACGACCTATTCTGATAGAACACTGACGCGAAAATTGTAATTTATTGGACAAATTTTAAAACTGTCCATAAATGACAATTGAATCATAATCATCACACTAATTAGACTAATATTGTAAATGCGAAATTTGTGTATGTGGTGTGTTTGTTCCTTCTTAACGTAGCAACAGCTTTGTTGTGATTAAAATAACATTTGGAATCGAAATAGCTTATAATGGTCATTTAACATTTAGTATTACTTTTTATCCGGGGGTAAAACCGCGGGGGCTGATGATCAGTACATCAAAATTTCTCGTTATATCAACTTTTGCAATAAGTAGCTCCGACTTGAAAACTTAGGTAACTTAATACCTACCTGAATTCTCTTCGTAGAATTTGCCAAGGTTCTAAGACAAAGTTAAAGTTTAAGTTCGTCTTAGAATCATGAATTCCTTTCATAGAATTTAGTCTTACAGAATTTACCTATCATTTAGTTCGTCTTAATGTAATTACAAAGTTGGTTTGATCTTATTTGCCGTCACTTCGAAAGTTCTGCCACTCAATAACGAAGAAACAAAAAAGATTAAGTTCTATCTTTTAACACTTTTATCTGTGCCTTTTAAAGCGTCTTTTGGTTCGTCTCAACCCCTTCATAAGGTGGGCCCTACACGTTCAATATTTGTGATTGATCAATATTATTGATCATGTTGGGTTAGTATTGCGCAATGTTTTCCAGTTTACTGTATGGAGAAAACATTGACGCGAATGAACTCGTCAATTTTATTTTATGTTGACTTTATATAAAGTTAAAAACCCATGTACTGACTCACTGACTGATGATTGACATAATTGATCTCAGCTCTCAGAAGTGGTCAGTCAAAACTGAGTATGAGGCTGTATAGTGATAGGTCATGTCACCCCGGGAAAAATCTGACATTACCAGAAAATTGTCTCTGAGATGGAACAGGTCAACGGATCTCGAAAATGATCAGAGATAAGGGGGTCCCGTTTTAACTAAAGTTGGAGTAGACCCTGGGATGTTTTCAGAGAAATAAAAAAAATGGGGGCCCCCGAACAAAAAACGGTGGCCCCCATACAAAATTGAAACGCTCATAATTTGGAAACGGTAAGAGGTATGTGGGTAGTGCTCGACCAAATGTCATAGAGGATGACGGGGGCTGTCAGATGGTTGTCATGAAAATCCAAGATGGCGGATTCAAAATGGCGGCCATTTTGAAAGTTGGTCCGATCGGGGTGATTTTTCGCATGAGGGGGTTTTCGGGGCCACACATTCGATATTTGAAAAAATATTTTGGATTCCGCCATTTTTAAAGATGGCTGCCATACAATTTTTTTTTTCCCATTTTTGACGCATTGTTTCTCGATACCTATGGAAAATTTTGAATGTCTTTGTTGTGTTTTGTGTCCAGGTGATCGAGGTGTCTTCAAAAAAATTCGCGACCTGGTCTTCCGACCTTCGGTCACTCGGACAGTCAACGGCCTGGCCAAACTATATGAGATAGGTCATATGCGTTTTAAGGAATGTCATAGCAAACCCTGGGACGATTTTGGAGATGTCAAAAAAAATTCAAAATGGCGGAAAAAAAAATCCGCCATACAAATTTTAACTGTAAATGACGGCGAAACTATGACACTTTAGTATAAAGAGCTCGAACTAATATTGGTTGGAGGTCAGAGGGGAAGATTGTGAAAATTTTTTTTTTTCAAAATGGCGGAAATTTTGGCCGCGGCGGGAAAAAAAGTTTCACCGATCCGGATGAAAATCGATATCTGGGGGTCCCCAAGGATAATGATCAACATTCTGTAATCAAATTTTGACATGTGTCAACTTTCAATGGGGCTGCCATACAAAGGTGCTTTTATTGAAATATCAACTTTGCTTTTTTGCGCCTCCGTTGCGAGTGCTTTAGAAAAGTCGTTCCTGGGGATCAAGTATAGATGTTATAAGGGTAAAAATGCAATATCAGTGAAATCATTTTTTTTCAAGATGGCGGCTGTAGACGTACCGACTCATAGTAAAAGTTGTTTGATCCGATTGAAAATCGATATCTGAAAATCCCACGGTAGGAATGTGTAAAAAATTTTTTGATTCCGCCATTTTGAAAAATTGCGAACATGCAATTTCACTTTTTAAGGATTTTTAATTCGCAAATAACACCGAAACTGTGAGACTTTTGTAGGGAGGGTTTGTTCTAATATTGTACAGTTTTGTGAGGGGCACACAGTGAAAAAGTACTTTTTTCAAAATGGCGGTCTATTGGTCCGCGTCCGAAAATAAAGATGCTCCGATCGGGATAAAAATCGATATCTGGGGGTCCCAAAGGATCCTGATCAACATGGTTTGGTCAAATTTTGATATCTGTCATTTTTTAATATGGCCGCCGTACATACTGTTATCGAAATTGCTGTTTTGCGTTTTATCGCCTATGGTACTACAGTTTCGGAAGGAGATAGTTGTAATTTTGACAGATGTCAGTGTGACAGATGTCAAACGTCAAAATTTTGACAGAAGTCAAATTTTTTGATAGATGTCAAATGTCAATTTTTTTCCAACCTACCAAATGCAACGACTCATCGTTGAAGCGAGCAGCAAGTATACTGTAGTTTGGTATAAGTGGACGGTCACGACCAACACTTGCACTTGCGGCCCGCGCACGGTGCAAGTGTGCCGCTTGCAACCTGTGCACTGTTCTAATACCGCTGTCAAGTGTAGACAGATGTCAGTTTGATTGATGTCAAATGTCAAACTTTTGACAGATGTCAAATGTCAAATTTTTTGACAGATGTCAAATTTATTGACAAATGTCAAATGTGAATTTTTTGGACAGATGTCAAATGTCAATTTTTTTCCAACTTACCAAATGCAACGACGAGCGAAGCGAGCAGCAAGTATACTGTAGTTTGGTATAAGTGGACGGTCACGACCAACACTTGCACCTGCACACTTGCACCGTGTGCGGGCCGCGTGCGGCCTGCGCACGGTGCAAGTGTGCCGCTTGCGACCTGCGCACTGTTCTAATACCGCTGTCAAGTGTAGACAGATGTCAGTTTGATTGATTTTAAATGTCAAACTTTTGACAGATGTCAATTGTCAAATTTTTTGACAGATGTCAAATTTATTGACAAATATCAAATGTCAATTTTTTTTCCAACCTACCAAATGCGGCGATGAGTGAGTTAGTTTATTGTCTCTCATTGGTATAATTGGACAGTCACGACTAACACATGCACCTGCACACTTGCGACCTGCGCACTGTTCTAATACCGCTGTCAAGTGTAGACAGATGTCAGTTTGATTGATTTTAAATGTCAAACTTTTGACAGATGTCAATTGTCAAATTTTTCGACAGATGTCAAATTTATTGACAAATATCAAATGTCAATTTTTAGGACAGATGTCAAATGTCAATTTTTGACAGATGTCAAACGTCAAATTTTTTCCGACATACCCAATGCGACGACGAGCGAAGCGAGTTAGTTTACTGTAGTTTGGTATAAGTGGACGGTCACGATCAACACTTGCACCTGCACACTTGCACTTGCGCACGGTACATGTGTGCCGGTTGCGTCCTACTCATGATGCAAATGATGCTGTCAAGTCAAACAAGATGGCCGCCATGCAAAGTCACGCGCATTATCATTTTCTTTGATAAATACGGCAGTTTTGTACAAGTACTTGCAAAATTTAAAGTTTAGCTCCAAGTATAGCGTTTTGAACAAATGGAACGCCACGAAAACACCCACGCGGGCCGCTCGCGGCCCGCGCACGGGGCAAAATACTAGTTATTCTATAAAATTGAACGTGTAGGGCCCGCCAAATCAACTAGTTTCCAATCCAAACATCCTACTTAACATACCAACATGAAACTAAATACAGCATGACTTTTTTATTAAACTATGTAGGCATGTAACAAACAGCCCCACCACCACCACACCACCACCACACCACCAGCACCACCAGCACCACCTTTGCCTTGATCTTACAAGCTGGAGTATTAACATCGTGCATTCAAGCACCCTGTATACAAACCGGAACCATTGCAGGCACTTCCTGGCGTTTGAATAACTTGAATATTGTAGAACGCCACGCGTCGGGCACGAACCGGCGATTGTTGAAATTTTCTTTTGTAACAATGTTCTTTCGTGAAAGAGAAATTATTTTTTATCTAATATTGTACCAATAAAGATAGCATAATGCGATGTAAAGTGATTTGTCTCATTTTTAGCTATTGGGTATTTTTTATTTGTTATGTAAATAAATAGCATGACTAGCTAGTCTTTCGCCTGATGTTAAGCATCACGGCCACCCATACAAGATTGCAGTGTCACTCGGAACTCTACATTAAAGTTTCGCGTGACATGGCGCACTGCGCACGTCATCCTGAGACATCACACAGCCTGAAAATCTTTTCTAGACTGTCAGATCAGTTCATAAAGTCTCATTTGCCCAGTAATTTCACTAGCTACAATGCTGTTCAAACCGGAACACAGTAGTGCTTGCACGCTACTGCTTGGCGGCGGAATAACTGGAAAAGCGGTGGTACCTACCTAGACGAATTTTGCAGATAAGTCCTACCACTTAGTAATATCAACTATCGAAAACGTGACGTGAGTGGCTATCACAAACTGGAAGACGTTATGTAGGTCGACCCACACTAGGTTGACCCGGCGATGGTCAGAACCACGGAGAGCCAATGGATGCAGGAGGCAAGCAGCCGCTCAAAGTAGCGCTCTATGGGGGAAGCCTGTTTAGCAGTAGACGTTTTCAAGATGTTGACTGTGAATATTATTGCATTGATGTAAACTGTCACATGTTAAAAAGAACATAACGCATGTTAGTTAATGAAAAACAGCGGCACAGCGAAGCTTGACTACCAGCTCTTAGCCGATTAATAAAGTTAAGTAACGCTTTGCTGTAGTCACAACTTGAATGGGTGACCGCTTCAAAAAGTGATATTTACAACTAAGCACTACCGAACTTCGGAGGGCACTTGGTTTCAGCTATCGTCAGAAGACAATAATCGCTTAGCAAAGAAAGCCTTTGGGCGGCCTAAAGATTCTGACACTAAGGCTGACCACTGCCTAGGCAGAAGAAGTTATGTATACTCGTATTCCTAATACTAAAAGAAGTGTAACTTTAGTTCTCTAATATAATCTAATAAGCAGATAGAACTTTGATATTATTGATGATTTATATCCAAAATATCAAAGTTTGATCTGCTCGGTCTCAATTTTTTAACGTAAATGTGTTTTCACCTCGCTAGCTCGGAAAGGTTCTCTTTGTCGTTCAAAATCTGGGCGCAAAAACGCATTTTAATCGCTAGCGTGGAAAGTGTTTTTAAAATTCGAACGTTTCTATTAAATAATTTTCTCGTCATGAATTGAGGATTTCATCATAGGTCTGCCCAAATTTAACCTTCTTGATATTGCCAGTCCACTGAAAACTCATTAATACCTCAGACTACCTCCTAAAAGATACCATCTTTTTCTCTTTCACCAAGCTCATTTTTAGAATAATTGCACCAAAGAGTATATAACCAATACGCTATCCACCACGGCGACTGCATGGAAAATGGATCTAAACACTTTTTCTTTAATTTTACATGAATCACGTGACGAGCTAGTCGTTTACCTCATGCTAAGCGTTACTGCCACCCATAGCTAAATTAATAAGCTAAAAACCCTAAAAACTAATCTTTTCTTAACCTTTTAGCTGTTTTCTTGCATTTTGCTCGCTGTAGTGAGGTGAAAAGTTGTGTGTTGCACTCGGCAGCAAAGTTTTACTGCGTCTCGTACCTTTGAAACCTTCGCATTCATTCATTTGAACCACTCGCTACGCTCGTGGTTCAATTCTGTAATCCTTTGCTTGCTCAGGTTTCAATTCAAGTACTCGCGCCAAAAACCAACTTTGCAGCCTAGTATAACAAATAACTATTTTCTCGTTTCTGCAGCTACTCTAGTCTAATTTTGATAAGTTTTAAATAAAGTCCAAAGTTGCAAGGTCTACATTTATAAATTCAAATCATACATTCAACGCGCCTGATGACGAAGAGCCTCCCAATAAAGAGGCGAGTGACCTACGCTGACACAGCACACCTGCTTTGCTGTAACAGTGTAATTAAACCAGTTGTGCTACTTATAAATTATTAACGGTATACTTTGCGAGCACAAATGTTTTTGCAACAATAAAATTGTGATCATTCGAAGAAACTTTATACCAAATTTCGTCAAGATTCATTTAAAAATGCGACCTGTATGCGAGTACTGACATTTGTTAGCGAATACTCTGTAGTAAGTAAGAAGGCTATAGCATCAACGCTTGAAACAAATTCAAGTTACCCTGAAATAAATATGACCACAATTTACTAAACACACCAATAATATCAGTAGCATTTGTTTTCAACTCTCCCTTTAAAACAACAATCACTTCTTAGATTAGCACTTTCGAATAGAAAAATAAAACAAACTTCATCAAACGCCTCAGAAAAATTCATAACGCGTACGCTGTTGGCGGTAACAACTATTATTTATTCTGTGACTGAGATGTTTTAGTATTCAATTCAAATCTCACTAATCATTTCAATCAGACTAATATCATAAAAACTTGACCTACGGCCTTGTGATTTACTGTGTCTGGACCCTCATTTGCGCGCGTTGACTCAGCAGGTACATAGTGAGGGACACTTTTACAGTGTTGTTACGTGCTCCGACAATACAACGGTCAGCTGCAGCGCTGATCGTTTGGTTGTATTGATATGTTAACCATTTTTACAGTAAAATACTTCATAGCCCTTGTTTTTGGTTGAATATTGAGTGCTTATGAATAGGAAGTTAAACTCCAGGAATGATATTACTACTTATATTTCAATTGTATTCCAAACTGTTCATCACTTCTTGTATTTATTCACTTCAACAGCCGAAAGACGTCCACTATTGAACATAGGCGTGCCCCTCAAAACGCCACTTTGAACGCTTATCGTAGGGGGGATTTGCCTTAATCACCACGCTTGGCAGGCGGCTTGGTGATCGCCGTAGATTATAATAAATACAGAGTAAAATGCTGCTGCTTATTCTCTGTATATTCCCTTAGCCGGCTCTTACGGCAAAGATGAGAAACACGGGAAAGATGACGGGTGATCTTAATCTCACACATACGGTTATTTTTATCGTATCAATGTAAAAGTGCCCTCATAATCATGTTTCCTGCTGAAACTTTTAACCGCCCAATACATAATAATATCGGTTGTGTAAGCAATCTGTGTGCATCATCATCATCATCATCAACAACAGCCTGAATACGTCCACTGCTGAACATAGACCTCCCCCACAGAGCGCCACTTTGAGCAGCTGCTGGCCTTCTGCATCCATCGGCTCCCCGCGGTTTTCACCAGATCGTCGGCATAATTTCATCCAAATCAAGGTATCAGTTATAGCGTGAAAGCCAAATGAACAAATAAACATACAGACAACGTATCTTTTACACATGACCAACGACAGCAATTGATTCTATGCTATTAAAATAAAAGCATTTCGTCAGTAACACACAATTGTTTCCATGTAAATTGTTCTGACTCTTTTGTTCTCCAACGCCAATTGACAGAATTGTTATTTATATCACCATCCATAATCACAGCGAAACAAATCACCCCAATTCTTTCCCAAATCTCATTGCCCCTGTCAAAAGGCACCCAGCACTGACCCCTATTCATTTTAATATTAGATCAATGCCAACAGCAATTCTGGCTGTAACGGATAACTCGATTGAGTCCGATCTCACTCAATATTGGAGGACATTGGGGTCCTTTGTCTCCCAATCAGGGCTCCCTAATTTTAGTGGAACCTGAACATCAGAGAGGCTTATATTACGCGATGACCGTAGAGGTTCATTTGTTTCAATCACGTCATATGTCGTTATGGGCAATTAATTTGGTTGGAATGGTTGACTTTGTTGTAGCCAAATTGATTGGTTTCTGAAGGCAGTATTAGGAGAGCTATGTGATTTAGCTTTATGCTTTTAATCTCCGAGATATTATGGTGATAGTTATTAAAGTATATAAAGTTCACTCCTAAATATAGGCCTCTCCGAGTTTGCCATAATCACAACGCTTGGCTTGGCTCAGTGATCGCAGTAGATTATAATCCAGAGGAGTATGCTGCTCCTAGTTTTGATATAATCGGAAAGAAATATAGGTTAAGTCTTATCCTTACGTGTATTTGTCATCAACAGCCTGAAGACGTTCACTGCTGAACATCACCCCCACAGATCGCCACTTTGAGCGACTTCTTGCCTCTTGCATGCATTGGCGTTTTAACCAGATCGTCGGTCCACCTAGTAGGGGCCGCCCTACCGCTGCCTCTTCCGGTTCGTGGTCAGGAGTACTGATGATGTTGGTGTTACGCCTAAACCACACTACTATTCTAGCCACATACTTATTTCTATGTGGCTTTTTTCTACAGAGATATTTTTTAGGAAATATGCTTTAGCACTAACTAGAAAAATTTTAGCATCGAGCGGGACTTGAAGCCCCGCCTTTGAAGACGCTCTTCCAAGTATTACACAGCATTGTTTATATACATAGTATTAATGCAGACAGCACAAGGTCTCAGGTTGAATAGCAGCTGCACACACATCAATTATACACAAGTCAAAGTAACAAGGCTCAGAGAGTGAACGTTAGCGTGAAAGCAGTTTAATACTGTATTGTTATTACTCTGTGGTAAATTGGCTCGTCTTGTACTTAATCATGTACAAGACGAGTCAATCCATGCTGGTTCTTGCAAATATGTTGAGGGCTTTAGAATATTATTGCTACCTGCACACACTAATTGACGCAGGGAGTATTTAGTTAGCGTATTACTATTATGTGTTCTGTGGTAATATTGAGTTGCCTTCTGCATATAAATGAGAAACTTAATTAAAAACCATTAAAGATATTTTAGCCGACTTCAAAAAATGAGGAGGCTATAAATTGGATTAGTTTTTTTTTGTATGTTTCCAGATTTTTTTTATTTTTTTATGTTTACATTCACAATTTAGTTGAAATTATATTTTTATTCCCTTTCAGAGTGGTCCCGCAAAGATTTCATCAAAATTGATTCATCGGTGTAGTTTTTAAAACAAAATAACAGGAATATATATGTCCCACTACTCAGGTTGAAATTAATCCAGCCAGGAATTTTTCCAATGAGCAAGTGAATGTACCGATATTTTAAAAGCATAACAATTCTATCAGCGTGCGGAGAACAGTGAAGTGCTAATCATGGTATAAGTGCTAATATCGATTCCAACACTACAGAAAATACGAATAGCTGAAGCAGAATATACATGATATTACAAGAGAATTTGTACGAGGATATACCAAGAGATTTATATAGGAAATGAAAGCGTTTTCAATTCAAATAGCATTGCGGCGGCTGTAAGCTGTCACAGGTGGAATGTAGTAGGTAGTTTGTATGCAAATCTGTGAATCATTTGGACAGATGATCCGGCCATGGTTAATGCTAAATGAACAGAAGAATCATGTTTGGTTTGTTTTGATTCTGTCAAACTACTAAGTTTGTAAGTATAGCTAGCAAAATTAGGCTTATGACGAAGGTTGTACGTAGTTAGGTTTTCTACGTGCTGAAAGTTTGAGGTATTTCCACTGGAGCACCATCGGAGCTTTTGTCGTATTGACCAACTGCATTATATCCACTGCACCACCAATTTCAATAGCACTAACCTCAATAGCGCGGATTTCAATAGCACCAATTTTTTTAATGCAAATGAATAACGTGAAGAGCTCATCATCGCCAGATCTCACGCGTCACCGCTACCCATAACAGATTGCAGTATCACTCGGAACTCTAAATAAATATAGTTTTGCGTGGCATTGCACTGCGCACATAATCTTGAAACTTCACACAGTCTACTGTGTGATCAGATCATAAAGTCTCATTTGCCTAGTAATTTCAATAATTCCAATAGTACCAATTTCAATAGCACCAATTCCAATAGCACCAATTCCAATAGCACCAATTTCAATAGCACGGATTTCAATAGCGCCTATTCCAATAACACCAATATTAATAGCATGTATTTTGATAGCTCCAATTTCAATTGCACGGATTTCAGTAGCACCAATTCCAATAGCACTGAAACTTTTAAAAAAGCTCCCAAAACTTTGTCTAAAATGACAAACAAACAAAACGATGATACTGTTATAGGTATAAAAAAACTTTATTTAGGTAGTTGTCATTCTAAAGGTGGTTTGTGTTTGTATAGAGCAATTTCTCCAGTAGTTTTCTCATCATCCTGACAGCCATGCAGTCTAGGAACACTCTCGTCCTGTCACGAACAGCGTCACAAGATGCAAATGGGACAAAGGTGATGTGAAAACAAAGAACCACTTCTTCGTTGTACTCGCTTACGTCGCGTAACTGCGGGGAAATTGCTTCGGATGGGAGTACACATGTCTGTTTTCGTATGTTTGTGTTTTGGGACTGTTGGTTTTATATCGAAAAGTATGTGTGTACTAAAAGGGTGCGTCTAAAAACAGAGGCGTAGTTTAAAACGCATTAACGACTCTATTTTAGCACATATCCAAGGGCAGGCGATGGTAAACACTTACCATTAGGAGGACATAGCTTTGTATCTTATAAAAACATATAAGATTGTTGTTTTTAATGCAGACCGTAAATATACGAAAAATATGCATGTTGATTTTTATGACACTTAACGAAACTTCTACTAATTTAAAGTTTTAGCCACACCTATGCGAAGTGGCAGCTTTAAAAAAGACGTAAAGCGTATTTTTTTACTGTGTAGATAACATATTAAAAAATCATCGAAATCGGATATTATTTAGGGATGGAAAAGCGTAAGCGCATTTTGTATAGACAAGAGTATACTCTTCTCTTAAGTTTTTAATCATTTGATTTGGCTTAGTACTCAGTAAACTATACCGATTATTCACTTGTTTTATCAGCATAGATATTAAAGTAGAACAAACGCCAAACAGATTACATAAGCAAACGTTTCCTCCTATTTGGACAGCGATCGTAGCAAAGGAGCTTACATTTGCACATGCACATGCTTCCGGGAAGCACATTGTTGAGTTAGTTCGTGGAAACAGATACACCTACTGCATACATTAATAACATTATTTGTTGATGTCACCACCCATCAGTATTATCAACTAGACGTAGATATTACTTAGCACATGGCTTTGTTATTCGTCAGATAATTTAAAGTCGAATAAGTTATTGCAAATAAGCATTTTTTTTCACAAGTCAAAGTGACAATACTTATTAGGGTATATATTTTTTATAACTAAATAGGACCGCATTTGCGGTCTCACCTGATAGAAAGTGACGACGCGGTCTACGATGGTACATGCTTTCATAAAAACTTTTTTTTTTTTTTTTTTTTTTTTTTTTTTATGTGATTGAATGACGTGACGAGCAAGTCGTTCACCTGATGTTAAGTGACACGGCCGCCCATAACAGTTGCAGAAAAACTATTAAAACTATTTTATTATTGAATTTTGTTGTAGCGTTTTAGGTCCATTTCATAGGTAACCATCCCTTAGGCTTTTCCCATTTGCGCATTCCAAATAAGTAGGCCAAAGAGAGGAACGCTTTTTCGGCGTCTGCATTTGCCGAAAACTACAATCTTGGAGTCGAGAGTTTACAAGTAATATGTAAGCAAGCGTGTTACACCTTAGACCACATTTCTTCACCTACCCTCTGAGGTAAACGCAAAGCAAATAAAACAAACGCAAGCCTATCAAACGGTAAAAAAATCAAGCAAAAGCTTTGAGACCTAAGTTCATCGGCATTCTCCAGATTTGTTAATTTCAAATACTGCTCAAAAATTATTTTAAGAATATCAAGGCAATAACAGGAATAAATGTTCTAGCCTGACGATCTACACGCAAATCGCGTTGACTAAATTGTGTTGTGATAGTTTTGTTTTGGTTTGTGTTATCTATAATTAGAAACAAAGTATCGTTCGTCCCAATAAGTCCTGATTATCTCAATCACCATCATGACCAACAATAAAATACGCAAGTCTGCAACTATGACTGACAGGAGCTGCACGCTTCACTGTTCTGGAGAATACCACAGGTTATAAGCGAAAGCGAGGTAATTTTTTTTATTAACCTATAATCATTGTGCCATTGCTAGGCAAAGGTCTCCTCCATTTGTTTCCACGTGTCTCTATCAGATGCTATTTGAACCCAGCTTCTGCTTGGAATCTGTGTAGATTTTTGCGCCACCTTTTTCAAGGCTATCGCAAACGAAATAAATCAAGAAGGATTTAGATATTTTGTTTGCGACGGCATGACGAGCTCGAATCCCACCAAATAGATCGTAACAGTTCAAGATCGTGAGAAATAGAAGGAAAATGGGGAGACCTGCCAAGCGTGGAGATTATGGCGACTACTACTCCAAATGATGGTCTATGTTCAGCTATGAATACAAAATGACTGATGATGATAAGGAAAGCATTTTCCCCGCAATGGAAAAATACAGGTTAGTAATAAATAAATATAAATTAATATGTTTCTCTCTTGATGAAGCCGCGGGGAGCCGATGGATGCAGGAGGCGAGCAGCCGCTCAAGGTGGCGTGCTCTGGGGGAGGCCTATGTTCAGCAGTAGACGTCTTCAGGCTGTTAATGATGATGTTTCTCTCTTACCTTGGACCGTTGTATGAGCGAGACGGGTAATCACATGGATCATTGCGTAGCCAGCTCATCAGCCGCCAATGACGCCGGCTGGCTGCGTGTCATCGACGACAAATGCCAACACAACTGGTACAAGTCGCTCCGTGTATCGAGGACGAAGGAAATAGCTTTTTGTTTGTTGATTTTTGTTTACTTTCCTTATAGTACGAGCATACTAGCTTTAGTCAACGGGCATGCAAAAGGATTGCCATGTTTACCATTGCCTATGAGACCTTTTAAAAAGAGGTATCTATGATAGGAATTTGATAATCTGTATTTCGTCACTCCTATGACTCTTTTCTCCTCAAACATGCAGAGTTCTGATAACATGCATTTTATGAGAAATCATAGATTTAGTAAAAAAGATACTTCCTTATGTCACTTAGTCAAAAACTGGTCCTTCCCCTCGTTCTACTCGTCGCTCAAGTGATGCCTTATAGCTACTTATTTCTTTCTTCATATAAAAAAACTTTGTGTACCCAATTAAGCAGACCACTTTCTAGGAGCTAATAAGAGGTGAAAGGATAATAGATGTGGTAAAGGTAACCTAACTTCCGCTTGAAACCTTATTTGTGATTTCTACATGTGAGTTCTTGTTTTCTGTCGAATGGTATGCAGTTTACAGGGATTTTTTTTAGTGTCTGTTGGTTATAATGCGGAAAAATACAAATAAGGAATTATGATAAAATTACGACTTGAAATACTTATCAGAAATATTTCATAAAATGTCTCCACATTATACGACAAAAAAAACATCTCAGACAATTCATTTGCACCAACAGACTGTTAAAACCAGAATTAAATACAATAACAACTTCTAATTACAAAACTTCCAAAATTAATTTCCCAAACCCCACCCTCCCCTCATCAAATTGAATTACAAACCGCAAAGTACTAAAAAGTCGTCAATTTTAAAATTCAAATCGCACCCCTCAACATTTCCTTAAAACGCTTTCCATATTCAATTTGACGGTTGCCTATATTCCTGCCACCTACCCCTGGAGAGAGTTGAAGGATTTACATTTAATTATGGAAACAAGCCCGAGACAGGTGGCGATAGTGACTGCTAAAATAACAGGCATTGAGAGAATTTGTGTAAACATATAGTTAGTTTATTGCCCAAAGCAATCACACTAGTGTATATATATAGTTTTGCCTAAATCACGCTAAGCTAACTATTAAAAAACTAATAATTTAACCTGCCTAATGACAAATCTGTCATCTAAATTAAAAATAAACTGATGACGCACATTCATAAAAAAGACGAGAGCTAATAGAGCTATTATACGGATTGTGGTCTTATGGGTGACCACATCATACCGTCAGCTACTGCTGAACATAGGCCTCCTCATCAGGAGTTTGTTATAATACCATCTTAATTTAGGCTGAATGTCAAGTCGTTAGGTACACGAGAAGTACAACCTGTATAATGTTACTAACGTGTGAGTTTCATATACTTATGAACAAATTAATTCCAAAGTTAAAGTTTATTACGTCATATCTTTTTGTTTGAAAATGTATTTTTTACATAATCATTAATAGGCCTTGGATCTTAACAGTACTTTGTTCTGGATTTTAGTTTAATATTTTCAATCATTTCTGAGATAAATCTCTGGACAGGCAGTCAGATAAAAGTAAACCTATTGGATTCCAGATTTTTACGAAACACAAATATTTTAGCATTATAACTATAGTTTACTTCAGTGAAAAATAAAATAGATCTTTAAGTCTAATTTTTACAAGTTATCGTCCTTACCTACTAGTCGTAACACGCAAATATACATGAAACTTATATAATATAACTCAATCAGGTCTAATCCACGATTCCACGCTTCAAACAACGCCAACTTGCGAGGAAGCAACTTTAATCAAACCAACTAAGGCAACACTTTCATGAGCAATAATATCGCGGCAGTCCCTATTTATACAACACTGAAGATTTCTAACCAGAAAAGTGCATTTTCTATGATAAAATTATACATCACATCACATAATCAGCTCGGTGCACCAAGCATAGCTGATGATGTGATGCAATATATTAAGATCCAATGAGATAGATGATGCAAGATAAGATCCGTAATGAGAAGATCCGCAGGAGGACTGTAGTGACCGATATAGCTATAGCTCTTTGAATTAGCAAGTTGAAATGGCATTGGGCAGGCCACACCACTCGTAGAATTGGGGGACCGATGGGGAAGAAAGGTTCTCGAGTGGCAACCACGATCCGAAAGATGCAGCATAGCAGCACCGATGGATGCAGGAGGCAAGCCGCTCAAAGTGGTTCTCGGTGGGGGAGGCCTATGATCAGCAGTGGATGTCTTCAGGCTGTTGATGGTGTTAATTTTTATATTGTTAGATAAGCGTAGTGCTTACGATATCTACACTAAAACACTTTTTGAATAAAACATTGGTATATCCGTTGGACTTGCTGAGATAGTCTCGCTCGTAAAACCACAGCCTGAGACTGGCTTCCACAGACGGAAGCAGCATGAAAATCAGGTTATTCTAGAACTAACAGCAAACAGTCGACAGAGCCTTGTTATAAGTTTATTAAACGAAATTGAGTGGCTTGTTATGAGTAGGTGCGTAATTTAGAAAGCATTACATAACTAAAAGTCACCGACATAGCTTTAAAAATTGGCAAGTCATAATGGCGATGGGCAGGTCACAAAACTAATAACCGATGGAGAAGAAAGATTCACGATTGGCGTTCATGAACCGGAAGACGTAGCGTAGGCCGACGTCCTGGGGCCTATCACGTAAGTCTGGTGGCGATGGTGTGCATGTGGTCGTCTCTTGCACACACTCAATGACTTGTAAATTGGCGCGTGCAGGATGACAGGTGATGTCCATTACCACACACATTGTTAGAACAGTTACCCGATAAACGTGCTGGTCAGAACCATGGAGGGCTGTTGGATGCAAGAGGACAGCAGCCGGTCAATGTGGCACTCTATGAGAAAGGCATATATTCAGCAGTGGAACTGTTTTGGCTTATGACAGTGATGATTACATAAACAAGCTCAGTAACAATTCCACTCACAAAGGAGGAATAGAAGCTAAAACCCCTTTGGCCGTCTACGAAATACGAGTGTCAAAACACAGAGGCTTAAAAATAAAAATGTGGAAGCTTATAATATGACCTAGCTAAACTCCGTCGTTTCACCCGCAGTTTTAAGTTTAAAAATATTTTTTCCTACTAGACAACCAGTTATCAAACGGTATTTTAATGGGAATAAACGGTGTAAACTATCTACTTTCATTCCAAATTTTATTGAACTCCGTTTAGCCGTTGCGACGTGAAAAAGATACAGATAAATTTCCACGCTAGTTCTTTTTATTTTGTTTGGTGGTGATAGAGTATTTTGCGGAGCTGTAGAACTAAAATGAAGGGCTTGTTCCCACTGGCAACACACACTGATTGAAAACTTTCGTTTTCAGGCTCTGCGGTATTTTGGACGTAAAGATAGGACGAAGCTTCCCGAACGCTGCCCGAATACATGTTCACGCAGACAAAAACAGGTTCTAGTTGCGTTCTTCTTTTCACTCAAGACGCGTATTTCTATTTCACACTGCATTGCATTTAAGTTTAAATATATACCTACTAACTGTTATCAAGTTCTTTATTCATTTATTTTTTTATGGATGTGACAGCTGAATTTTAGTGTAGTCTCCAAATGGAGCAAAAATGGATCGTGAAAACGGGAGCAGATGCGGTAGCAAGCGCGGTGGTAATGCGACTACCTTTATTCCATACTAAAGCCGTACGTTCTGGTCCAACAATGGCGAAACAAAGCAGCTTTGTTGCGCCATTGTATCTACAGTAGCATTTCCGTCGTTACCTCGTCGTTGCTTACTCGGATCATTTCTGTTTTAAAGCCTACCGTGTTTTGTTTTACATTTTATTTTAAATAATGGATGGAGTAGTTTTTTTTTTGACACGTGGAAAATTTCATAAATACAGGTATGATGGCAAGTGATGACGCAGTTCAAATACAACCTGAAACAAAAGAAAAACTTAAAATAAAATATTTTTTAAATACTCTTATTTATGGCCGCATCATAATGATAGCCTATTTCAAAGTTTAATTTTACAACTTCTTCTTTAATTAAGTAATTGTCTCATATATGTTATCAAGTAAATTGGCTGATTTTGTCTGACTAAGAATACTGAAAGTGTCTGAAACATCTAAAATGAATTACCGAAAACATTTAATTCAATTAATACAGATTTTCTAAAACGATACAACGCGCATTTATGTTTTATTCAAGTTTATAAATATTCAATAACCATAAAATATCAGTTTGGTTCGCAACAAAGCTTTTTCTGCCCTCAAGCTGTTACTGTTAGCATATTCTAAGCGAAAATATTATCGAAATACCTTCATTATATATTCCGATACAGAAATTCGAAACTACACCGCACAGAAACTAAATATACTTATTCTAAAAACAAGCTTAAAGTTAATGGAGTAGAGGGGAGAGTTCATTGAACACAGTAGATATAACAGTAGAAACATAACTAAATAAAAGATTAATTAAAAGGAGTAAATAAAAGATTCTCCTTCCAATTTCATTTATAGTATAAATAATTTTGTGGGCTACACTTAACTGTATCTTTAAGTTGCTATGACTTGCCTTGGCTATGACAACGTTTCCATTACCTACTGACTTTTTATGGACCCTGTGGAAACCACTGATATAATGACAATTCAGTCACTAGATAGTAGAACTTTTCTGCAAAGTTCGTCTAGGTATAGGTACCACCACTTTGCCAGTTATTCTTATATTCCACCAAGCAGTAGTGTGCAAGGACTACTGTGTTCCGGTTTGAAGAGCACTGTAACTACTGAAGTATTGGGCAAATGAGACTTTATGATCTGATCTCACAGTCTAGTAATCTTATTATTAGACTGTGAGATGTCTCAGGATGACGTGCGCAGTGCAGTGTCACGTGAAACTTTTATTTAGAGCTCCAAGTGATACTGCAATCTGTTATGGGTAGCCGTAACGCTTAACATCAGGGGAACGACTAGCTTGACACGTCATTCGTTTACGTAAAAAATAAATAAAATATATACTTTAAAAAGTCACACTAAGAGTTTTGTGATTGTTAGCATGGTCACCTGTAATTTTGCCTCGCTATGATTTTTATGGTGTAATTTTCTTGGTATTTAATAATTTTTTTTTAACGGGCAAAATGCCTTTTTTACTCAAGCTAACTACTACAATAATAAAAACTAAACTAAACTAAGCTAAACTAAACTAGCTATACTACCTACTACAAAGAACACTCATGGACTGTATAATAGCCGCGATGGCCTATAGACAGTCCAAGTGCTCCAGCCCACTACCGGTAGGTAGCGTGCCCAACATGCTGGCCGCATTGCCACGTTGAATTGCAATGCTGATGCGTTGGGCCAAATAAGTGCCAGCATTTTGGTCACGCGTCGCATCGACCAGGCGCTCTGATAGACTTTGGAAAACGCGATGAGCTCCTGGTCCCCACGGACCCAGGGTCTCAACACCAAACGGCTCAAACATGTAACCGCTACCGAGATTACTATATTTGCGCCGCTTTAGCCGCTCAGCAGAATTAGCCGCGGCACCGGCCCTAACGTGTGTCTCGGGAAGGTGTGATGGCGCCATAGTATCGACGCAAGTAGCGTCCCACACTAAAGGCCGCCCCATCTTCCAGGGAACCAGAGTCATTTTAATAATTGATATGCAACATTTGATCCAATTATAACGTTAAAGAAAGACAATCTCACAAAAATATTTTGAAATTTAGGGTTATGGGGCGTTTCGGACCGCGTGTGGTTCACACCGCGGTGTGAATCGCCCAAGTGGTCTAAATGCATAGGCTCTTTTCGGACCGCGGTGTGAATTTGACGTTTCAAGCTACGTTGCAAGGACTGTGCCGTAATGTTTCTGCCATCTTCCCCCTTCTCTAAATGTATTACTGTACACTGTGGTGTGAACGAAACTTTCATTATTTATTCACTCTGTATCGGCAACACTAAACGGTGGAATGGATACGAATGGGTTTAGTTGTGAACTGATTTCAGATAATATCCTCGTTTAAAGTTCTATTTCTGAATTAACTCTGACTGAGTATACATATTTTGTTATAATAATATACGGATAATTATTATTAGCGTTGCGTGGCTGCGTCTATGACGAATGAAGGATTTTTTAGCGATACAAAATGAAATAGTATCTATATCTAGTGTAATTCCGCTAAAAATACCTTTAAGCGCGTTTTAGTGGAATGACACTAGATATACTGTTTTCATTTTGTATTTAACATGAATTTCCGTGAAGTCCCGCCTGAGTAAATCAATTCTTTATTAGTGATTTTTATTTGTGTCAATGCGGCGCGGCGTTTCTGTTCAGCTCTCATACCCTGATTTGTTAATTCCAAAAACTTTATAGTTTGATAAAAAGTTTGAAGAGAGAAATTAAGAGATCCTAACCTATCAAACCACCAGTCAAGCCAAGTTTGGTGATATTTTTGGAAGATTTTACCACAAGAAAATAATTCGATACAAAGTTACAATATTTATAGATTGCTCCCATGTAAACCAATTTTGATCATGTTTACTACAAGAGTGTTATATTGACTAAGGAGTACCCTAATCAATGTTAGGTGACGCTTCATTAATCGCATTGTTTCTCTTTCCTAAACAAACATACATACATGTCATAGTTTACGTACACACGTAACACGTACTTCTGTTCTATTTTCATTTCTTGTGATATAGATCGCTAGGTATAATCAAAGAACAAAAGTTATTCAATGAGATATTTATTAATCTATGCTATACTTATAGATGTTAAATTATCTCAATGCATGAGGCGTTTACATATATAAAATCATCATCAACATCAACAGCATGAAGATATCCACTGCTGACCATTGGACTCCCGCAGAGAGCGCCACTTTGAGCAGCTGCTCGCCTCCTGAATCCATCGGCTTTCACCAGATCATCAGTCACCCTAGTGGGAGGCTGACCAATACTATACCTACCTACAATACCAATATACCAATACCTACATTAAATTATTCATTAGATTTTAAACTGACCTTAGTAATGCATGTTCCGGCTAAAGACGGATGAATAAGGGTTAAATCCTACCCGCTAGTTAAAATTTTCTGTTACGATTTATAAAATTAATCCTATAGCTATCATGACCTTTGAATTAGACATCAGATATAGATAATTAAACGAAGATTAATGATAATGATACTTCAAGCGTATTAACGTCTGCTATAATCATGCACCTGCAAGATAATGATCGTATGCATGACGCAGCCGTTTTTCGTCTCTACCTAGACCATTATATTTTTATGATATTCTAAAACAAGAACCTCACGTTTCAATAACTATTATATTTTATATTTTATCAATAACGAGTATCTATCTCGTAAAAGCAAAATATTCACAGCGTGCATATCTGAAATCGTGGATATCACACAGACCCTGGATAGAATAAAAATGTAAAATAGACGATGCACTCGGAACAGAATGCAGTGAATTAAAAAAAGGAAATCTAAAAGTTATATACATTCCGTCTCCATTAATTTTGAACAAAATTTGCTAAACCTGTGAAGTGTTAAGAGTCTAAAGGTAGGCAACGCACCAGCAATGCCCTCGATGTTGCAGATGTCATTACGCGGCGGTGACCAATTACCATCAGGTGGGCCACCTGCTTGTTTGCCACTCATCTCATAAAAAAAATCTTCACACCCTTTTAAATATTAGATGAAAACTAGATAAATATCCTACCACCGTGGTATACTTCACAGAGCAGGAAAAAATTACGTTCGCGTCCGGCTAGAGGCGCGTTGCTCAACACTTCATAGAATTCGAGCGTGTCACGTTTTTAGAATAAATCATCATTATTATTTACCTATGCAGGTGACATTAACATAATTTGTTGTAATGTATTGCCTTGCTACTAGTGTATGCGCTCGGCGCCTATGTTCGGCACGAAAGTCGACACGAACGTCCGAGTGCGAACACAATTTTCTTTCGGCTCTGTAGTATAACCATACTACACTATAATGTTTTTCTTCACTGAAAGTTCAATCTCAATGCAGGGTCACTGTACAAAACGGATTGCTGATTATCTTTAATATTGGCTGGCCTATCATTGCTTAAAAAACCAGTTACACCTACTTTTCTTACATCTTGCCGAAAATCCTAATTGCATGAAATCAAGATCGGTCCAGTCATTTAGATAGTCGTGAAACGTAATAAGCAGACAAAAAAAAGAGAAAAACAATATAGTAACTCCGAATTAATGATATTAGTATGGAAAGCTGGTTAACCTGGATAAGGATAGCAAACGTAGCAACGGGCCAATCTAATCCCTTTTGGATACATGTCTAACGGAAGTTCTGTAATTTTACTGGTAGGAGAAGTTACATTTACACTTATTTCTTATCCCGTAACCAATTATCAAATGGCTTTACTGTAAGGAAATGTAAATCTTTATAGATAACCAGGTAATCAAGGAGTAAATATTTTTCTTGTTTGACAACCAATTATCAAACTTGATTTTCTAACGGGATTATACGATGTAATTTGTTTCTATGAAGAAATTATATATTGTCTCCATAATTTCGTACATAACAGGATTATTTCCTGCTGAACTAGGCAACTATAATCTTACTCAATGCAAAATCTCTACTGACAAGTCTCAAAGCACACTTTTTACCACAACCCTCAGCGAAGGGTATTCTAACAGCTAGTTCATTAATCTTTCCTGCATAATAATGAGAGTATTTCAATTTTAATTCAGTTAATGGACTTTACTCAAACTTTTCTCCTAAAACCGTTTCGTAAAAAGAGGTGTGCGGACTGTGAGGTCAGCGTTACCAGGCTTAAAATTACGTAGTTGGATTTTCAATTTTAAGCTTAGTGGATATGGTTGGTTTTGGTGTGGAGTTTTGTCTGCTGGAAATATCTTATTAGAATTATTTTCGTTTGACAAATCCTTTATTCAATGAGTTGAATTTCCTTATAAAAACATAATAATGAGTTTTTAAGTAAACTAATTGCAAATCTTTATACTTACTCGTACAAGGCTCTTTTATACACTACCATGAAATTAGCTGACGTGACTTATAGTAAAGTATCTATATCTATACATATAATAAAACTGTAGAGATAAAAAAGTCTGTAATAGGAAGATATCAAAAAAATAATCACACAGGTTGGCTTAAAATTAGCCGCTGATCACGTTAAGCCACTTTTTATACACTTTGTCTGTTTGTTTGTTTGTTTGTTCGTTCGTTCGTTCGTTCGTTCGGCCGTTCGTTCGTTCGTTCGTTCGTTCGTTCGTTCCTTCGTTCATTGTTCGTTTGTTTGTTTGTTTGTTTGTTTTTTTTTTTTTTTTTTTTTTATGAAATGAGTGGCAAACAAGCAGGCGGCCCACCTGCTGGTAAGTGGTCACCGCCGCCTATGGACATCTGCAACACCGAAGACATTGCCGGTGCGTTGCCTACCCTTAGAGAGGACTCTTTTAACACTTTTCTTGAAGCTCCCCATACTGTAGTTATGCGGAAAAACCTCAGGGGGAAGATCGTTCCACATCTTGCAGGTTCTTGTTTGTTCGTTCGTTTGTTTGTTTGGACTGAACTCCTAAAATACTGAATGGATTTTCATGCGGTTTTCACTAATATGCTTAGAAATACCCAGCGCTTAAAATAGGATATATTAAAATTGAAATATCGTTAATTTTGTTGTTGATGATGATAATGATTATTATGATGATTATCATGATGATGATGATAGCCGTATTTGAATTAATTGATCATAGATATCAATTTCAGCTTAATTCTTTACGTTATTCTTAAAATAAGTAATGTTCTCGACAGATAGAAAGACAAACAGACGGACAACAAAGTGCACAGCTTCGAAAAGATTTAGTGGATTATGTTGTTTGGTATATAGAAAATGCATGATCTATTATTAGACTACCTAAACGTAGCAATAACACAATACAAGCGTGCGAAGCCGCGGGCAAAAGCTAGTTTACAATAAAAATACTACCATTTCTATCATTATCATCATTTACATCACCAACACCACCACAATCATCATCATTATCATCACCATTTTCATCATTTGTTGCAAACTGTTCTCCCCTGTTCCTCCCTCCTGTTTCTTCCTAGGCTAAGGCAACAAAATCTATGCATTCGTAGAAAAAGACCGAATGCAAGTTATGGGAGGGTAAATAGCAATCTTCTCTTTCTTCTCATATTAGGCCAGTGGTCAACCTTTGTGTCTGAATTTTACGACTACAGCCAGAACGGCAGCACTCAGTTGTAAATATCAGTCACCATCAAAGTGGTGACCGCAGTGAACGTTGCTTAACTTTGCTGATCGGATAGGAACGGCTAGTCGTGCTGCGCTATGAGATGATGAACTGGTAAATATAGAATTCCTCATCTCAAAATCCCTTCTAAAAGAGAATCTTAAAGGAGATTTTGAAAGCAACCCTATAATTGAGCCGTGAAGCTCATTAGTTAAGAGATCTGACCTAAGAATCTGGGGTACCTGGACCTATTTCAAGAGGGTTAGGATTAAGGGTTTGGCTTAAGTAAGCAAATACGTCTCATCTCACTTATTATTTATGAAGATTTTACCTGCCTGAGTATTTGCTCGTGACCAAACTAGGTTGCCAAATTTATTTGGCTAACAGGAATAATTTTTCTTGACTCTGAATCGAAATGTTTTGAACTTTTAATGGATTTTAAATATAATAAATAGATTCAGTACAGAGCGATGGTGGCCCAGCGGTAGCATGTGCGCTTTGTAATCTTACGGCACCGGGTTCGATCCTCAGCCCTGCACCAATGACTTATCTAGTAAGTTATGTGCAGATTTTGATACCATCGCTTCATACCTGTCCCGGCTGTCATAAGTACCTCTATGGCAATCATTACGGGTGGTCAGAAGAATCTGACGCCTGTTCTAACCATCCCTGTTACTGGTTCTTCATGGGTTGCGAGGTCAGATGGCAGTCGCTCATGTAATTTTGATACCTCGCCGCTACAGGTTAGATTGAAAGCCGACCCTATTAACTAATGGGAAAAAGCAAAGAGGATGATGATGGAATAGATTCAGTACCATATTAGTAAATATTTCGTATTTTGACCGTTTTACATAGTCTTGTTCATAGAATACTTTTACGTTCAATAAAGTGTGTTTGTTTCCATGTTAATTCTATGAAAATTAAATTAGTGCTCCATAGAAGAAATAAACCTACTAATATTAATAGGTACCTACAATTACCTCATATTTCTTTGTAAAAGCTCGCTCCGGAAGGATTAAGTACGAAGCCAATGGGTTCGAACACGGCTTATCTATGAATCCTGTCAACACAAAAGATACGAGCAGCGCGTACGCGAATATCCAACCTTATGTAAGGATTTAGATACGATTATTTGGTGATGTATTGAGAAATCTTTTATACCACAATACCTTTAGTAATTGAAGATAATAATGTTATATGTGATGAATGAATTGTTTTTTTTTCCCCTAATCTGATTATCTCAGGTTTGCACAGGTTTGGCATTGTAACAGACTAACCAATCATTTTGATTCGAACTTTATATTGCGAACTAAAAAATGGAACTTTTTGACAGCGTCTGTGTTTCCGAATACGAGTAGCTATAATCTGGAAGTTCTTAAGAGAAGAGAGAGCGACTGAGATTCTTCTAAGTGTGTGTGCTATCGTCGACCACAAATACTCTACTTCCAGATGGATCTCTATGTCTGTAGCCCAGACATCAGGGAACTGAGTATATTATACCGCAATTTCATTCCGATTCATTAAGTTGGAGACTCCACGTGAAACATTAAAAATAAAGAGCGAGAAAACGAGTTAATAAAATCGTTTTAAAACGTAGTAAATTTTGGCTGATGCTTGACTTAAACATTTAAAGCAGAAAGTAGTTTCAGTAAAATACTTATTTTTATGATACTTTCTCTTTTTACTCTTCAATTTGATGTCTCCTTTCTATCAACGTCAGAGTTTAAAAATGGCTACGAATATCCTTTTCGGGATACCGCTGAGCTTGTCCCGTCACTTAGCTGCAAAATAAATATAAAACTAACCAAGTGTGTATCCCAAGGTTTTTGTTGGGTTCTGTAGAATTTTATAACTAAAACATATTTTATCAAAAAAAAGAAACGCTTTATTATGTAACTTTTTATCTACTCGTATACTTACTGGTTTGAGTGATAAGTATAGACTAAATTAGTAGCAATTTTTAATATTATGAATCAATCAAAGAATATTCTTCTCTGTTATTCGCGTAAATCAAAGTAAAAATAAAACAAAGTAATTTAGAATACTTATTTACATTATTGTACATATAAATGTATCAATTACGTACCTATTATAATCAAATTTCCAGTGCTAAGTCATTTTGCACATTTTTAAAAATTTTATTTAGTTTTTCGTAAGCACATTTAAAATGAATGAAACTCATGAGTAAGACAATAAAAGTACAGAGACATAAGTTGACAGGCTTGAAGAATCTAAGGCCCATTGCTCAGTATCAGTAGTCAATCAATGCTCAAGTCGAGATTTCATTCATAAAGCGATGATTTTGTGAACGAAATCATAAATCCAGCACGAAATCACGGCTGAGCGACATTCTGCAATACAGGCCCAAGAACGTTCCCTTTTCAGATAGATTGAACCCTAAAAACGAGTAGCTCTAATGGAAATTAAAAAGTATCTTCGCTTTACTCTATTTAATTGAAACAACGAGGGGGATCGAAATTGCTATTAATTTAGAGTTACTGAGGAAATACTGCTGACTTGCTTTTTTTGGTCATGAACGAGACTGTTTTTAATATTTGAATATTTCAACACTATTTAAAGAAAATATCTTAGTTTTAATTAGAAACATTTGAAACGAAAATAACAGTTTTAATTTTAATCTATTCTAAGTAAGGTAATTTATTTATTTATTTATTTATAAGGATATCTTACATGTCAATTTTGTTGGAAATATACATATTTAAGTCAATAAGATCTGTAAAAATAACAGTTATCAAAATAAAGATTATCTAACAGTTCCCTTTGATGTAGATAAGGTTGGATCATGGATCGATTTGTCTGCCGGGAATTCATCTACGCTATTATAGCGGAAGCAGAAATAAAACGGGCAGAGTTTCGGTAACTTTTTGTAATTGTTCCTTCTTATAAAATTGCAACAGGAATAAATGTAGTAATGGCTGCTCAGGCTTACATAGACACACTTTTCCCTCCATAGCATGGCGTCGCTGACAGTTCGGGCTGGCGGAAGGGGTGGTGTCAATATGGTGGCTTGGCTATGGTTGACGTCACGTCCGTTACACTATAGTAAGCTTTGTCGAGCAGTAGCATCTTGAGCTTGCGATGGAACGAGCTGTGACTGGGTGCGTCAATCATACTCTTGGGGAGAGCGTTATAGATCTTGATGCCTATGTAGGGAAGCTGTCTCTGTGACTTGGTTAGCCGTACATGCCGCGGTTTGAGGCGATGTTTAGTGTTGTGGTTATCTGTGTCAGCCCACGTCGGGAACTGTTCAAGGTTTATTTTTATAAATTTTGCTGCCTGTAGAATGAACTGACAGGGTAAAGTTAATATTTTCTGTTCCTTGAACATTTCTCGAGCAGGGTGATCCCACTCCACACATTATTCTAACCGCTTTTTTGCGTTCTAAATGCCCTGTCTCGTTCCGCAGCTAGGGCTCATAGTTCTATTCCATAAGACATTATCGAGTGGAGGTAGCCAAAGTATGCTTTTTTTTATATTGTTTTGGTGGAGACTACCGCACAAACGAGACAACGCAAAGCATGCAGAGGGCAAGCGGCCACATGTAAGATCAATGTGAGTTTCCCAAGTGAGGCTTTAGTCGACGATAAAACTGGTAAATTCAAAAAGACCCAATGTGGTAGTTACAAACTACAGAATAACATCCTTAATTTGCATCGTAATTGAAAAGCCATTTGCTGGTGATTAGCGTTAAATTCAATAATTAAAAAGTATAAAGGTAAACAGTTTTTATAACTTTTTGCCAAGCTTTTCTTTTGCTTAATTTAGCTGAAGACCGTTAAAACGCACTCAATAGAGTAATAGCTACTCAGCGTGTCGAATAATCTCGTACTAAATCGAGACGAAATAATTAAACTTTATAACATTGAAAAATAAAAACAAAAGACTATGAAACCCAGTGTGAAAAGCGATAGCATGTAGCGTCTGTATTTAGAATTCAAAATTCAATTAAGATGACCTCGTTTTTTATGCTAAAAAACACTTGATAACAATCTCTTAGGTAATGAAAAAAGGTATAGTAAGGATTCTTTTACAAAATACCGGTCTACCCACGTTTTTAGGGTTCCGTACCCAAAAGGTGAAACGGACCCTATTACTAAGGCTCCGCTGTCTGTCTGTCTGTCCGTCTGTCACCAGGCTGTGTCTAACGAACCGTGATAGTTAGTGGAAATTTTCCCAGATGACGTATTTCTGTTGGCGCTATTACAACAAATACTAAAAAACGGAATAAAATAAATATTTAAGGGGTATAACGTCTATGACCAGCATTCAAATTAAAACACAGACTGCATAAAAATAATATACAACAAACACATTTAACACATACAAAATTATACCTATTTAGTGTATACCTAATTTCTGAATGAATTGGATTTTTTAAATTTAATTTATTCATAGCGTACCTTAAAATCGCTTACAGTACAAAAAGGTTTAATACCAAAACTATTTAACCAAAAAATTACTAAAGTTGTTTAAAAGTTCAAAAATAAAAAAATACATTAAGTACCAAAGATAAAACGGTATTTCTTTCAAGGTGTCCACTAATTTAACGTAACGCCGGACTTATCTTCGAAAGAATATCTTAATTAAAACCCACCGTATTCTTTAACTTAATTATCGCCCAGAAATTACTTTTCGCATTAATGTTAATGTGTAATTAATTCCGGAACAAAAATTAGGGAGTTTAATTATTTCGAGTTGTACTTTGTTTAGTTTGGGAAGCTGGAATTATTCGCAAAGTAGAGCTTATTATGAAATTAATTTTGTTTTGGAATATTTTCCGGAGGTAAAGTGGAAGTAGCCAATAAGCTCCGTCTAATTGGATACAGCCGTTAGTTAAAAAATAAAATAGACAGTTTTTTATAAAACCTTAAATTATAAATTATGTCCTCCTTCCTTCTTGTGTAGGCAATTGGTTCGCTCTAGTGTCAGATTTGGCAGGTTTAGGATGGATTCAGATTTGGGTTAACGGTTGATGGCGTGCCACGACAGCGGGCTGTCGTGGCAAGCCGACGGGTTTACGTATCTGAAGCATAGTCAGTCCATTCCCTCATCCCCTTTCATCATAGAACTACAAGGCTTGGTGATTCTTCACATCCTTTAGTCGTTAGTGTACCACAAGTCCGCACTAAGCGTTTTGCTGAGTCATACATAGTCCGAACGGCCAAGGAATGGAATGCTCTTCCAGCAACAGTGTTTCCTCCTGGCTATAACCTGGGTCTTTCCCACCTTAAACGACTTCGTCAGTTACAATCAGGTGAGTTGTTGTCAAACGTATGCCCATATAAGCATAAAAAAAGAAAAAAGAAAATAGTAGTGCGAAATGTTGTAAATATACTGTTTTTTGTATTAGCGGTTATTCATTGAACGATAGTGACGGATAGTCAAGCTGTGCTATGAGCGCTACTGTAGTTATTACCTACTGCCATTTATGCGTGTGTGGCTAAATAAATCCAACCAACTATCAGCTCTCAATAAAAAGTATATTGCCCATAGACCAGGCCATACGCGTCGCGTTTCGTTAATCCGCATACAAAATACGCACAAAGACCTTACTTCTATTCCATAGCGCTGTGTAATCAATGAGGTCATCTTAAAATTTATTCACCATTATAAGCTTAAACTAAAACTGACACACCCTGTGATAAAAGAGCAAGGTTAATATTCGACCTATAATAATTTCTATTGAATCTTTCATAAAATATAGAACGCCTTTCAAATTTCGTTTTGGGTTTATGTTTTAATAATAGATTAAAGGCAATTTTACTAAAAAATGGTATAAAATAATTTTATAAAATACATAATTTTGTCGGCAATTTGGAGCACGATAAAAAATCTCAATGACACAGCAATTTGAAAAAAAAAAAAAGAAAACTGATTCCCTTATAATAATTTGGCTGGAAGTTCCACACTAAACCACTTATTTATAAAATTAATTAATTTTAACATGCTATAATGCTCTTTTTGTGAATTTTCTAAGCCACTAAAATAAATCCATAGAAATTCTATTAAACGCAACCTAAATTTGTTTCCCCGAAACAAAAAATAATATAAATGTATCCCATCCCTTTTCCTAACCGCTACGGCTCACTCACGACACATTGCAACATTTTCCAATTGTCAAACCCCTTTGTGGCTTAAACTCGCAAAAGTTTTTGCAAACGCGCCCGTGCCCAACCGTGTTCTAAAAGTCCCCAAGCCTGCGATGACTTAATTCCGTCAAAACATAAAAATGTAAAGGGCAGCAAGTAATTTAGCCCCGATGTCGGTCGCACAGTTTGCGCAACTAATTTGGCAACTTTTATTTACTTCGCCGCAGGTATCATGTTATCTCATCCGGGAGTGAGATGGGAGGCAGAGAGCACTATCGCTAAGGTGTTCTTATAATTTGAAATACTTTAGAAGTGGTAAAATATTTAGTTTACCATTGTCTGCTGTCACTAGTGGGGATAAGAGTTGGCGTCGTTTTATGTGTAAGTGTGGGTGGGTGTACCCGGCATTCTTGCATTCTTTGACTGGCCTGTTAGCTCAGTTGGTAGTTGCTCCGCCTTCTGAACTATAGGTTGTAGGTTCGATTCCCATCCAGGCCAAACATTTGTGTGATGAACATCAATGTTTGTTCTGTGTCTGGGTGTTATATTGTATTCTATTTAATGTATAACAGAAATCAGTTATCTGTTTCCCATAGTAAAAGCTATGACTAGTTTGGGGCTAGATGGCGCTGTGTAGAACGTCCACACATATTTATTTATTTATGCATTCTGCTCAGTCTAGTTAATAATCTACTACGACCACCGAAACGCCTACCAAGCGTGGCGACTATGGTAACTCCCTTCCCTTCTAATGATCGAGGTCTATGTTCAGCAATAGACGCAAAAGGCTGATGATATGATATAAAAAAAAATTGGGTGTCAAGAATGAACAACCTTTGAAATTACAAATATGCTAACAATTTTTTACCAGCACAGCGATCATAAGTCACAAAAAAGTAATAAAATAGTATCTAGAAAGCATCTTACATAAAAACATAGATAGCTCTCAGCCCACCCCTTTCAGAGAGCTACGCAACAAAAAACTTTGTATTCCCGCGTATAAAAATTGGTGAACTGAAAAGCCTGCTTTGTTTTTTGGTTGCTGTGTGTGAAGTTTATTTATGAAATCGGACCACATACACACAGTGTGGGTAATTTGTAAAGGTATGTTCAAACATTTTCAGATATTTTTGCAAATTCCAGCAAGCCTGAACCTGGTATATCCTCGCTTAGAGGCTGCTTTGTTCTAGCTAGGTTTTTCATCATGTTCTCATGTTACTAATAGCTGTATTATGTACAAAAGAAGTCGATAAATCTTTTTTTAAGATTTTCTCATATATTTTTTTATGTATATTTCACGGGTGTTCTGCAAATGAATCGCCACTAGCTGAGTGGTCCCGGTGCCAAAATAGGACCACTCATCTCTTCCCGTGGGTGCCGTAAGAACCGGCGTAGGGAATATCCAGGGAATGGACAGCAGTCCCCTCAGTTGGATTATCACCACACTGCCAAGATCACCAAATTGCTTGGCAAGCGTGGTAATTATGGCAAACCTCCCCCTCCTAATGATAATCGTCCAAAGTGGCGTTTTATGGAGAAGGCCTGTGTTCAGCAGTAGATCTACCGGCTGATGATGTATGTTCAAATTAAAGTTGATAATTTTTATTTTAAGTAGTGCTTACTTAGACCTTATTTTCTTATCGTTTTCTCAAAAACCCGATTTGAGAGATCTAATTTGCAAATTATGTGTAACGCAAGTCTCCAAGCTAAATTATACCCAACTAAAAACATCTCGTATTCCCATAATGTCAAACAGTTTTTTGATTTTTACCTTTCAAGCTATTAAAAAAAAATGAAATTAGATTTCTAATCAAAAAGGCTTCAACAAAAGTAAGAATATATCCGGAGTTTTATATTAAATCAACAAATTAATATTGTTACCAAAATAAAGTTAATAACTTTTCTAAACGACTACTATTTCATCATTTTGAATTAATGCTCTTACCTATATTTGAAATGAACCAGATATATTTGGTCAAACCGACGCTGCGAGCTCGGTACCGCGCTCGCGCATTACTGAGCTCGACAAAATGCAAAAGCGTCCTTAAGTAAAAAAAAAACAGACCGATGATCTACATAATAGAGCACAATTAAGCAGTTCCCTTGAACAGTTTTTCTTATTAATCTTGTTTTATTTTTGTCCTACAACTGATACTGCATGCGGCTTACGTTACGTAAAAACCTCGAAAGCCGTAAAGTAATGATAGTGGCCAAGATAAGCCCCAGGCTCGCTTGTTAATCTTTCTACCGCTTCTGACGCCGTATCTTGTCGTGCAGCATTAATGACTCATTGTAAAAACTCCGTATATTTCCGTATAATACGGCTGATTAGAACACTAAATTCAGAGGTTAATATTATTTAAGGAAAAGATGGCTTATTACGTTGCTCAATATTCATTACAAGTTCTCGAGTGGTAACAACGAGTTAGAAGACGCGCGTAGGCCAGCTCCCCACTCGGTGTGGGTCGATGCCCGTCAAAATTGCAAGGAGGCGAAATACAGGGTGATTCGTTTGTAGACCGTATCCTTTGAGGGTGTGTTTAAACAGGGCTTGGGCTATCTTTTAAGCGTAACATTAGTTCAGCGATTTTTTTTCTCGAGTTATTCAAAATTTTGTGAAAATTGGAAAAAAACCCCCGTTTTTGACCTTAAATCACTGATTTCTGAAAGCACCGCTTTTAATTAATAAGTTTCTGATTTTAATTACATAAAAGAAACCTTAATGACTCTACTGACACTTAACTTTAATAATAATTAACCATAGTTTTTTAAAACAGTGCTTAAAAGTGAAACAATTTTTTTCTTGAAAATGATGACCCTGGCAAAAAAGTTGATTTATCTCAAAAAGTTGACTGAAGTTTTTTTTCTGTAAACTGCTTTAAAAACATGTCCTTTTCAACGGCTTTCTAATGAGATACAATTTATCAAAAAATAAAAATATGGCCCAAGCCCTGTTTAAACACACCCTGAAAGGATACGGTCTACGAACGAATCACCCTGTACATGTATAGGTATAACCTTTCTTCACCATCATTTGTCAGTGCTACGAGCGATGTGGCCTGGCCATTGCCATTTCAACTTGCTGATTCTAAGAGGTTCTCGAGTGGCGACCACGAACCGGAAGACTACAATAGGTGAACCGATGATCTGGTGAAAGCCGCGGGGAGCCGATGGATGCAGGATGTGAGCAGCCACTAAATGTGGCACTCTGTGGGTAGGGGAGGCCTATTTTCAGCAGTGGACGTCTTCAGGCTGTTAAAGATGATGATGATGATGTATACAAGAGGCAAATAGCCGCTTAAAGGCACTCTACGGGGAGCTTTTTCCCAGCAATGGATGTCTTTCAGCTGACGAACTAATATTTTTTTCTCAAGCATGCTTAGAAATTCGATCGTTATTTTCACAATGTTTTTTGAGATAAATTGAAGTTTGTGTAGCGTACTAGTAAACTACAAGTAAGTAGCAAAGTTAGTATGAAAATCTATCATTTTACAAAAGAAAAAAACATCTAAGATTTTATTTAAACTTCAAACTAGCTTGTCTTTTAATACTTAAAACAATAAGTTTTGAAAAATAATTTTACAATGCAACGACGTGAACTTTTCCGCATTCCAGCCAAAACCCCATGCGTTACTTTGTTATATCCTCCAGTGGCAGTGTGAGATCGGCTCTGCATGCAATCTCCACGGATAGTGTGAGACAGCGAGGCAGTGCATCGGTGCGCCTTTGGAGCGATTTCTTATCGACTTAGGGAGAAAATGGATGGATTTACTAATGTACCTACACTGTAAGGTAGTAGTACTAAGACGTAGAGCACCTTCTCTATATTTATAGGATAAAACATTGTTTTCCCTTGTAGTTTCAATGTGTATGAACTGGAGATAATAAGTAAAACAATATGATCTTCTGACATATTTTTATTATAACTGGATTCCTCATTTGAGCTGTAAACTTGTTTGGATTAATATGATATTTTTGTTGAACATTGATAATGTTATTCATGAGGACATAGTAGTTTAGCCAGATGTTTGTAAGTAAATTCAGTTATTCAATAACTTTAAAGATATTGAAATGCGTGAGCGATATAGATGATCCACCAATATACGAGCCTTCAGGTGAAGCGGGGGACAGACGGGAAGCTTTCAAATGATATCTCATCACGGTTTTCAAATTAGCACTCACCCGTGTGTGACCTGAAAAGGTCATTGACCCACCACCGTGTTTTAAAACTAACAAAAAAATACAGTATGGATAAATTTATTACAATCTGGGAACTTTTTGACAAAAACATGTAATAAAATATATCGAGGAGTGAAAGAGATAACCTGGTTTATGGGTGGGACATAGACAAATAATCAGTATGGGCTTATCTTACTTTTAACTTAAACACACCACCACGATAACAATAGGCTAGTGTCCCGCTATTTTTTTGTATAAATTAATAGGATTTCTCAAAAATAAGCAGCCGTAAAAACAAAAATTAAATATCTCAAAAATGACAAAGTTACAAGCATTTTAAAATACAGAAATAGAAAGAGACAGCTCAAACATGCAGTGACGTCACTCTTGCTCCTTGATAGTACCTGATTACTATGCTGTGGTAGCTTTACATACAGTTTCTTTGGCATGTGACTTCAGAAAATGCATAGTGCATAGCTTCTTAATAAACTGTTTGTTTTATTAACAGAAAAAGAAAAACTAAAAATTCCAATTTAATAGTGTAAATACACGGCAATGTATTGTTTAATGTTTCAAAAACCTATTGGGATCACCACGATATCACATAACAACCTTGTACTTGTAAAAGTGCTAAAATCAGCCCATTTGCAATGAACCGAATTTTGAGTTTTGTACCGATACTGCGTCTTTCTGTACTTTATTATAGAAGCAAGGAGTGAGAGAAGAAAATATTGCTAACCTCACAGTATATTGGCATCTTGGTTGTAAATCACAATGTGTTTAATAAGTGCTTGCGGGTTCGGTTGGCGCCCTCGTTTCCTTGACCCCGGGAGAGTCTTTTGTCGTATCGATAAGAATTCTATAATAAAGCTTAGCTCCTACTGAAAGGTAAGTTACAAGAAGTGTAAGCAACTAGTGGTGCCTCGTGGTTTTACCCTTGAATAAAACGTATTCTTAACGCGAAAGGTAGGGCAAACAAGGTGTTTTTGGGACGTTTACTTTAGAGCACGTAGTGCTTTTTTATATCTTTAAGTATGCCGTGATGTCTGCAAATACAAAATAAAATATATTTAGAAAATAATCGTAAACCTCCCTCAAAAAAATTGAATGTATCAATTTTACTCAGTTTCTACCGAATACATTTTTGCAAAAAAAAATAAGTGTATTCGCAACAATCATTCAGATGTTGCGATGACTTCATAATTTTGAAAAATATTATATAAACATAGATATTCATTAAAAAGCGTCAAAATCGGGCATTGTGTGCGTTGTCTTTGTCGTAAGCACCGCGCTGAAGTTCAGACTGAATTGATAATCCGTTCAGCCGTGATTGAAAAAATACAACACTAAGTTTCACATTTATAATATTAGTGTGATTAAAAATAGGTAAATGTAGATATAAGGTATTCCCCAAACTTAGGTGATGATGAAATGCAACGCAGGTGAGTAAACAAGTTTTTCATTTAAATTTACATTTCAACTTTAACTTCGAAGCACAAATATAATCTTAGTTTAACTTTGGCACTAAAGGATCTCTTGGGAAATCTGGAACCTTGTTAACGCCAAGAGATTACTAATGAATTTAATCTAAGACCATGTCAGTCTTCTAAACCTTTTCTTGTGCAAGCTCAATACGAAGTATACTTAAAAATATTTTTACAAAAGTTTATTTGTTAGAATATTTTCTTAAAACTCACATCGCAGTAAGCGCTCACAGATTACAAAAAAAAAACGTCAAAACTTCGTAAATATCTTTAATTTTCTTTTAAATATAACTATACATTAAAAAACGCAAACTTTGGCTCTGGTATATCCAGGTCTTGCCAAGTTCGTTAAAAGAACGCAAATGAGAATTTCCCGAATTCCATCCAAGTCGCAGTGCAGGTGAAGCGGCATCTGTTCTGCTTTTGAAAGTTTCGTTTTGAAGTTCCTCTTCTGGTTAAGCTTTAGAGTGGTTTAGTAGCTTGTAAGAAACTAATAATATCAGTAAAGACACCTGAAAAAAAACCTTGTGATTTTAATTTAGCTGCAGTAGCTAATATTAGACTGCTATATATATGTTACTAGCTGACCCACTGGTTAGTTTTACGCCCTAACTCTGTTCAAGGAATGAGGAAAGGAAGAAGGAAAACATAACGGAAAAGGATGAATGGATGGGATGCGACGGATGGAGGCAGGTGGCAACCACATTACTACACACATAAGTTTTAAATGGTTTTTTGGCATATTTCTGATCTACGCTCAACTTAAAGCCCGCTCATTTTGCAGCGCCATCTAGGTTTATAACGGTTTTTAGCATATTTCTGATCTACGCTGTTTTCTTGGTGTATCGGCATTCCTCTCCTCCTTGTTCCATGGTACTATCTAATCTCATTTGACTTGTAAAAGTGCTATGAATAGCCTATTTGCTATAAAACACTTTGATTTGAGTTGATTTGACTTCATTATTATTCCTAAGTACTATTCATTTTACTAGGTAGTAGAACTTTTCGGCAATGTTCGTCTAGGTAGGTATACCACCGCTTTGCTAGTTTTTCTGCCGCCAAGCAGTAGTGTGCAAGCACTACTGTGTTCCAGTTTGAAGGGCATTGTAGCTAGTGAAATCACTGGGCAAATGAAACTTTATGATCTAATCTCGCAGTGTAGAAATCTTATTACTAGACTATATGATGTCTCAGGGTGACGTGCGCAGTACCTATATACTGTGTCACGCGAAACTTTAATTTAGAGTTCGGAGTGACACTGCATCTGTTATGGGCGGCCGTGACGCTGCATGCCAGGCGAACGACGCTCGTCACGTCATTTGTTTTGTTTACATAAAAAGATCGAATGGTTCTAAATTTTAGCACATTAATATAGGTATTGATGTATCCATCGATAGATAACTAACGCCTAAGGCATCGTTGGGCATTTGGGCAGTAGGCGTAATAGATTAGGCATTAGTATATCTCAGTTCATTTGATACTATTAATAACCATTACCATAACCACAGACTATACCCATTAAGTTCAATCAGACCAGTTAAGATTATCTTATGAAATGTCGATGACCTTAATGGTTATTCCGTAGATGCTCCATTAACCTAGTAATTTGCTTCGATAAACCTAAACTTCCTACGTTATAAGTTTATGTAATTTGTGAATGTGTTTAAAGATCACTTGCTTTTGAAATTTTTAGCAGCTTGATAATCTTAATGTTCTTAAAATACTAACTCTAGTCAGTTTTAATTTCATTAGACATCAAACAGTATTCTCTTATATTAAGACATTTAATATGAAAAGTCTTTAAGGGATAGGTATGTAGTCAAATGCAAAACGTTAAATGTAAATAAAAGCACCCACTTGTGGCCACTTAATAAAAAAATTACGCATTAAGTGTGTTTCTGATCACTGCTCTACCTACTTGACTAAGTATTAATGGTGGGGAGGAAAAGGTTTTCAGTGGCGACCATGAATCGGAAGACGCAGCTTAGGCCAGCCCCTCACAAGGTGGTCCAACGAAACCGTGGGGACCCGATGGATGCAGGAGGCAAGCAGCCGCTCAAAGCGGTGCTCTGCGGGGGAGGCCTTTTTTCAGCAGTGGACGTCTTCAGGCTTTTGATGATGATGATGAATATTAGATATTACCACACACCATTTTTATCCTTCAACTTACTTTAGTTTAAGTTCCCATCTAGCTAAAGACAATTAAAATACATTACATTAATTTATTCGCTCGAAACTTAATGAAAAGCTTGCGCAGCTTCTATGTAGATGTTGCGCGTCGCCTCCCTACCCTCAAGCTCTTGTAAAACTTAAGTCTTAACTTACAAAGCTAATTAATGTACAAGAACGACTTAAGTTACCTTAGTTCAAAACGGTGAAATACTAACCTTTACGTCATGGCTCGCCTCTACAAAAATCGTATAACTGTAACTGAATTGTTTTACTGGTGTATATTAAAACTAGAGGTGACCGGGGCCTTATTGAGTAAGTCTGGTGGCGATGGTGATCATGTGCTCTCTTGCTCGCACTCGTGGACTTGTAAATTGATGCGTTCAGGATGGCAGGTGAAGTTCATTACCAGAACAGTTACTCAATAAGGGTGAGAGTCAGCAACACACTGAAAACCAAATAATGCTGAATATTTTGATAAAGTATTGTAAGTAATCGTTGGAATTAGTTAAGTATTTATTAATGTCCTCCACTCCTCTAACATAATGTTGTTGCGCCCAACAGGGTCCATAATGATCTTAACCCTTATATATACCGTCATGTTTTGTAACATTGTGGAACGCAATAAACATTTGAATTTGAATGTGAACCAGTTCTAGTGCCAAGTCTTTGGTGCTGCAGGTGTTTATATGCGACACAGACTATCCAGTAGGCCGGCTGCTTGTTTGTAAGCCTTTTAACATTTGTTTTTAACCAGGCCAATAATGAAGAACAAAATATTTGGTATTGATAACCTAGGGTCGCGGGGACCGGAAGCTCTTCGCGTTTTCCAAAGTTGATCAGAGTGTCTGGTTGACGCGACGCGTGACCATAATGGCACCTATTTAGCAAAAATTCAGCATTGGAATTCAATGAAGCAATGCTGCCAGCATGTTGGGTACATTACCTACTGGTAGTGGGCTGGAGCATTTGGACTGTATATAGGTCACCGCGGCTAGTATGAAATCCAAATGTTTGTTGTACTAATAGCATTTGTTAGTGGTAGTTGGTATTATTGTAGTAGTTAGTGTAAATAAAAGCATTTTAAGTTGCCTGATAGCTCAGTTGGTAGTAACCATGCCTTCTGATCTGTAGGTTGTGGGTTCAATTCCCACTCAGTACAAACATTGGTGTGATGAACATAGGTGTTTGTTCTGTGTCTGGGTGTTATATTGTATTCTATGTATGTATTTACAAAAAAAAGAATATTATAAGTATTCTATCTGTTGTCTGGTACCTATAGTACAAGCTTTGCTTAGTTTGGGGCTAGATAGCTCTATGTGAAATGTCCACAAACATTTATTCATTATTATTATTATATATTATCAGTTATTACCCATAATAAAATGCATGCAACGGAAAAAAGTTCATAATATAAAATTTCAAATGAAATTCTACTAAGACATTACATTACTAATGCAAGATTGCAAAATGCAGGCTCATAATTATGAGTTCACAAAGATATATTTATACTGCAAACGTAGTGTACTCGAGAGACGTATCTTACTTACAAAACAAGTTTAGTGTACGAGGAGTTACAGTCCATTTACAGAAGCCGGTTCGATTTTATTCATATGGTACCTAACCTTATAAAGGCGACCTTATTTTTATGTTTTTATTTAGGGCACAGTATAATAACCTAATACTTACTTGTGACTCCCCACATCAGAAGTCAAAAGTCAAAAATTGTATCGCAAATAAGCTATTCTTAGCACATCTTTACAAAAGATAAAAGCTATTACAAAAGATACATATCGTACCTATTCATCTTTATTAAAAAGTATAACTAATTGAGTAGATTTCTGTCCCTGGTCGAAGATCTAAAGGTAGATCCAAAACAAGATGGAAAGATGTAGCAGAAGTACATGAATGTACAAGTACATTTAAAAGCAGAAGGCGGTGTCAAAAAAAGAGCAAAATGAAAAAACGTACCAGGAAGGCCCATGACGACTTTAACTAACTAACAAAATAGTGAAGTTCAACATGAATAAAAACATTGACTTAGTAGCCAGAGAGAGCTAGAGAGAGGAGGAATGATACGAGAAGAGTGTTACGTATCGTTTGCTGTAAATGAATAAAAATATAATAACTATACAATTTTCTAATCCCCACTGAAAAGTGAAAAATGGCCGAAAGCAGCGTAAATAAAAATTTACTATCAAAAACACCGGCAAGATTATATCGCAGTTCAGTGCTTTTAAAATAATGTTGAACCATAATTGCTTTACTTAAGGTTTTATGAAGGTATTCGATGTTTTTAAGTGTGTGAGCTGAGTGCAGTCAAGCATAAACCTGCTTGTTTTAATTTTCTGACAATTTAATTTTTTTAGAGTCTTTAAATCGCGAGTGAACAGGGTATCTTTTAGGCAAGCGCGTTACAACCTAGACCGCATCGTCACTTACCATCAGGGGAGATAGTGGTCAAGCGCAAGACTATCAAACAATAAATAAAAAAATACCGTTATTTCAAAGTTGGTTTTTGGCGCGAGTACTTGAGTTGAATCCTGAGCGTAGTGAAGGTTTCAAAGGTACGATACGCAAAAAAATTTTGCTGCCGAGTGCAACACGCAACTTTTCACCTCACTACAGCGAGGAAAAAGCAAAAAAAAACAGCTAAAAGGCTAAGAAAAGATTAGTTTGTAGCTTATTAATTTAGCTACGGGTGGCGTTAACAGTTAACATCAGGTAAACGACTAGCTCGTCACGTGATTCATGGAAAACTATAGATAAAGTGATTTTCATCCCTTTTCTATGCAGTCGCGTTGCTGGATAGCGTATTGGTTATATACTCTTTGGTGCTGGACAGTGCGATTATTCTAAAAATGAGGTTGGTGAACGAGAAAAATATGGTATCTTTTAGGAGTTAGTCTGTGGTACTGGCAATATCAAGAAGGTTAAGTTCGGGCAAATCTGTGATTAAATCCTCAATTCTTGACGAGAAAATTATTGGATAGAAACGTTCGAGTTTTAAAAACACTTTCCACGCTAGCGATTAAAATGCGTTTTTGCGCCCAGATTTTGAATGACAAAGAGAACCTTTCCGAGCTAGTGAGGTGATAAATAAATTACCTAAAAACTAAATAAATGTTTTACAATCTACATAACATCCATTATTTGTTCGTGCGGGAACATACATCACCGTCTACTCCTTCTTTATAATATACTGTCTATTTAAAGGTTGCCTGGAATAGACCGCTTCCAGGGATAAGGCTGCCCATTGAAATTTAATAAATAATAATAAATAAATGATATAGCCTTTAATTCTCCATAACTTAAAATAACATTTTGCTCTAACAAAAAAACTGTCTATCACATGCATTAAAATTAAAATTAGAATATAATAAATAAATTTAATCAATCATATTCAATTATTCAAAATATCAGATTGCTATGTTGTGTATGTCGAAATTTAATGCCTACTACAAATTATTATGTAACATTAAATAATTTTTTAGCGTATACAATAAAGAGTTTTTTGTGCTGTACCAAAGGCAATATTTAAAAAGTTCAATGTGGTTTCAAAATGTTTACCACTTCAAACAAATGGAACTCGTGCAAAATGTCCAATTCCCACAATGTCTGATCCAGCAATATAACCCGTACTTGTACACATAAAGGCTAACTATTATGTTTCCTTTGTAGCAACATTCTCCAGTTTTCGACCAATTCTTGAAAATTTTACTGCGCTTATATGGCTACTTGGCAAATATAAAATTCGCGTTCTTTGTTCGGAGATTGTTCGTTACTGTATATGACGGAGCATGGAGCTTAAAGTCAGGATGCCTTTATGTGGCCACTACCATCGGATAGTACCATTAATGCTGTTACTGATGACGCTTCTTTGTATATCCAGCAACATTTGTAACACTACTCTAAATCTCTATGTCACTTGTACCGCGCGACAAAAAGTAGAAAGTCTTGTAAGTGACTTGAAAAACCAAATTGAGATTCTTCAAGAACAACTAAAATGTCTTGCGGAGACGAACCTACCGAAACCCGCAACCACCCCAATGGAGGCTTCCTGTTCACGTGCTGAATACAGTACAGATGAGGAAGATCTGGCCCGTGAAACTGAGTGGATACGAACAAAAACTAGGAAGAAAAGAAAATTGAACTCCTCACCCACTCAAGACGAAACGAAAGAAGATGACAAGGATAACAAGCCAAAAACTAAAAAAGTCCACCAGCCACCACCTATCATAGTTGATGGAATAAAAGACTATCAAGGTTTTTACGACTGTCTGATAGACATCCAAGCAGCTGACACTTTCAGTATCAAAATGATGAGTGGGGAATCTCTTAAAGTAAACGCCTTAAGTGACGATTCTTACAGGGCAATTACAAAAGCCCTAACTCATAACAACTGCCTCTGGCACTCCTACGAAAATAAACAAGAAAGGCCAGTGAGAGTGATGATTAAAAAACTGCACCATACATGCCAGCCAGAGAGAATCGTGGAAGATCTAAAACAGAAGGGCTTCAAAATTATAGAAGCAGTGAACAAATTGAGTTGGAAAACTAAGGAGCCACTCAATATGTTTATGCTCTCTTTTGAAAACGACGAGGATATAAACAAAATTTTTGCCATTAGAACAGTACTGGGATATCAAATAGAGATGCAGTCTATGAGAACCACTAAACTAGTCCCTCAGTGTAAAAGATGCCAGGCTTACGGACACACACAAAAGTACTGCTCCAAAGAACCGAGGTGCGTCAAATGTACAGGCAAACACTGGACTAAGGACTGCGAAAAACCTTCGGGGGAAAAGCCTAAATGCGTCCATTGCGGAGCTCCACATCCAGCTAATTATAGAGGTTGTACTATAGCCAAAGAAATACAGTCAATACGAAACAAGACTTCAAAAAATTCTTCAGTAACACGACAGCAAAACGTGCTTAAGCACTGTGATTCAAACCACAATAAATCAAGTGCAGGATTGCCTACCCGTACAACATCTAAAAATGTATCATACGCTCAAGCAGCTGCAAGAGGTACAGCTAAAGTACCTCTGGTTTCTCACGAAGCTGTAACTAATGATAAGAAGTTAGATAATATATTAAGGCTCATGATGTCGTTTGATGAACGACTAAAAAAGATAGAAAATAGCGCCAAAACAGCTACTACTAAGACGAAAAAATGAATAAAAAACTTAAAATTATGGCTTGGAACTCAAACGGGTTACAAAAACACCAAAATGAATTACAAGTAGTCTTGGATATAGAGAATGTCGATGTGTGTCTTATTTCTGAAACACATTTTACAAAACAATCGCACATTAAATTCAAAGGATACAAAATTTACCATGCACTTCACCCTGACAATACAGCAAGAGGTGGAAGTGCTGTCATAGTCAAAGAAAACTTGCAACACTACGAAGATTTCAAACATGAAGAGAAAGAGATACAAGCTGTAGCGATAAGACTTAAAACAACAAGATATACTCTTACTGTTTCAGCCATATACTGTCCTCCTCGATATGCGCTAAAGAAAGAGCACTATATAAGCTTCCTGAAGCTTCTTGGTAGCAGATTTGTCTTAGGAGGTGATTTTAACGCGAAAAACACGTACTGGGGCTCTAGATTGTCTACAACCAAGGGCAAAGAACTGCTGTCAGCAATCAGAGAGATGAAATGTGACGTTACGTCTACAGGTATGCCTACTTACTGGCCAACAGATCCACATAAACTACCTGACCTAATAGATTTTTTTATTTTTAAGAATATTTCATCTAGTTATATAAAAACAGAGCAGAGCTATGACATGAATTCAGATCACTCCCCAATATATCTGGAAATATGTGAGAATATCTTGTACATAGAAAAACCACTCACACTAGTTAATAAATATACCGACTGGGAAAATTTCAAGACAGACCTAGAAAATCTTATAGATCTCAAAGTTCCGTTGAAATCACCGGAGCACCTGAACACAGAATTGGAAACTCTTATAAATAATATACAACTAGCTGCTTGGAAAAACACTCCGAAAATGAAAGCGGCAACCAAAGGGCACACATACCCCCTACAAATTAAACAGTTGATATATGAAAAGAGAAAACAGCGTAATATATGGCATCAATCCAGGAGCCCTGGAGATAAAAGAAAGTTAAACAACCTAACCAAAAAAATTAAGAGGCAAATTCAAAACTTTAATGATGATTCAAGTAACAAGTATCTTCAGAAGCTAACCAATGACCGAAGTACTGATTACTCTTTATGGAAGGTTACTAAGAACTTAAAACGGCCCATTATCCAAATTCCTCCAATAAAAGATGAAAATGGAAAATGGGCAGTGAATAACGAACAAAAAGCCAAACGATTCGCTGAGCACTTGGAAAACATATTTCAACCTAATGACAGTGAAGAAGCTATTCATATGGATGAAATGACATTGAAACAAGATGAAGAAGAGATAAAACTTGTCACACCGAGAGAAGTCTTGCGCGAGATTAAAATTAATATTAACCCTAGAAAATCTCCTGGATACGACTTAATATCCGGAGAAGTTCTTCACAATCTGCCAAGAAAGGCAATTGTGAAACTTACAACGCTTATTAATGCCACCTTTAGATTGAAGTTCATACCAGATCTATGGAAAGTTGCTGAAGTTATAATGATAGCAAAGCCAGGGAAACCTCTCCACAAAACAACATCATACAGGCCGATCTCCCTGCTGCCCATAATGTCAAAGTTAATGGAAAAGTTGCTACTGAAAAGGCTAAAACCTATAATAGATGGCTTAAACATAATACCTGAACACCAGTTTGGATTCCGAGAAAAGCACTCAACAATAGATCAAGTGCACCGAATTACAAATGTTATTGAAAAATCACTTGAAGATAAAAAAGTTTGTTCTACTGTATTCTTAGATGTGGCGCAAGCTTTTGATAAAGTGTGGCATGACGGCCTTATATACAAACTGAGGACACTTATTCCAAAATCGTTTGCCGATATACTAGAATCTTATATTTCTAAGAGAGTATTTAGAATAAGGCAAGAAGATGCCTACTCAGATCTGAAGGAAATAAAAGCTGGTGTACCACAAGGTAGTGTTCTAGGGCCGGTCCTGTACCTACTATATACCTGTGACATACCAGAGTTAAAAAATAACACCATTGCGACCTTTGCTGATGACACTGCAATAATGGCCTTGGGAAATACCCACAAAGAAGCAGTAGAAAAGGTGCAAATGGCTGTCAATCAAGTTTACGATTGGACTAAGAAATGGAGGATTAAGTTAAACGAATCCAAATCGATTCACATTGACTTCAGTAACAAAATCCATCAGTATTCTCCTATTTATATCAACAACCAACTGATTCCATATGAGAATACGGCCAAGTATCTGGGTATGACTCTTGATGTGAAGCTCCGCTGGAAAGCCCACGTCAAGAAAAAAAAAAGAAGAACTCGATTTACGTTATAAAAGAATGTATTGGCTGCTTGGAAGACACTCTACTCTGTCGATACACAACAAAGTATTATTATACAAGCAAGTCCTAATGCCAGTATGGACTTATGGTATACAGCTGTGGGGCTGTACTAAACAGAACAATATATTAACCATTCAGCGGTTCCAAAATAAAGTACTAAGGGAAATTGTGAATGCACCTTGGTATATACGAAACGACGACCTCCATCGGGATCTTAAAATAGAGTTCGTCCACAATATTATTAAAAAGCATGCAGAAAGTCATCAACATAGACTTCACCATCACGTGAATGTTGAGGCAATCCAGCTCCTCGACCACACGAATCTAGTTAGAAGACTAAAAAGAACAAAACCTTTTGAGTTAGTTTAGTTAATGTAGTGTTAAAGTGTATTAATTACGTGATAGTCTAATGTGGTGCAGTGTAAGTGCTACTTGAAAAGAACACAAGAACAATGTGCCTTCACCTTAATAGAGACAATAAGAAACGTGTTATTGGACACATTCTTAATAATATTTATTAGAAGTTTAGGTTAAATTAAAATTACTCATTAGCCAAATCGATGGCTAGATTGTAATATAATTAGAATGCTTAATTTTAATTGGGCACTCTAACAATAGTAAAAAAAAAAAAAAAAAAAAAAAACTTGTACCATTGGATGCACCATCAATGGTACTGGTTTATATTACTAGTGTCATCAAATGTGCAAGGTTTTAAAGACTGATTCTTTTTACGACTAATTCGTGTTACGGCAGACGTAGTAGGTACACACACAAGAAAAACATTTCCAATTTCTATTTATAGTTATTAAAGACATGTGTGCTGAGTGACGGGTTCACAGATAACTAGAGCCCAAACGCTGAACCTAGAGACTTGACATTTAGTTGGTGTCTTGCTTTTATAGCTTAGGGGTACTCAAACGAGTTTTTGAGAAATTAACTCCTAAAAGGGTGGAATGAGGGTGATGAAAGTCATATGAAGAAACGTGGGTGAAACCATTGAATTGGCTACCTCTAGTTCCAATCAAAAGACAAAAGTGTTAACTAATGCTTTTAACATTATGAACCTAATTGCTCGGAGCCATGGTCCTTCCACCTCTACATGCAGTAACTTTTAAGGTATTTATGTAACATTATAATGTTATCTATAGCAAAACGCAACCTTGGCTTGAGAAGGCAATATTGCTTAGGCATTACTAAGCAATTCCCTTGATCTCGGCAATATCAACGCAGTGTAATAATTGTCAGTATGTGAGCTTGAAACATATAGAATATATCTTTTCCTTCATTATTTTTATGTGTATACAAGGTTTAGCCTTGTGTCAAGGCTTTTAAACTACTTCTTCTGACTTAATTCAGTGACTGTTGTCTTAAGACAACAACTGGGCTTGTCCTGTGTAGCTGTATTGTTGAAAACCCAAGTTGTTTGCTAACTCATACTATGTCATGCTTGTGCCGTGTGGTCCCGCTGTGTGAATAGGACCACCCCATCTCTTCCCGTGGGTGCCCTAAAAGCCGGCTAAGGGAATATCCAGGGAATGGGCAGTCGCATTGTCCTCGGTACATTCAAATCTTCTGCGATCAACAGGCCACCTGCCAAGCGTGGTGATTATGGCAAACCTCTACTCTATGATAAGCATCCAAAGTGGCGTTTTATAAGGGATGCCTAATCGCCTATGTTCAGCAGTGGACGTCTTTCGGCTTGTGATTATGTGCTAACTCAGTCACTGACATCAACTGCTTTTATATCGTGTTACGTTCAAAAATTCCTATTTTTGTTTCGGAATTGTTTTCGACATTGTTTCGGAGAAGCTTGAGACTCTTGTCGTCTTGAGACATGCGTACGTTACATCTTAGCTTCGAGCTTTCTCTAAAAGATAAAAGGTTGTTTTGTCTGTCATTCTTTTGATGGTGACAGCTTGAAATAACCGTCTTCTCCGTCTTCTGAACTATAAGTTGTGAGTTCGATTCCCACTCGGGACAAACATTTGTGTGATGCACATAGGTGTTTGTTCTGTATCTGGGTGTGATATTGTATTCTATGTATGTATTTACAAACAAATAGTATCTAAGTAGTTTATCAGTTATCTGGTTCCCAAAGTACAATCTATGCTTAGTTTGTGGCTAGATGACACAAATGTGCTGTGTAAAATGTAAAAAAACATACCTTCAATTTAGTGGTGCATTTCCTTTTTTACAAATGTTCAACAAAAATATCATACAAGCTTTCATAAATAAAAACGGTCACGAAAGAAAAAAATACTTTGATACCGTTGTATTTATGACATGCGTAATTATGAAATCTTGTTTGGATATTTTTGTTAAATATATGTAGGTAATGTTATTCATGAAAACATAGTTTAGCCAGATTTTCAGTAATTCAATTCAGTTATTTAATATCTTCAAAAATGTCGCAATGTGCGAGCGAGATAGTGGATCGCGTATATAGCAGCTTTAAGGGATAAAATAGTAAATTAGACTTACAATTTTATTGAATTCCTAATATCTATATTATCCAAATATAAGTACAAGAATGTTGCCTAAAATCCATAATTTAGTTTGACTGGAATATTTTAATAAAAAATGATAGTAAAAATGTCGTGAATTTTCTTTCTCTTTGTTATTATGTATAATAGAGGAATCATTCGAGTAATTTCACAGAAATACGTAAGTATGACAAAAGTTATTTGTAAGTATAAATGTAAATACAAAGTTATTTGTATTTACATTTATACTTACAAATAACTTTTTTCAAATAACTTTGTATTTACATTTATTGCTATTTTCAATGAGAATTTAAGTGTAAGAAGCACTTTTTTTACTGGCCCTATAGCTCAGTTGGTAGTAGCTCTGCCTTCTGAACTATAGGTTGTGGGTTCGATTCCCACCTGGGCCAAACATTTGTGTGAACATCGATGTTTGTTCTGTGTCTGGGCGTTATATTGTATTCTATGTATGTATTTACAAACAAAAAAGTTAGTATTGTCAGTTATCTGGTTCCCATAGTACACACTTTGCTTAGTTTGGGGCTAGATGGCGCTGTGTGAAATGTACACACATATTTATTTACTTATTTGAGTAAAGATAGAGTAAGTGCTGTAAGTAGAAGGCACCAGACCGCGTGGAAGGTCACCCATGCGATAGACTGACCAGATCAAGTCTGTGGTGGGCGGTCCCTTGCATGGGTGTACCAGAATGACCGCCAGTAGGGAGAGATGGCGAGATGTCGTGAGGCGAGCTACATCAGCCCACCACTCTTCGTGACGATCACGACCGCTCTATCAAGAGCGACACGATTGAGAAGAGAGAGAGAGTAAAACAGGCAAAACGTAATCTTCGCACCCCTTCGGCCGCGTATAGTAAAGGACGGGACGTCCCGGTAATAGATTTACTCCCTTACAGTAAAACATACCAATTTAAACTCAACCTATACAGCGTGGCGTAAGCACCTTTGATTATTATGATAATTAATGAGGTGTAAGTACTCATAGGCAGCTTTTGACCAGATTTAAGTAACGACAATAAAGTTTGGAACCTTGTAATTACCCAATTACAATTACACGTGATGAAGGCTCTCGTTCATTGTTAATTAACATTGTAATTGGCTGCCAACTGTTTGGCTTGCGTTGTAAAATGATACTGTTTTACTGAATTTCATTGTTTCACTGAATGACTTTTAAAGTTACTGTTTGTCCTTCCACCGACTGGTGAATCAAACCGGAATAAAAAATAAACATTAACCGTCTTACCACAAAAGATTTAGACACGCCTTAAACATGTGTTGAACAGACGTTTTATAAAATTTATACCACAAATCCGCGCCTAGCGCTTTTTTAAACTAAACATGCGGTAAATATAAGCTAAAATTTAAACAGCCCCGACCCTTAGTTTCTGGGGTGTTTAACAGTCATCTTACTTTGAAGTGAATAATATCTATTTTACAATTGGTATCGTGATACAAATAAAACACCCGTTAAAGGAGTATTTAACTTTTAGACGCTGTCTCACTAAACTAGTGTTTAAGCGATGTTTAAAAGTATTTTTGTGGTAAGATGGTAAATAACTAAAACTTCCAGTCTTCAATCTTTCTAATAAGTCAATAGGTTCTCAATAATGGGCCACGGGGAGAGAGTGTAGGCTATAATCCACCATGCTGGCCAAGTGCAGGTTGGTCATCGACACATATTTCTGTTTCCTCACGATGTTTCCCTTATCTAGGTAAACTAGGTGGTACGACTATTCTGCAAAGTTCGTCTATATATTAGATTTTTATATTTAGATTAGATACCACCGCTTTGCCAAATATTCTGCTGCCAAGCAATAGTGTGCAAGCACTACTGTGTTCCACTTTGAAGGGCACTGTAGCTAGTCAAATTACTGGGCAAATGAGACTTTATGACCTGATCGCACAGTCTAGTAATCTTATTACTAGACTGTGCTGATGTCTCAGGATGACGTGCGCAGTGCAGTGTCCTACCTAACGCTAACTGTCACATTTTAGAGTTCCAAATGACACCGCAACTGTTAAGGGCGACCGTGTCGTTAACATCAGGTGAACACCTAGCCGTCACGTCATATTTAAAAAAATGTATGTACAGTCAAAATGATATAAAATTATCGTAGATAATAAAAGCTTATAAAAATAATAATATGTATGTTCTTCAATACAATTTTACGTATAGAGACTTAATTTTATTTATACAAAACTATCGATATTTTCAGTTTGAAGAGGAAAAACCGGTAAGAATGTTCCACAAGTCGAAATGTCCCACAAGGTGGAATGTCCCACCGCTCACGTTTCATCTGTCAAATAAATAAGATTCCTCGACGTAATTCAACGGCCCCTGCGTCAAACGTGACCGATTCTGTTTTTTTATTTATATTTGGGACAAAGGACAAGACTCGAGATATGTTATTGGTTTGTTAAAAATGTGGAATGCGATGTATTTTGGGAAACAATTTATTTAATTATGATTTTATGTAACCAGTCCTGGGTGGAATGTTTTCTGATGTGTATATTTTTCTAAACAAATCTTACATTCCGTTTGGGCTTTTCAAGTACCTAGTTCTAAATTATTAATGTGGATATAGCAATTTTCAAAAATGAAATCTGAACTATTCGTCCTATTGAACTACTCAAAAAACAAATTGGGTTTTCGTGCCGTACTTTAAAACCGGGAAAGGGATTTGGGAGAATGGGCAATCAGTGGTTCCTTTAGTAAACCTCTCCTTAGTTCTCCTTTTTCATGTGGTCAGACCTAGTGTCAGAATTTTCAGGCAATGTGCAGGCTTCTGACTTGGCTTACCGACTGTTGTCTTATGACATGAATCGACACCGACCACTTAACACAACTTCCGAAGTACCCAGTAGTAAATAGGTACCATTTTTCATAGCGGTCACCCATCCAAGTCGTTACCGCCGCGAACGTTGGCAACTTTATCGATAGGTTAACATTGAATTAGGCAGCATTCTCTTCAGTACATTAAAATTTTCTGCGATCACCAAGCCGCCTGCCAAGCGTGGTGATTATGGCCAATCCCCCCTATGATAATCGTCCGAAGTGGCGTTTATGGGGGAGACCTATGTTCAGCAGTGGACGTCTTCCAGCTGATGATGTGGTGTGTAAGATTGAATAGTCGAGCTTCGAGTGCTACTCTTCATAGTGGAGAAGGCATAGATTGCCGTTGGTAATGGTGATAGGAAACCGTTCATTTATTAATTAGTTGTGAAACCTTAAAGTTAGAGACATTTTACTCGTCATAATGTTTTGTACGCCCAACTCTTCCCTAACTTGCACCTGAACCTATTTCCGGTCGAGTTTTTGTCCGGAACTGCGTGCCGGCTGTCAATCGGTCACCAGTCACGTCCCGGAGTTTAGCAGGGTTGGTCGCTGGCCGGCCCGGCTGAGATGGACGGACCACATTTATTACCTACTGCTGCTGTTTTCTGTTGCACATCTCATTATATCCCACTTATTTAAACGTATTTTTTTGTGTAACTCTAGAGTTGTTTATCTATTTAAGAATATGTTTAGTTGCAAAAACATCCAGTTGAAAATCTGTGCAGTCGCAAAACTATCTAGTAAAAAATCTGTCTTGTTGCGAATCCATCCAGTTGACAGTCTGTCCAGTTACAAAATCAGACAGTTGAGAATTTGTCCAGTTGTTAATTCATCTACAGTTAAGAACATGTCCAATTGCGAATCCATCCAGTTGACAATCTGTTCAGTTGCGAAACTATCCAGTTGAGCCAGTTGCTTGGAACGTGTAAGTAGGTAAATATGCTTATTTTAGTACTTATATAAGTCAATAAAGAATCGGGTATTGTCAGCCGTTCATTTGCTTTCACGTACCTAACTGTAATAGTGTTTATTCTGTTTGCTTTGAAAGTATGCAAACTTACATTATGCTACGTCCAATATTAAAAACATTAAAATTTATTTTTGTTTACATTTGTTACCATTATTAAGCAGTTATAATACTATAAATACTTGTACTGTACTGCAGTACTGGTGTACAATAATAAACACACTGGTGTACTAAGGAATATGTCAAAGTTTCCCGTGACATACATTACTATTTTCATGGCACAGAACTAACATAAAACCCGGAGCAACGTCCCATGATGTCGAGGTTAAGTACACCACAAAATAATAGCATGAAAAACACATTATACGCATGTTATCTTACCCTAATGGGTATTTTCGGATAAAATTGTCCCAAAAACGTCCTTTTGGCAAATGTACCCGAATGGCTGCGCCAAAGTTGCGTGCATTTATCTTGGCCTAAGTCCATCATAATAATTATTGTTAGAGAGTTGCGAGTGGAAGCGATTAGCGGGAAAAACTTGTTACGACACGTGACTTTAAAAAAATGTATTTAGTAGCTAAGAATATGTAGCCATATTCGTTGGAAAGTCAATTGATGCTTCGATCTGTTTTCATATATTTAGTTTAATGTGAAAAAAAAAATTGAATCATGTGCGATATTTTTATACTCACATCTATCAACTCTTTAAACGGGACATAGTTTTCTTAAGCTTTACCGCTCATGATTAAGTTTTAGATAAAGTTTTAAGTAATAAACATCTTCAAATTTTAACTGCTGTAAAGCGATACTCTTATAAATCATACATCTTCAGAAATAATGTTTCAGAAGTAATGTTTGTTCTAATGCTTTGTTGTCATGAGTTCCGCTTCTCGTCCGCAAACGAGGCACTCCTTCATCCCCAAGCCCCGCGGCGACTCACCAAGAGCAAACACTCGCCGTCGTGCCGTCCCTTTGTTATTCAACTTTTATATGAGGAAGCTGTGATTACAAAGCAACTTGTGTTTTTTTAAAGGATTTCATACATCGACCCGACTTTGCTTAGGATGTTTTTGGAAGATTTTTTGTTGGAAAGTAATTGTATGTCCGTCTGCACTAAAGTTTCACAGCTTCTAAGTTCGCACTTCTTTTTAAGTGTAGCTAATGCAACGCATTTGGGTATATCCTAGAGATAAGTACGAACTTTTAAGAGCTGTTAAACTTTAGTTCAGAAGAGCATCAAGTAGTTTCATAATATAGGATTCTGATGCTGATGAAAAATTGCTTGTATGCAGAAGGGCTTGCATATTTTATGTCGATCTTAAAAGGCCAAAAAACACTCCAATATAATTAAAGTGTTCAAACTTTCCTATAAAAAACCTGACACACATATGTAATTTTTAGTTCATCATGAAGTATTTTTGCGTGAAAATTAAAATAGCAGTAACATTTATTAATCTGTGATTAAACCATGAAAAAAAAATACTACGATGACATCATAAACTCAAACCATTTTATTACAAGTATCTAGTGGGCACCTTTCGTAATCGTTCCAATAATTTTCTACAAATCATGGAAAAAATTGTACAGATTCGAGAAAATGCCTACTCTGTGAGTTACCTATCGAAATATAGATTGAAATCCCCAAAAGTTGTGCGTTAAGAATTGTCACGGGGAAGCATCAAAAGTAATTAAAACACGGTTCTAACCAATTACTTTGCAATGTTCTACTTCATCAAAACGCTTTTCGAGGCTCACCGTAACCTTCCATTAAAGAAAATGAACTCTTTAAGTTTCCAGCAGTGTTGGGACAACTTGTGTTTTGACCGGGTTTCTCTGGTTATTATATAATCTGTGCCGTATTGTACTTGGTTAACATTTTGATTAAATTACGTCAAAAGACGATCTTGAACCAGAAGATATAGCGCAGGTCAGCCCCCCAATAGGTGGACCAACGACCTGGACAAAACCGCGAGGAGCTTATGGATGCAGGAAGCAAGCAGCTGCTCAAAGTGGTGCTCTGTGGCGGAGGCCTATGTTCAGCAGTGGACGTCTTCTACATAACATTTTTTTATTTAGGTGTGACATTCGCTTCTCACTCATCTCAAGACGCCATAAAATATGAGAGCAATAAACATTATGCCATAAATTATATTAAATTTTTTTTTCTATTCTTGGCATATTGTATTCAGTATAAGTCGAATAAACCCAATTTTCGGTAAACTTTCCGGATAATTATTTTGTCCATCACTAATTCGTACCCTTCGAAAGTTTTCTTTAAAACAGCTCGGGTCAAGCAAGGGATTTGAAACCGTTTGCTCGGCGGGAAATTAAAAAAGTTTCCAATCTCACCCCCGACACGGTGGCTGAGACCATTTACTTTTCTCGTTTTGAGACTAGTTTTCTAAAAGAATTATCATTATTAGTTTTCTCGTTTTTCGGAACTTGCGTCGGTTTGGAATTTCCACAACGGAAAACCTAACTTGTTATTAGGAATTATAATAAAATAATAATAATAATAATAATCCATAGTTTTCTCATTCCATAAACATAACATCAATTCATCAAAAGCTCACCACTATAACCCAGATTTATTGTTAACCTTTAAACAAAATAGTTTATAATATGACACACCATGCCTGTCAGTTATAATTAATTTTATGTTCAACAGGCCTCTTGGTGTTGGCTTTGGCTCCACCAATGCCTCCCAGATGTCCGCGCTAGACCCGAGAATCGAATAAATAAATAATAGTAACCCCAACGATCACATACATACATCCTGGGCCCCAACTAGGATTCCCTGTACCTAGGAACCCAGGAACTACGCGGACCATGCTCCCACAACCCCCACACACAGATCAAGTTATCGCTTTTTTTTCTGTGCAGAAATACTTATTCTGTCGCGGGAATCGAACCCGCTGCCTCCAGGTTATAAGCCGACTTTCTCAACCACCACACCACACCACAGAATGAATGAAAAATAAATAATTATGTTGTGTAAAAATAGTAAAGGAAAACATCATGAAAACTAGCAATTTCAAGAATACGAATGATGAATGAAAGACGGAAACACTCTTTAGACCCCCTAGCATGCGCATCGAAAGAAAACTTGTCGTGGACACACTTAAGCGCTACCACTGTCTTGTCACGGTCACACACGAGAAAAAGTATCAAGAAAATTTTGTCGCGGTATGCATTTTAGGCGGGCTGGACAGGGCAGGGACAGGGATAAAAAATATCCAATAGTGGGAAACTTTTAAGGGAGCCTAATTTTTCTCGCATAAAATGTAAGCTATTTAAAGAACTCATTAAAAAAACTTTACTTATAATGCTAGCAAGGAAAAAAAGAAGGCATTTCAAAACAATTTGTTCGCCTAATCAATGTTCGACTTAGGTCACATTGAATATTATCCTCAAAATGTAAAAGACAGTAACATTATATTAGATTTTCCCGCATCTAGTATTCAAGTCGCCCTCAAGCTATTTCATAAATAAGAAGGGCTCTCGAAAATCTGTTCCGAGTCTATAAAAACAGGTTGAAAGCGGCATGACGAGCCATTGTTAGACCTCGATGGTTTTCAGTCGCTCTAAAATGAAAATGGTTTTGCAAGTTCCCGAGCAAAAACTACAATGTAACCGCTTCAGTGGTACAGCGTGAGTTGTGTTGTGGAACTATGGAGTCACGTAACGTTTAGTACGAACACCCACGCGAGATTATGACCTGAACGTAGGGCAGGAAGCACGTGTTGTGTTTGATGTTAAAGCTATTTTTATGTTCAATGGTCGTTCACCTGATGTTATTAAAGGATTGATCTACGCTGAGTGACGCACTGAGGTGCGAATAATAAAACGCCACTACACTGAGTCGCGAATTACTACGATTCAAACACACACTACACACACACACTCTGGCACCCTCACATGAACAAACACAATACAAAAAACAACAACAAACATACAGTTTTGATTTTTGTGTATCTAAGTATAACTAATTGTTTCAGGTTCATTTTTAACGCAGCCCTTAGCTAAATTATATTATAGTAAGACTACTGGGTAGGATAATTAGGCTAGCCAATATAGTAGTCAATATAGTAGTGTAGTACTACTATATTGGCTAGCGTAATATGATCACAAAAACAGTAAAGGCTATCCCTGCGGTCGATCGATCTATCCCCATCGCCGCGGGCCACATCTGCAGTTGCCCAGATAGCTGTAATTGGAGCTGGAATGAAGATTACATGTGGAGCGGGGAATAGTCGGGGATAGCACACACTTCATTTTTATACATTGTTTTCGGTGAGCCGGCGAATTGCTACCTTCCCCTTGTTTCGTCGCTCAAGTGAAATAATTAAAGATATTTTATCATACCTTTTTAAGAAGATAAAAATCTGATTTGGACGTCAAATTAAAACATTTTAATACCAATAATATCTTAATTTAATAATAATTAAATAATATCTTATTTTTTTTTTTTTCTTAATTTTTATTTTTAGAGACAAGGTGAACCAATGCGATGACCACCGAAAGGAAACAAAGCATCCTATAAAAATATTGAAATAAAAATATAATATTTGAATATATATTGAAGATAGGCAGTTTTATTTAAAAAAAAAACTTTTCTTCATGTTTACAAATAAAAATAACTACTATCAAAGAAAGTAGAAAATAAACATCCCTGTATATGCGATACGATTGAAAGAGTCAATAATATGAAACACATCTTCAAAAAATAAATTGTTGGCAGCTTTTCTTAACTCTGAGCGTTACGTTAATAATTATCACTGTAGCCCAATTCTCGCATATTGATACATATACCCTTAGTACCTACCTACAAAAAAGATGAAACCGTCCGGCTCACATTTATAATTAAACTCACACTTGTCTCGAGTTCCACGCCACAGGCTAGCCAAAAGTTCCTACGCACCACATACCACGTACAAATACTCGAAAACTTGTTATCTGTTCCAATTAAATCGGAATAGATGAGTTGTATTTTATAGACAGTACATAAACTTCTTAAAAAGAGGAACTGAGAGCATGATTCCAGTACCAAGCTGCACTAGTCATCATCATCCTGAAGACGTTCACTGGTGAACATAGGGCTCCCCCAGAGAGCGCCATTTTGAACGGCGGCTCGCCTCCTGCGGCCATCTGCTCCCCGCGGATTTCACCAAATCGTCGGTCCACCGAGTGGGGAGCTGGCCTACACTGCGTCTTCCGGTTCGTGGTCGCCACTCAAGAATTGTCCTTTCTTCCTCTTTTGTCAGTTTTTCGAGCGATGTTATTGTTATAGTCTTAATAACTCAAAATTTAAATATCTTTATCATTTGGTGAAAACAGAAAGAAACACGCTGAAGTCTGAGCTGGCAAGGAGTGATCCCCAAAAACGCTTTGGGAGCCACACATACTCTTTCGCACAGAATTATTAGGATAAATGCTCTCTTTAAATTTCCTGACTGTGCGGCTGAAGACTTACAATGGACAAAGCCTATATCAGTCTTCATGCTGGCATTTACTGAGTTGAAGTTGACTGTTGGTGATCCTACATGGTTACATAATTATTATCACACGATCGCACAGATTTTCACATATTATCAAATCGTAGGAATGAGTTGAAATGTTCTTAAATCCATTCTCAAAAAGAGCATGAATGGATTGATTCTTTTCTTGTTTTGGCGCTTTTTTATGGAATACAATTAAAATATTGAAAATTCAGGAAACGGTAGCTCAATAAGTTAATCAATTCATTAACCGTGACAGATACTATATTATGAGAATCATCAATCAAATAAGAGAAGTCTTTATGTCTATAACGGCATCCCAGTGCGACACAAAAGTCGCTCACGTCGAGAATTAATGTCCGAAATGGCTCCCCTCTCCACCACTCGAATCGCGTTAAACCAATTCACCTGCGATGTTATTGTACTCCTTCGATTTACGATATGTGTTGCCGTTTGCCAATAGGCGTTATTTTAAACGCCTTTTTGTATACGCCATTACTGTATTTGTTTCGTATAAAATCGAGAATTTTATGTTTAGATGTTATTGCGATCGACTGTACTTAAACTAAACGAGTAGAAGTTGGTATGTTTATAGTGACCACTTGCCTACACGAGAAGAAGAAGAAGAAAAATGAATCTTTGCTAAAATCAAATCTATCTTCTATTATGTAAAAGGCTTTGTCCTGACTGACTGACAGACAACGCACAGCCCAAACCACTGAACATATAGACTTGAAATCTGGAGTTATATTTTATATATTTTTTGCCAGGAATGACATCACACATCAGCCGGAAGAGGTTCACTACTGAACACAGGAATCCATAAAACGTCACTTTGAACGCTTATCATAATGGGAGATTTGCCATAATCACCACGCTTGGCAGGTGGCTTGGTGAGAATCGCAGAAGGTTTTCATGTACCGAGGAGAATGCTGCTGCCCATTCCCTGGATATTCCTTTTGCCGGCTTTTACAGCACCCACGGGAAGAGATTGTCGTGGTCCTATTAGCAAAGCGGGACCACACGGCCAAGGATGACATAGGAAGGGTTGACACTCTCTACATCGACGCAGCAGTAGTAGTATGCATATACTTAGTTCTTTGTTTTTGAATTTGTAATTATGAAAATTGGTATTTAATTTGTATATCACTCAATCACATCCAAATATGGCTAAATAATATTTTTGCCAGGGTTGATTTGAAGGGGTGAAAATGGGGAGGAAGGTTTTAGTACAAAGTTATTTATTTTCAGTCACGTTTGTTAAACCAGTTATTATTAGGCACCTGCATGATTCAAAATAAAAATAATATTTTGAAATTATTAGATAAGGGGTTGAAAACGTTTTTTTTTTGGAAACTGTTATTGACCGTTCACCGTAAGATGTCCCCATGTACTTATATTATTTAAAAATATGCAAGTAAAACATATTAATCTGTAGTGGGTACATACAAGTTTAGATAATGTTTACATATTACTTTACATTTACGATAATACTTGCATATTTTTAAATAATATAAATACATCAGGGGTTATGTTACGGTGAATAGTCTGTAGATTATCACGGGCATTTGAACATTTTTTCCGTGTTAATGTCAAAGTATACATAAAACATTAAATAAAGTTATTACCAGAGATCTAAAAAAACATATTTCCCTCTTATATTTTCTTTCTTTATACCTCTTGTTACAATGTCATCATGAGAGGTCACTGCATGAGGACACTTTAAAAAGATTAAAAAGATGAATAAGTAACCTATATTTATGACGATTTTTAAACGGCTCCCAAAATAGAAAGCTTAAGTTAATTTTATCCCGAAAAAATAAGCGGTTCCTGAGGGATAGTCCACGCGGGCGAAGCCGCGGGCAGAAGCTAGTTTAATATATAACAGTAAGGAAAAAGATACAAGTGAAATAAAACTACTGAAAGTATAATTAAATGGATGAAGTAATCGGAAAAATAGGGGTTTGGCTCAGCGTCATTTTATTATCTACAGGTTGCTTATCGGCTTATCGATGTAGGCGTCCTAAACCACTTTTATGGAGAGTCAGGATCTTATAAACGCCAAATAGTAATTAACATTATTCCATTAAATAAGCACAAAGGTAGCACAGAAATGTCACACGAGCAAAACTACGTCCGTTCAGCACGAAGTCCGGTCAAGTAAGAGAATGAGCGCCCATTTGGCCGCTTCTTATATGTATCCGTGAGGACCTTTAATTGGCTTATTGTTTAATAATTGAATATCTATATTATTATATCAGCTGTAGGTCTTCCAAAGTGAAATAAATAAATAAAGTAGTCTGTGCCGCACTTGCCTTGCTGTCATTACCAGTATAGCCTAATGTATACATTATACAAGCTCTGCGTTCATCGAGGCTTACCAATCCTTACCAAAAAATTAAAAATCCACGCCCGGCGTCATAAATATTGGCTCTGAAACTGAAATACAACATTATAATAATAGGTTAATCCACGACGCCTATTTATTTATTTATTAAAAAAACAGTTATGACTACTTGTATATAACTGTAATTGTATATAACTGTAGATGTCATGCATGCGTCTCAGACTGACATGTTGAAAACATATAGTGTAGTTGTCTAGTTTTTCTGCAAAATGAGTTTCTGATGAGCTCATCGATCAAGCATTTTGTCACCTTCCTAGTCAAAGTGATATAATATGAAGTAGCCGTAAACGATGATATTTTCCTACATTTGTACCATAAAATGGATATAGCATGCGCACAACGACCGTAATTTCACTGTTCAGAAGTTAGCGTGGCCAGTGAAAAATCCATTTTATTCATTCCTATTATATAGTGTAGGTAGCTAGTAGCATTTATGTGTCGGTGTTATTATATTATTTTAGTGGTTTAAAGAAGAAAAGCTTATTAGCCGTTCAAAAAATAAAATAAAGAAATTCACTAGGTGGTAGGACTTTTCTGCAAAGTTCGTCTAGGTAGGTACCACCAGCGGCGGTGGTGGCTTTGCCAGTTATTCTGCCGCCAAGCAGTAGTGTGCAAGCACTACTGTGTTCCGGTTTGAAGGGCATTGTAGCTAGTGAAATTACTGGACAAATGAGACTGTATGATCTGATCACTCAGTTTAGTAATCTGATTACTAGACTGCGTGATATCTCAGGATGACGTGCGCAGTGCAGTGTCACGCGAAACTTGATTGTTTTAAAGTTCCGAGTGACACTGCAACTGTTATGGGTGGCCGTGTCGCTTAACATCAGGTGAACGACTCGTCACGTCATTCAATCGCATAAAAAAATATGTGTGAAATGTCCACACATATTTGTTTATTTATTTTATTTATTTAAATAGTAGAGGATGTTTTATTGTTATAAAAAGTAAATGTAAAAAATAGCTATATAAACAACAAAAACATTGCCTACCGACCATTTCTGCCCCAAGAGATTTATTCACCTATCATTTTCACATAAAATTAGCCCAGAGACCCGAATCCGTACAAATCTCTCGACGCCATAAACACGGACCCGTGTGAATCCGTAGCATGGAGTAAAGTATCCAGTGGAGTACTAATGTACTAATTATAAAATAAAAAAGACACGTCAGAGCGAGAGTGGCTCTGCGATAGCTCGTGTGATATCAAATCAACACATATTGGTTCAAATTTCACTTATGGGCTCCAATGTCTTTCCAAGATATGTAGGGATAAGGGATTTGCATGAAGGAAATCATAGTGTACCTATTGTAAGGATCCCTCATTTTCAGAATACTACATTTGGGGGTTTTATTGTGACATCTACCAAGTTGGTAGTGCCAACTCATACTTGGTCAGCATGGTGGACCATGGCCTATACTTTCTCCATGTACAAGAAATGCTATGTCCCTACTAGGAAAAACACCGGTCCGGATCTCGGGCAAAGGAAAACGTAATGCTGTGATTGGTCAAATTGACAGTAAGAAGTGAATTCTTATTACGTGTCCTGTTATATAACTGGCTAACGCTTACACTACACGTATCGCGTTTTCTGCTACAAAATTGAAGCAGCATTAGCAGTCAAGTGGGTTGAATAGTCCTTGGCCGGAGGGTTAAGGGCGCCCGTAGGCTAAAGGCTGGTGGGCCGGAGGACCGTGACTCATAAAACCAGCCGTTTGTTTTAAAGCGCCATTTTAGTTTTGTCACCGTAGGTGTGAACAGGGGTTTATGGACGTCATTTTAGTGTTGCGAAGAATTCGGGGTTTCGGTTTGGTCCTGCCATTGCAACTAATAAGATAGTTTAATTGTATTTGTATTCGATTCAAAATAGTCTTATGTTTATGTTAACCATAATAACTAGCGAATGTGTGAACGTTCAATATAAATAAGTTAAGCCTAAGCTAACTGCTAAGAGAAGTGCAGTCAACTACAAAATTAAAACAAATAAAATACAATTTCTTTAATTAATTATGCATGCTCAAACCCAATGTTAAGATAAATTCTAACCTAGTACAACATTGATCCCCACACTTGATTGAACAATGTTTGGTGTTGATTGATTGAACACGAACTGGAAGACGCAGCGTAGATCAGCCCCCCACTAGGTGGACGGACGACCTGGTAAAAACCGCGGGGAGCCGAAGAATGCAGGACCCGAGCAGCTACTCAAAGTGGTGCTCTCTGGGGCAGGCCTATATTTAGCAGTGAACGTCTTTAGGATGGTATGACAATATGGATAAATTTCAACAATTTTTTTTAATAACCTTTTTTTATATTGAAAATCCAAGGAACAAGTGACGTATCGACAACGCTTTCCATAAGACGAGCCAAATGCTTGTTAGTCAATCACCACAAAAATTTGCCATTGGCCGAATTAGAAACTTGAGCCGAAAATATTTCGGCCTCCTTATGCCTCATCTCTGAACTTCACCTACGCCTTCATACCAAAAAGGGTACGAAAAGGCATTATTTACGTTTACGCGTATTTCGCAAGGATTTTAAACAGCCGTTGTAATACTTTCACGTTGATAGTGGCCCTGTATTGGGCTGATTTATGGGCCAAATACGTACGTGGGACCGAATTTTGACACATTTACGTACGGTCCAATTTTTGTGACATGTATCCAATATAATGGGGAAGGGAAGCGAAGAGGGTAAACACTCGTGCTTGGTTAATTGTCTGATAGTAGAGAAATTTATTTATTGTTAATTAAAGAAGTGAGGGTTGGTTCATTAGATGCTTGGCTATATTTTAGTACGTTGCAAAGTACAGTAAATAAAATCTACTGTGTTCTGTGTGTTTCTACTGTATTGTGTGGTGTGTGTGTAATCTAGTGTTTTATACATTAAGGTTAGGCAGTACTTCCACTTCTGCTCCAGCTGCTTGTGCCAAGCTTAAGTCAGGGCTTGCATGGAGTACTGCAGTAATTTGTGGGATGGGTATGTCTATGCAATTTTTTTACTAATTAATTTTATTTTGTTATTTTTTGTCTGTGTTTTCTTAGTCGTTCCGTCTCTGTGGTTCTTGAAGTCATGACTATGGGTGCCGACTGAAAATCAGCTATTGAGGTCACACGCTGACCTTAATTCTATGCTGAGTCGGAACCTATGTCATGACATCACACAACATTGCATTCTTAATTAATATTACCTATTATTTTCTATTACATACGTGTAATTTATGTATGACTCATGTGTATTATAATGTAGTGTTGTGTTATGTCCTGATTAAATGTCTTTTCTTGGTTTCCTACTTGAGTCATGCAGCTTATTGCAGATAAGGCGCTTGTTGGGAAGAGGATACAAAATCTCGAGCACAGACGAAGAGTTGCCGTTTATCCACTTGTCATTTTTGTTTTATTTACATTGGGTAGTGTTTTTAATTAATTTTATGGAAATTTTAAAGAACGACTTTAAGTTTAGTTCGTATACGAATTTCCGCCTGCTTCCTTTGTGATCATTTTTTTCCAGTGTCGTTAATATAAGTTCCTAGTTGTTATAGATTGTTGGAAAGCTAATAAAACGGTTATGTTTTTAAAATAATCTGCAAGCCAAGTTTCATAACTTTTTTTTTTGTTTTTAAGGCATTTCAGTGGAAAAAAACTCAAACAAATATTGAAATAATATCGTTTTTCGTCTCACATTTTTAAATTTGGAACGATAATTGTTGTTTTAATATTGATAAATAACCAGTGTTTATTCGTTTTTATAAATCATAAGAAAAAATGAGTTTTAAATTAATAGTTTTTTTTAAATAAATTATTGAATTTGCATTATTGACTTATTTTGAAAAAAGCTTAAAAACATGATAACTCAAAAATGATTCACTTTTGCATAATACATATGGGGGGTTAAAATTATCGCAAATAGTCACCCCTATCACCTCCTAACGGGAATACGTCAAATTACCAATAACCCTGTATATATGTATATATTGGAAGCGATTTATTTTTATAGCGTAGAAATGCACTATAAAAGGAAGTTTATGTATTTTACCGTGGAACGACAGAATCTCGATCAAGATACCACTGAAAACTGGAATCTGCGACTAGACCATGAAAAGCAATCCAATTTAAAACTGATTTTCAAATTGGGACATCAAACGAAATCTCCCTTCAATAGTGAATGCAAAATATGCTTTTATAGGGGCGAGTGTCAGGAACTTTTTGATTGGTTTCCTTACCTTACACTTTACACTGGCTCTGAAACCGTCTGTGCTCGAGTTAGAGTAATTGGGTGTCAAAGGCTTTGAATGATTTGAATCAAGGGTCTCGTTTGTGACGATTTGATGATTCCAGTAGTTATTAGTGTTTGGGCCTATGATAGAGAATTTACAAATATTTTATTATTCAAATTTGAAAGAATCAATTGTTTCACATGAAACGGACAATACAGATTTCGACATGATTTCCAATAAAAAGCATATAAGAGAATTTTTAATTTTCTACAGTTACTGTATAAAAGAATTCCAATAAAACTCCAACCGAAATAAATCAGTAGACATGAAAAATATATTGTGCTCCTTTGACAAAAGGAATCAACAAAATCAGGTTTCAGCTCTCACGAATTTGTGATATTTTTCCAAGAGAAAGATTAATGTGACACTAAAAATCACTTACCGAGAAAGACCTATAAAGGCATGACGGTAAACGTTCGCAATAAAACTTAGATGTGGGAAAGCGTTACCAGAACTTGAGGCTCTATTTTTTGTTATTGGATTTCAGCCAATAAATTAGCGTTGTTTTATTTATGTAATATCCACGGCGCGTCTGTTTTTGGAACTACAGTGACGTGTTGTGGCTTTACTCGCATTACTTTTTCCCGTAGAACAGGTTTTTCGGGATGACAAATGTAACCAATGTTGTGTTGGGTTACAAAGCAATTAGAGATAATTCATTAAAATTGGATAAGCCGTCATTTTTATCGCGTAACTAAAATGTAGTTGGCCATAACAAAAGATTAGCAGCGTAGGCCGGGCCCCCGCTAGGTGAAGGTTGACCGACGATCTGGTGAAAACCACGGAAAGCTTATGCAGGAGGGAGCAGCCGTTCAAAGTGGCGCTCTGTGGGGGAGGCCCATGGGAGGCCTATGTTCAGCAGTGGACATCTTTTAGGCTTGTGTAGTTCGCGAACAACCTAGTTGAAAAGAACGCTCCCTTACGTGAACTACGCGAACTTAGTCCCGGTTGCGTCGGATTTTAGTTCGTTCGTTCTCTTTTTGTGGTGAGAGCCCGCACCGTCGAGTAGTTCGCTCTTGAGCGGGAGAGCGGCAAGAGCGCTCACTATAATAACCGATCAGTCTGCGCCGTGCTAGTAGGACAGCTAGTATATCTATTCTGTGGTAGTGCTAAAAAGTTATATTGCTACCGTAGGCAGTTTTGTCTATTCCAAAAAAATTATAAAACTAAATGAATATTTTTGAATTATTACCTGAGTACGTATAGGTAAAAAATACCATGCAATGCCACTAAATTAATGTAATAAATAAAATATGTGGAAATGTACTTACTTAGTAGAGAGTTATTACAACACAGAAGCTATTACAATATAATGATATAAAGAAAAAGAGCACAGTAGACAGCTCTACAGCTTTTTGGCTGTTGCGAACTAAGTAGCTCACTCTTGCAGGACCGAGCAAGAGATCACTGAGAGCAATCGTCTTCCCCGCTCTCAGTCGAGCCGCGAACTAGCGAACTAAAAGAACGACCTAGTTAACCAACGACCTGCGAACTAAAATGAGCGCTCCCTGTCGCGAACTATACGCAAAGCTAACGTCTTCAGGCTGTTGTTGATGATGATGATGATGATGATGATGATAATATAAGATTGATAATAGAAATATCTTACCTAACCTAACTAAAATAATATTGATAGCTATACGCTTCTCAGGTTGAATTGTTATGTTTTATGTACCTATGATAAATAAGATAAATCTAAATGTTATTTATTGATGATGCCAATAGTGCTGACATGTTTTGTTTTAGGGTTCAGTGATTTAGTTACATGTTTCGAGCTACAGATATTTGGGATAGCGTGTTTAAGAAACGTGGTTTTCGGACCAAAGTTATTAGGCGAAGCGTTCTTTGGGGATAGCAACTATAACCAAAAGAAACTCCCTCCATGTCTTACACGTATGTAATAACCCTATTATAGTTATAAAAAAGCGTTTGTATTTCACTTGCTTTAGAAAAGACGATTTAAAGGAGGACCGTTACTTAGGCACCATTACTATCAATCGTACGCAAACGATTGTCAGTTTTATTACGATGAAAATAAGGTATCAAGGATTGCTTGAATTCTGGTATCAAGCGTTACAAATATCCACGTTGACCTTGCCATTAATAAAAACGAACCAATTCAGTAGTACCTGACTGGCCTGTTTCAGCATTATTATCACCTCTGGAGCCGGCTCGCAACCGTCCCGGGCTAATTAAGGACATGTCCCGGCCCGGCCGCCGCTCCGGGCGGTCGTTGTGTTCAGGTAGCCGACGCTATCGGACATGCTCCCTGTCCAATGTAATTAAAAGTATTGGTGCCGGGCGGCTGGCGGCTGTTTGGGGAAATAACTATGACAATGTTTCTTTGGAAATCTTGATATCAACCAAAAAAATCAATAAAAAAAAAAAACAATATCAATATAAAGGCTTTCTAGCAACGATTTTGTAATATGGCATAGTAATAAGCACTATTTTCAGCTGACTTTAAAAAAGGAGGTTATATTTTTTTAGTGTTCAGAATTCCGTTATTTATAAACCAATAAAAAAGAAAATTATTTTTCTTTTTAAAACAGTCCCTCCGTCCCCCATCCGTCTGGGCTGCAAGGTGTGTGAACCACATAATTGCACTTGCGGTTCTATGGTGGAGGCCGATGGTCATCACGCACTGAGTTGTCGTCGCTGCACAGGTAGGTTTCCGCGTCACCATGCCCTCAACGAAATAATCCGCATGGTCTTCATATCGGCTGATGTCCCCTGTGTGCTGGAGCCACCACGTCTTTGCAGGTCAGATGGCAAGAGGCCAGACGGTTTGACCCTGGTGCCGTGGAAAAATGGCAAGTGCTTAGTGTGGGACGCCACGTGCGTGAGTACTGTCGCCGCCACGCACCTGAGTCGCACCGTCCACGCAGTAGCAGCGGCAGCGGAGGATGCTGCCACTAAAAAGTGGCTAAAGTACGCGACAATGGAGCCGCATTATTACTTCGTGCCCATTGCTGTAGAGACTATGGGCAGTTGGGGCGCTGAAGCCAAGAGTTTGGTTGCTGAATTGGGCCGCAGGATTCGGGACAAAGGTGGTGACTCCCGCTCCGGCTCGTTCCTGGTGTAAAGGTTGGCCATTGCCATCCAGCGTGGTAATGCTGCCAGTGTAATGGGCACCTTTGCACCGCGGACAGTGAGGGGCGGGTTATTTGAATAATACATTACTGTTGACATAGTATTTAATAGTTATAATTAATAATTGTGTATTTGTTCTAATTAAGTTTATGTCTGTAATATTTGTAATGTATGATGTAGTCATTTAATTGTAATTTAACTGTAATTTAATGATCATTTTATTATTATTGTTATTTATGACTTGGTAATATTTTTAATTAATTTCATTTCATTTATATTTTATGGCACCTATAAATAAATTTTCTTATTGTAAAATAAATATAAGTAAACACAGATAATAAATTTTAAAACATTATACTTTCATATTCTTCCCATAGAAATTTCATCAAATCGGCCCAGCTAGGTGATTATGTAACTTGATTGCAACCGATAGAAACACAAAAATGTATGGATTTGACAGTTTCGAAATACAAAATACGAAAATTATGTGTAGGTATAGTTACTATGGAAATTTTCAAATTCGGAATGAAATTTTTCTTGTTGCATTGCAATCCAAGTTCCGTGATCACCTCGCAGTAGTAGTTTTAAGATCAAAATAACTTGAAAATAATTATGTCATCCAAGTACTTCCCACTGTAAAACTAAGGTGATTGAAGTCGGTTTGACCCATTTTTGGAGCTATCAAACGCATATCTCGATTCTTGATCGATTTTTGAGTATTTGTAAGTTTTTTATATCAACGATAGGTTAATATTTGACCATGGTCTCACCTGATGGTACGTGACGACGTGGTCGCCAATGGAGCATGCTTCCTATAGAAGATACCGGTTCACTATAGTCTTAAACACTCCCAGATTATATTTGTCAGGAAAATATGACGCTGGTAAAGTGTTCCATTCCTTTGCTGTACTTACGTACCTACTTGACATAAAAATACTTATTCAATCCAAGCAGGGTTTACAAATTCAAACCCATAGCCCCATAGATATTATGGAGCTCTACAATTCGTGTGGAGTACCTACTAGTTCAGTTCCAAGCTAGTTTCTGTGATATAAAACCCTTTTGAAATCACTCGTCTGAGATAAAGGCGATGCTATGGCTACAGGTCGACAAGTAGTAACACAAATTCAATCAAAATAAATTTGTAGATATCTTAAGTTTGTTAGTAGACCAAGTTAAATGTTGCCTATCCTGTACAATATTTAGATATTGTTATAGAAAAAGAATCGGAAGATATTTGAAAGCCTGTGATATACTAAATTGTACGCCAAATTGTTAGGGCATCATGATGCCATTTTGCCTGTCAAAGATAGACTATGATAAAGATTATGATGATTATGGATCTCTCATGTTCATTCATAAAACGGCAGGTTATTAAAGTTGTGCTACTGTAAATATCTATAAGTTGCAGTAGGAAGGGACAAACGATTCACTTCCTCGGCCCGTATGTGACAATGTGAGTGATAGGTACGGATTTCGGAAACGTAATTTTAGTGGTTTCCTTTGTTCATGTAAACTGGGGATTGTTTATTGCTTTGTGAAAGGATTCCTGAGCGGTTGCTATAAAAACTATCAGGATAAGAGCACTTCAAAGGAAAACTATTGGGATGGATTATAAGGGGATCTGTTCCACGAGATTATTCGTAGCCTAATATTTGTTTGTTCTTTCTGATAAGTAATATTTATGTATATTCTAAGGAATATTGTTTATTGTTCTCGAAATGTCTTTATTATAAGCAAGATATTAAAGCCATTGAAACCTACCTATCTAGTTTTGGTACCGCAGTTGACCAGCTCGGTCATCACGGTCTCTCGTGTTCAAAAAGCGCTGGTCGAATTTCGCGCCACGCTAGTCTTAATGACATCATTCGCCGGGCTTTTACCACCGCCAATGTTGCAGCCATTCTCGAACCGAATGGTCTCATGCGTGACGATGGTAAAAGACCCGACGGAATGACTCTGGTTCCCTGGAAGATGGGGCGGCCTTTAGTGTGGGACGCTACTTGCGTCGATACTATGGCGCCGTCACACCTTCCCGAGACACACGTTAGGGCCGGCGCCGCGGCTAATTCTGCTGAGCAGCTAAAACGGCGCAAATATAGTAATCTCGGTAGCGGTTACATATTTGAGCCGTTTGGTGTTGAGACCCTGGGTCCGTGGGGACCGGGAGCTCATCGCGTTTTCCAAAGTCTATCAGAGCGCCTGGTCGATGCGACGCGTGACCAAAATGCTGGCACTTATTTGGCCCAACGCATCAGCATTGCAATTCAACGTGGCAATGCGGCCAGCATGTTGGGTACGCTACCTACCGGTAGTGGGCTGGAGCACTTGGACTGTCTATAGGCCATCGCGGCTATTATACAGTCCATAAGTGTTCTTTGTAGTAGGTAGTGTAGCTAGTTTAGTTTAGTTTAGCTTAGTTTAGTTTAGTTTAGTTTAGTTTTTATTATTGTAGTAGTTAGCTTGAGTAATAAAGGCAATTTGCCCGTTAAAAAAAAAACCTATCTAGTACTACCTTACTAAGACTTTTCGGTACGTCTGATCGAGGCAACACATGACCAAAATGTTGGTGTCAATTTGGCCATAAGGATACTCAACGGGATAATATCACCAGCATTTCCCATTGGTAGTGGCTTTTTATATCAAGTTTACCTACTGCACTGTTTCGGTTTTAGTTTTACTTTATTATAAGTTTCACTACAATTTTAATGGTGATATCGCAGCAGATTATTTAGGTGACGTATGTTTAGGTCCACACATTTTTGCCATACATACTTTAGATATAGCATATTGGCATAGTGGATTTTTTCTCCTATAGAACTAAAGCATACTCTGAAATAGTAATTCCTACTTTCAAAATATCACTCAGTATAACAACATAAATTGCAACTAAATCGATAGATAAATGTGCGTAGACTTGACATCAAGATTACATTATTACGAAAGATTGTTTGAAACGGTAGTCCGTCATCTATTAAGGTAGGTAGCGCGGTACTCCTCACATATTCACGGTTTCCAAAGATCTTGGAGAGCTCCCTAGAGATTCTAACTCTCTTCAATTTGCCCAGATAGTAAATCTCCAGAGTTAAACTAGTCGTAAGCAAAGGCATTATTATTAAGCCTAGAAATTTATTGATCCCTTTTGTGGAAAGTTTAATTTTGAAGTTTAGGTAACTATTTATGTTCCTTGAGCTGAATTAAATATCTAGAAATTCTATGAATTGAAGGTCTAGTGACTAATTGGAAAACTGACTTTCGCCTAATAATTCTGTTAAACTCACTATTGGATAAATTGGTCTCTTCTACCTATGAAGTTTTATTATAATAGTGATCTGCTGATGTGATGGTGTTCCTCTTGGAGTATATGTCGACGGTGAACTTTGCCAATGTTTGGTGACGGGAGTGGAGATGACTGGCCATAATTATCAAACTTAATAATAGGGCATAGTCGGATTGTTGATGATTCTTTCGTCACTCTTTTGACACTTTCATCAAAGTTACTACGTTTTTCACAGACAATGCTTAGAATAATAACTATAATATACATTACATTACGTTACAAAAAATAGCTTAACACGTCTCGTACTGTAGTTTTCTGTACTGTAACCAATCAATATCGATAAAATTAAACCGATTCACGACTGCTACAATTATTAAACCATAAAGAAAGGTATTCGGTCTAAAATCTTTTGCGCCATTCAAATGTACGTATACATTGTATACCTAATTAATCTCAGGGAGCGTTTTGCATTTTCTCCGCTAGCTAATGTGCTGCATAAAATTACAATAAAACAGAGTTATCTTGGGCTAATGGCGCAGTCTTCTTATTTATTGCACCTGGACGATAAATTTTGAAGAGCGGCCCGTCACGTTTCGGAGATCTTTTGGACATGGGATCTGTGTTTTGTTGTAATGAATCTTATTTTACGGCTTTACTTATCTGTCTTTAAAGCGTTAGCCAGCTGAGGCAGTTTACGAGCGAAATCTGAGTAAGTACTTTGTTCTAGCTCATAATCACATAATCATAAAGGTAAATGTGTAATTTTTTTTTATCCTTATAAAAAAGATACAATGTAGAAATGAATATAAGTAATTAATGTCTTTGTTTTATCGCATGAAAAACATAATAAACTACGAAAAATAAATTTAACGAATGAATGCTAACAGTTGTCATAGGTCAGGTACCTATCATATCTAATATGATACCCTACACAAATTTTATTTCTCGACAAAAAGACCATACTCATGTATTAGTGTAGTAAGTAAGTAGTTACTTATTATAATATTTAAAAAAATAAATATAGGTAATTAAATGAATAGATTTTTTTATAAATCCTGACTTCTTTTTCGTATAGGTAAGGGGGAAAATAAGTACCTAAAGGCTAAATTTCCAAATATTTATTTTTCAACAGAACAATTCTATACAGTGGTAAAAGTTGTATTCACATTTAAGATTTCAGGCGTTAACATACAGGCAGGTACTTATATTATGATAACAGAAGAGGCAGTCAAATCAAAAAATAACTTCGTTTTATTTGCAGTGTTAATATCAATAATAATTATAAAACAAGAAATTAGAAATTAATTGTATAGAATCACTTATCTATTAATTTTTTTATTTATCTTTACATAAATCGGCAAGTGTTTATAAATTTTGATATGACTAGCTTCGTGCAAAATTATGTACAGCAGTTATTCAAATTATCATTTATCTTATTTATAAAGTTAGTTGGTTATTGAAACACATTTTAACTGGTAACTACGAAAAATAATGCTAATTTTATCTCAAAGTAAAGTTAATAAATCATCAATTTTTTGAATGTAATATAAACAACAATTGCACGTTTGATCAAAATGTGTTTCAATTTCACAGTCTAATTCTAAATCTAAATTACAGTATTCTTGATTATATTATACAGTTACAAGTAAACAATTTTGAAAATGAAATACGGCAGTCGTTGTTCAATTTAGTTTTCATTTACAATTTAAATACTCAATTCACTAAATTATTTGATAACGTCAAGGAAATTAGAAATTGAGAATAACTAACGTATGAACAGCTGAAATAAACGTCTTGGAAAGTTATTTTGGAACAACAATTTTATTTTATAAGTTAGAAATCTATTATTTTCTAGCATTAGGCAGGAATCACTGTAATAGAGACTGAACATAAACGTATTACTAAGCGATAAACACATTATACTCATTTACAAATTGAAGTTTTAAAAACTAAATTCGTTTTAACATGGACGAGATGAATTAAGACCTAGCGTAATTTGTTGATAATAAATACGTTTGGCTTCACCAATAGGTGCCATTTTTATTATAACATCTTTTTTGTGGTACCTACATACAAAGGCAATAGAAAACGTTTTGTTTTGTTTTGTTTATATTATTATAGTTCAAATGAAATTAAATTGTGATTTATTTACATTCCAAAGTTTAGTACCCAAACACTAGCTCACTGTCCCCACGCACATGTTCAACGTCACGCGACCTGCAAGAGCACAACCACACACAAGGATATCGTCCAGGTAAGCGCGCACCGCACCGCGGCGTTTTTCGGTGGCCAGCCCTCGCTCCAAGGACCACGCCCACCAGCTTCGGGTCATATTGTCGTCACCATTTCTGATGAGCAGGCAAAAATGTTAAAAAATGCAAGGCTTACATAATATCACATTTGGAAAGTTTTTAACAAATCGAATTGATGAAAGTCAGTGAACAAGTCGTATGCTGAAGTAGAATACTTTACCAAGGTTCTGCATTTGGTGTTGGCTCAAGACGATGTAAGGATTGTCATGTTCTGGATCTTCCAACACGCCTCGGTGAAGTTGCTCCAAATGTCTATCCACGTCATCTGCAAGTAAAATTGATCATTATTACAGCAAAAATAGTCAGACAATATAGAAATAAACTTTTTAGGGGATGTGTATTTTCTTTTTTGAGTACTTCAAATAAGCTGCGTTGCTAATTGGGATTTCTAGAATATAAAAATAACTTACAAGTTACTGACGTAGTGGTTGGAGGAGCAAGCGTTGTGGTGGTCGTCGTAGTAGTAGTTGTTGTGGTGGTCGTTGTTGTACTAGTTGTAGTCGTTGTTAGTACTGGTGAAACAAAGAAATAAGACTTGAGTGCTAAGAGTAAGCACAAAAAGGTATATCGAAATAATTGTAATAACAGGCAAAAAAAATGAAAATAATCATACATATTTAGCTAGTTTGAGCTAGTTCAAAGAGATTACATAAAATCTGTATGAACATTGACTAAAACTTACGATGTAAAAATAGCTCAGCCTGTGCTCTTCCCAGACTATTCTCTACGTGACACCGGTATGCTCCAGCATCTTCGCGTGACATCTCCGTCACAATGAGGCTTAGGGTATGCCTGTAGCCGCGAGAAGTCAGGCTTAGTCTATGTTTTGAACCTGGGGAAAATAATATAGAGCAAAGTGTAAAAGTGGAGAGATGATATTAAATTGACAAGTAATGAGAAGGAACCTACTGAGTCCTACCATGGAAATAATTTAAAAACACTGGTCATAATCTTAAATTGATCGGATGAGCAGCACATGGCTCATTGAATTCTAGGAAATCTACAAAATTTCAAAAGCGGTAGAAACCAAATCCTAACGCATCAGTAACGAATTCATTCTTAAATCCAAACTTCAGCACTATAACGTAAAAAACATAATTTATCAAGATATTATAGTTCTTAAAATAGCAGTATAAATTTCACAGTCATAATAATTCTCTCAAACTTTCGAATATTTAGGTGTCTATAACAAAGTTTGTACCTTAATTGCGAGAGAAGTTTTAAGGTTATTAAAATATTAAGAAGCTGTATCAATAAAGTTTAAGAAAGCGTAATAATAATTATTACACTAATAAAGTTCTAATGAATAGTAGAGTTATGTTCTACTTTCACTAGACTTACTTTAACTTTGAAGATATTTGTTTAAATTCATTGGAATAAATTATTATGAATAAGCTATGAATCTGATATTAAAAGAATGTTTCTTACTGCTGTAATGCTACTTAGGCAGTGCCGGAAAAGAAGACTACTTTGAATAATTTGCTTTATTAATATCGAAATATATATTTAATGTTCCATTTACATTATCTGTATCAGGCATCAGCCCTCGTTTTCCATATTGCTAATGAAAACCATGATTCTTATAACTTTCCTCAATTTAAGCTTGCCTTTTAACAACCAGATTCCTTCCCGTGATTTATTCTCCACAGATAACAGCCTTGCATAAATATTCTCGATATCAGTGTTATTTTTACAGAAATGTTCTTTCAGCTAAAAGTCTGCATTTTAATACAGTTTTTACAAAATAATATCTTGGTGAAATTAGTGAGATAACTTAGTACTAATATTAATAATGCCGTAGAACACTTTCTACGGCATTTATCGCATATATGATTGTTATCATGGTAATACTTTTTTTTTATGTAAATGAATGACGTGATGAGCTAGTCGTTCGCCTGATGTTAAGCGTCATGGCTACCCAATGATGCTGACTTTGATTAAATAAAGAACGCTAAGAGAGTCTTTGTAATTTGGACAAATTTTCAACTCTTTGAATCTTCTTACAATTATTATTAATACATGTCTGTAACCATCTGGGACTATTTGATAATCTACTATTAACACCTTACCATTAACAAGTCTTTGATCCCCATTCAAGGTCCAGTATACCATCGGCGTAGGATAAGCTTCAGCAGTGCACAGCAATGTGACCACACCGCCGGTCGGTGCTCGAATGGCTACCCGTCCAGCCCACACAGACGGTGTAACTGTTAAAGATATTCCTATTATAATTGAAAATAGCACAGAGATAAACATTGTGATAACAGTAAATTAATAATAGTTTTATTTTTATTCTAGCTAATACGAACATTAGGTACAAAAATAATTTTTACCATGACATATAAAAATAATAAAATTAACTTAAACGAATTGAAGTCATAACAGAATTATAATAATTAGCATTGTAAAACGTCGTAAACATTAAGTTTTCTTTAATTAATGTCAGCATTACGTATAAATACATCGTACAAAAATTCAGTCACTTAAACGAATATAACAATCAACATCAAGATGAAGATTCTCCTGATTACTTTTATTTTATCCTGTGTAGTCCTTATAGCATTTGCTGGTAAAGTATTTAATTATTAAACATAAATATAACTTATTTAACTATATAACTGATTTTTTTTAAATAATGATAAAGGTATTCAAATAAGAGCTGAGTAATTATAACATATCATTTATTGATGGTTACTTATTTATTTAAAGTTGTAACAGCAAGGTGAACGCGCCATGACTGTGACAAGCAAGTGGTTGATTTGATAGTAAGAGTTATAGCTGCAGGTGCCACGCAGGTCTTATTGCTCATCGTGCTTAGTACCTCCATCAGAAGCGATGAAATTTTTCTTCACGCCACACGTGTCCTTATGGTAAAACGTGTGATTTTACGGAATTATAAAGTGTAAGAAATCAATTTTCAGATGGATTTGGTAGCTGTGATTATTGGTGTCCGCCTGAGTGCTGCAGTAACAGTCGATGTTTACCGCTGGAACTCTGCGAAGAAGGTGTAAGCCGGCAGCGTCTTAGGTTTGGATAATTAAAATGTACCAATAAAGAACGCAAACGAATCTTCATAATAAAGTGGTTTTTACTTAAATGAAGGTAAATGGGTAAATTAAATTATAATTATTGATTGTAGCAGTTTGTTTAAAGACAAAAGATAAAGCGCTTCAACCGAAAACAGTACTTAAGTCAATAAAATAACATGATGCATTGAACTCACACATTACGTTGATCTGTATCCGCTTGCTGACGGAGGGAGGGACGCCGTTGGTAGCTATACAGAGATAAGCACCAGACGTCGCCCGTTCCACGCCGGTTAGATTCATCCAAGTCCCGCTCCATTTGGATACTGAGGACAATAATTATGTAAGTTGAATTAGTAAGATCAAAAATATTGTAGCTTTGCAAAGTTTCTCTCTATCTTGAATTTCTATACTGTGATAATTCGAATTTTGAAAATAAATAAAAAAGTTAACCTCATCCATACTTTAGTAATAGAGGGACTCTGCCTATTTTATTAAGATTTGTTGTAGAGATATTTTGAAGTCTGAACTTGTAGAATGATTTATTTGATGCTAAGAGGGAGGACAAATCATTTGTCGCAATAAACTGAATATAGTTTCAGGTAAAACAATCGAAATCATAAAATCTGCTACCACAGTATCGTAATAATTATTTTAAGAATGTTTATCCTGGGAACGAAATAGATCGTTAGTTTTCAGTAGGTCATTTCCAATATTGTAACACTGTCACAATAACAGAATAGACTTTTGATATTCATATACAAGCAGAAAGTGGGCTCTAAGGTAATAAATTTGTTTATTCCTCAAGTGTACAATACATTGCAAAAGTTCAAAACAACACCAAAGTGAATGAAACAAATGTCAACCTCTATTTAGATTTAGACCAATCTTAAATAAAATCTCTCCCAAATATGAAACCCCGCGAACAAGGTTCAACCCCAGAAATATTTTATGTTCATTACTAAATAAACTAATAAAACATCGTCAAGAAAATCATGATTAAATAAAAATGTACATTAATATATTTTTATGTTGAATCGGATCTAAGGATGTAATTTATTCATTCCCTCATCGACAAAGATACACTCGAACTCGTCTTTGAGGCAAAAACGTTAATGATTTGCTCGTACAAATCTTATTCGTTTTTAAGGCGTTTCTCAAAGGACACCTTATTTCACTGCCTTTTCCCGCTTAACGAGAACTCAGTAAGCTCCCTTGATCTTATTGATGTGATTCTTCGGACTCGATTCGGATCTGATATGTAGCCTCACTTAGGGCGTGTTTTTATAAAAGAAAGCGACCGATTTGAACCCTAATGCCTCTATCGTAGGCTTAGATAGCACCATTAAGTTTATTGGTGACATGTTACAGGTAAAAAAGCCTTGTAAAAGTGAGATAAAATATGATGATGTGCTGTAGTACCGTGGTCTTAGTACCGTGTTGATGGCAGCAAATATAAAAATAAAAATTACAGGCTACGCATCTTCGTTCGCGTAGTGCCTCGGGGCTGTAACCGGCTTTGGTCATATTTTTAATAGGGTTTCTAAAATACCGGAACCCTTGTAGGATCGCTTTGTCGTTTGCCTGTCTTTCAAGACCCTTTTTCTCAAAAACAACTGATGGCATTAAGCTGCAGAAATTCAGTTCAAAGACTCCTAAATATTTCTGCTTTTTTATACTAGATAGACTAGCGTTTGACCATATTTCTCCTGATGTTAAACGACAAGTGGTTGACTATGTAGCAATCACCGTTCGTTAGATTTTGTATAGAAAAAGATAATTATTAATTATTATTGAAAATATTTAGATGTTTAATTTTGAAAAACTTTACGAAGTAAAAAATCTAACTTTTAATTTAGCGATGGATTAATTGACGGACAATGAACTGAAGTTTAAGTAACTCCCAATTTCGAAAAGTTTTTAAGATTCCTGATTGTAACAACAGCGGAACAAAACCCCAAAACATTAATTTCAAAATACCTTTCAAGGAAATAGAAGGAACGGATTAAATCCTTGCAAAGTAACTTGACAATTCTCGCAGAATACTTAGCGCGAACTTTCAATACTTACACACTTGTTCGAGTTCGCAAAGGCTCAGAAATGATATTTTCTTAAAATTTTATACAAAGTTTGTTAAACAAACAATCCAAGTAGGGAGTTTAACATTCAATTTATAGCCGCAGGCGCAAAAGTTTTCCCTTTGTGTGGTCGCAGTTAGATGTTTTGTGAGCACGACTTGTGTGCAGCACTGTAAACTGTGACAGTTTTTGCTCATTGTAGCTTTATGTTCGTAAGCGAACCACTGTGCGGTAGTGTGAATAGCAGATAAAGCCCATTCCGGACCGAAGTTTAAATAAATAATTTTGTTTGTCCTGATGTTGTTTGGATGGAATTAAGGCAAATTTTGCTAATTCGGCTTTTATAGCAATGGGATGTGCTGCTATTGCAACGTAATATTAAAGTTTGGCGATGTTTGCCTGTAAGCTGTTAGTGTTTATTTTGTAGCTACTTGGTTCTATTTTTGAATGGCAGTAGAGTTTGAAGTGTTCCTTGAAGATCATCTGTGAAGGCACTCTTATTTTATGCTTATTAGGGCAAATACAGCGAAATGCTTTTGATATTATAATCAACATTTTAACGATATCAACAGTTTCATAAAATTATAATTTGTATTTCATTGTATGTATCGCGCTTTGCTCGCCTACTAAGCGATTCAGGTTTCCCTGGTCATATAAATTGTTTAATGTCTTTCCTAACTGATGACAGGTAGTAGGTATTAGTTACGCTTTTGATATCATTTACTATCTTTTGTTGGGAGAGGATAGAGTAAAAGCGAAAAAGGGAGGGGGGGGGGGGGAGCAACTATGGCATCGTGAAATCCCTGCATTTACGGATTTTCTTGTTCTTCAAAACTTTAAATTTTCGGCTTCGTTTTGACTTTTTTAGTTTAATATTATGCTACTAACCCAGCGTCTGATTGTCCATTTTAAAGTGCCTGGAGTCCTCTCTTCTCCACGTGATGACTGGGGGCGGGGTTCCCGAGGCAGCACACCGGAGCGCTGCATTCTCGCCCTCCTTGATTAGAATCTCGCCACTGCTCGCATCGTCGTCTATGTCCGGGGGAACTGCGGGTGATAGAAAAGTTTTTGAGAATCTTCTCTTTTTGTAAAAAGTCTCATTTTGCAAATAAGTGCTACTACCGATCAAGTCTGGCTAGGGTGACCCGTACGAATTTCAAACTGACACAGGTTCGAATTCTGATTTGCCCTGCCAATGACCAATGACTTTTAAAGTTAGGTAAGTATGTGCGGAATTTGCATTTGCTCTTGCAACGGTGAAGGAACGTCGTGAGGAAATCAGAATGTTCAAAAATAACAAAATTGTATCACAAATTCAATTCATCATAATTTAGGATTACATAGATGTATAATAAAATTAAACTGATGGCAATACTAAGCTCCATCCTCATAACCATGTGATAATTCTGCAAGCTAAATATATGACAAAGAATCTTTATTTATTTGACCAATTCTTTGGTCCTTCACGCATCATCAAAATCTATAGGCCTCCCATTAAAACTAACTAACCTTCAAATAAATTTATCAAATAACTACTCCACTTTATGGATTACTAACTCACCAACTACGTGCAGATAGTGCGTCTGAGACATCATGGGCTCAGTGTTGACCTGGCACATATACCGGCCTCCATCCCCCGGGCCTGCGTCCTTCAGCCCGAGGGTCCAGGAGCCGTCGCCATGGTTCACGCTGATCCTGTGGTTCTTGGTGATCACGTGGCCTGCGATCGTGAGGATTGTCTGCGTGTCTACGCGAAGCCACGCCACCTGGAGGAAGAACATTCTTGGTTTATTTGAAAGATAGTCATATAATTGTCTTGACAAATCAGAATCGATCAGTCAAAACAGATTGTTCCCTAAGATTTAGCTTGGTTCGGTTATAATTATAATATGCATGATGATATCATCCAGGTATCTCAGTACGGAATTAAGGCGAATGAACTCAGTTGAACCCTTTTTTAAAAGGGATATTAACTTTTTAATATTAACTATACTAAACTTTTATCTCCAGAAGCAGATACTAAAGATTGGTATTATGAAAGTTGAAGTGAACTATATGAAACCATAACGGAACGGAGTCAGGTTGGAATACATTGAATAAACCATTTCGCTTAGGTGCCCGCTTCCGACGCTCAATGGGCGATAGTTGAAATTTTAAATCGTATGATATTGTTACTGCACTTGCTATGCGGAATTTGGAGTGAATAAGCCATTATTAGTACGTACCAAACGCCGTATAAATACGTTTTGTACGTTTAGACTATGGTGTGAATTTTGTGTATATATCGATGTTCATCACACAAATGTTTGTCCTGGGTGGGAATCGAACCCACAAACTATAGTTCCGAAGGCAGAGCTACTACCAACTGAGCTAACAGCCCAGTCATAGCCGTATAGTCAGAATAATATGTTCAAAGTATAAGAGCGCCAGCTAGCACTCAGTATGGTGTATGTATAGGGTCGACGTGAGATGTGGTCGTGGAATCACCGACAATGAGTTTTGTTAGCTTTTAGTGGTAAAGTAAATATTTTAAGTGTTGATTAACTGTCACTATTAGGTAGTTCAACCTCCCGGAAAAGGATGAGATTGAGAAAAAAACTTAAGCTTGATACATTGCAACAGGAAACTTCGGAAATAGACCTACTCTAAACTAAACAGCAATACAAGTGATGCAGTTAAAAAAAATCATAGTTATTTAATCCAAGAAATGTTAAAACACCAGAATTTAATTGGTTAAGAGTACCTACCTATTAGAGTACCTTCTCGATTAAGGCAAAATTCTACTCAGAACAACCCTTAATTATTAATAAAGGATATCCCTAATGAATAGCCCACAAACTTAAGTAAATACATTTCAAAGGATTTCAAAACATTTTCTATTGAAAAGGATAACTTAAAACATAAATAAAGTGTGTTTGGACTTAATAATGAGAAACGATGAATTTCATAAGTTTTAAACTCGAGTTGTTTTGGAGTTCTAAAATTAAAATTCTGGAAGCTTTTATTGTTTAACGACCATTTTTTGTTAATATTTGAATATCGTGATATTTTGACGTCAGAAAATGTTCTTCGCTTCCGTTAATTTCCGTCTTTGTTACTTTTTCATAATTGTTTTGACAGAATTCTGAAAAAGAGTATAAGAAGTCTATTAAACTCACTCCCTGAGGGCTCGTACTTCCTTAACACCCCCTGTGCATAGTCTTTCCCGATAAGTATATATACTTAGAGTGGTGTTACCCGACAAACTTATCTCTGTGGTTCTTTTTATAGAATCTCAAGTTTTTTTTTGTAACGGGCAATGTGCCTTTATTATTTAAACTAACTAATACAATAATAAAAACTCCACTTCCACCTCGAAGGAAAATTTCATGGTTTTTAGATTTATTCTTTTTTCATGCTATAGAATCATCATTTATGTTTTTGAAGGCTTCGAGTCAATGGGAAGTATTCTAATATAAGATTTTAAACTATCATGGTCACTAACACTACTACAATATTGTTTATTAACGGGATATTTACCATGTATATTATTTGTTTTGAGTTGCCGATATTTCGATGCTGTTGCAAGCACCATGATCACGGACGGACTGAAGAACTTGCGGGTGGATGATAATAAGCAACGGCAAATAAACGGAACTACAACGGAAATATCGGCAACTCAAAACAAATAATATACATGGTAAATATCCCGTTAATAAACAATATTGTAGTAGGGGAAGTATTCTATTTGTAAATATTGTATCGATGACGAGCATAATACGAACCAGTTGGTCCAACATATCAATATTCTTAGAGCGGATTTTTGATCCATAGTTGAGTTAACCGATGGTTAAAAATGCTAACTAAGGTATTGATGCTAGTTAAGGTTAGTTAAGGTATTGACTACGGATAAAAAAACCACCCTTTGTCTCATTCGTCAACGACAATCTTGGAGTCTTCAAATCGAGAGTGAACAGTGGTATCTTCTAGGCAAGCGCGTTACATCCTAGACCGCATCGTCATTTACCATCAGGTGAGCTAGTGGTCAAGCGAAGCCTATCAATCAATAAAAAAAACATTTAAATGATACCATTGGATTTTCGTTCAGCAATTAACCACTTTTTGCAAGCGTTCTTTATGATATGAATGTGCATATCATAATTCTACTTACATGGTATTTTAATTATACCCAGTCCATGTCCTTTATCTAGTCTATGTTCTTATCTTTGATAACGGTTTATATTTTGTGAAATTAGTATAGTCGATTGTATTTTCTCTAATCTGTCGAATTAGCTTTTCATTTTTTAACGGGCAAAGTGCATAGCAAGCAAGCATATTATAACCCCAACTACCACTAAATATTCCTAATCCATAAAACACGTAGAGTTCCTAATAAAGAATTATCTCTCAACAGAATTCTAAAAGTTTTACCTAACTAAAAATTATTTAAAGTAAATTATAATTATCAAAAAGAGATCGATACCCACGTGACACCCAAACAAAAGAACTATAAACAGTTAATCTTTTTTTAAGTCATTCATTACCCTCTCGTTTCCAAATCTGCAATACAGCTCAGCCTCCCCCCAAGCTACGGTCCTATTAGAGCTGCATCGCAAGTAATCTGCACTGAGCTGGGTCCATTCATTTCGATAAACCTCTGCAGTCATCAATCGTCTCATGCTAATGCACCTTCTTCTGTGCAATAATCTACCAATCCGTTTGCAGTTTCATCGATATCGGTAAATAGTTGATATCACCAATATCTATAAAATATTGTTTATTAACGAGATATTTACCATGTAATTACGTGGATTTGTTTTTATCGAGATTTTTATAATGTACGTACATGGTAAATATCCCGTTAGTAAACAATATTTTATAAATGTTTGTGATCATGAAAGTTACATTAAAAAGATAGGTAAAATATCACCGATATCTTTTTTCAAGGAGCTAAGTCTTGTAGTGTCTTTATCCTTTAATTAAATATGACAATAATAACAACTACTACTGAATACTATTAGCTAGTAGTATTCCTAATAAAAAAAAAATCATTTGGACTTCGATTATTGATTTTCTAACAATGTTTTTGACAGAAAACAATAACACGGCAAAATTGTAATGACGTCATTCAGCCTGTGTAGACCATGACTGGACATATGATACTAAACAAAAACTACATAGCAAGCTAACTGGCAAGTTTGCGCTAATCGATATTTTATAAATGAAATTGCGTTTGAAACACATCTATACGGCTTCCATCTCACTTAAGCTGGATACCCATTACTCTGGTCTCTTGTCTTGATACCGTCGGCAGCCATCCATCCTTGCATGCCGTTAATGCGCGTCCTTCCTTAGATTTAAATGCTTTGAGGATTCGTGAGCGTTTTATTTATTGTTTGTAATGTAGTTTTAGTGAAATGTGTTTAGTACTGTTAGTGTAGGTGTGACAATAAAACTAGTAGTTTTGCGAACAGTAGACCTCGCGCACATATCAGGCATAATTATTTGGAATTAGGCAACGAATGTTATTTCCAAATATTATCAAAATCGGCTGGTAAACAGCGTGGCAGCAAACTCCTGCCTTTTTGGGGGAAATACCCCAGCAATGAAAAATCACTGACAACAAAAAAAACCCTGGACCTGTAGAACCTGTATACCAAGTTTTGTCAAGATTCGTTCAAAAATGCATACATCCGGACAGACGAAAGCAAAAATCGCGAGTTGAAGCAAACTTTCACTCGCTTCGTCCGCTCGGTCAATTATTAGTAGGATATCTGAAAGAAGGCCAGCTGAAAGGATTAATCTGTTTCGACATTAGTGTCAAGTTTGTTGTGCAAAAACCTATAGGATTATTTGGCAGTACTAAAACTGTTGTGATTTTTGTCATTTCAAAAGGGATAGCAACTTTTTACAGTTGTAAAATAAATTTAGGATTTTGCACATTCGAATCAATTAATGTAAATCGTGTTACATGAGGACGCTATTGTGTGTATTATTCTAGTACTAAACTACTTTTTGTGAGTATTGAAGAAATATTTTTTCTTTCTTTCCTTTCTCTTTCTATGTAATGTTTAGTAGTAGAAGTTGTTATGATGATGATGGTGATAAATAAAATATTACCTATGGTGATAATAATAAATAATAGAAGTTTATTTTTAATAAAAAATCTCAAGTAAAAGCCAACTGAGGCGTGGTCCCAGTTTAAACACAGCCCCTTTCGCTTGTATTCCAAACATTTTTACAACGCACATATTTTTAATTGATGTAAAAATTTTAATAACAGTTCCAAAAGAGCTTTTACGCTGAAATGAAACTGCAGCAATTATTCAAAGCCGTACCAAATAAAACTAAATTGGCCCAAAAAATAACGTTTCGCAATACAATTATTATTAAACCTCTCTCGCAACGCAAGCTTCGCTACAATTTGACCATTCCAATAACAGGTTCATTTTACATTTATTAAAGTTATAAATACAGATGATATCTACAAAACACACATTGCCACATCCACCACATACACATCGCTCGCAGAACTAACAACCGATAGGGAAGAAAGGTTCTCGAGTGGCGACCACGAACCGGAAGACGCAACGTAGGCCGGCCCTCCACTCGGTGGACCGACGATCTGGTGAAAACCGTGGGATGCTGGTGAATGCAGGTGGCGAGAAGCCGCTCAAGGTGGCGCTCTCTGGGGCAGGCCTATGTTCAGCAGTGTACGCCTTCGGGCCGTTGATGATGATGGTGATGACCTACAAAAATGTTGCTTGGTGCTTGCTCTCTTATTTTTGACGCGCGATGATTCTTAAAGTAATAATAAGTAGTATAACCCCCTCTAGAATTACTGCTGTCTGCACCTCATATCACTTTATTAAACTAATTTATTAAAAATGACTAATCTGGTAATAAAAAGTAAAACGATGTTTGTTTGCTAGCCGGTATCGGTATAGCTATAACGCAAAAACGGTTCAACAGATTTAGATTTAATTTTGCTCTGATTACTAGTAATAGAGCTCCCACTGGAAACGGTTGTATAGTGACTGAAATCATGAAGCTGTGTATAGTAAATGTATCAAAGTTCATTGACCGAAATTTGAGGCCCAGTAATAAAAACACCGTATATTTTGCAGTGCACAGTAAAACAGAGTGCCTGTAATTTACACAGAGGCAGTGAGCTGACAAATTGCAGTCGATGGCATGTGATTGCGGTGGCCGTCTGCCGTCGATACCAACTTGCTGTGTCACTAGCCGATTGTGTTACGCAAACCTTTCCAAGATAGATAGATAAAGTCGTTGACACCAATAAATTAAAATACAAAGCAGGAAATCTTATGAGTGAGTTACAAATAGGCCGTTTTATCGTTAAAAATTGATCTCTTCCAAACAACCTTTGGACATGTAGTTTTGGTACATATTTCCAGATTTGCGTCTCTCTTGAACTATGGTTTGAGGTAATTCTTGAATAGATAACCACTTGAATGATTATTTAATAAAAAAATATATTTTTTATATAAAAAATAGTAAATAATATAGCACCTTGTTATTTTAAATGAATTTCATCTATCACTTGTTGGACAAGTTTTTGTTCGGGATACCGTCTGTACTAATAATTTCATTATTCATAATTTCATTTCACATAACTCATTTTTAATAATGATGAAATTTATAATGGTGGTTATTTATAAATAACTTTGTTCATAATAGTTACTTTTTATATTGATCTTTTCTGATAGAATTTATTCAAATAATGTTTAAATTTATAAAAAAATATTTTATAATGTTAATGTTAAGATTTTTTTTATCATATATTTTTTTAATAATAAATTTCATTACTTATAGTTTCATAACAATCAGCATTCATAATTTTATTGTTTATTATGTTTTTTTCATATTTTTTAGTTAACAAAATAATAATTTTGCGGTAGTTAAATCATATGCATGTTTACCCTAAAGATACTTGGATACTAGTCTAAGGCAAAGTCATAAATAGGTGCGACGACGAGCGAAGCAAGGAGGAGCGTTAGGTTATCTGTGACCACACGACGCACGAGCCGAGCGAGCGAAGCGAAGCGTAGCGAGCCTGCCGCGGCAGCAGCCGGCGAAGTGCCAGAAGTCACTTATGCTTATATAAAAAATTACATAAAAAATTACAGAAACCATCTATATTAAGTTTCAGATTACCTCTATTTGATTTAAATATTTTACACGTGTTTTTATTAGACATTTCAAGTTATTTATTAAAATAACGCACAAAGTTCACCAACAACACCAAAATTAACATAACATGAGAAAATATAAGTTATTTTACAATTACCCACAGTCCACACGTTAATTTTGTTTGTTTTGACTGGAAGAAGTGCCTGCATAGATTGAAGAGCAAATTGGCTTGCCGTACTACGTTGTTATAACTGATTAGGATATATATAACAATCAACAGTTCCAGTCACATTAATTTACAGTAATATTGATATTTTGTTTTATGCTTAAAGTTAGTTATTGTAAAAGAATATTATAAATTTGTACTGTTATGTTACATACGCCTTATGAGTTTCATTCTTATAAATTTGGATTATTATAAATTTTGATTTATAATAAAAAAATTTAGATGTAGTGAAGGTATGTTAAATCACATTATGTGAAATGATGATTATAAGTAACATTTTTATTTGTAACAAAATTATGATAAACGATTTTATAAGTTTCGACAGTGAACCGTTTTGTTCACTTATTAGTATGCAAAATCACATTCAAATGAGTCAACCGTTTTGAAGTTAAACCATTCAAAGAAATAAACATAAAACATATAATACACATAAACTGACAATGTGTTACTGACAGATATTAGTATGGATCTTCCAGCGCCATAAATTTAATTTTATATATTTTACAACCCCTTACTTGGTAACCATCTTTAAAGCAAACTCGGTTGATATCAAAACACATTTTTCTTTGAGATGCAAATGACATTTCTTTGCGCTGTACTTAAGTTCCCGCCGCTGTGGAGTGGAATGGAGGAAGTGGCAAAATGAGGTCAACGACTTACAAGAAACTTGTTATGAGCTGTGTAACTGCCAACTAACTATAGTTTCACAGTTCTACTATACTAAGAAGCAAAATGAAGTCAGAGAATAGAAACTAGATGATGAGTATCTTTATATATAAGGTGTGAGTTTTTACGGTGGTGGTTTGCTATTCTGGTAATTTTAACTCGTTCCAATAACAATCTAACCTCATTGTTTTTTTTACGGGCAATGTGCTTTATTCTTTAAATCTAACTACTACAACTATAATAACCAGCCAAGTACGTGTCGGACCGGACGAAGGGTTCCGTACCATTATCTATCCCTGCCATCTAGGGTTGAGTAGCAGTACTATTTAAAGCAGCACCATCTATGACCCATCTAGTAAACGAGCAAATTAATCACGTTTGTTGTATAGGAGCCCCCTTAAATATTATTCAATTCTGTTTTTTAGTATTTGATATTATAGTGGCAACAGGAATATATCATTTGTAAAAATTTCAACTGTCTAACTATCATGCCTCATGAGATACAGCCTGGTGACAGACAGACAGCGGAGCCTTAGTAATAGTGTAGGTTTTACCCTTTGGGTACGGAACCCTAAAACACTTTACTATGTACTAAAGACTACCAACTACACTACCTACTAGAAAGAACATTTGGACTGTATACTATCCACAATGTCTATAGACAGTCCAAATGCTGCAGCCCACTACCGGTAGGTAGTGTACCCAACATGCTGGCAGCATTGCCTCGTTGAAATGCAGTGCTGATTCGATTGAGCCAAATAAGTGCCAGCATAAAGGCACATTGCTCGTAAAAAATACCTCAATTCAAACACAATATAAGTGAAAAAAAAAATGTTTATTACTAGATAGGTGAGATGGAGTGCTCTTAAAGTGGCCCTATGTGTTACTTGCCTGATTTATTTGTTTTATTTTTATCTGCAAGTTCAAAACTTGACGTTTGTCAAATTTATCTTTGTTAACTTTTTTTTTTTTTATGCGACTGAATGACGTGACGAGCTTGTCGTTCACCAGATGTTAAGCGACACGGCCGCCCATAACAGTTGCAGTGTCACTCGGAACTTTAAAACAATAAAGTTTCGCGTGACACTGCACTGCGCACGTCATCCTGAGACATCACACAGTCTAGTAATCAGATTACTAGACTGAGTGATCAGATCATAAAGTCTCATTTGCCCAGTAATTTCACTAGCTACAATGCCCTTCAAACCAGAACACAGTAGTGCTTGCACACTACTGCTTGGCGGCAGAATAACTGGCAAAGCGGTGGTACCTACCTAGACGAACTTTGCAGGAAAGTCCTACCACCTAGTAAAATTACTATTATCGCCTAAAATTCTTTTGGGAAAATGACGTGGGCATTGTAGCTAATGAAATTACTGGGCAAGTGAGACCTTATGATCTGATCTTGCAGTCTAGTAATATTAATACTAGACTGTGACAACTCTGAGAATAAAGTGCGCAGCAAACGACTAGCTCGTAACGTCACTCGTTTACATAAAATAACCTGCCAAGTGCGAGCTGGATACGCGCTTGAAGGGTTCCGTAAAATTATTTATGAATATTATCACGTTTGTTGTATGGGAGCCCCCTTAAATATTTATTTTATTCTATTTTTTAGTATTTGTTGTTATAGCGGCAACAAAAGTACATCATCTGCGAAAATTTCAACTGTCGAACTATCACAGTTCATGAGATATAGCGTGGTGACAGACGGACAGACAGACAGACAGACATTCAGACGGACAGCGGAGCCTTAGTAATAGGGTCCGGGGTACGGAACCCTAAAACGAGAGTACTCGTTTTAATAAAGACGCTAATTAAAGGCAGAAACTACACATTACTACCTACTTCTACACATCTTCACATTTTCTGCATTACCTTGTAAAAGTACTAAAAATTGCCTATTTGCAATAAAATTTTTGACTTTGACTTTAATAATAAGGCGTGGATAAATGAATGTGTAACGCAAACGAAACAAAGAATGTATCGACGTCAGCTAGCGGCTGGCGTTAAGTTCCGTAACGAAGCGGAAAGGGAGTTCGCAGGGCGCGCAAGCTTCGTTTAACTCGCCCAGTGCGCCAGCTGATGCCGGCTCAAATCTCACAAGTTTTGTAGCAAATAATCAAATTATCATTTAGGGAGCAGCTGGATTTAGATTACAAGGAACGCACCCCGCGATTTCACCCGCGTTTACTTAAATCTTTTCATTTTTCTGGATAAAACGTAACCTAAAAGTTTTAAAAAATTTTGTAAAATTTTATCCAAATAAGCTATTTGACTGCTATTTTGTTATTACATAAATTAATTAGGTTCCTCAAAAAATAATTAGGCGTAAAAACAGAAATTATTTTTCTAAATATTTTATTTTATGTAAATGAATGACGTGACAAGCTAGTCGTCATAAAATTACAAAGTTACAAGCATTTTTATAATACAAGAATAGAAAGAGACAGCTCAAACGTGCAGTGGCGTCAGTTATTAAGTATTTTATCCTATTTTTTTTTGAGTTATCATAAATACCAAATCGATGCGTTATATTTCAAAAACTTTGGTTCTAACGTGACCGGTGTCAGGAGTAGGTATGTTTTAAAGTATGCTAATGAATTCAATTACACCCAGTATTTTATTAGTTGGGAAAATGATTTCATCTCATTCGTACGTATTTTTGTCCAACTTTTAATATAGAGCATGATTTTACTGCCGTATGTATAAACAAAATAAAAAACCTTCACTTATACCAAGTATCATTTATTCAGTCAGAGATAGAGTATTTAAGATTTTAATACCGCCGTTCTAGCAGACACAGAGGATCGGATAAAGGTAATAATATTACGAACTGAGTACTGCAGGTGCAAAATGCCAGATAAAATTGGATTTTTATCGCAGCCATTAAGCAGAAGTGACCACTTTCCATCGAATTGGATGGCTGCCAAGAACACTTGGCGTTACGGAGTCGTGTGCTTTTTTGTCTGATTTACTTTGATTATCTACGTAGCTTATTTAAATGACTTGGGCGTAGAGTCTACGCCAAATTCACCTTACACTGCGTCTACATTTGGTAGATAGCTTGCGCCCAGAGGGCACTAAAAAAAATTTGTGCTCTGTGTCTACGCCGTAGACTTTCTACAAAGTGTAGATGCGGCGTAGACTGTCTACGAAGTGTCGATGCAGCGTAGACTGTCTACAAAGCGGACCAACAATTTTATACTATGTTTGTGATTATAAAAAACTGTATACTGATATTTGTAACTGTATTTTATACCAGGGAACAAATCCCCACTAATGATAAATCTTAATGGGAATTTTAGAAAACATTTTTATACGTTTTTCACTTATTTTTTAATAATACCCCAATTTTTGCTCTCAAATGCGGGGCGTAACGACTATAAGACATCGTTTAAAAAGAAAATTTGTAAAAAAAAAATAGCAAAGACGAAAAAAAATTGTTTACCCGATTAACTAAAAATATGTGTCACAGTTGAGAAGATTTTGGTAATCTCTTAAAAACCTATTAAATAAAATAATATTATAAATAAATAAAACAAAGAATAATTTTATAAGTACACTACACCTGACACTAACAAATTCCACTCCGACTAGAATAACAAAATAAACACCTTGAGATATTAAAAGACATATATTCAGTTTACATCCATAAGAAATTACAATGTAAACAGAAAACTTGAAATAATTGGACGAGCTAAAGTAAATTATATCTTCAAAAATTACGGATAAAAATTATTTGACTGGTTTGGAGTTCACAAGCCTACAACATTTTTAGTAACTATACGTTGAAATAAAACTTAACAGATAAAAACAAAATTCAAAATATTTTGACTATTCAAAATGGTTTAAGCATGAACCTACATTCAAAGATGAAACTTAAAACCACAGTAATAAAGTAGAAAATACCTTAAATGTTTGTAAGTTGTCAACCCTGCATGTTAGGGCTGCGTCTCGGCCCAAGGCCACGGTCACGTTGGAGCCCGGACCCACAAATCTTGGCAAATCTGAAACAATCAAATTATGGGCTAAAGAATAAATTGAGGAAAATGAGACGAAATTTTGTCACGATCTTGCTTGGTTACTTTTTTGAAGGCAATAATAATAATTTCTTATGCTAAAATGAATTTCAAATTATTTACTATAACACATATCTAGTTTTTGTTACATAGGAGTTACAATCTAGATTTTACGAACTTTCAATGGTTGTTTATGACCTAAAGTCAAAAAAATTTTTAGCTTTAAATTTTTTGTATTTATGTTTATTTTTATAAGCTAAAAGACCAAGTATGAAACAAGAACGTAATAATTATGCTTTAGCGCATAGCTGAATTTTATTAAGAAAAAAAATACACTAAGTTCTATTCACTCTAACCCGCCTGCGAATTCCCGCATATTGGAACTGAAACCGCTATCGCATAACTTATACGCAGTTCAAACCGGAACAAAACCGCGCGTAACCGGATAACCGGCCCTCGGTTAAACTATAGGTACCTGACATTGCACAGTATCGCGGACAGGTTGGAGAAAAGTTAGTAGTTATTCTACTTTTATATGAGGGTGATAAGGTCTGCGCTTTGGGTGTACTGTGTATTTTCCCCGCCAGCAACTACCCAAGCCAGCCTAACCCTTTTAGTAACGGAGCGCATCTTTGGGGTGCTGGCACAACATCTCCAGTATCACTGTCGTAGGTGTTGAGGATAATGATGATAAGTGTGTGCTAAGTTTTTGCGTTTGTTCATGCGTTCCGGTTTTAAGTCTTATTTCTTCCATGGCCTCGCAGTGAAATTTTATAATCATACTCCACGGTCTCCTGCAGGCAGCCCCGACAGAGCGAACTGTCTGTCACTTCTGTTCTATGCAATTGACAATTGAAGTTGAAGATGCAATCAAATGGTTTTCAGCTTTTATTTGTCACAGGTAGTTCAAACACAAAAGTTTACAAAACTCCCTCTCCATTACAGTATCTCTAATTTCTGGAGCAAAATCAGAGTCGTACTGCAAACACAGTCGCGTTCTCATGAACATCACTTTATCCCAGTTCTGTCGGAGCCGGATAAACACAAAACTCTCAAACAAAAAGGCAACTTAATTCACCAGGATTTTCTTTTATTGTAAGCACTCTCCTGGGATTATACGTAGAGTGTAACTACAGACCGAGTGTAAGTTCAGTGGGAGGAAGCGTCGATATTGTTCGGTTCTCAAATCGGTCCCAAGGCGCCGGACGGCCGAGCTGTAGATAACTGAAAGTGTGTGTGGAGAAATGCACATTGGGAGCCATTGCTGAGTTAATTTTGAAAGCCTGTCTTCTGTTCGATAAAATAATTGACTGTGTGTTTGTTGAGAAATTAAATTTTTGTTTTTTACGGGTAGTGTGCCGTTTATTGGCGAGTTATATCGTATAACTATAACGACAATAACGACAAAGGATCAAAAGTTTCTTTAAAACTATTGATTCGAAATGGTGTCGGAATATTGTCGGTTTGATAAAAATCTAATAATATGTTCATTTGTTGGAAAAGTAACAGCAATTTTACAAGAGTAAAAATTTACAAAAATTCAAAGTCTATTAAAATAGCGTCCACCTTGTTTTCCAATACTTATGTAAATCTATTTCAGATGTTATTAATTTCCATAACAATAGATTAAAAATTAAAAGCGTACGACTATCTTACAAATTTTATTCCAGAGCTTTACTTCATAACATCTTACCTATCTCAAAAATCACCTTCTGCACCAACTGGGGCCATACCTAATCCGGTTTGTACAACCGTGGCCAACAGTACCTGTCTGCGGCACCGCAACGAATTTAATCAGAACTAATTTAGTAGATGTAAGAAACTTCTCGACTTTACTTAGTGGAATGGTCCCGTCGCACCTGAGTGATGACAGAAACTTTGAGAGGTACCTACTAGCTAAATATTGTGAATTTCATTACTTGATTACGAGATGTGAAGCGAGTATGGCAATTTCGTGTTTTGTTGAAAGATTTGATTGATATGATAGATTAATGTTGATGTTTCTTCCACTGTACAATTTTCAGTGTATTGATTTTTTTTAGAACTTTATAGTTTCTTGTACTAAACTTTTAATGCATTATTAATTTTAACGTGATTTGATGTGATTTGTAATAATTATGATGACCAGTATCACTATCAGCATAGCTGCAAATTCAGGTTCATAAGGATCGCTAAAAGCATAAGTGACTTTTAAAAACGATTTTTTATGTAATAGGCTCGCCCCGGGTCAGGGTGCGTCCGGGTAGGTAGGTAACGTAACGATAGTAAATATAAAAAGCCGCTGAAAAGAGCCACAATATCGTAATTACCAGGTGACGTGGTAACTGGCCTACCGCACCAGTGTGCCCGATACTATTTTACTAACTAGAATCTCATATCAATTTAATCCCTACTAGCTAAAGCCTAACATTTCATTTCTTTATTATTTGTATCCACCTATCATGTAAGGCCGATAGTTTCAATTATTATTTCTATTTTAACCATTATCTCGTTCCCATAGAACAAGCTTTACTTACTTTAGAACTAGATGGTGTTTTGCGAAATGGCCTCAAATATGTATTTATCTAGGCCAGCCGTCAGGTAAATGAGTTCATTTATACTCATTTAGTTATTACGAAATACAATTCTGTAGACTTAGTGACTGCTTCCCTGTTCCATATTACATTCAATCTAGATGAGATATTTGTTGGCACATAACAAATACACACCGCAGCGGCGCGCTCCGTTCCAAACTCCGTGGGATAGTAGCCGATACGTCTTGTGAGCCGTCTAATGAACCATGCTGGGTAGACAAGATATTAATGTATTCTGGAGGACTACTACTGAAAATCACACTTTTTATATATTATCTAGGTACATATTGAATGAATGAAGGGCGAGTGTGGCTTAGTGGTTAGCTGGTACGACTTACAATCCTATACGGCATTCGGTTAAGTTATTCGCAGAATTTGCATTCGCTCTTATGAGGAAACTAGCATGTTCAAGAGTTACAAAGTTAAAAGGCATTTTTGTGTCATCCACCCTTAGTAAGCATGATATAAAATAAAGCCCATATAGCAGCAGTGGAAAAGTCGCTGAGGTAAGAAACTTTGTGACTATGAAATAGCGGATTTTGGCAGAAAAATCTTGTGAATAAGACAAACCTAACTGCGAAAAGTGATGTGTATCATAAAAAAATACTACAATTTACGAACAAATTCATTCAAATACTTTTTACAGCTTTTGAGTTTTTTTTTTATGAGCCCATAGACGTAATCGTCTGTACTTGATATTAATTTAACCCATATCAACTCAACACCTTCCGCTGTTTCTAAGATAAGGTGTCTTCACAAGAGTCTGTTTGTTACCTATGATAAATATGGTGATTGCAAATACTACCACTTGTACAACAAGACACAATAGTAACACCCCTCGAGACCGAAACGAGAAGCGATGATAATGTACAATACGGGAAAGAGATAAATCGGCTTTTAAGTCTTAAGTAAGCTTATTTATAAATGTCGTGAGGTTTGTGCTTACGTTAGTCTTTATATGAAATTCTCATTTTCCTTATAACTCGATTTATTTCATCTTTTTCTCATGAATGTAGCCAGGTTCTCCATTTTATTACCAACATTCAAGGTAGGTACTTCATTCCACGCATATTATTTTGTATGTTCCATTACTCATATTATTTTGGTAAGTAACACATTAAGGGCACGTCTAGTATTCGGGCGCATCACTAGTAGCCAGATGCAATCCGGCGCCACCTCGCGGCTCGCCGTGACACTATACTTCTTCATCGAGTACAAGCAAGCAAACGCCATCGCGTGCGCAACTTTAATTATTAAGAGAACCGTCCTGGTGTTTGAAAATGTTATTGCCGTCGCTCTGCTCTACCAACGTAAGATAGAGACAATAGAGCCCAAGAGTGAATTTACCTACATTTTAGCGTTTCAGGCGCCAACGGTTTTTACCCTCTAAAACTTAACAAAAACTTTTGATTTTGGTGTAAATCGTTTTGATAGTTTATAGGCTTTATGCTTTTACGTCTTGATTTTTGTAAAAATATGTTTCGTCTTCTAGTTACAATTACTTTTCTTCGTCATAATTTTGTCGCCAAAAATTCGTATCTTTAGGTGACTATAAATACGAAGATATTGTAAAAACGAAGACGAGTGAGCTTATTTTTTTACTAGATAGACAACATATAAAAAAATGTATCAAAATCAGATAACATTTAGAGGTGGCATTGGCACTTTTTGCATGGACAACAGGCGGGGTATACACTTCTGTTAATAGGGCCGGGGACTATTCAATCGGGAAAATACATTATAAACGATCTTTGGAGTCAGATTGTTATATTCAATACCGCTACGAAACATCTAGTGTTACAGACAGCCATGGACTATGGTGACCTCTCCCCAACAGCAGGACTAGCAATAGGGCTAACATGAGCTATAAATTCGGCATATCTCTTCTCTCAAAAAAGGGGTTCACAATGAACGAGCGTACAATAAATATTAGTGAACATTTCACATAGCATCATCTAGCCGCAAACTAAGCAAAACTTGTATTATAGGAACCAGATAACTGATACTATGAATATTATATGCTTTTTGTTTGTAAATAAATACTTAGAATACAATATAACACCCAGACACAGACCAAACAGTGATGTTCATCACACGAACGTTTGTCCTAGATGGGAATTGAATCCATAACCTACACAGTTCAGAAGGCAGGGTTACAGAGGCAAGTCAGTCAAATGATACCAAAAAAATGTAGTGTAATTGATAATAATGATTGTAGATATTTTGATCAGAGTTAAACCACATATTTCGGTATCATTTAGTAAAAACATATGGGCCGTTACTGGTCGTGCTGACCCGTAAACAGTCCAAATGCTCCAGCCCACTACGAACCCAATTATACCCAATTCAGTTCAGTTTCGTAACATAAAATTCAAACTGTGTAATTCCAGCCAAGAAATAACATTGTAAATGTTCCGTCTAGACTAAATTGGGTTACCTAACCCGGGGTCAGGTTACCTAATGTATCCTAGGTACTCGAAAACTCAAAGGTAGATTTGTAACTTTAGCAGGTCAATTGCCAATTTCCTGTAATTAGGTTGGAGACGGTGGGTTGAAACTAAAAAGTAAAAAAGGTTGGTCTTTCGTCGGGCTTTTATTGATAAAAATAAAGAGGTTAAATTTATGTCCATCATCTTAATCTTATATTGGGAAGTACTAGAGATTTAAAAGTTCTATTATCTATTTCCGAATCATCTTCATCAGATCTTCACTAAATTTTCATGGGACTACCGCGAAAGGTTGTTCTACCAAATCAAACAAATAAACATCTATATTGGCCCAGTAATCTCGGAGAAATCGGTGAACGTACGTAAAAAATAGGTACATCAAGAACAGGAACATATAGATTACAACCAGCGTTGTGCTATCTTCAATATTTATTACACTCTGGTCTATATTTTTGTCATAACTTTGTATTGTTTTATTGGAAAAACACAGCAATAATAGCGCGTTATTTTCACTGATTTTCAATAACGGAAAAAATGGAAAAGGGGAGAAAAATGTTTTTTACCTTTTAATATATTATACTTATCGTTTGTTTTAGTTTTACACAGCGGTATTCGAAAATGGCTAACAATTCGTATTAACTAGCTGTGCAGCGAGTGACCCAATTGGGCCAATTAAAAATAGAAACGGAATTCCAAGAAATGGCAACTCACCCCTTAGTTCTTTGTAGACTATAACAAACAACTCTTGTCCTACCATTTTAATGACTCTTATTTTCTAAGTATTTCTTTTTTGAAAGAAAGAATATACTTTAAATATTTTTTCTTTTCTAGGAATGTAATGTTGTGTGATGTCCTGAATAAAATTTATTCAGGCCATTACATACCTAACATCCAACATGAATATAGAATAATCAAAAACAAAAATAACAGTTATGTACGAAATGTTATGTTGCGTGACGTCATGATATAGGTCCCAACTCTTTATATTTATGTTTTGCTATTTATTAGGTTTGAGAAGAAGCCGTTAAACAAAATGTGTTACTTATTCTACACAAAAGTTCCCTTAGAAGATTTATTAGTTATTTTCCAATAACCCTATAGGTATATTCTACATTAGTAACGATAAGGATTCTACATTCGCCAAGAGTACATTTTCAAAAAGAAATTACTTCAACAAGTACAAAAATAATCTTTGAAAAGAATATTAGCGCGCGCAAAATGGATTTTACTTTCATGAAACACGAAAAATCGTACCCTTTTAAAGTATTGCTTCTTTTTTACTTTCTGTATTACGTACGGGTTATGTAATAATAATTTGATATAAAAAAGCGATTGAAGTTCGGAAACGTGCCTATTTTGTTTTTATATTGTTATTGTACATGCGTGAGTTTTCGGATGGAAGTTGCCGCAAAATAAATTATTATCTTTCAAAATAAAACGAAGCAAAATATTCTTCTTATTTATTTCCTTTCTTTCAATTCTTGTCTTCCTAGCTTACAATAGGTTAATTTTATAGAGTAGCGCACTGTAGCTAGAATATAAAAATTAACTAAACGTGTATGCAAAATTTCATCTCAATCGGTCTAAATTCAGTTTTAAGATTTGACCCGAACATACATACATACGAACATTCCCAGTTCTAAAAATGACTTTGATCTACTTTATTTGGTTTATAGGACAAATGGAATAAGAATCGGCCTAACCTAGAATTTGACAAAACATAGAATAAGTGTACCTATGGAGGGCTTTCTGATGATCTTTGATAGCCGTGGTGAAGTCATTGTTTCCTGACAAACATAGTCTGGGAAGTTTTAAGGCTAGAGTGAACCGGTATCTTCTAGGCAAGCACACTCCATCGTCGACCGCGTCGACACTTACCATCAGGTGAGACCGTGGTCAAACGGAAGCCTATGTATGATAAAAAACTTATTTAAGTAGCGTATATTTTATCGCAAACATACGAAACGCACCCTTACACAAGTTTCCTCCACATTTTTATACAGTATCGTAAAATGTATGCTGAAAAAACAAACATTCTAAACGGCAGTAAAACTCCGAAGAAATATCAAAACGGCTTCCAATAACAAACTTGCTGAATAAGGAATGTTTACAGCCTAAGTTCAGGGAAGCCTACTCTTTTACTACTCACTACTGCCTTGGAAACAGACCCTTTATGAATATTTCAAAGAAAGTAAACAAAATTTGATTATTGAACGGTTAGAATACTGTTTTCTTTGAGATAGTTTGCCAAATTAGGTTTGCGGAATGGGCTGGAACAGGTCAATTTAATATTTGAGATGAAATGAGTCGTGATAACAAAGCGATGAGTAAATGAGCCAGTAAATTTGGGAAAGTTTTTTCCAGTTTCTGCTTTGAATCAAGTTTATAGGACAATGGGAATAAGAATTGGCCTAAAATAGAATTTGGCAGAACATGAATAAGTGTAACTTTCATTATATTGTTCAAACCCCGGTGTCCCTATTATTAATATGGCTGTATCCTCATGGTCGGTGTGGACACTAATATGTTGATTAATATTTGTCAAATTAATTAAAATTTTACTCAAAATATTTCATATCATGAAACAACAACGATCATAAATAGGAATAAACTACAAAAGTCTCTTTTTCGCTCCTAAAGGTGGAATTCAGCCGTAATAACAATAAAATATGTTTACTTTTTGATTGTTTGACAGAGTTGCGTTGCAGAGCAGAGTTGCCACTCTCATCTCTTTAAGATGTTTTGCCTAGACGAATAATTTGTACCCCTAGAAGCGTATTATAGTAAAAATAAAGCTTTAATATTAAACAATAACTACGCGATACGCGGTTGTAGCTGCATAGCATATTTTAGGTTCAAAAATCATTTGATATTAGTAATTATGGTATAAAATATATCCATTATTTTTTTTTGTTGGTTCTGGATAATAAAATTTGATAAAAAATCAAGTAGGATAATAAAATAAATTGTAATGTTTATCAACAGCAAACTAAATTCAATGTTAAAATTAAATATCTACAAAATCACTAGAGTACGATTCATTAAGCCGACTCGAATGATTACTCCCCCGTGAGTTGATAATAATTGTAGTTGCGCAAAGTACCTCAATTTGTCATGAAATAATTCAATGCAACTATGTGAGAGGACTGGTGATAATAAAGCTGGAAAATTAATGGTAAATACGATAAAACAATTGGCTTTTCCGCGACGAGTGAGCAATTAATTTGAGTCATTGTTTTTGGAACCTTGATAAAAATGCGTGTCGTTTATAAATGTGAGGCATTATTTCGCTCTCGTATTGGGGCGCGTGTATTCAAATAGCAAGTGACCAGTTCAGGTACAAACCAGGGAAAACTCATAATTTATGCACTCAGTTTTCAGACAATTTTCAATTTTGACTGAATTACTTTTGAACCGTCAATACGTGTCAATACAGCTAACATTAAATAGTCTGAAAATGCACGATCGTTTGTAATGCAGCTGTGCTGTGCGTGCTTTATTAAAAAAACCGTTGTAGTACTTCGTAGTAAACCAACGGGTTTTTTTTTTTTCTAATAAAGCATATAAATTGAAAAAAGAAGTAATATTTTTTCTCCAATATTTCAAAATGTGGACTCATATTGTGTTGGAATAGACAAGACAACAGTAACAAGTCAATAAAACCAGCCAAGTGCGAGTCGGACATGCGCACGAAGGGTTTTGTATCATTATCTATAAAAACGAGCAAAAAAAATCACGTTTTTTGTATGGGAGCCTCCTTAAATATTTATTTTATTCTGTTTTTTAGTATTTGTTGTTATAGTGGCAACAGAAATACATCATCTGTGAACATTTTACTTGTCTAACTATCATGGTTCATGAGATACAGCCTGGTAACAGACGGACAGACAGACAGAAAGACAGCGGAGTCTTAGTAATAGGGTCCGTTTTACCCTTTGGGCACGGAACCCTAAAAACAATTTCGTCGTCTTTATATTCGTAACAACTACACCACACCAATACTGCGTCAAAGTGTAGATTTCCCTAAAGCCTGTCAATATTGCCAAAGTAATAACGGTGTCAGCTACAAAATATAATTTTGAGGTCGCGGTCCCTGGCTCTGTAAAAACCTGGCTTCAATATCCAATAACCACAGCCGCCGATCCACTGTGGCTTGGAACCCATAGTCCAATTAAAAACTATTGACTATGTCCTACCACATTTTTATGGTATCACGAAACTGATACATGAAAATTCCAGTTGATCAAAGACTAGGTTTTACTAGGTGGTAGGACTTGTCTGCAAAGTTCGTCTAGGTAGGTAGGTACCACTGCTTTGTTAGTTAATCTATCGCCAAGCAGTAGTGTCCCAGCACTACAGTTACAGTGTTCCAGTTTGAAGGGCATTGTAGCTAGTGAAATTACTGGGCAAATGAGACTTTATGATCTGATCTCACGGTCTAATAGTAATCATATTGTTGGACTGTGTCAGTGCAGTGTCACGCTAAACTTTATACTTTAGAGTTCCGAATGATAGGTACTGCAATCTGTGTTATGGGCAGCCGTAACGCTAAGCATCAGATGAACGACATGTACGACGCGTCGTTTGATTTTGTAAAAAAAATTCAAACAAACAATATCGTGTTGCTCAATAGAATTTTCTAGGCGTTAAAAAGGGGAAAGGTTTAAAAGCATCCTCTAGTTAGCAATGCGCTCACGTAAAGAATAATTAATGACGGCACAGTAAAGAAAACACTGCAAAATAGAAACGTTTTAACTTAGTGTCTAAGTACACGTTCTTGTGGCAGCGTATATACGTGTCTAAATTTTCTGTACATAATATTATAAGGTACGTTTTTGAATTCCTTGGCGTACGTTTGACCTGTTCAAAGTGAAAGTAAAAACATTTTTATTGCAAAAAGGCTACTTTTAGCACTTCTACAAGTCAAGATGACATTGGGGCTAATTTTAAAGGCTTTAGTTGACAGATCTAAAACTTCTAAAACTATTGCTGTCCTTGTCAAATAGACGGCAATGTAAGAGACGGATATATTTTTGGTATTTTAAGGACTGTCAACTAAAGCCTTCTAAATCGGGCCTATTAGGTACTTAAAATACTAAGATCTTAAGCGTTAAGCGGAAAAACCATAGCTGCTTTAACCAGTCCTAAGTGATATAAAAATCCACATATAGGAAAATATGAGCAAGAAATTGTATCTAACCTTTTCTAACCCCAAACATTATGAGGAAATTTTGCTAACTCATTCATAAATTATGAAGGTTACGTAACATTAACCTCGGCGGTTTCATCGTTAAAATCCGTACAAGATTTAATGAAAGGCTAAAGCTTCTTAGGTCGTTTAAAAATGTTCTTAGTCTCATAAAATCTAGGTCAGGCAATTATAATAGCATACGCGCGTTTCAAGTTTCTAGAAAGTGACACTGTAAAACATAAAAATGTACTTATAATTAAAAGCATCAGTATAAAAACTTTGAACTTGCTCTTTTGTATCCTTGATGGCAGACAGCATACAGTTCACGGTGATATTTTTTTTTCTTAAAAGTAGAAATATTAAGTGTATACAGCATTCTACAAAAGTCAGTTAAAAAAGGCGAGTTACTGTTTTGGGCGGTATTCCTTATACACTTGTTTTTAGAACTAACTGACAAAATGATAGTCCTGATTGTGCAAAATTATAACAAAATAAGCTTCATCATCATCATCGTCATCAACAACCTGAAGACGTCCACTGCTGAACATAGGCCTCCCCCAGAGAGCGCCACCTTGAGCAGCTCCTCGCCTCCTGCATCCAATAAGCGTTTAAATTTTTTATTGTTGCTGTTTTCATGTGCACATCGAGTTTTTCGTTCAACTGACAAGAAATCCTCAATGTTCTAGGAGTAATGTGCATTTATTCTCGAAACTAACTGCTACAATCATACCAACTCTTGATGCAAGTAGCTGCTCTTATTAACACAAAAACATTAAGGGTGGGTTTTATGATCCGTAGTTAAGGTAACCAATGGTTAAAAATACTAACAAATACTAAGCAATGGTCAAATTTTGTATGAAGTTTTAACCGTTGGTTATCTTAACTGCTGATCAAAACACCCACCCTTAATGGTAGAGCAACTACTTGCATCAAGAGTTGGTATGATTAAGTATTCTAGTTATCCGCCAACTCTCATTTGACCAGCAGCGTGAGCCCTTGTCCCAGCTGTGGGAACGTGCTGGGCTGACTTAAATATTTATTCTCAATAGATTTATTGAAACCCTTAGTGGATCTAGTGAAATGGGTCTTCATTAAACTGAACGTCAATCTGACTTTGAGGGTAACGAGAATACAAGTACTGACATTGGTTAAACCATGTCAGAAGCCTCTGGGAATCTTAACGATCGCACCCCAAGGGCAACCAGTTACCAATCTACACGAACTGGAAGGAAGTATTGAAATTTGTATTAGATGTAGTGGGAATTGGGTTTTATGGGCATGATCCATCTAACGTAGATCTATACGAATAGAATCTAATAAGTATCTTGTTAGCGTAGGTATAGCGGAAACTCGTTAGTTCTATTGACGCCGGCGCTCGACTGCTCGACCTATTTCTCAGGAGCCCTATTAGTACTTACTGGTATGCTTTCTGTGTCGATTGGATTAGTAATGCTGTTAACTTAGTATTATCTTTTATGGAGCTTTGATTTTTAAAGTTATGTGCTTAATGTTAGGTATGTTCAAGACATGTAAGTATCACGGAAATGCAAAAATGACAATTAGTTTGCATAGACTTTTTATTCACAGCACACCACAATCATTGAACGCATTGTTCATACAATTAAAATACGCTCTTTTTGAGTTCTTATAAAGTTTGTGTACCTTTAAGAAATGTTTTCGATTGCTGGTGAAGATTTTATTATTTGATGAACTCCTGGCAAATTTTCGGAGTGCTTCCTTCCATTATCAACGTAGAGCAAATTGAAAGCGATTTAAAATATTCAAAAACCCTAAAAGTATTACTTAATTATTACTTAAAGACTGAAGCAATTTTAATATTCAATTCAATTAAAATCTCATCATCATCATCATCAACAGCCTGAAGACGTCCACTGCTGAACATAGGCCTCCCCCAGAGCACGCCACCTTGAGCGGCTGCTCGCCTCCTGCATCCATCGGCTCCCCGCGGCTTTCACCAGGTCGTCGGTCCACCGAGTGGGGGGCCGGCCTACGCTGCGTCTTCCGGTTCGTGGTCGCCACTCGAGAACCTTTCTTCCCCATCGGTTGTCAGTTCTACGAGCGATGTGGCCTGCCCATTGCCACTTCAACTTACTAACTCTAAGAGCTATATCGGTCACTTTAGTTCTCCTGCGGATCTCCTCGTTCCGGAGCTTATCTCGCAGGGAAACACCGAGCATAGCTCGCTCCATAGCTCGCTGCGCGACTTTGAGCTTACTAATGAGGCCAACAGTAAGAGACCATGTCTCAGTTCCATAAGTCATCACTGGCAACACACACTGATTGAAAACTTTCGTTTTCAGGCTCTGCGGTATTTTGGACGAAAAGATAGGACGAAGCTTCCCGAACGCTGCCCAGCCGAGTTGGATTCTTCGCGCCACCTCTTTGTCGAAGTTGGACCTACCTAATTGGACAATCTGTCCTAGGTAGACATACTTGTCGACAACTTCGAGAGTATCGTTCCCAACAATTACCGGTATAGGTGGAACATGAGCATTAGACATGATCTTTGTCTTGTCCATATTCATCTTAAGACCAACCTGCTGGGAGACTCTACTGAGGTCGTTGAGCATGGTGCTAAGGTCCTCGAGCGATTCCGCCATTATGACTATATCATCGGCAAAACGAAGGTTAGTGATGTACTCGCCATTTATGTTGATGCCAGATCTTTTCCACTCCAAGAGCTTGAAAACATCCTCCAATGCGTTTGTGAACAGTTTCGGAGAAATAACGTCTCCCTGTCTCACGCCTCTTTGCAATGGAATTTGTTCCGTACTCTGGTCCTGTAGTCGGACTGACATAGTGGCCTTACTGTACAAACACTTCAAAACTTCGATATACCTATAGTCAATTTGGCATCGCTGCAAGGACTGCAGCACCGCCCAAGTCTCGATTGAATCGAAGGCTTTCTCATAGTCCACAAACGCTAGGCATAACGGCCGATTATACTCTTCGGTCTTCTGTATAATCTGGCGCAGCGTATGGATGTGGTCTATGGTGCTAAAGCCTTTTCGGAAACCGGCTTGTTCGGGAGGCTGGAATTCATCAAACCTGCGTGCGAGACGATTCGTAATGACTCTCGAAAACAGCTTATACACATGACTCAAGAGCGAGATGGGCCTATAGTTCTTCAATAAGGTGTTATCGCCTTTTTTGAAGAAGAGCACCACCACGCTCTTGTGCCATGCCTCTGGCGTTATACCTTCAAGGATGACAGAATTAAATAACTTCTGGAGGACTAAAAGTACCGGTCTACCACCCGCTCTCAGAAGTTCGGTCGTAATTCCATCTTCACCTGGTGCCTTGTTGTTTTTAAGCTGTTTGAGGGCCATTCTAATCTCGTACAGGCTGACGTCCGGGATATCTTCGGTATAGTGTCGGACTAACTTGGCTCTGATGTCCTGAGCTGTGTTAGTAGCGGGCTTACGTGTCGAGGTGTATAACTGTCCATAGAAGTTCTCGATCTCTCTCAGAATCTCAGGCTTGGATGAAATGACGCTACCATTTTAAAATCTAATAAGATCTAATATGTACTATGATTTATAAATCACGGCGTTTTCCTTTACTTTTTTCTCAAAATAGCAGCAATTTTAGTCAACCGATGAACACAATGTATTAATAGTATTTCTTAAATTCTCGCGATTTTAACACATATTTATAGTTTAATACAGGACTTAAAAAATTAACCCCGGTTAAAATTTTAACCGGGAGGATGGTTTTAGGTTGGCTTCGTCATGGAACCCAGTGTTGGGCAAGTGTTTGCGTCGTGACTTACGCCCGGACAAATCGGATACTGTTAGTGTTGTGTGTCGTGACATTTCTACGTGTGTTTACAACCATAAAGTTTCAAGTGCGGGTAGTTTTGCGTAAACTACTCGTTTTTTCTGGCATGGATACCCGCATCTCCAGTCTACTCGTGACCACGGCCAATGCAACTTGGTTGAAACGTCGAGGTAAATAAATAATGTTTTTAGCGTGATTAAGTCCTGTATTAAACTATAAATACAATGTATTAATTGTTAAGGTCTAACATCATGTATGTACATTTAGGCTACTCTTCAATTTAAAAGAAGAATAAAATTTCAATGTTACTAAGCCAATAAAAAAAATTAAAGCCTCTAACAACAGCGATAAAAAAGATTATCTTTTATACTACTGCATAGTGCAAGCAATCCGTCATAACATCCCCAAATGCACTTTGTATATTATGGTTAGATGTTTGCTTTATAATCATTTTACTAATCATTTTCGTTTTACACAAATATACTGAGCAAATAACTATTACTAATGACCCCAGTCATAAGTCCCAATCAGCCCTCAACCAGGACACTCCATCAAGCCCCATAATTACAAGTAGGCTAACAGGACTCTATAGACCATCAGTCTCGCTTGATGGCTCATCCATCATAAAGACGAGGGTCCAGCCTCGGGTGAAACTATTTTTTATTCATACATTTCAACCCGGGTAAGTGGTGCCATACGTTAAACAAAATGGCAGATCGGGAGCATTTTTGGCTTGACCTTGAGATGATGGGTTGTAAGATTGCCCATAGCTTATGCGCTTACAACAGCTTATGTCTGAAGCATCATCCTAATTGGCCATCAGTCGTGCGATCATGCGATGCGACCGTCGTAGTGCTCTAATATAGTATTCTCTACTGAAACTCCAGTCTAATTAGCAGTTGCATGATCAGCGTGCATAAAACTGGTTGGGGGTATTGTAATCGCACGACGACATCGCATTGTTCGATCGTGCGAGTGATGGCCAATTAGGATTACGCCTGAAAGGCCATACATTTTTAAGACCCTATTACTAAGGCTCCGCTGTCTGTCTGTCTGTCTGTCCATCTGTCACCAGGCTGTATCTCATGAACCGTGATAGTTAGACAGTTGAAATTTTCACAGATGTTGTATTTCTGTTGCCGCTATAACAACAAATACTAAAAAACACAACAAAATAAATATTTAAGGGGGCTCCTATACAACAAACTTGATTTTTTTTGCTCGTTTACCAGATATGTCATAGATGGCGCTGCTTTAAGTAGTACTGCTACTCAACAGTAGGTGGCAGGGTTAAATAATGGTACGGAACCTTTCATGCACGAGTCCGACTCGCACTTGGCCGGATTTTATTTTTAGATCATTATCAGCTCTGTACTTATTTCCTACTGCTGAGAAGCGAGCTTTCTCTTACATAGAGTGTGCGCCGTAATTCACCACGCTGGGCAAGTGCAGGATGATGGATGACACAGAAGAGAATAGAATGATTTGTTAGCCATATAACATTGCATGTTACACAAGGCAAGTCAAATTACATTGTAAACTTATTATAATATGCATTATTTTAACAGTCATGGTCTCAAATTTTGTAATTCTAAAATCTGCCAATTTTCTCACGATGTTCAACCTGAGTGCGTCGGTTTGAAAATCACACGGGTAACCGCTGAGCCACACTTGCTCTTTTAATTTTTTTTTGATACTTTTTATATTTTTACGTAATTCTTTCCTTCCTTCTGGTAGTTGGCCTTGGTGCCAGGATTTTAAACAGCCTGAAATTTCTGACTTTGTTTAACGACTTGTCTTATGATACCCACGGGGTGCGACGTGTTAACGTGATCTCCGCAGAATGGTAGCTCTCAGCTAGGTTATCACGTATCTTGATTGCAATCAATTAAAATCAAACTTTTACAGCCGTGGTGTGGTGGTTGAACAGGTCGGCTCTTAGCCAGGAGGCGGAAGGTTTAATTCCCGCAACAGGGCAAGTATTTGTGCACAAAAAATAGCAATACTCGGAGTCCGGGTATTGCGGGACCATCGTAATTTCTGGGTATCTAGATACAGGAAATCCTTGTTATAGTCCAGGATCTATGTACGTGATTATTGGTTTAGTTATGTATTTGACAGATACAACACACAGTTATACGATAACAAAAAATTAAGTAAGGAATTTAATTTCATCTGTTACATTGCTATAAAACTAACGTGATCACGTCCCAGTTGTACATACTAGGTACACTAGACCGCTAGGTCACCTATCTGAGTTGCTTTGCTTAGCATTTAGGTTAGGTAAATAAAAAGCGTTATTTGTTTATCTATTTAAATAATGTAGCCAGTTTATTTTGAGACTGAACTAATATAAAGAAAGTCAACCCTTGCCAATCTGCCAGTTGTGCAAACCACAAGGTGGATTTGATGGCAAACTGTTTATTATTATAATGAAAAACGTATTGCCAAATTCGAATCCCTCAACCGGTAAAAAACTAACTCTTCCTTTTCCATCTAAAGGGTCAATTGCCTCATCTTAACCACGATCCATCATGCTGAAGAGACAGCAAACTATCTACGAAACTATCGCTGTTATGGAGGGCCATGGTATAAGGCAGACCTACATCTTGAAAAGGTTTCTAAAAATACAAATTTCATAGCTAATAAAGTAATAGTGATGATACGTCTCTCATTTTTAAGGTTGCCCGATCTATCAAAGTTTTTGATGACGTTAACAAAGCAATATCACTGGTTCTGAACTGGTTTACTAAAAACAATTTAATTTTGAATTCTAAAAAAACGAAATGTATAAAATTCACGCTGCTCAATGTTAGAAGGTCTCCTACAAATATAGAACTGAATGGTGAGCCGTTAGATTTGGTACAATCCACCACGTTCCTTGGCATAACTGTAGACTCTAAATTGCAGTGGGGGGCCTCACATATCCACCATTGCAAGCAGATTAAGCTCTGCAGCTTATGCTGTACGTAAAATCAGACAATTTACCGATAAAGCCACTGCAAGATTAGAATTTAGACTTTAGTTACTTTCACAGTATTCTGTCATACGGCATTTTGCTGTGGGGTAAAGCCGCGGACATACAATCCATTTTTGTCTTACAGAAAAGAGCCATTCGTTCTATTTATAACATGAAATCCCGCGCGACTCTCTCAGGGAACGCTTCAAGGAGATAAATATTCTTACAGTGGCTAGTCAATACATTTACGAAAATTTGATATACACTCGCAAAAATATTACTTCTTTTCCCAGATATTGTGACTATCATAATTTCAATACTAGGAACAAAAACAAACTGAAAGTGCCAAGATTCAGACTGCAGAAAGTTAATGGTTCATTCATGGGAAACTGTATACGCTTTTTTAACAAGTTGCCTGATGGTGTTGAACAATTGTCAATGCGTAAATTTAAATCGTTCGTCAAGTCAAATTTGATGAAAAAAGCCTATTACACTATAAATGATTATTTGTCAGACAAAAAAGCTTGGCCTGACTGCCCCAAGCCCAATGTTATGAAATCTTAGGTACCGTGTCTATTGCATGTCATTGGCTATACCTACCTATAGTTTTTATTTTCTACTTGTATTTTTGTATTACGATCTTTCTAATATTCCTCTTACACTGATGTGTAATGTATGTACCTAGTTACCTACTTTCTAGTATGTTTAATTATGTTGTAACAAATTATAAGTGTTGTGTAAACAATTAAAAAAAAATGGATCAAAAAATGACACTGTAAAGTTTCTTGTAGCTTCTTCTTTACAGATGTAATCGAAGCTACGGTTCGGAGTTTTCTATTCTAGATTGTGCCGGATTGCTTGCACCTGATGTGGGGAAGAGAACTTTTTTTTTCAAACTCGTATTGTAATGGGCTTGTTATAATTATAATATTTTGACAGTTTTGACATTAAGCACTGTGTAAGTTTGTTTAATTATGCTTGCTTAGAATGTACAATAATTAAATTTTTATTATTTTTAAATACATTATCTAGTTTTGACTTGTAAAAGTGCTAAAAATAGCTAATTTGCAATAAAAAATTTTGGTTTTGATTTTTTTGAATAGGACCCAAAAAGTTTTTGGCCTAAAAACTTGTGTATTCTTAAAAGTAGCTTAAAATATTGCGAAATTATTAATTCAACACACTAGAACAATAATAAAATAAAAAAATCGGCCAAGCGCGAGTCGGATTCGCGAAGGATTCCGTACCATTTTCTATCCCTGCCATCTAGTGTTGAGTAGCAGAACTATTTAAAGCAGCGCCATGTATGACTCATCTGGTAAACAAAAGAGCTTACAATCTTTATATCTTGATCCAAATTACTCATACACAAAAATTTTGTTTAGAATTGAGTACCGAATGAGTTTGCCAAATATTATCAATATATATTATAATTGGCCAACAAATAGCGCACAAACTTCTCCCTTTTGAGGGAAATACGCCTCAAATCAAAAACCGCCGACGACAGAAAATCTATTATAAATAAGCAAAAACCTAACATACTTCCAAAGCGACGCTAGAGCACCCATTCCTACAATAATTACAGCAAATTATTATATACGCACTTCTCAAAGGTCATTCGACTTCCACCAGCAGCCATCCATCACCCGGCTGGACGGTAAGTTACCGACACGTCGGAACTAATGCAGAACCGTCTCAGGTTTGACGAGATGGTGAATTAGGCACCCTTCAGCGGACGGGTTAAACATCGTAACTAAAGAAAACTTGGGGAACTTGCCCTGGAACGAATAATTTGTAACGTTGTGGAGTATTTTTAATATTATTAATAGGAATGTTTGTGTGCAAGTTATATACGGAGGCTGCAGGTGGAGGAGGCAGAAGAGAAACTAAGATGTTGCCTGTGGTAAATGAATCTATATTTGATATTCAAATATTGCACGATGTACGTATTTTACTAGTCGTACAATCTAAAGTGGTGCTTCTAGCCCCCAGGCCAGGACCGGGGTACCTTATGCCATTCTGAAACACGTTTAATGGCAGAAGACACTGTCTGCTGCGTCGGCACATGCCTGGACCAGTCGCGGTGAGCTGTAGAGTGAAGTTACACGGCAAGGCAACACGCAAATTCGTTGTGTGTTTGTTCCCTCTTGTTCACGGGTGAACGGATTTGGATGAAATTTGGAATCGAGATAGCTCATAAGCTGGATTAACAAATTCGATTTCATGTTAGGTGACACCGCGGGGCGGAGCTAGTTTATTATAAGAATGTTAGCTACGCCTGAATTTGCCTGTAATCTAGTTTGATTCTGGAATATGCATATACCTACTTGTGGTAGTTGTCAACCAAACACATACTACGGGTCTTTCATCGTTTCAAAACTTTTTACCCGCAGCGAAAGACAATCATAGAAAATTATCAACTGAGTAAAAACTTTTTCATACCTACACAAACAGCAAAAAATATCTTCACATCCTTCTCGAAAACAAGATAGTGTGTTCGTAGAAATCTCACAGCCTTATCATAATAATATGTGTTACTGTTACCAGATCTCATGAAACTGCAGCACGACTGAAATCTACTTCAATTTCCCAGCTCTGGATCTGTTTGAGCTAGTGATGTTAACAACTAGCTGAAAGGTTTGGAAGGAATGCGTGCCGTAATGAACCTGCGAGCTGAGTAATCAGGGGAACGCAAATGAAGAGCAGTATAGAAATAGAATTGAGTACAGAAATTCAGTGTTAATAATAATAAGGTACCTACTTATAGAACTTTACAAAACATTACTTATAAAAGTGATTGATAATTTTTTGACAATACTGAGCACTATAACGGTGGTCGCAGCACTACATAGAAACTATCAGGTTAGCTGGTAAAAAAATATATTAATATTTTTTTAATCAAAACAAAACAAATTATTGTGGTTTCGCATATTTATGAACGTCTCTTCGAATTTTCAGTGTACCCATAAGTATCCCGTCTCGTCTCGTATCTTTACGCTTTCACTACGATGCATTGATAACGATGCGAAACTATGTACTTATCTTGGTAACCATTTGAACTTTTTTAGCGGGCAATGTGCCTTTATTACTCAAGCTAACTACTACAATAATAAAAAATAAACTAAACCAAACTAAACTAAACTGAACTAAACTAAACTAGCTACACTACCTACTACAAAGAACACTTATGGACTGTATAATAGCCGCGATGGCCAATAACAGTCCAAGTGCTCCAGCCTACTACCGGTAGGTAGCGTACCCAACATGCTGGCAGCATTGCCACGTTGAATTGCAATGCTGATGCGTTGGGCCAAATAAATGCCAGCATTTTGGTCACGCGTCGCATCAACGAAGCACTCTGATAGACTTTGGAAAACGCGATGAGCTCCCGGTCCCCACGGACCCAGGGTCTCAAACTTGTATATTTGTAGCTTGTTATAAAATAGAGGAATAAAACACCGATACTAATTGGTGTTCTTAAACATTTTTTAATACTGTAAAGAATTAAATAAATAAAAAAAAAATTAACCTACTAGTTATATTATGTCATTGTATTTAGTTTACATTTTCGGACCCATGAAACATCTGTCACAGCATTTTATTTTTACATCCCTTTATGAATAATTGTAACGCTAATCTACCCTATTTCAAAGAGTAAGCGAATGTATAAATAAAATCAAAGTGAACAGACAATAAACCAGACAAAGCCTCTGATTTGCATTCCCGGTGAGAGAGTGAGTGAGTTTACGGGCCACTCACTGCCAAAACAAGACTCGAGCCGTATTAAGAGACTGCGAGGATTAAGCTTGTTTCCATTAAATCAAGTGCTGAAACGCGTTTTTGCATCAATTGATTGTTTCTACTCCAGAAATGTTGATTCACTTCACATCCGTCGCACGTAGCTTCCAGCCCTATCACTATCAGCTCTAAAATATTTATATTTATTTTTAAAAAAATTCAAAGGATAAAAAAGCGTGGATTTATCTTTGATACGAGCATGCAAAGGCACTGACGCATGTACATACAAATTGTACACAATTTAAAAACAGTGCAATTTAGTACCTATCTACGAATAGGCGGTGGATTTTATTTTGAAACTTTCGTCTCCTAAGAAATCTACCATCCATTTATATGCAACAACATCACACTCACACAAACTGTTGTATTGTTCTATCAGTTGCACTAGACTAATATCTAAATGTACCTTTGATAAGCAGCGTTAATCAAATAGACACTCAACTCGCAAGGAATTGAGCTTAATATTCCATGTAAACTGTATGCTATGATATAGCTCCGCCAAAGTCTGCAATCCTAGTAGCACTTATCCTAGAGCAGATCAAAGGAATCATCCTATATCTGCCTATTGTCTGCTATATCTGAGGCAAGAACGGTGGCAGAGAGATCTGTTTGTCGTGTAGCTCAGAAACACTTCGGTAACTATGGTAACTAAGCTACACTGAACTATGGCGTATCGAATCAAAGTTCATTGTTTTTATAGTATTTTGACATACCTTTTTTTAAAAAATGACGTCTACTACAGTGAAGCATATAAGGTGCAAACAGCACCTTTTAACAAACAACAAAAAAAAATTTATTGCCCGAAAATTACACCCATCATAATAATAATATTAACACGACAAAGCAATGGCACACTAAAATTAAAACTTAAAATCTACCCGGCATTTCAGTGGCATGTCTGTCACAGCAATGGCGTATGTAAGTTTAATATACCTCTCTGCGATTACTGGAAGTGGCAGGATCATGGTCATAGTATCAGAACTCTTTGGGCAGTATGATATGGTATGGTCACTGGTCAGTACTAAAGTTTTACACAGAGGTAAAGTGTTCACCTTTGATTTGAAAGGGTTTATCTTATCCATTTACCAGGCGCCATTTGAGCAGTCGCTCTGAATGGCGTTCTCTGGGGGAGGCCTATGTTCAGCAGTGGACGTCTTTATGCTGTTGATGATGATTGTTTACTAACAGGGCGAAAACGTTAAATAGTTAGGTGTGCCATTCAATGAATGCAGTCGCATGGATCTTGGACATGCGCTAGCGTTGCGTCTGAGGGCTGTTGACTCGGTAGCAAACCACTAATACAAGTTAATTATTCAATCATTTCGACAAACAAGGAGCCACATGAAATACATAACTACACACAACACTAAATTTTGGCACATTATTACAGGTTTTTCTAATATAATTATTCCATATTTTATTCCAGATTAAAATTTGTAGCATTTATTTTTAGTTATATTTTAGCTTAGGGACGTTTATCTTTAACAGTCTGTTGCCCACGTCGTGCGTCGGTCCAGTTTCCATTGGCAAGGATTCGATGTCTCCAGACAGAACTAACTTGTAAACAGATAAATCAAATAATACGCTCCTGTCTCAAGCTAGAAGAACAATATAGACTGCGTTCTCAATACTAAAAAATGTAGACGGAAAGGAATACGCAATCGCTTACCACACCATCCCGGCCGCATCATCGTATCTTGTCAACGCTGGAAGTTTGTATGAATAGAAAATAAAAATTCCCAAGTAGCGACATAGTGATCGAAAGTGACGTCATAACCACTGTAGGTATTTGGGTTAAGGATTAAAAGTATGGTTCCGCTATTGATATTTAACAATAGTAAGCAGCCGCTCAAAGTGACACTCTATGGGGAGGCCTATGGTCAGCAGTGGACATCTTCAGGCTGTTGTTGCTATTTAATAGCACTGTATGATTCTGATTTGGTATTCTTTTTTGGTATTACTTTTATGTTCGAACCACTGCGTCTATATTGGTCTTCTTAGTCTTAGGTTTGTACGACACTGTTTGCTGGAAGTGTCAGGAAGTGTAAACAGTACGTTTTCAAAAGGAAGTGAGTCGTTTCTTGTTCTGATTGTATTTGTTTTCGAGACAAAATGTTTGACTTTTCGGTGACTGTGTGTTTTCGGATGTGATAAGCGGTGTGAAGAAGCAAATAGGACATCAACATTTCATTATCAGACAGTAGTTTATACTAGGTGATAGAACTTTTCTGCAATGTTCGTCTTGGTAGGTACCACCGCTTTGCCAGTTATTCTGCCGCCAAGCAGTAGTGTGCAAGCACTACTGTGTTCCGGTTTAAAGGGCATTGTATCTAGTGGAATTACTGAGCATATGAGACTTAGGCACTGTTCTCACAGACTAGAAATTTTTTTTAGACTGTGTGATGTCTCAGGGTGACGTGCGCAGTGCGCAGTGTCACGCAAAACTTTAATTTAGAGTTCTGAGTGACACTGCAATCTGTTATGGTCGGCCGTGACGCTTAACACCAGGCGAACAACTAGCTCGTCACGTCGTTTGATTAAATAATTTAAAAATAAATGTCCAACCAAGCCGAATGCGGAATAAAAGGTTTGTCAAAAGCGAGTGTTTCTAATTATATAATAGGCTTTTATTTGGTTGCTGTCTCACCTCATACGACCCGGTCGACTATGAAACATGCTTGCTTAGACGATACCAGTTCTCTATAACTCTAAAAGCCCTAGATATCTTATGGGACCTTTACCTACTTAAATTGTAGAGGTAATCACCTAATCTCTTTACAATATTGCTCTTTGTTAGGATATTTAATTATTAAACTAATTAACTAAGCTTTCTTTTGTAATGCTGCATAAGGACCTGCAGTTTTGTACTTAATTAAAATTTTAACGCTGGATAATATTGGACCAGTAGCACTAGTGTCGCGTACAATGTAGTTTTTTTTTTAAATCTTGAGATACCTGATTAGTTAAAGCGATTAGATGTTTCTGAAAGTAAGTAAGCTAGGTTTAGAGTATATGTTAAAAGGTTGGAAAATAATTTAATAGTTTTGGTAATTATAAACTCCACCAGCAACAGTGTTTCCTCCTTAGTATAACCTGGGTATTTTCAAGTCAAGAGTAAATGGGCATCTCATGGGCAAACGTGCTCCACCTTAGACAACTTCGTCACTCACCACCAGGTGAGCTGTTGTCAAACGTATGCCCAGTTTAGCATTTTAAAAAAACATAATATTTTAAGATTAGATATCAAACACAATGATTTTTGCCTTCAATGAAAAAAGAAATAAATGAACTATCTAAACCTTACATATATAGGTTACCATGATTTACTCACAGTAAATGAATTGATACAAACAGTATAAACGCATAATAAGCAGCAGACAATAGGACATACTGCACAGCAGCTACAATCTCATATCTTATTACGCGAGTAAACTCAAAACTATCTGCAGTCTAAACCCCGACTAAACAGAGCTCTACCAAACTTGAGTACTAAAACTTAGTATTATTAAGATCCAGTGGACAATCACTTAAGCTCGCTATTAAGCTGACAAAAGGCGCCGCTGATTAAAACTCGGGGATTACTGAATTGTTTGATTACGACTGAGCTGGAGTAGGAGTTTGTTGACTGATCTCTACTTAATGGAGAGTTGTTGTTGGAGACAATGAACCGTATTTTAAGACAATGAACCTGTATCGTCAAGACAGTGAACTCTGATAAAGACAATGAACCGAATCCGTCAGCTTCTGAAGTTTGTGATGTTGCCAGTATGTTTTTGTCGATGATTCGGTTGTTTTAGTGGTTGTTGTTTTTGAGTAATGAGTTTTGCGTTATACAAAAGTCATAATTAATACACAACTGAAATTTTGATTTGAGAAAGTTTGTTGTTTACTTCGATTTTCATGTTTAAAATAGATAATTAGTATTCATATCAGATTTATTACTATAGAAGCGGCTGTTATTTATCACTTGTTTTCCTTAATCATCATTTGTTTTTGTAAAATAAATATGTGTGGACATTTCACACAGCGCCATCTAGCCCTAAATTAAGCATAGCTTGTACTATTGTACTTGTATAAAAATATTCTCTTATGGTGGAGAAGATACAACGCAAATTTGCGAGATATATCTACAAGAAGATGTACGGGTACTACCCATATATGTTTCCATCGCTATTCGTTGCCGGCATGGTCGGAATGTATACTCTCGAGCTTAGGCGTAAAATGTTTCTGGTCTTACATTATTACCTACTTTGCCACAATGAGGTGGACAACCCCTCTGTACTGGAAGGGCTGAGGCTGCGCGTACCGATCCGCTATCCGCGCGGCACCGACGCCGAGCGCGGCCCGCGCCGCATTCACCGCCTGCTCGCGGCGCCCGCGCACCTGCACTCCGTACGTGCTTACAACGCCCCAACTGCCAGAGCTGTGGCGTTATTTAATAACATACTCGCTCAACATCCAGAACTAGATTTGTTTACTGATAGGGTAGGTACATTTGAAAATGTTGTATTTACTTACCTTAGTTTTGCAGTATAGTGTGTTGGACTTAGTCTGTAAGCTATATTATGTAAATTTGATAATAAATAAATAGGATAACTGATACAATACTTGGATACTTTTTTGTTTGTAAATACATACATAGAATACAATATAACATCCAGATACAGAACAAACACATATGTTCATCACACAAATGTTTGTCCTGGGTAGGAATCGAACCCACAACCAACAGTTCAGAAAGCAGGGCTACTACCAACTATATGGCCAGTCAGTTTAAAATAATTAGATGTTAAAAGTGATACTTTTTTAAATTTTGATTTATAAATTCAATATGTTTCATATTTGTAAATAACATGGCAATTCCGGCAATAATAGACGAGGGTTTAGCCACATACCTTTCAACATGAATTATGCTTCATCAACATAATCGAGGTCGCGGAACTCCACAAGCCTCAATATTAATTGCATAGGCTTAACTACTCGGTGCTTTTTCTTTGTGATTTCGTCTCAACGCTGAAACTGATGCCTAAGCTAGCAATTAAGCTGACAAAAGGAGCTTGATTAAAACTCGTGGATCTCTCGATTGTGCTAATGGAAGACTGTTGACTTATCTCTGTATAATGGAAGATGAATTGAAGCAAACTTTTGTAAACAGATTTGAATGTCACTTTACAATAAGCAGTAATAAATACAGCAGTAAAAATTATTAGATTATTAGAAAAGAAAAGATTTTAATATATTTTGTCATCATCATCATCAACTGCCCGAAGACGTCTACTACTGAACATAGGCCTCGCCCACAGAGTGCCACTTTGAGCGGCTGCTTGCCTCCTGCATCCATCGGCTCCCTGCGGTTTTCACCAGGTCGTCGGACCACCGAATGGGGGCCGGCCTACGCTGCGTCCTCTGGTTCGTGGTCACCACTCCAGAACCATCCTTTTTTTGTCATAGCTACACAAAAAGTGTAAAGTTGTGACGTCATAGGCTCGTTTTTTTCTATCAATGTCTAAAGCTAGCGTTTGAGTACAATCTCACCTGATGTGAAGTGACGATGCGGTCTAAGGTGTATGCTTGCCTAGCACGCTTGTCTAGTAAATACCTATTCACTCTTGACTTGAAAAACCCTGGGTTGGAACTTAGGCCTATTCTTATTTTAGTTGTAACTAAGCAAACCATGCAAACGGAGTCACACAAACAAAAGAATATCTCAGCTGCAAATAACACCGATCAAGTAACAAATACGCCAAAAAGATCCCCAATTCTATCGACGTTTGCATAAATGTAACAACTCTTCTATTCCGCATGATCAAACACGGAAGGATAAGGAATGTCTTATCGTAAAAGGCTAAAAGTTACTCGTTCATCAATACAGCACACCCCCGTAAAATATTGCACACTATTATTAGATGATCCAATCCCGTTCCAGAAAAACAGGCCCATCAAGGACAAGGAAAACATCGCTTCCGAACTCGTCGACTTATCTCTCCGTGGAAATGATTCGAGGAAACAATCGCGTGGATGACATGGAAGATGGAAACCAGAACGCACTTGTGTGAAATGAGTTAGTCGAGCTGTGTTTTAGTGGTTCTTGTAGTAGTAAGAGATGTTAGGTTAGTATGGAAGAACTTCTGATTACGGTATTTGAAAGAAGGGCGTTGATCTTTCTTTTTTTTTTGGAAATAACCCAGCAACTCCAAGGCAAGCATAGCTTAGCATAATTTTCCTCTAGGCAAGCATGCTCCATCGTCAACCGCGTCGTCACTTGTCCTTAGGTGAGACCGTGGTCAAATTTTAGCGTATCGTTTCATGACGGAGGCTAGCGTTCTGCCACGATCGCAGGCAATATCATATTCATCCATACAAGTTTTCATACGTAAAAACAGTATCGAAAGAAAAATAAGTTCTGTTTTTAGGATAATGGCTTAGTTAAAAAAAAAAAAAAAAAAAAAAAAAAAAATTGTGCGTAACGGTTGTGTTATCAATATTTAATAGATAAAATGGATAAAACCATGGTTATTGACATGGATTTGATAGATAAACTTATACAAAAGCATGTAGCACCAGTCAATGACAGAGTAACTTCAATGGAGATATGTGTTAAGCGAATGGAGGACAAAATTGGAGTCATACTAGAAGCTGTCAAAGAAATCCAGAATGCGAAGCTAGTTCTTCCTCAAGCAAAACCCGAAAAACCGACACAATCAGGTACAAATGAATCCATCCTTATACTTACCAAATCGCAATCAGTAGCCGTTACAGCCACGGAAGCTGTTAGCGTAGCCCAGAAAGAAGATAAGCCGGTCTCGGTACGAGCTAAGCGCGCGACTGCCCGGCAGGTATTGCGTGGTACACCGAAGGTTCCTACCACTAAAGATGAGGAGCGTGTGCAATGTAACAACAGAACAACTCGCCCTGTGCAACAGAAACGGTTGAGTGTCCCGGGAATCCCGGGATCCACAACTACACTCAGCGCACCAATTCCTAAGGTCTCCCACGACCGTAATCAAATAAAACACACATCACTCACAAATAGCACTATAAACAAAACCACCACGAGTATTGCGAATATTGACCAGAGCTCGAAAACGGACCCGCCAGCAGATACCTGGCAAGTCGTTAAAACAAAAAAAAGACCCCACCGCAGAGTTATACTTGGCACTGGGCAAACTGATTCGGATCTACAAACCGTAGAACGGGTTAAGAAGCTTCACGCTTGTTTTTTCCGGCCCGAAACAACAGCAGAAAATATCAAAACCTACATGACAAAGAGAAATTACTGTCAGAATTACGCGGTGGAAAAACTACAGCTTAAGCATAATCACTACGCGTCGTTTGCTATCACTGTGCCGGAAAGCAAATTTAACTATTTCATGTCGCCCGAAAATTGGCCACCAAGCACCGAAGTTAGTCCGTGGTTTCGAGGACCGGCGCGGCGCACAGGTGCGTCGTGCCGGCGCATCACCAATGCAACTGCGACTGAGGTCGGTCAAGGAGACCGAGAGCCAACCCCAACCGGTTCCCGCCGATAACGGGCCAGCGCTTCCTGGTACTTCCCGTCATAAGACCATAGATTTAAATGTGAATTACGATGATAAAATTATTATAACTTCGCCTCCCAGGTATAATCATTGTAAATATGATAAATTAGTTGTGTGTCACCAAAATGTCCAATCATTAAATAACAAAACGGACAGGCTACAAGTTATGTTGCGTAACGAACTAAAATGTGATATTTTAATACTGACTGAGCATTGGCTATCCGACCAACAGCTGTCTTGTATAAGCTTAGATAACTATTACTTAGCTGCTAGTTATTGTAGACCAACAATATTGCATGGCGGAAGTTGCATTTTTATTCACGAAGAACTTAAAATTAATACTAGACTTGACTACCGTGACTTATCATGTGAACAACTGTTTGATGTGTGCGCTGTGCATATACCAAAGTATAACATCCTAATTGTAGGAATATATCACTCTAACTTGACAAATATTAATGATTACCTTGATTTATTTGATAAATTGCTGACAAAAATTAATGATGAAGGTCATTGCGCAATTATTGCAGGTGACATAAACTTGGACTTTTGTGTTGACTCGCCATCGCGTAAAAAGTTAAATGACATCTTAACATCGCATAATTTTAATCAGCATATCAAAACACCCACGCGTGTCATTGGTGGCAGTTCAACGATTGTTGACCATTGTTATACTAACTTGGAGCCGCGGCGGGTTGATGCCCAAGTCATAATCTCAAATATTGGGGATCACTGTGCTCAACGTGCTTGCATCACTGGTTTTGATGGGTCACGGAAACAAACACATGTTAAGCGACGGATAATAACTAGGGCCCGGAAACTGGACTTCATGTCTGCATTACAAAACATAAATTGGCAAAGCATACTACAAACGTTTGACGAATGTGACGACCTTGCCACAAAGGTGAATAACATAATTGCTAGTCAAATCCAAATATTCTTTCCAATTAGGTTTCTACCTATCCGCAAACAGGGATCGAGCTGGATTACTGAGGATATAATAAATTTAAAACTATTGCTTACTGATATTACAAAATTAATAAATTCATATCCACATGTTGATTACATAAAGACATTAAACGATAAAATATCAAATTTATACAATATTAAATTAATGACATTAAAATCTAACTATTATAATAATATTTTAAAATCGAGTTGCAATAAAAGTAAAACAATGTGGTCAATAATTAATAAAGAAACCGGCCGTGGGATAAGGGATACTACCGACTTCACTGATGTTGTGCAGCAGGATGACGGACGCGCCTTTGCAGACAAAGATGACCTTGTCAACTATGTAAATAACGCCTTCCTAACTGCTGGGATGCAGGCCGGGGCTCCCGCTGCTAGTATCAGTAGTAGCCAAGCAATACTATCCGATGTCTTTCCGGCCAAAAACTGCTCCATACGCCTATTACCTTTCTCAGATACGGAGATAATAAAAATTCTTAAAATTGACATTGCTCCGAAGCACACTACTGATATTTATGACATATCCCCTAATATATTAAAAGACGTGGCGCAGATCCTAGCCCCAACATTAGCAACTTTATTTAATAAATGTCTTAAAAATGGCTGCTACCCACACTCCTTAAAAAAGGTTAAGATAGTGCCAATATATAAAGGAAAGGGTGAGAAATCTGCTGCAAAAAACTATCGGCCAATCTCGATAATACCGGCTTTGGCTAAGATTCTGGAAGTTGGTGTCAATCACCGATTGTTAGAGTTTTTTGCTGCGGGTAGTGTTTTCACAGATCGGCAGTACGCGTATCGCCCAGGTCGATCTACTACATCCCTGGTGCGTGAGGTTGTTTGGGCTGTGTTACAGGCTCGCGAAAGACGTCACCAAGCCGCTGTGATATGCTGTGATTTTTCGCGAGCCTTCGACACTGCGGACAGAGTCTTGCTCCAGAAGAAGCTTGAGCATTATGGTGTGCGGGGTCCCGCCTCCAGTCTTATGGCTGACTTCGTGACAAACAGACGTCAGGTTGTAGTGGGAGATGCAGGGAAAGTCATATCAGAAGAAGGAGTGTCCGACCTTGGGGTTCCCCAAGGATCATGCTTATCCAACACCACTTTTTCCCTGCTGCTCAATGACCTCCCAGCGTACATAAAAAACGCTGACGTCTATATGTTCGCGGATGACGTTGCAGCCGTGGTAACCGCCCCGGATGTACAAGCTCTCAAAGATCGGCTGAGTGTGGTTGCTCACCAGTTGCACGAATGGTTTCGTGTCAATGGTATGGCCTTGAATTTAGACAAGACTTGTTTTGTGCACTTTAATCTAGCCAACAAAAAGCAGACTGCCTTAGCAGTGGACGTGGGTGGAGCCACGTTGCAGCAGGTCTCGCAGGTTAAACTACTGGGCTTCCACATTGATAGTGCACTCAAGTGGGAGTGGCACATAGACCGTCTTTGTTCCCGGCTGGGCCGAGCCTGTTTTGCGATAAGTCGGCTTGCTAAGTCAGCACCTAGACATGCGGTACGAAGTTGCTATTTTGCCACAGTTCACTCCATACTTGCGTACGGTACGGAGCTGTGGGGAGATGCAGCAGAGTGCCAGCGTGCCCTCATTTTACAAAAGCGAGCTATTCGTGCAATTGTTCGCATACCGTGGGACGAGTCTGCCAAACCCCATTTCACTGAACTGGGTATATTAACTGTACCTTCGATACTCATCTATCAGGTAAGCATTTTTGTACGCATGAACCCACATAAGTTCGTGAAGTTGGGAGCAGCACATGAGTACAACACGCGTTAAAAAAACAAGTATAGGACACCAGCCCATAGACTGACGAAATCAGGGAAATCAGTTTACATTAAAGGTGCTCAAATTTATAACCATTTACCAGATTATATAACAAATGCTACTTCTGACAATATATTTAAAAACAAGCTTAAAATGTTGTTGATCGGTAAGGCTTACTACTCGGTCAATGAGTTTTTTATTGACAAAGATTTTACTGTATAGTATTTGTATACTTACATAGATATAATATGTACAATAATTAACGTATCTAAAATGTTTTTGACTTGTAAATTATTTTTTTACCAATAAATTCTGTATTCTGTATTCTGTATTCTGTATTCTGTTTAGCCTGATCTTCGGTAAGTAAATTTTTCCATTTATTATCTTCAAAAATTACCATCATAGAGGATCCAGAAATCCAGACATCATGGACCAGGGCTCTAATTCTGTATGAAAACACAGATTCCACACGATACGAAACCACGTCGTTATCGTGTCTTGTACACATCGTGTCACAGCTTTAGGAATACCTTCACTTTAAATTTATTTTTATTTTGCATAATTATTGACATAAGTGGTGGTAACTTTTGACGTATTGATGTTTTGAAACGCGTCTCACTGGAACATTATGATTTTTGGCAGTTCAAATCGCGCCGATTCCACATGCATTTCGCGTGGTTTCGTTTTCATTTCATAGAGAATATATTTTTGGAGATTTCTTATGTAATACAAGGAATCCGCGTGGTTTCGAAGTAAGGAATCATTAAGTGGTCATATAGAATTAAAGTCCAGCATGGCTAGTACAACTCCCAAAAACCATGGAACTAATATAAAACATGGAATAATAAATTCTAGTCATACCATCCGGTTCAACATTAACACTCACACCCACTCTAATGTTTGTAACAGCACTTGCAATTGTCTGAAAGTGACAGGAGACACTTCTCACTTCTCATGTTGTTTATACACAGATTGCAGCTTTTATCAGCATAACTGTTGTGGCAATAATATTATGTTAAGTGTCACTTCTGGTTATTTATGTCATCTGGTATAGCTGCAGTAGGTATATTGTGTGATCTTTTTTATAATAATAATTATTTTGTGTCACAATGTTTACATACATTTTCATAAACGGTTTGAATGAAGCGCTTTTTTAATTAAACGTATGCAATAGCGTTTTAGTAGGTATATTTTCAAAAACCTCGCAATTACTTTCAATTCTGAAAGCTCTTTTTGTTGGGGGCTCCTGCAAAAAATACCAAACATTTTCAAGACATTATGAAACAATTTAACATAATTATTATGCTTATAATTTATTCAGTACCCAACTTACACCAAATAAAACGCAGCCTGACCTTAAATCCTCATAAAAACCTCATTCTTATTTGATAAATGTCCAATCTGACCCGCGCGGGATGAAAGATCCCCGGAGCTACTCCGGAGCTACCCCGGATCTATCTCCGGAGCTGTTTGGTCACTCATTCCGGGCTTGGGTTAAATCGGTGGCTGGCATTTTACACTTGCCTTATACATTAGGAAAAAGTACACACGCACACAACACTCTATAATTTATGTGCTAAGTTTTTTTTTTAGCTATATAGTCATACTCAGAACTTAGTTGCATGCTGAGTCTGAGCTGAGTAGAGAAAAATCATCAAAATCCATTCAGCTATATATTTCAACAATGATTAGCAATAAAAATAGTTAAAATCTTTTGCATTTTATCAATATCGTCATCATCATCATTACTTTACCAGCGTTTTTGTTTCCCGATAAGTACAATCTGGAGTTCTTCAAGTTGCGTGTGAATAGGTATCTTGTCTTGCACTAAACTTGCATCCTTATATGACATCTAGAACAGACTAAGACTAGATAAATTTTTATTGTTGAAGAAAAATTTGGTTTTACGAACGCGGCATGACACCATTTGTACACATCTCCGCAGGCTGAGACAGATGAATTTACTTTATCAAAATGTTTCATTTTTATCATTAATCTATTACGCTAATCAGGCGATACTGGTATAAATCATTATAATTTTTTAAACAAAGTCTAGTACTCTACAGGCAACAAAAAGAAACCCCAAGTAATAGCCACTCAACCCTTCCCATAGATCGGCACTCAAACTTACAAGTCCTTGGCCATAATACTGCGGTTTACACCGCCCCCGAACTTGTGCCATCACTATCAAAGTGACAAAAACGACGGCTCGTCACGTATCCGACAGGCGAAGAGTAATAACTCAGTAGATGCGAATACTGCTTCGTTTCAGACCCCAACATGATGCTATTTATGGCATACTTCTTTTATTTACTAGTTGACATATTTTTTTTATGTCGTTCTTATCATAAGCTGAAGTTTCCACGGATCAAACAGCCTCTGTGGTGTGGTGGTTGAGCAGGTCGGCTCATAACCCGGAGGTGGGTTTGATTCCCGTGACAGGACTAGTATCAATTTGTGCAAAAAAACTGCAAGTACTTGTTCTGTGTCTGGGTGGTGTTGTAGGACCATGGTCCTTATAGTTTCTAGGTCTCTAGATATAAGAAATCTTAGTTAGGGTCCGGGATCTATGTGTGTGATCGTTGGGCGTTATTTATTTATCACTGTTATCTGATGACGTCTGCTCTACTGATATATCTCGGATGATATCCTTAATAGTGTCTAATGGACATGGAGTACTTGATTTTGACTTTGAGTAGATGACCTCGTGGAGTGATCAGATCAGCACAACAGAAAAGCTGCTTTTCTGGATTTTTCCGTTTCATTCACAATAATTAAATACTTACTATTTTTTACGGGTGTTACTTTTCATTTAGGTTACACTACTGAAATACTCGTAGGTTTCTTGAAGGCGCACAAAATTAAAACCATATCTCCAACACTAAAATCTCAAAGGAATAGTTTTCGAAATTTGAAATTTTGTATCATCATTTATATCATCTAATAACAGCACTGGCCGTGCCGCGGGCGGTGATGTGCGGTTTGTTTTTACTCAATAATTACGTCACAACGTCGTTTTTAAGTCACATGCACCATTGTTTCAGTTATTTAGTACAAGAAGAGTTAGTAGAAGAAGAGTTTTGAGGACCATTATAATATTTTTCATTGTTCAACCAGTCACCTAGAAGATGAGAAACACAGCTAATTTACACATAGTAGGTAGGTACTCCATTCATCTCTTAGTTTATGCCGACGTGCCAGAAACCATCGCCCGTTGTTTAACCCGAAATATGGGTGAAGAGTGAAGCATAACCGCAAATGGGTGGTAATTTGGCCGACAGAGAAAGGGTGGGTCGCACCCAACGTGATAAAAGGACCTTTTTATGGACGTGCTTCGGCTAGGCCTGCTATATGTGCTTTTTGTCAAAATCATTTTGCAAATGCACTAGAGGTTTAGTTTTAAATTTTAGATTTTTTTACACCTCTATTATTTTCTACTTCTATTTTAGAGATGTTTGTATCGACGATAATATCAATGAAATACATATTTTTTTAAATAATATTTGGTTTGTTTTATAACTACGTGTGCGTAAATTACGTGAGTGCTAGCCGGTTGCTAGTTGTTTAGTTATGAATACTACTCACGTTAGTTTCTATGATATTATGGTTTGTTTTATGTTGAATTTTTAGCTACTGATTCGATGATCCACTAAGGCAGCTTTGATATTTTCTCCTCTAATCAACTTGTGACGTAGGTATAGCTTGAGTACAATAATATAAAGTATACAATCTTTCTAGTCTAAAATTTGACTCTCTGTCTTACTTTGACTTGTTGCACACGCAAGCTGTTATAAGTACTTGATTTAAAGAATTTGCTTAATAGTTTTTCATATTAAAAAAAGAACTCTTTTAGTCATATAGCACCTGGGAACATCCATTTTGATCAGTGCGACCGTTGCGCTGTGGTTGGTTGTGGCTCTATTTTGATCAGTGCAACCGTTGCGCTGTGGTTGGTTGTGGCTCTATTTTGATCAGTGCGACCGTTGCGCTGTGGTTGGTTGTGGCTCTATTTTTCACTCATCACCCAGTTGTAAAATCAAAAGAAAGGTAAAAGAAGAAAAAGTGAATGCTACAGTTCCAGGCAGAGTCAGCAACAACAAGAGGCAGTCGTGACTTTATCCGCTGCAGCTCACGGCGCATGACGTATAGCGGTTTAACGTCGAAAAATTGTCGCAGACATGTTTATTTTTTAGGAAAACTCCCGAATAAACCACCGGCTCACTTCCCTCGAAACCAGTGGCTGCGTAATGCTCTCCGCCGAGACCATAACTTAAAGGAATTATGGCTGTATCATATTTTAACAAGTCGAAAGAAAGATGTTTATGATATACAGATTGAAATGTATGATGATTTTTGACAATATGGTTTTGAGGGGAAAATTTTTGCTACAGAAGTGTGGGTTTTTATACCATACAATACAAAAAAATCTTTATTGGACACTAGACATAATGTATAAACAGATACAGACAGAAATAGGTAACTTAAAGTTATAGCTTTAGAATAATATTAGAAATAGGTAACTTAAAGCTATAGCTTTAAGTAAAGCTATAGCTTTAAGTTACCTATTTCTTTTATTTTTGCTCTGTCGATCAATCTTGGCTGTATATTATTGTACATCGCTATTGTAGACTAGAGGTGTCCCGTAGTTCCCAAAGAAGTTTACTCGTTTTCTTGAAAGAAAAGGTGGACGTCTAGCTCGTCACGTCATTCATAATCATTAAAAAAAAAAAAAAAAAACTTGGTGAATCTCTGTACCTAGTTTAGGCAATCTGTTTTCAAAATGACACCCAAACAGGTTTAGACAATATGGTAGTGTGCATGAAAAATACACAAATGAACCAACAACCGACATTTTCTATAATAATATAATTAGAAGGTAAGAATGGAGGATTTTTGATAAGTAACGCATTAGTGGCACGTCTAGTGTTACATAAAGAAAGAAGAAAGAAAAGACATTTATTCAGGACATAACACAACATTACATTATAATACACATGAGTCATACATATGACGGCGCTTCGATTATTTTAGAGTGGCAAGGAACGTTACTGATAGCTGACAGTTGACAGCTGGCGTTTGACAGCTGACGTTCCTCCACTCTGACACAACTCCGAGCGCTAGTGTGCTACAGGCGCGGAACAGGACGGATAGCCACCATGACGAAGAGAGTGGTTAATCCGTTTGCATCGCGCTCGCGCATTACGTGTTCGGTGGAGTGTCGTATCGTGGTTATTGATTGGAGTATCTTTATTGTATTCGCAATCGTATTTGAACGAATTATTGTAAAAAAACTGAAGATTATAATGTTCTATGTGCAAAGCTCGGTTTTCATTCTCCTCGCCCGATAGATCCACGCCTGCAGTTAGAGATATGAACATGGAACCCCCTGATACGGATACTGATATTGACCATGTGTCAATACATAAATGACACGTACAATACAAAATAATAATAATAATAATTGAGAATGCAATGTTGTGTGTCCTGACTTAGGTCCCGACTCAACATGGAATTAGTCAGCGTGTAACCTCAATAAATGATATCCAGTCGGACCCCACAGTCATAACATCACGAACCCCACAGTCATAACATCACGAACCCCAGAGACAGAACGACTAAAATGAAACATCATTATATATTATGTTCACTAGACTACTTGGTGACCTCTCCTCTATCAGGAGGGTCATATTGTGCCATATAATTTTGACGTAACAAATAAAAGTACTACAGTCTTGGCAGGTATGACTTTCATCGTCATCAATCCAAATATATCTGAGCCTATTTCCCGTTCTCTCTCTCATTAAAACCACCAAACTTTTAAATATTATTACTATGCAAAATATTTTCGAAAATTCTATAATATCACAGAATTTCAAATATTTCACCAACTCTATTAAGGCCCGATTTCACCAACGTTTATTTATTCCAAGTATACGGCTATTCCTTACTCCTGGATACAGCTAATTGACAAATGAAATTACACAAAAAGACGCCATTTTGATTGTATCCAAGGAATAAGTCTTATTCCTTCACAAAATTGGTGATATAAGGGCTATATTCGCGTAACTCGGTTGTTCTCGGAAAGTTATACCGGGAATAAAATTTGTTCTAGTTTCGTGAAATCGGGCCTAATTCAATTACTACAGCCTTAACGCAACCAATTAGCCGAGTAACTTATGTTTCGCAGTTATAATTGTTACACAGCGTGGAGCGACTAATGACTCACTATGTAATCATGATACACAATTAATCATGATTAGAAGGAGTCGCTGAGGAGGCTGCTATTAACACAATTATCGTTTTAGTACCTACACTCTACTATAACGTCTCGCGAATTTACTTGAATTTCCACGTTTACTCGCGGATTCGGATCTTTGCAGAAAGATTTTTTTTCCATACCAGAAATAGAATTTCCTAGTTTTGGTTGTGTAAACGATCTATGTACGAGATTTCATCTTTTGTTAAGCCGTTTTGACGTAACAACCACACAAAATAAGTAAGTACCTACTCGGTCATATCGAGCTGTAAGGCATCCAATGCTACGTTAGCCAAATCACAGATTTGGCACTTTATGGTACTTTGGCGTTACCGATTGTTGGTTCTGCAGCAAGATATGTATGAATTTCATTGTTTAATGAATGAATTGTTTTTGACTTTAAAATATAAACCAAATTTTTACAACCTTTAGATTGCAGTACTGCAAAATTTTAAAAAGTTTTATAAATACACCTGAGATAGGCCAGTGTAGTGGTTGCACAAGTCAGCTTATAACATCGAAGTTGTGCGTTCGATTTCCGTGATATGACAGCTATTTAGCTAATTATTCTGTAGCTGGGTGTTGTGGAACCATAGTCCTCGTAGTCCTTCGGTCCTTAGATACAGCGAACCCTAGTAAGGGTCCAAGATCTATGTATGTAATCGTTGGGCGTTATTTATTTATTATATTTAACAACATAACAAGAAGATTTATTATCATTAGTTGCATACAAAACACTGCTGTAATCACTACATCAATTTGCCCACTCATGAGCGTAAACCGCGGAGTGTCACTGTTCCGACGCGCAGTGATAAGTTACACAGATTGTTGTTCGCACTCATCAGTTCCGCAAAATTTCACATCAATTATGCTGACGTGTGCGTATTTACAAACAGAAAGCGGAATTTCTTGTTATGAGATAATATATGGAGGCCTTTTTCTCTATCTCTCGCTTGCTCTTTCCGTTTCCCTACAACTAACCTGAAAATCAGCCAGATTTAAAATTGTTGTTTTGTGGAAAATGGCTCACATAAGACATAAATAGAAAATGTTTATACTAAAACAGTCACAAAAAAGCCAATGCACTCACACGGATCATATCCAATAAGTATAGATACAAATATCGATCACTACAAAATAAATGTACAATCCACAGTTCCGAATCCACCCACGTCTCTTAAAAGAGCAGGAAAAGCTGCAAAGTCACTTATGTTCCACAATTCGGGCAATACATTAAATACGTGGGCGTAGGATGTGGCAATGTTTTTGAATACTGTTCGGTAGGCGCGTGGGCGGGACTTGGCAACATTGAGGCTTCAGCTCAGTTTATACAGTTAATTAACTTGATCACTCACTTCTAGTTAATTGTTACTACTCTGCAGTTCTACTACGTCTTAATGTTATTTTGTTACATCTTATTTTCTCTTTTCGTTTAAGTTTAGAGGAATTCGCAGACTTATAGAGGTACTTACTAACGGTGATTTTAAAGAATTACAATGTGGTTTTTGTTAAAAAATCCACAAATCCTTCTTCTTCGAGTGGTGTTAGAGTGCTTAGACCGCCCGATGGCTTCTGTGACAGTAGTCTTGCGAAAACACCATGCTCTTTGATGCACGGTAGCACTCAGTTGTAATATTTTTTTAATGCTAAAATTGGCATACGTTTGACTACAACTCACCTGATGGTAAGTGACGAAGTTGTCTAAGGTGGAGCACGTTTACCCATAAGATGCCCATTCAATCTTGACTTGAAAAAATCCAAGTTATACCCAGGAGGAACACTATTGCTGGAAGAGCGTTCTATTCCTTGCCCGTTCGGCATTTAATTGAAAGCTTCTAACTTAAGTGAAAATTATTATGTTTTATTATTAGATCTAATTATGTTCAACTCATCATTTGTCATTCTGAACTGGCATGGCGGCCAAAATAAACATGGATATATTATTTGAATGAATTAATGGATTGTGTTGCTCCCGTCTTCTCATAATAATAATATGATTATGACTACTCACCGCACAATGCCAACAAAGGGCAAGCCTACGACCACCAACAGACGCCTTGCCAAATTCCTCAACGCTAAATCAAGTAAAGATAAAAATACTTTCCTTTAAAGTAGTCTCCCAAGACTGTGCTTTGTGAGCCTGGAGAGATAGGAGGCAGTGGCCTTGAATTAAAAGACGTTACTTTAGCTGAAATGTGCCAAAAATCTTCTTAAATTATTTCAGATAAAGTCTGCGAAAACCTCATTTTATCGCCAAAATAAAAAAGTGTTTTGGATAAGGTTGCCAGTGAAAACGGTCTTGTTAGATAAGTTATGTTTTGTAGAGCTTCGGATAAATTGATGGAGGGTGAAGCGTAAAATGGAGGGATTTTTTTCGTAGAGCCTGTTGTCACATCTTTTGTAATTATTTAAGCTTTGTTCTGTGATTGCGCTGTGGTTATTTACAAATGAATGCAGTTAATATTTATTGTTATTATAGCAGTATCGCCTGCTTAGCGTAATGTAAAGATTGGTTTGTAAAGGAAAAAGCAAAGCATGCAAGTAATCCAATGAAATTGTGAATTCGATGAAGAATTTAATATGTAACTTATAGAATATTTACTTTATATGGCATACATTTTCATTATCATTGTGATACACCAAGATAACTACAATTTTTTATTTACCTGGTTTAGCCAGCGTTCTGGGCACTTTCCCCTCCACCAAACGTCTTTTTGATAACACTTAGTTTATACCTAGTTGTAAAAAAGATTAACTTCTTTTTTAGCCTCAGAACAATTATGTTGAATAGAATCGTGTAATAAATAAAAATATATCTACTGTGATTAAATATGTAATGAGATAGTTGTGGAAGAGAATAATGATTAAAAGAAATTTTAGTCAGATTAAATTTATTTAAATAAATATATCACAATGTGAAATTTTGTTAAAAAATATTACACTTTATCGGATAAAGTTTTTCATTTATTATTTTTTTATTTGCTTAATTGAAATAGACTATCATAGAACCTATTTCCATTATGCAAGTGCTTTAACAAAATGAACACTTCAATCCTAATCTATCTCAAGAGAACACAAACTTCCACTTCCGTTTGTTTGACGAAAAAAATCAAAACCTACAACCACAAAAGAATTCCCAGCCAAGATTTATTTCGCCAAAACCCCAGTACAAAAGTCCTTTGGCTCCCTGCGGCCACTCCCTTCCTCCCTAGTTCGCGTCAAATCTTATTATTAGCAATAATCGCTATTGTCGGCCGGTCACAATGCGCCCATAATGGCATCACAGCTCTCTTCACAATGGACAAAGGCCGCGCCGCGCCGTGGATCATAGAAAGAGTGTAATCCAGTAACATAGGTATACGTACACGAAAAACAAAAGAATGCCGGATCAATTTACAAGACGTGAGTTGGCATTACTGAATCGGGAATATACTGGGTGTTGTTTTGCATCCTCTTCATATTTGTAGGGATCATTGTAATGCATACACTGAATTTCCTAATAAAGTAATTCTAATTCCACACATTAATTAGTAGCCGAATATTTAATAAATCATTTTTATGATGAACCACAAGTCCAGGCCTTCGTGTAGGTGTGTGTGGCGCGGAAAGGAACGCCTTTGACAAGGTGATTTCACAATTTTCACAAAAAATATCTTGTGTTTTAAATGTACTCTCACACACGTACCTACGGTTTTATTTTTAGAGTTTTTTTTTAGTATAATTATTTAGGTATTTATAGTTATTCATTTATTTTTGTTCTGTAAGTGCAGTAGATCAACCTCTGTAAATATTTGTGGTTTTGCAAACCGACGCCCCTTGGCAACCAATTAAATCTCACTTCTTTTGTCGTTGAAGTCCACAACCAAGGCATATATCATAGTATTGAACTTGGCTCTCATTTCACATTTATGTTTTTGATGAGATAATAATTACTTTTTGTACAGAGAATATAAAATGGGTTTAGCAGCTCGTTTGTACTAGAATCATCATTGATAGCTAGTTACGCAGACGAAGCGCTTGGAACGCAATACATTGCGTTTTTGAAAAAATGATACTTATACAATACACGCACATATTCAAACAGCAATGTACTGTGCAATACTGCAGTTTGACAATTGTAACATTTGTCGCCAATTTCTGAGCAACGCACCAGCTCATGCGGCTAGTCACGTGCGCTAACACATAACCAAAACTTATTTAATCACAAAAAGAAAATATTAAAAAAATACACAAGAAATTGCATTTTAAATAAATAAACACGAAGGATTCTTTTCTTAATACATGAAACTTGTTAAATAGATAAATATTTAAACTCCTTATTGAAAACACCATATTACAGAAATAATCAGTAAACGAAACCTGGCAACTGCCACAATGGGCGGTCTTATCACTTAAAAGCGACCTCTTCCAGACAACCCAGAAATATAAAGAAATAAAGTATTAAACAAACAAATGGTTTTGGCTCGACGTGCAACGTTATACGTCAAGTTAGTCCGGCCAACAATAATGCTAATTCCTGAGCTAAGGTACTGTATCTCTTTCCACAGCGTCAGTTCTCCCGGCACTTTTTCCTGCACAGGGTTGTTTGCCAAGCGTCCCCGGAGTCTGAACTCCGTGGTATCAAAAAAAAGGGTTAAAGTGGTTTCTTTTTTGATTCGTTGAGTAACCAACTCGTTTGTTCAGGGCTCTGTCTACTTGGATATGATTTAGCCTTTGGAAACGGAACTTTATGGTTAGTGATTCATGATTGTCTGTTTTACAAATGGATAAAAATTTTCAGGGTTTAGAAATTGAAAGAAAAAGAACAAGAAACAAGAAAAAGATTTTTATGACAAATAATGGCGCAATATATTGATACAATACATTTGCACTTACAATTTGAAATACTTAATTACAATTTTTTTGTACTTATTGAAGAACTATAGGTCCATCTCGCTCTTGAGTCATGTGTACAAGCTGTTTTCGAGAGTCATTACGAATCGTCTCGCACGCAGGTTTGATGAATTCCAGCCTCCCGAACAAGCTGGTTTCCGAAAAGGCTTTAGCACCATAGACCACATTCATACGCTGCGCCAGATTATACAGAAGACCGAAGAGTATAATCGGCCGTTATGTCAAGCGTTTGTGGACTATGAGAAAGCCTTCTATTCAATCGAGACTTGGGCGGTGCTGCAGTCCTTACAGCGATGCCAAATTGACTATAGGTATATCGAAGTTTTGAAGTGTTTGTAAAGTAAGGCCACTATGTCTGTCCGACTACAGGACCAGAGTACGGAACAAATCCCATTGCAGAGGCATGAGACAGGGAGACGTTATTTCTCCGAAACTGTTCACAAACGCATTCGAGGACGTTTTCAAGCTCTTGGAGTGGGAAGGATCTGGCATCAGCATTAATGGCGAGTACATCACTAACCTTCGTTTTGCCGATGATATAGTCATAATGGCGGAATTGCTCGAGAACCTTAGCACCATGCTCAACGACCTCAGTAGAGTCTCCCAGCAGGTTGGTCTTAAGATGAATATGGACAAGACGAAGATCATCTCAAATGCTCATATTCCACCTATACCGGTAATTGTTGGGAGCAATACTCTCGAAGTTGTCGACAAATATGTCTACCTAGGACAGACTGTCCAATTAGGTAGGTCCAACTTCGACAAAGAGGTGGCGCGAAGAATCCAACTCAGCTGGGCAGCGTTTGGGAAGCTTCGTCCTATCTTTTCGTCCAAAATATCACAGAGCCTGAAAACGAAAGTTTTTAATCAGTGTGTGTTGCCAGTGATGGCTTATGGAACTGAGACATGGTCTCTTACTGTTGGCCTCATCTGTAAGCTCAAAGTCACGCAGAGAGCTATGGAGAGAGCTATGTTCGGTGTTTCCTTGCGAGATAAGCTCCGGAATGAGGAGATCCGCAGGAGAACTAAAGTAACCGATATAGCTCTTAGAATTAGCAAGTTAAAATGGCAATGGGCAGGCCACATTGCTCGTAGAACTGACAACCGATGGGGAAGAAAGGTTCTCGAGTGGCGACCACGAACCGGAAGACGCAGCGTAGGCCGGCCCCCCACTAGGTGGACCGACGACCTGGTGAAAAGCATGGGGAGCCGATGAATGCAAGAGGCAAGCAGCCGCTCAAGGTGGCGCTCTCTGCGCGGTTTATTGTCGTTCATTAACTATAAAGTATAAATAGTTAGTTAATTACGAACTTCGAACAATGTATATTCTAAAGAAAGGAACATATTACGTTCTTGAAATGTTTTTACGGCACAAAAACAAACTTCAACAATAATATTTGTTATTTATTATTACGTTTAATTTTAAATCAATTCGAAAATACAGAATATTGTGGATAGGTAATTTCGTAAAATGAGTATAGGAAATTCTTTTTTTTTTTCAAAACATTTTCACAGAGCTTCTATAAAATACGAAGTAAATAAAATATCACAAAATAATGGCAACATTCGAAAGCTGAAAAAGCAAGTGTATTCTCCACGTAGCTTTTTCCATAATGCAAAATATTCCTTTGTCATTGATGAAGAGCGGAAAAATATTTTGTTCATTTCATCGTTTGAGCGGGAACGTAAAAAATGTCCTCTCATTTGCCGGAAACTCTGCTCAGGAAATTTTAGCCTCCTCCAAGATGTCATTATGATTTATGGAGCAATGACTATGACTTTCACCGGTATCGTTTTTTAAGAAAAATAACAAGTTTATGTTTAGAACATTGTCAGCTGTAGGTAACAGTGTTGAATGGAAGATTAGGTACCACAGAGTATGCTGTATTTGTTACGTACTGTTTTACCACAACCTACTTGAGATACTTTATCCGTGGTTTGTAGCTATATATATGTTATTTGGTTTGTTTTGTGACCGATATAGTTCATAGAATTAGCAAGTTGAAATGGTAATGGGCAATTAGGCAAGCCACATCGCTCGTACAACTGACAACCGATGGGGAAGAAAGATTCTCGAGTCACGAACCGAAAGACGCAGCTTAGACCAACTGATGATCTGAATACCTCGGGGAGCCGATGGATGCAGGAGGCGAGCAGCCGCTCGAAGTGGCGCTCTCTGGGGGAGGCCTATGTTCAGCAGTGGACGTCTTCAGGCTGTTAATAATGTATGTTATTTATAGAAATTGATGGCGTCAGATAACATAGGACACAAAAGAGTTTTTAATTTTCCAAACCTTTTTTTCTGGAATTAATGAATGTAACTGGCTTCGACCATCCAAATAAATATTTCATAAATAAATGTCGTCATAAATTATTAAGTTATTTTAGATTCTTCTTATTTTTTATTCGTTTAGGACTAAGGACTAACTAGGAGGTATAAACGAATTCCTTCAGAACATTTATTTATAATCACATTTTGTAGCTCTAATAAACCGAATTATGCCTAAATGTCATCTTTCAAAATTGTTTTATAAAATTTTCCCACAATAATTTCCAAAATAAATAAACACAAAACAGCGGCGTGCCATCTTGAATAATAAAATGTACCTAACCCCCTTGACATTTCAACTTTGTAATTTACACCTGTTAACGAATTCATGTTCAATCGCCGACGAGAATGATGTTTTTCCTGAACTTCTCCTTTAATATGGAAATTGCATTAATCAAACTCGCCTCAGCTTGCGATAAAAAATAATGGATATTTTGAGTCCCATCAAGTGTTTAATTTGTTTATAACATGTTTCAAACAGTGTTTTAATATCATTTATGAGTGTATCAGAACCCAGTCTGTGAGAGCACACATGCTAGCACAGTAAACGGGCTACATTTTTTTGGATGTAGCAGTACATATTACGTTCTTTTGAAAATATTTCCATTGAGCCAAGACTATATAAAATGATAAAAGATTTGTGCTTTGTAGAATATAATGAGTGTATACAATGCAGCTGGCATATTTTATACAACATTTATAATATGGCAACATTTTATAATTACTTACATAATTATATTTTATGCGACAAAAATAGCCTTCAGCCTAGCTATTCATAAAATCATTTTGGAATTGAAATCTCATCTCAACTTGTGGTACCTGGACGATGGTACCATCGGTGGAAAACCGGAGGTTGTCACTCAGGATCTACAGGTATTGGTTCCTCGGCTAAGAGAGCTAGGTCTGGTGATTAATTCATCCAAGTGCGAGATTTTCCCCTGTAGTACCGAAGCTGGTATACACTTTGATCATTTTAGTGCCATTTTACCTGGCGTCAGAGAACTCTCACCTAACACCTTCAACCTTTTGGGATCTCCCATTTTCCCTGAAGCAGTTCCTGAGGCTATCACTTGTCGTAAACAGCTTCTTCTTGCCGCTCAAGAACGTCTTAATAATCTCTCCGCTCACGTCGCTTTGATTTTGTTACGTATGTGTTTTGCGCTACCGAAAATTACTTACTTGCTGCGGACCACTCCTACCTGGCTTTGCCCCGAAGAAGTCTCTTCTTTCGACAGCACATTAAAATCTGCTGTCGAATCGATACTTAACGTGTCCCTTAATGAGTTGCAATGGGACCAAGCAGCTTTACCCATACGGCACGGAGGGCTTGGAGTGCGGCGTGCATTGGATGTTGGCTTGCCGGCTTTCCTGGCGTCGGTTCATGTGGTTGCGGACCTTATCACTAACATTTTATATACCAATGGTGACAGGGCGAGTGTGCCTTATTTGTCTGATGTGGTATCCGCCTGGTCTGCCGTCAACCAGGGTGCGCCAAGCCCAGAAGCCCTACATGTCCAGCGGGCATGGGATGAAGTCGGGGCTAAAAGGAATCTCCAGCAAATGTTGGACAGTGCCACGGGGGCCGATTTGGTGAGACTCAAGGCCGTGTCGGAGTCAGAATCCGGAGCATGGCTACACGCCCTCCCATCGCCACACCTGGGCACTTTACTGGACGACGACTCTTTGCGTGTGACAGTTGCCCTCCGTCTGGGCTGCAAGGTGTGTGAACCACATAACTGTACCTGTGGTTCTATGGTGGAGGCCGATGGTCATCACGCACGGAGTTGTCGTCGTTGCACAGGTAGTTTTCCGCGTCACCATGCCCTCAATGATATAATCCGCAGGGCCTTCATATCGGCTAATGTTCCCTGTGTGCTGGAGCCGCCAGGCCTTTGTAGGTCAGACGGTAAGAGGCCGGACGGTTTGACTCTGGTACCGTGGAAAAATGGCAAGTGCTTAGTGTGGGACGCCACCTGCGTCAGTACTGTCGCCGCCACGCACCTGAGTCGTACCGTCCACGCAGCAGCAGCAGCGGCGGAGGATGCTGCTAGTAAGAAGCGGCTGAAGTACGCGACAATGGAGCCGCATTATTACTTCGTGCCCATTGCCGTAGAGACTATGGGCAGTTGGGGTGCAGAAGCCAAGTCTTTGGTTTCTGAATTAGGGCGCAGGATTCGGGACAAAGGCGGCGACTCCCGCTCCGGCTCGTTCCTGGTGCAAAGGTTGGCCATCGCCATCCAGCGTGGTAACGCTGTCAGTATAATGGGCACCTTTGCACCGCGGACAGTGAGGGGCGGGTTATTCGAATAGTAATAATGTGACATTGTTTTAATTGTAATTTAATTTTGAATATGTAATTGTTATTTAATTTTGACGATTTAATTGTATTTTTGTAATAAATTATGTAAGTTATTATTACATTTACCTACAAAAATATATTATAAATATAATATATAATAAATATATAAAGTATTTATTGAGGTTCTGAATAACCATAATAACTTTTTTTATGTTCAGTAATATTTATATAGACTCTATAGGTGAGTAATAGAGATGACAAAGATGATGAATAATATAGATTTATCCCAATATATGCCACTGAGACCAGTTTTAACTTCATATTAAGTGCTGAGCGGGATTCAATCAAACCATACGTTGGTGGTACATTATTTATCATTAATTTGTACCAAAATTATTATCGGAATCATGATTCTGATCTTGATCCATATTATGCCACCTTACCCTGTCATATAAATTACGACGTGTCGTTGTCACGTCGTCGTATATTCACGCGGATCATTGAGTGTGAACGCGCCTTCATCCAAGTTTGCGTCATGAATCGTTTAGTGAAATCAAGCGAAGATGTTGTCACGCTGAACAACCGTGTTTGTGTAATAAGATAGAAGGTTTGTTTAGATACCATTAAAAGGAGTTAGATTGAAGTTCAATCGACCGTTTACATCCAAAACTGATGAATGAATATACACATTTCTATTACTAATCGAACTAACAATTGTCTAAATAACTTGTTGAAAGAACTTTAAGTTTTTCGAGTTAGTCGTTCGCATCACTGCTGCCTATGCAACAGTTGCAGAGAACTGCAGCAGTGCTTGCACACTAGTCACTGATGCTTGAGATTGAGTTAATCTATTTCAATTTTATTTTATTAGGTTTTTCTGCGAACATTAGTTAATACAAATACAAAATACCAACACAAATAATTATAATATGATAGGTACTTATTGTATTCTTTTTCGTCATATTATAATACGTGATAGGGCCAGAACAGCATGTCATACAGAGGCAATTACCGCAACCTCTCAGCGTGATTAAATTTTTTTTTTATAAGCTTGTAGGCATTGACCACTGTCTTTTTTCTTTTACCATTTTCTTTCTTCAATAATTTATTGAAACCTTAAGTGAATTAAATAAATAAATAACGCCCAACGATCACATACATAGATCCTTGACCCTAACTAGGATTCCCTGTATCTAGAGACCCAGAAACTACGAGGACCATGGTCCCACTACACCCATACACAGAACAAGTATTTGCAATTTTAATCTATGCACAAACAAAATATATTTGTCCTGTCACGGGAATCGAACCCGCCACCTCGGGTTATGAGCCGACCTGCTCAACCACCATATCGCAGAGGCTGTCAAATTACTTCAATACAATTTATACTGTAGCGAATCAGTTTAGGTCTTCATTTAAACCGCACTAAGGAGGGGTCTTTTGATCCATAGTTAAGTTAACCAATGGTTAAAATCTTTAACAAATTTTGACCATCGGTTAGAATTTGTTAGAGTTTTTAACCATTGGTTACCTTAACTACGGTTTAAAAACCCACCCTTAGGCGTAATGGTAATGCATGCTACTGAATAATAGATGGCGTATCCCTATATGATGTAACGCTTGTCGGGATTATGTCATTCGTGGAATAACCGCTATTGGTAATTTCTGGATATTAGGTATACTGTCCATAATATAACAAATAATCAAGTTGAGCCTATTTATTATTTACACCTGTATTGGTAAAGGTAGAGCAGCCCAAACCTGCACGGCCTAGTCGGGGCTTGGTCATATAGGTTTTAGTTTTTCTTTTAGTAATGAAATAGTATGTATTCTTATACCTATTACTCCTTAAATTATAACAATAATTGAATGCTAAAAGCATTTTATGACAATTGTTCGTTCATAAAAAGAACAATTCGAAAACAACGTTAAGCAATTTCCTTAATACAATATTCAAAATTCTGCTCCCTATCGAACGCCGCTTAATAATCCAAGATCAGATGGTGCGTTAAGATAACATAAAATCAGATTAAAGATATGAAATTGGTAGAAAAAATCCTCTTCATTTAAACGGCGTTGAGTCTTAGGACTGTGACCCACGGAGCATCATAATAATGTTTTGAAACACCATGACAACCACTCTTTGGGTACGCTGCCTAGCTGGAGTATTTGGACTGTCTATAGGCCATCGCGGCTAGTATACAGTCCAAATGTTCTTTGTAGTAGATAGTGTAGCTAGTTCACTAGTTTTAGTAGTGTAGTAGTTAGTTTAAAGAACAAAGGCACATTGCCCGTAAAAAAAATATAATTACGAAATGAACATTTACTGCGGCATAAAAACAGGTGAACATTATAAAGGGATGGAGCACTTGTTTCCCATACTAGACTCAAGACTCGTGACATAGGAACCAGGAATTTTTTGGTGCAGACGATTATAAGTGTAACATTATTAATTACTACAAAAGTGTTTACTTAACTGTTTATTTTCCTAATAAAGAAAAATAAAATAAACAATAATATGCAAAACGTTAAGTAAACTTCTTTGTAATAGTTAGTAATGTTACACTTATAATCGTCTCCACCAAAAGATTATAATAGACCATTATCAAATGTGTTTATTTAAGGGTTTGCATATATTGTTAATTCTGTGTTATGACAGAATGCTAATAATAATTATAAGAGGCTCTCGCTAGACGGTTGGATCAAGGGTCAGATACAGAAGGCAGTACTCCTTGACACGGCACGTATTGTCAGGAGGTTTCTCACTCTGCAGCCCTAACCACCGGTAGCTTGGGCCTTGCCCCGCTGCCGGCGGCACTCTAGGATTAGGTTTTTTATAGTATTTTTGTAATTTGTTATTATAGGAATATTGTAAAAAAAACGAAGATCTAAGAAAATTAAATAAATGAATGTATAATTATATTTATGAGTTTGGTACAAAATGTGGGAACATTATAAAATTACGAAATGTTAGAATGCGTGTGTGTGAAAGGATATATCAGGGTTTGATGGTGGTGATAATCATATTTTTAATGATGTACCTATTTAATTAAGAAAAAGCCATTTTTTGGGATGTAAATAATTGTAACAATAATATCCCAATAGATAAACTTTAAACTTTAAAATGACGACAGCTTTTCCTCTAATATATGCTGATTATGCATGTTCTAGTTTCGTTGTGTATGCAAAACTTTCAAAAATCAACTCTGTCACCTAATTATAAGACACAAAATATAACGTTTTTACATCGTCGTACTTTTGGATGGCAACGGTTCTTGATGAACCTAACAGTGGTCAATATTCATCTTCATTCACAACTCTTCTCTACAACTGTAGACTCAGTGGATATCAACCGTCACGCGACGTCGAGTTTTTCTCGCGAGGGTATGAAATTTCTCGCCCCGGGCTAAAGGGGGCCGTTTCACTTCTAAACGGCGCGCTTTAGGCGGGCGGCGCCTATCAGTGCAGTATATCGTGCGGTGTCTTGCTTTTACTCTTTTTGAGGAAAAGGTTTTAGGGTAAAATGACTGGAGTTGAGCAAAGTTTGAGGTACTGCTACATTGAAATGTATAGAGAGATTTTTATTTGACTTTTTTCTTTGCTTTTCCTATTATGTTGAAAGTATTAAAATAAATAAACATGTGTGGACATGTCACAAAGCCCCATCTAGCCCCTAACTAAACATAGCTTGTACTACGGGAACCAAACAACTGATACAACACTTAGATACTTTTTGTTTGTAAATACATAGAATACAATATAACACCCAGACACAGAACAAACACATCATGTTCATCACACAAAATGTTTGTCCTGAGTGGGAATCGAAACCACAACCTCACACAATTCAGAAAGCAGAGCATGGCCTTTGACTGACCTATTATCACCAATTGTGATAATAGGCCAGTCAAAGGCCATTAAATATCATAGAAAAATTGTAATTAAGAGTTTTTTAAGTCTTATCACAAGCCATTGCTTGTGGCTTAGGCTTGTGATAGATTCCCATAGGCTACAGTGACCTCTTCCCGTCAGGAGGGCCGTATGCTTGTTTACTACCCATTGCATAAACAAAAAGGTTTATTTATTTATTGTGTGATTTATAATGTGAGGTATATTTTTGGCCAAAACAGGTCAAATTCAAACACAAGTATATATTTCTAGGTAAATGTTTAGCATGCTCCTCTTCTAATATAACCAGCTTTTTAAATCAACTTCGAATGTTATAAAACCACAAGCTCATTATGTTAAGAAAAATTCAAGTAAAAACATTTCATTTGACCCCCTTCACCCTAATCAATCACTCAAGAGCATTTGATATTTTCTTTTTGACCAGTCACTGACCAAATTATTCCGTAATTGATACTTAAAGAGATTCCCAACTAATTTGGCCACAATTAACTTATACTCTTCCTCGAGCCTACTCACTGAGTCTTCCAATATCCTTCTACTTGAAACAGCGCTTCAATCGACTGCACCGACCGAATTATTACCTAATTGATACTCCAAAAACTCTGGGAAAACCTCATATCCTCAGGAAATCGAGGAAATTGAGCTCCGAAAACAACTCAATTACATGGAAGTAAGAATAAAGTTAGCAAAGAACCCAGAAAGTCTCCCTATTCGATTAAAATGAGTCGTGTCCATCTCGATTGAATATTCATCATTCGTCTGATCGAATCGGGGCAAGTATAAGAGAAAAGTTTGAGGGTAATTTAATTGGAAAAATGTAAGTACCTACAGTGGTTTTGAGTCTACATATAAGTACTGGATTAGTGCTGGATCAGTAGATTCATCGAGATTAGCTGTACAATTAATGTTATACTCCATTGTGATTTGTAAGCGTTACGGAGAGCCTATCATGTTCAAGGAAAAAACGTCGTTCCCACGTAAGCTTGTTTTTTTTAATAATATGGATGATACACAATTCTAATATAACTTCAGAGTTATTGTATTGTAATCCCCTGTAATCCTCCAAAATTCTATTACAATACAATATCTCACAAATAATACACATTTTAGAAATGCGAATTTTATTCTATTCTAAAATTAATATTTGTAGGTACCATATTTTTAAATTGGTTTCATGTGTCTTATCTATACATCTGAATTTTAACTCGTAAAGGAAAACGTTCAACTACCCTAAAAGTCTTTATTTCACATTTTATATAATAAATTGTTCGTACTTTTTGCGCTTGACTATTAAGACATAAAACAATAATACAGTTCTTATATAATAATTATAAATACTAAATATATTTATATAGTATCTTGTCTCGATATAAGTAATGTATTTAAGAGCCTATACAACGCCAAAATGCTTAAAATGGCTTAGCAATAGACCGTGTCCTGTCAACAAGAAATTAATATGTGGTAAAATTCAGGACTAATACTAAGGCTTATGTATAGTGAAAACACGAATTAATAAACTTTTCTCGATAGAAAAAAATTACAAAGTTACCTTCAAACCGTACAAATAAACCGCGATTATTCAATGAATACTTTAAATAAGGTCATGAAACTTTGTGTAGTAGTTGAACTAAATATAATGGAGAGCTTATTCATAAATATTGGATTTTTAAAATACCTATTATATTCAGTGTAATAATATATCACCTAAATTATTGCGCGTTGGAACCATTCTAACTGCCCCCGCCCCCGCCGCACAGCCCCCGGACTCATCCCCGCTTTGGCCTAGTACTATATATCTATTCTGTGGCTTTGGATTGGCCTAGCATAAGCCCTTAATTGGTAATTTGTGGTCAACAATATTAGTAGCACATCTGTTTAGATTTTTCAGTAATACTTTTAAAATAATATAATGTAAGTGATACTCTGTTCGTTGATCCTTGAAAATACACAAAAAAGCCTTCACGGATTTTAAAACTAGGATAATCACAGCACAGTAAATTTCAAAGGTCAAAAGCCTATTCAACAACATGAAAACTAAATATCATTTCAAACGCAGCGATAACAAACATTTTGTTAACAAAATTATGTTAACAAACAAATGAAATGAAATCATTTTAAATTGGCACGTCATTTGCAGAGCTTAACAACCATTTTGTTCCTTAATGTCGATTCAATTATTTTCGACCGCTCGCGTCGGGGCCCGAATATTTTGTTCTGTATTAATTTATTCAGGGAAATTATTTATATTCAGCATTGATGTCTGAAATTGTATTACTTTAATTTTGTTTTTCTTTTAAGCAGGTTTTGAATTGTTAAAATAATACTAAAACTCTCAATCTAGTTAATTGAAAAATTTTCAATTTTTTATTTCATTTCTTCTATGTATAAAATGCACTTTGATGACACCTAACTATAGTACCTAACTATTGAAGTATACGGTAATGAAAATCAAACCACCGTTGATATTTAGCTTTAGTTTAGTTACTATTTTCAGTTTTATGGCATAATTTCAAAACATTGTCGTTGGCAAAATATCACTGCCATTCGAAACTAATTATAAAGTTCTGTATAACACTGCAATGCGCGTGACATCTTGATGTCACGCGCATTGCATCAGGTTTTATAATATGATCAGTAAATTCACTAGCTACAGTACCCTTGTGGTTGCACACTACTGCTTAGCAGCAGAATATCTGGCAAAGCAGTATTACCTATGTCATCATCAACAGTCTGAAGACGTCCACTGCTGAACATAGGCCTCCCCCAGAGAGCGCCACTTTGAGCGGCTGCTCTTTCCTGCATTTCCGCGGCTTTCACCAGGTCGTCAGTCCACCGAGTGGGGGCCAGCTTACGTTGTGTCTTCCGATTCGTGGTCACCACTCGAGAACCTTTCTTTCCCATCGGTTGGTCAGTGTTCGGTATAACCTATCTATCTAAGTGAACTCTTACAGAAAAATCCCGAAGTATTGACAACAGCAATCATTGGCTAACTCTACGGAAACCTGAGCAAAGCTGTATCTAGCGTAGTAACTGTTTACTACGCTAGATACATTATAAAGTTTTCCCTGTGTGTTCCCGTATTCCCCACTGCCCGTGTCGGGATAATGGAGTCGTTTGAACAATCTAATGAAAAATGACTCCCATTTTGACTCACATCAACGGAGATAGCGGATGTTGAAATAAAGTTTGTACTGCACGAATCAGGTAAAAAAAATGTGTGGACATTTCACATAGCGCCATCTAGCCCCAAACTAAGCATAGCTTGGGCTATGGAAACCAGATAACTGATACAATACTTAGATACTTTTTTGTTTGTAAATACACACAAATAATACAATATTATATTACCCAGATACAGAACAAACATCGATGTTTTCACACAAATGTTTGTCCTAGATGGAAAGTGAACCCACAACCACCCAGTACAGAAGGCGGAGCTCTTACCGAGCTGTGACTTTAAAAAAATTAAAATAATTTTTTTTACCATGTTTAGGCCAATTCGCCTAGTTACAAGTCAATTAAAATCATTTATACATCAGACTGTAACACGACAAAACTTATTAATCAATTTTATGGATTCATAAACGAGATTTATTTTATTTTAATGTTGTTCAAGCTCCAGAGTACGCTGTTTGTTTTGAAAATTAATTAATTTACTTAAGAAGTGTTTAATTAGGTTATTAAACGCGCAAATTTGATGAAACTCAATAATAAACGGCTCGTGGTAGATGCGATGTTTATTTATAATACATATTTTGTTGTTTTTGTGATCCCAGAATTACAACGTGTAAGGTGCATCGCTGTGCTGTGGTGAGCTATTTTTAGTTTTTATCATTAAAACTAAATAACACTGCTCTAATATAAATGTAATTTATAATTGCTATTCATTAGTAAGAGCGGCGCTTGAAAACTCATGTACAAAGTTGCCTACTTGTTTGGTTAAAAAGTCCAATTTAGGATTTAAGACAAAACACGAAAGCTGATCCTTTCACTACGGAAACAAAGTCACGGGAAACAGCTGGTGTAATAGTTATATTATATTATAGCCCAACGATCACATACATAGAACCTGGACCCTAACTATAAGGTGTGTCTAGGGACCCAGGAACTGCGAGGACCATGCTCCCTCAATACTCAAAATAATTACTTGCGCTTTTTTCTATGCTGCAAAAATACATACATATATCCTGTCACAAGAATGGAATCCTAACCCTGTGAACTATGGGCCGCACTGCTGAGCCACCACACCACAGACGCTCTTAGTTTCAGTAGATTATAAATAAATGAATAGATTTAGTTTTATTAGCATTATTGACATTTGTTACATAAGATGAAGTTGAAAAACAGTATAGATAAAGAGTACTTTTCTTAATATTTTTACCTAAGAGTACCTACTATTTATACGATCAATTACCTATTGTGGTTTATAACAACCAAACCGGGTTTTCAGTCAGTATTTTATTTTAAGGTGTACATACAAAATAAATTTAGTATGAAATAAAATAAAATAGTACTTAATTGAAACGGCTTATAGCAGTTTAATAGACGCAATCGATAATAGACTGCTAGGATAATATACATTTTTTTAACTAACATTTTGTATGATTTAAATTAAAAATAAAATATCAATTAACTAGACAATGACACTTTTTTATCAATTAGGAAAAATAACTTACCAACAGAATCCGTAAACTGAAACAGCACTGAAATTCCAAAAAACAACAACATGATTGACCACTGGATCACCACTGTTCCGCGACTCATTGCTCACAATAAAAAAACAGCACTGGCTGACGAGAATACGATCAAATAATTCTCCTTCTCATTTTAAAAGTTTCGAACGCGCATTCGAATTTCGTACTGCGGGAGCGTAGAGGCCTCTATCTAAAGTCGGGTGGTCACTACTCGCTTCGGCGGTACGCGGCGCTTTGAGACCTGTATGCGACGCATGCGCGCTCTCACTCGATGCAAGCTCACGCTGCTCCACAAAGTCTCTACGTTTCCTTACTGTATTTTCTTTCGACAGGATTCTCGTCCCGTATTTGACTTGAATGGTTCCTTTATTCGTAGTCTCTTTGCTTATTGATTTGTTTGGGCCGGAACAAAAGTAAGGGCTTTTTGAAGACGCATTGTTGGGTTTGTTAATTTGATTAAAATGTGTTTTGTTGGATTTTCTTAGAAATAGGTTTGATATTATTTTGAAAATTAATTACTTAATGAAAACATTTGTGTTATTTAAATTACTATAATTTCGTTATTAAATTATATCATATTAAACCCAAAGCCTTGTGCCTCCATCTGACATCTAAAAAAGATAACGAAGTAATTCAAGTTAATTTACAAAGAAAATAAAATCAAGTTAATTTACAAAGAAAATAAAAAAAGATGATGGGGAAGAAAGGTTCTCGAGTGGCGACCATGAACTGGAAGACGCAGCGTAGACCCCCCACTTGGTGGACCGACGATCTGGGGAAAGCCGCGGGGAGCATCGGTTCCCCCCGGCTTTCACTGCTGCTTGCCTCATGCATCCCGATGGATGCAGGAGGCGTGCAGCTGCTCAAAGTGGCGCTCTGTGTTGGAGGCCTATGTTCAGCAGTGAACGTCTTCAGGCTGTTGATGATAATTATGAACTAATTAGCTTACCTTACCAGCCCATTATTAGTTATCAGCTTAACAATCACGCCAGTAATGTTGTCCCACTGGTGATATTCAATTCTTATGAAAATACAATGAATCACATTCCCCATGCATTAAATCTCACAATACCAAACGACCAATAAGCAGCCACTAGAAGTATCAATGTACAATACACACCTTTTCTTTACCAATATCAATCTTCGTTTCCATTAATCACAAAACCGTAAACATTGAATTCGAATTTGGATTTCTATTATTCGTTTGCTGAAACATTAGCGTCGTTGGCGCGCGGCTAAACATCATCAATCACGTGTGCATATCGCCGCGGTAAATATCCGAGACGTGAGCCGTAGATAGGAGACCTTAAAGTCGACTATGAATAAGGGTACGCTATTTAGAAAATGTGACGTGCTCAGATTGAAATATATTGCTGTTTGGAAGCATGTTAGGGCTTAAACTTTTTTTATTGTTCTTAGTGCGTGGGCTTGAACTTCATCATCAACTGAACTTAGGTTATGTATTAAAATTTTGATAAGATTTCAATTCATTGAATATTGTTTTTTTATCTATATTATCTATGTGAGATTCTGTTCGTTAGTAAAGGTAACGTCCTTACTAACGAATACTGGAGGACAACTTTTTTAAAAATAAAACAAGCTTACCTTTGACCACATTTCGCCTGATAATTAAGTTTTATGTGGTTGACGATGCAGCACTACCAATTAGGCTATTTTTAGATTTAAAATGATTCTAATAGTTCAAATCAAGTTGTTAAGGAAAGAAAAATTGGAAAAGGCAGGATATGGCGAGGCTGCACTGGCTGGCTGAGACTGTTAGGTATTATAAAAGTGCTAAAATTAGCCTATTTGTATTTTGAATCCAATGGAATCTAGATCGCGAGTTAGTAAGAAGATAAAAGTAAATATTTAGATAGGAGCAACCAAGTTTTGACATACAAGCTAGTAGAATATCAGATTACCAGAGATCCCTGGAATTGATCAATCAATATAGTAATGGAATTAATTGGAAATACCTCAGCTATCAAAATCACTTCGTTCGATATTGCAGTGTGCGCTAAAACAAAAAAATATGAGGCAATTTATCTGAAAAGTGGAGTTTTATTGAGGTATCAAAACGTGCTTGGGTAACTTTACAGGTTGCGAACATTTCGAAACAAAGCAGGTTTTATACAATAATTGTATCTAACCTACGTAATTATTGTTGGACTTCGAGTTTGTTTTCTTTATAATTTACAGAAAAGGACACGAAAATACACTTTACTGCCTAGAAAATATAGCCTATATCTTAGTTATTGTTAAATTATTAAAGCGAGTGCAAATCACACACATAACTTGAATACTTATTCAACGTCTTCAGTCCAAACTTAATGTTTGGTACTTGGATGACGGAACCCTAGGAGGCGACGTGAACACTGTTTTTAATGATCTAGGTATCATTATTAACGAATTTCGCGACATTGGTTTGGATTTAAATTTTTCTAAATGCGAACTTTTTGTTTGCGATACTTGTCCTGATAAAGATTTGGTTTTTGAAAAGTTTAATAGTCTTGCTCCGAATATCAAATTAGTAGACAAGCGTTCTCTTCGCCTTTTGGGTTCGCCGATTCTGGATGAGTCTATCTCACCTTTTGTAGAAGAAAAAATTCAAAAGTTCAATAACGCATCAGACAGGTTACTCAAAATTAACGCCCACATGGCTTTTACAATTATTCGTTTTTGTCTATTTGTCCCTAAATTTACTTATATTTTACGATGTTGTCAACTGTGGAAACACAGTGAGCTACTTATGGGCTTAGACAGCATTGTAAAAAACACTCTGGTTTCGGTCTTGAATGTTGATATGGATGACAGGACGTGGTCGCAAGCCTCTCTACCTGTGCGCTTAGGAGGTTTAGGGATACGCAAAATTTCGAGTGTTGCATTACCGGCATTTTTGTCCTCTGTACATGGTACACATAAATTAATAGAAAAAATTCTTGCTCCATCTTTAGGTACTTTCGAAGTAGCCCATTTGTCTGAGGCCAAGAATGCCTGGGGGTTGGCTTATCCAAATTCTGATTTCCCGGTGGTTCTTTCCTCACAGAGGCTGTGGGACCGACCGCTCTGCGAACTAGCACGGAAAAATCTTTTAGATACGTGTCCTAGCGTCGCTGATCGTGCTCGGCTTCTCGCAGTCTCTGTGTGGGAGTCAGGACTTTGGTTACAGGCCATGCCTTCTTTCAACACTGGTAACCTTTTAGATCCGACTACTTTTCGTTTAGCTATCAGCTTACGTTTGGGCGCAAGATGCTGTGTGGCCCATCGCTGCCAGTGCGGTACCGCAGTTGACCAGCTCGGTCATCACGGTCTCTCGTGTTCAAAAAGCGCTGGTCGAATTTCGCGCCACGCTAGTCTTAATGACATCATTCGCCGGGCTTTTACCACCGCCAATGTTGCAGCCATTCTCGAACCGAATGGTCTCATGCGTGACGATGGTAAAAGACCCGACGGAATGACTCTGGTTCCCTGGAAGATGGGGCGGCCTTTAGTGTGGGACGCTACTTGCGTCGATACTATGGCGCCGTCACACCTTCCCGAGACACACGTTAGGGCCGGCGCCGCGGCTAATTCTGCTGAGCAGCTAAAACGGCGCAAATATAGTAATCTCGGTAGCGGTTACATATTTGAGCCGTTTGGTGTTGAGACCCTGGGTCCGTGGGGACCGGGAGCTCATCGCGTTTTCCAAAGTCTATCAGAGCGCCTGGTCGATGCGACGCGTGACCAAAATGCTGGCACTTATTTGGCCCAACGCATCAGCATTGCAATTCAACGTGGCAATGCGGCCAGCATGTTGGGTACGCTACCTACCGGTAGTGGGCTGGAGCACTTGGACTGTCTATAGGCCATCGCGGCTATTATACAGTCCATAAGTGTTCTTTGTAGTAGGTAGTGTAGCTAGTTTAGTTTAGTTTAGCTTAGTTATGCTTAGTTTAGTTTAGTTTAGTTTAGTTTTTATTATTGTAGTAGTTAGCTTGAGTAATAAAGGCAATTTGCCCGTTAAAAAAAAAACTTGAATACTACATAATATTACGAGCAATTGTGGCACAGTGGTAGTTCGTGCCATTTTCAAACTTACGTACACTGGTTCGTATACCGCTCCACTCCGCACCAATGACTTGCTATCCAAAACAATTTTTTATCAAATTAAAATATGAATTCATCCTGCTATCTTTATACTCACGTACTTCCTATTTCAGATTTATTATTACTATTAATAAAATGAAACGTTCTGAATTGGATAACGTAAATAATATTGTTCGCTCTTTTCAAATTATATTTTTGTTGTACCTACAACTTATCTTCGCTATTATAATTTGATGTCCTATGAAACGGTGACGACAATACGCTACTCATAAATTCGACGCAAATGTAGAAATGATACTCTCATTGAAATCCGGAATAGAAAATGTTTTACCATTATCATTGTGTTTGAAGTACACGTAACAAAACAATAATAAATCCTTACGTATAATAAACAATCTTAAACAAAGATTTTCTAAATGAAAATTCATAGAAATCATATATTTTACCAGGTTGCAGAAACAAACGGGTAAAAATTGTAGAGTATGAAATTGAATCATCATTACCGAGAACGCTTTTATTGTATTACTCGCAGGTCCAAACGAATGTAATTGTATGTAGGGTCCGTGTGAATTCGGATACGCCGTGAGACCACAGGATCCTTGACACTGTTTCCATTGACATACGGCATTTTGAGTTGGTATTATAGTAGCAAGAAATCCCGTGACGTTAAGATTGCATGCGTCAACTTTTTACAAGGTGTTATTGTGATAAATGATACACAACATCTTTTAGTTTTTCGATCATACAGAAATGCAGCAGTTAAATGTCTTGACGTTTCTGACAACCATCCGGGACTAACTGCTGTTCTAACTTTCCGCGCCAAAATCCTTAACTAACCCAAATCCTTATCCTAAACTTAAGATTATTGTGAGGCGCTACCGTGATTGGTTGAAAGTCTCATTTAAGCGCTCTTCAGCAAGTTCTGCCAACCAAAACAGTATTCTGAAAATATGTCAATTATAATTCTTTTCATTAAAAGAAAGAGTATTGCGGGAGTCTCACTTGAGAGCATGATGCCAGACTTAACGTAGGATAGTACACGTATAGCCATAACGTCAAACAGTACCAATTTGACATAAATAAATAAGTCTACTTATTCTTCTTCACGTTAAGCCAAGTGGTTGTGGTGGTGGTGGTGGTGTTAGAATTATAGGGCGCTCAAGGGCTTCTTACTTAACTTAACGGCAAGTATCTTACGAAAACAGTCGTGACCGACGGATTAACGTGGCCTCCAAAGCACGCTGGTATTTAATTGTAATGACCACTTTTTTATCAGTCCGATTATCGATTGTTTTATCGAACCGGAAGATGCAGCGTAGGCCGGCCCCCCACTCGGTGGACCGCGAAAGCCGCGGGGAGCCGATGGATGCAGGAGGCGAGCAGCTGATGATGATGACCACTTTTTTATCAGTCACCCAAAGTAGTGACCGTAGCGAACGTTGCTTAACATTGCTGATCAGTAGGGGCGGCTAGACATGCTTCGCTATGACCGTTACCGTGCACCGTGTACAAAGTGTACATACCAAATAAGTAATTAAGGATGAATAACTTTTCATAATCGTGTATATATTACATAAATGTACTTCATTCTTTTTTACCTTTCTTACACGAGAATAATACCGTAACGACCCTAAAATTGGAAACGCACGTTAATATATTAGTATTCGACTCGTCGGATCCGAAGCTATTGTGGTTTGTTTATCGACAAATTTCACATTGAAAATATACCTGGCGCTGGCGAAACCTCCTGATTTCTATTTGCTCTCGATCCCTTTGTTTGGGAAAGTACCCTTCAAGGTCCGTCCAATCAATCGGTCGGGTTTGACAATTCTTTTGAGCTGTTAGACTTGGAGGCATGAGGAGAATCATGTGGAGACATGCTTTGAATACGGGTTTTTTGGATTTCGCTTCACGGCCTATTTCTACTGCGTTGGATGGTGTACCTACAAAATTCTTAATTAAATGAGTTACTTGAGCTATGTCAGAATCAAGTTTTGAGATAAAACAGACACCCGTTCCCAAAATACAAAAAAAAGTAAATAAAAGTTGGCACCAATAGGTCTAAACTCTATAGAGTTATGGAACAACATTAATAAATTATATAAAATATGCCCGAGCTATATTATCGTTGTATTAAAAAAATGTTAAGAAAGCTTAAATATTTATACAGAACAAGAATTTGTTAGTACATTTTTTATTATTACCTAGACAATAAATATTTAGTAATATTTTAACAGTGCTTGAATAATGCTTGATAACTTTTGGATCATTTGGTCCAAAGTATCAAAATGACTTGCAGAGCGATCATGTATCTTTCAAACAATTTCATTATAAAATTTCTCTCGTTGCGCTTTTTTGATTTAATTTGAAACCCGTATGTATATATTACCAAATTTATTAGAATTCCGCTGTTATTGTTCTGTACATCTTGATACACAGGTGCGGCGTTTGCCGGGAAGCGGCACTACCACAGATAGGTAGGTCAGGGGTGGGAAATAAAAGTAGCCTTGTATGTTACACAGCCGCACTGCCCTCACTCGGCACTTTATTGAAGAAAAGGTGTCACAGGTCTTGCACTCGCTGCCTAATATAGTCCCCTTAAATATGGTCCGTTCTTCCTCTTGTGTCCAGATGTGGCTGGCTTGGATAAGATACCGTGTTGTAGGCTGCCAAACGTCCTGGCTACACGCACAGGCAGGCGCAGTAATAGTACTCTGCAGATGGTACTTCGTTAGGGTAGGGAAGAATCCTGGAAGAGAGCCGGGTGTTAAGTTTATTCCATATAGGCTACCACCGTTCTGCCAAGCCACATCTAAAAGGTTGCGCGAGTACAAGCATCGTCCAGTGACTAGCAGTAGAAGGAATAACTAAATAACTAGGTAGGCCGGATGAAGTTTTAAGCGAGGCAGAACAGCTTTACAGTTGAAATAGGCGCAGAAAACACGATTAGCAAAGTTATTAGATTGGTAACTCACCCTAGAGGGATTCCCAACACTAAAACGTATTTTTTATGTAAAATTTTAGTCAGTAGAGCGGCATGACCGCGCTCTGAAGTAGCAAAATGTGTTCTGCCGATGCGCCAGCTAGACTGGGCTCGTGACACAGCTCGTGATCTCTTTCCGAAACAGGTTTATGCGTTTAGGGATCCGCGCTGACCGCTCAAGCGCAGGCAGCGTTGCACGAAACCATATCTAGAGTGCACTTAAAACACGGCGCGACACGGGTTCCGCTTTATTAGAATATAAGTGTTTTAGATTATATTTATGTAGGATTTAGTTATTGTACAAATAGTTAGTAAATATTATTTATTTAGTGTTCTATGCTAGCCACAACGTTACACAGGATAGCAGATATTTATATGCGAAAATGTTAGTGAAATAGCTACAATGGGTTCCTCGAAAATTATTATTCAGTTTTATAACGGCATTCTAATTAAATCCATTCTAAAACGTAGCAAGCTTAAATCAATATAGTTATGTGCATAGTTTCCACCTGTTATCAATGTTCTATTAAATAAATAATGATCCAAAGGTATAACTATTAACTAAATTACACTAGAGTCGAGTCATACCTTGCTATCTGCACATTTTATCTGAGGAGCATACTTCATCATCATCACTAGCTCTGCCATCATAGTGAAGAACGCAGTAACTAAAATTTTTGCCAAAATAGAGGTAGATACATATTCGGTATCGCCAATAAAAATCTATTTAAAATATATCTATAACATAAAGGTAAAAAAAAATGCAGCAAACCGACTGAGGATACTGACTGGACTGAGGGTAGTCGAGAGTCGACTACTCGCGAGTTTTGTTTTCGCGTTTTTCTCTAAAACACGTACGTATTTACTGCATTTTTCATAAGGGCGGCAGAGCTGTTCACCATCACAGCTTCCAGCTACTCAGTTTCCTTGAACAAACTAACTAAGTGCATACTTAGTTGGTTTCTAGAGTCTGCTATACCGCGATCTTCACTCAAGATTGGTTCGGAAAGTTTTTAGTATTAATGTTCTTCATTATTCTATGCTTTGACTAGAGGTTGAATAGTCAAAGTTTTTATGGAGTTTTAGTATGAAATCCAGACCATAAATCGTTTGACGAAAACATCGTCTGTCGATTCAGCTATCACAAAATATAACAGTGGTAGTAGTACTACAATATTGTTTAATAACGGGATATTTACCATGTGTATTATTTGTTTTGTAAACGCCGAAATGTTTCCGTTCCAAGCGCAAAAAGTGATACTGTGAGTGTTGTGTGCCGAGATCGAGTGTATAGTGAGAATAGGGACAGTGGTACTGGTGCGACTCGTAATAAACGTGTACGAAGGAGGGTAGACCGTTACGGTTGCCCATAACTTATTATCATCCACCCGCAAGTTCTTCAGTCCGTCCGTGATCATGGTGCTTGCAACAGCATCGAAATATCGGCAACTCAAAACAAATAATATACATGGTTAATATCCCGTTAATAAACAATATTGTAGTAGTGTTAGTGACCATGACAGTTTAAAATCTTATATTAGTGGTAGTAGTAACCTAAACCACTCGTAACCCAACACAACACAATTATAATAATATATATACCAGCTATACTAAAACGTTGGCAAGCAAAATGTTCTGGCCGCCTGATACGTACCTATTGTTGGTGAAATTTATTGTGCTTCGGTTAATTGACCTTAGTCGGTTGGACCTTCCGTGACCTTTGGGGATATCGATTGCCAATTTACAGTTTGAAAGGTAATTAATGACTAGGTTATTAGTAACAGTAGATTCTATACAACTTATATGACGAGAAAAGTTCATAGTTGTTAAGATTTTTTTATGTAAACTAATGGCTTGATGAGCTAGTTGTTCGCCTGATATAAAGCGTCATGAATGCCAGGCCAGCACTTGGCTTTCAATACTCTTAATTATAAAGTTCGACGTAACACCACTGGGCACATCATTCTTAGAAATTACGTCAAATGACTCGTCTTATGCCCACAGTGCCCTTCAAAACATCACAGAACAGCGTGACGGATTCTGATATTTACTACTTAGATAGTAGATACTTTAGGTATTGAAGTAAGAAACTTATTATATTAATAATATACTTTTTAACCAATATAAAATTTGATATCCCATGATCTTTGTGTGATAATACAAAGATTATTTTCATAAAACACAAATATTTTGTAAATGCCGGAGACAAAAATTTAAATCATCCATCACTCGAAAGCCCAACAGCGTACCGTTAGAGGTACAAAAATCTAAACTCAAGGACGGGAAAATCGAATCATTCTCGCTTGGACGCTTGAATTAATGCTGACCGAAACCAAATCGTAAAGCATTGATTTTAGCAAGAACCACAACTTTAGCTCATGTACTACTGAAGCCAGGCTTAAAGCAAGCATTTTGCACCTCTTTTTATCATCTTGTCTCATTACATTCTACATTATAAGAAGGACCATTGTTTGTAATTCTGTAAGTAAGTCATAACTTTTTGTAAGCAATTACCATAAATTCAAGGAGTAGTCGTAGTTCGGTGGTCTTGAATGTCACTTTGTATTACGTCTAGTCTTCTACTATCGTTTTAACTTTCTAGATCTAGACTTACGTCATGTACTACAACAAAGTCTTATTCGATAAGTTTGTGTGTATTTTTAATGTAGATTTCATCATTATTACTCTAGTCTAGACCTTAGACAATATTAAATTGAATCTAAATTGGTTAACGGCAAAAGAGACTCTATTACCATTGGCGTAAGAGTTGAATATTATTCATCATTAACAGCCTGAAGACGTCCAGTGCTGAACATAGGCCTCCCCCAGAGCACGCCACCTTGAGCGGCTGCTCGCCTCCTGCATCCATCGGCTCCCCGCGGCTTTCACCAGGTCGTCGGTCCACCGAGTGGGGGGCCGGCCCACGCTGCGTCTTCCGGTTCGTGGTCGCCACTCGAGAACCTTTCTTCCCCATCGGTTGTCAGTTCTACGAGCGATGTGGCCCGCCCATTGCCACTTCAACTTACTAACTCTAAGAGCTATATCGGTCACTTTAGTTCTCCTGCGGATCTCCTCGTTCCGGAGCTTATCTCGCAGGGAAACACCGAGCATAGCTCGCTCCATAGCTCGCTGCGCGACTTTGAGCTTACTAATGAGGCCAACAGTAAGAGACCATGTCTCAGTTCCATAAGTCATCACTGGCAACACACACTGATTGAAAACTTTCGTTTTCAGGCTCTGCGGTATTTTGGACGAAAAGATAGGACGAAGCTTCCCGAACGCTGCCCAGCCGAGTTGGATTCTTCGCGCCACCTCTTTGTCGAAGTTGGACCTACCTAATTGGACAATCTGTCCTAGGTAGACATACTTGTCAACAACTTCGAGAGTATCGTTCCCAACAATTACCGGTATAGGTGGAACATGAGCATTAGACATGATCTTTGTCTTGTCCATATTCATCTTAAGACCAACCTGCTGGGAGACTCTACTGAGGTCGTTGAGCATGGTGCTAAGGTCCTCGAGCGATTCCGCCATTATGACTATATCATCGGCAAAACGAAGGTTAGTGATGTACTCGCCATTTATGTTGATGCCAGATCTTTTCCACTCCAAGAGCTTGAAAACATCCTCCAATGCGTTTGTGAACAGTTTCGGAGAAATAACGTCTCCCTGTCTCACGCCTCTTTGCAATGGAATTTGTTCCGTACTCTGGTCCTGTAGTCGGACTGACATAGTGGCCTTACTGTACAAACACTTCAAAACTTCGATATACCTATAGTCAATTTGGCATCGCTGCAAGGACTGCAGCACCGCCCAAGTCTCGATTGAATCGAAGGCTTTCTCATAGTCCACAAACGCTAGGCATAACGGCCGATTATACTCTTCGGTCTTCTGTATAATCTGGCGCAGCGTATGGATGTGGTCTATGGTGCTAAAGCCTTTTCGGAAACCGGCTTGTTCGGGAGGCTGGAATTCATCAAACCTGCGTGCGAGACGATTCGTAATGACTCTCGAAAACAGCTTATACACATGACTCAAGAGCGAGATGGGCCTATAGTTCTTCAATAAGGTGTTATCGCCTTTTTTGAAGAAGAGCACCACCACGCTCTTGTGCCATGCCTCTGGCGTTGTACCTTCAAGGATGACAGAATTAAATAACTTCTGGAGGACTAAAAGTACCGGTCTACCACCCGCTCTCAGAAGTTCAGTCGTAATTCCATCTTCACCTGGTGCCTTGTTGTTTTTAAGCTGTTTGAGGGCCATTCTAATCTCGTACAGGCTGACATCCGGGATATCTTCGGTATAGTGTCGGACTAACTTGGCTCTGATGTCCTGAGCTGTGTTAGTAGCGGGCTTACGTGTCGAGGTGTATAACTGTCCATAGAAGTTCTCGATCTCTCTCAGAATCTCAGGCTTGGATGAAATGATGCTACCATTTTCGGTCTTCAGTTTTGTCATTTGGTGTTGCCCAATAGACGAATCCTTTGCGAACACTTTAGAGCCTTGGTTCCGCTCAATTGCGGCCTCAATACGTGAAGTACTAAGAGCACGCAAGTCGTGTCGCAAGGAACTCCAGATTCGTCTATTGAGTTCACCGTAGGCTGACATATCAACTGAAGACTGCAGCTTCATTTCGCTCCGGTCGGCCATTAGCTCAAGAGTTTTTTCTGAGAGCTTTTGAGTCTTCTTTCGGCGTTGGGTCTTAAAGAATTTCGATCCAACAGCTTGGACAGTTTCCACCAACCCGTCGTTTAGCTCGTCCACTGTGTTACAGTCGGCTAGGCACTGGAAGCGATTTTGGAGTTCCAGCTGAAAGCCTTCGGGGTTTTGGATTTGGACAGGATTTGGACGGAGCGTAGACTTCACCAGACGTGACCTTTCGAGCTTAACATTGATATTCAATGTGCCTCTAACAATACGGTGATCGCTACCGGTTTTCACCTTGCTGATCACAGAGACATCATCGAATATGTGCTTCTTGGTCGTCATGATGAAGTCTATCTCATTTTTAGTGGAACCGTCGGGACTTATCCACGTCCACTTCCTGGATGGCCGCTTCTCGTAGAAGGAGTTCATCATAAAGAGTTCCTCCTTCTCCATGAAGTCAGCCAGCCTCTGTCCTCGAGGGTTCCGCTGCCCGTATCCAAATGGCCCCACTCTCAGCTCATCGCTATTCCTTGTGCCCAACTTCGCATTGAAGTCTCCCATCACAACGGTGAAGTATGTTTCGGAAGTATGCATGGCTTCGGATATGTCCTCATACATAGCTTCTACTTCATCGTCTAAGCCGAATATTATTATTATAATAATATTGACAAGATAGATATTGGAATCGAATTTCAATTGATAGATTTATTGGAAAACTACATCACAAGACATTAAATACTATGTGAACTAGCTTAACAAAAGTGTAACCATGGACGGTTTTATAACCTTCCAAATAACGTTGCATAAAAAGAAATAAAGCAAAACCATAATTATATTATGGCCGGTATTGTTTTTATAACACTACTAAAAAATGTACTAACATAATAACTATACACATAATTTTCGTTATCATCACGATGTTTCGCCTTCACCATTGTAAGATGTTTTTGGACGTATTGGAGATTTTTGTATGGACAAATTTTTCAAAAATTCAAATGTGTTAATGATCGATACCGGCCGCGCACTACCCTATTTGCAATACCAAATAAATATGACTGCCTACATATTCCTTTATTCTACAACAATGTGGAATTTATTTAACAAATTCGAACACACGTTTTTATAATTCTTTTTGATTTATTTGAGTTTTAACAAAAATCTTGTTTTATAGCCCATTTTGAGTGCTCGTTTGTCACTGGACACTGAATGGTTTTTGTTAATATTTTTGACAATTTATATACTATTTTGCATGTTATTCAATGTCCCTACATTTCAGAGTGCAGTGTTTGTTCGCGTGTGAAACTATCGAATTTATTCATTTTGCATATTTTATTTACGAGGGTTTCCCGTTGCATTCTGGCTCTTGATAAATTGCTTCTCTCCGAAAGTTTATATGCTAGGCATGAATAACTGAACTATATTTATGTTATTCTCTGAGGCACACGCGCAAACTGCACTAATAAATACCGGAGGCGCGATTTTTCAATAATCAGATGGAAATTGTACTAACGATTATTTATTCTGACAATATGAAAATGATGAAATACTCGGAGTAAAAAACCTAATCATCAACAGCGTAAAGACGCCCACTACTGAACAGAAGTCTCCCTCACAGAATGCCGCTTTGAGCTGCTGCTTGCCTCCTGCATCCATCAGCTCCCTGCGGTTATGACCAGATCGTCGGTCCACATAGGGGGGACTAGCCTGCGCGTCTTCCGGTTCGTGGTCGCCACTCGAGAACCTTACTTCTTCATCGGTTGCTAGTTCTGCAAGCGATGTGAACTACTAATTGCCATCAAAAAACTCATCATCGTGATATTTCTCTTCATGGTAGCACAAACAATAACTAAACCACAATCCAAAAAGCCAAACAGTACCGTCGTCCTATCGACGTCTTGTCAACCGTCAAGCTCGCGGCATTCAGGTGGTGGACAACAATGGAACAATAAATAAATCCACGAACAATATCTGAGTAACGACCACGCGAACAGAATCGGACGATGGTTAATTTATAGTTTCATTTCTGATTTTTTTGGACAATGGTATGTGTTGCGTCCCAGTCGAGATCACAACAGTATGTGAACAAGAGATGACAATTTCACTTCAAACTAATACAAACAATTGTGGTAACAATTACCTGCTTGTTGACACATAAATCACCATCTAGAACTAAAAGCCTACCTAAGCAAAGCTTGTATGTAGGTGCTATGGGAACCAAATACCTAATAGAATACTCAATATACTTTTGTTTGTAAATACATAAAATACCAAATATGTACAACACAGAACAAACGTCGATGTCCATCACACAAATATGTTTGTCCTGGGCAGGAATTGAACCCACAAGAGAGCCACCGATAAGCAGAGCTATTACCAAATGAGGTATTAGGCCAGTTAACAAGGCTTACACTGTACTTATCTATAAGAGGCACTTGTCAGTCTGATTTGAGTTTGTATTAATTCCAGAGGTTTCTCTCGCAATGACTTCTTTTAATTCGGGAATAATTTTCTGTTAATATAGAGTCTAAGCAATCTTTGTTCATCCGATATCGTTAGCTAGAAAAACAACCCAATAAACAACTTTTGACCTTTTGACCTTTTGAACTTGTGACCGATATAGCTCGTAGAATTAGCAAGTTGAAATGGCAATGGGCAGGCTACATCGCTCGTAGAACTGACAAGCGATAGGGAAGAAAGGTTCTTGAGTGGCGACTACGAACCGGAAGACGCAGCGTAGGCTGGCCCCCATTCGGTGGACCGACGATCTACTGAAAGCCACGGGGAGCCGATGGATGCAGCCGCTGGAGGAGAGCAGCCGCTCAAGGTGGCGCACTCTGGGGGAGGCCTATGTTCAGCAGTGGACGTCTTCAGGCTGTTGATGATGATGACGATGAAACAACTTTTATGTAATTAGTAAGGAAAGTAAGGATTGTAATTATCATCTTTAGTACATCATGTATATTCTGTGTCATTAGTTTAACTTATCAGATGAATTCAATTGAACAAATTGTTATGATGAATCTCACGTACATTTACGTTGTTTATTCGCTCAAGAGCTTCTGTATAAATAATTCCGTCACCTGCCATTCAAACCTCTCTGCGGCTGTGGAAGATTGAAAATAAGATTGTGTATCTTGAGAAATTACAAGCTCTGGGAACTTGTTAAGAGCAAAGACGAACATATACATTCACTCTTCGAAAATCGTACTCTGACGTATATATCAAAAATACACATAGTGTTTCAAGGGTAACGCTCTTTGGGGGAGGCCTATGTTCAGCAGTGGACGTCTTCAAGCTGTTGATGATAATGATAATGACATAGTGCTTTTGCATATTTTACAAACCTGAACTGAACCAGAGAAGACCAGCGCACAATCTTGTTGTGAAGAGATCTGAGTCCCACCATCCTCTGTATGTAACATATTCATCAAGAATGCTATAAAAAAGTTCCCACATCTGTTAAACTTTAGCAATAAAATCTATAATATGCTAAGTACATATGAAAAACTTCATAAAGATTCATAAACTGAATGACATAAAGTACTTAATGCATCGCAGACGGTTGTTTTCAGCTCCCGAAAGTTTCAATGTCGTAAGCCACTGAGGGGGTGGTTTTTTAGTATTAACTACCTATACACAGCTGAACTGAGTACTTCGTACAATTAAGTGTAATCTTATTGGAGAGCCGCATGTTGTTAAAAGTGTGACCATGACTGGACCATGAGCTATTGTCTGTAAAACAATACTGATAACCGGTTCAGTAGATATAAAAGTATCAGATTTTGTATCTAATGCAACTTGAAATTTTATATTACGTACTCAAACATTTTTAAGAAATAGAGAATGGTGATCATCATCATCATCATCAACAGCCAGAAGACGTCCACTGCTGAACTGCCTCCCCTGAGAGCGCCACTTTGAGCAGCGGCTGGCCTCCTGCATCCATCGGCTTCCCGCGGCTTTCACCAGGTAGTCGGTCCACCTGAGGGGGCCGGAATCACCAATAATATATTTTTATTTTATGTTATTTTCTTTGCTCCTAATTTTTCATGGTCACCCTGCCACTGGACCAAACTCACAGAATAACAGGCGCGTCGCAACTCGCGTAATAAGGATTAATTCCACCACAAATGCATCTCTGCATCCCAATGCAAAATCACAATTTTCTCAGTACATAAGGTCTCGTTATAATACTTACCTACGTAACAGTGATAATCTGCGATGAAATATAGGGTAGATCCACGATCACCGCCTCGAAAACGGTACTGGTGCGAGAGCCCACTGCTAAAAAACCTACGTCATCGAGTACCCCAATAAGCTATCTTTAGATCGTTAACCGACACTTAAACATGTAAAAAAAAAACAGGTCTGCCAGTTCCGATCCTGCCGGGTCATGGAAATAATCAAACTCCACCAACTTCAAATGCCTTGAATACTAAGTTTCGCCAAGTTTAGACCTGGCAGACCTTTTAATCTATTATCAGGGTCACCTTGGCTATTATTAGGCGTAGGTTTCATTCGCTGAGGTAGGTAAAGGGTGTGAATGGCACATTCTTAGGGGTCTGCCAGGTACTTCCGGCAGGGTGCGCAATGGCAGACCAATTTTTTTTTACATAACTAATCAATGGTTAACTATTGCCAGAACTTACATTCGCGTAAATTTTGTCAAGAAAAAAAATACGTCAAAAAATTTCAATTATTTCCATGATCCGACAGGATCGGAACTGGCAGACCTGATTTTTTTACATATTCAGATGTCGATTAACGATCTAAAGATAGCCTATTGGGGTACTCGATGACGTAGGTATTTGTGCAGTGGGCTCTCGCACCATACCGTCAAATATACAAAAATAACCTATTGTTTTTGATTCTAAATTGTTACAACAAACTAAAATGGTTGAGCCAACGAGCAGAATGCTTTAAGACTGGTCTTGTTATTTGTGTTAATTTAGTTGTAGTTGTAACAGTTTAGGGGCATGATCATCATCATCATCATAATCATCATCATTAACTTAAAGACGTCCACTGCTGAACATCTCCCCATGGCTTTAAGTAGATCATCGGTCCGTCTGAGGTGCCGGCCTACGCTGCGTCTTCCAGTTCGTGGTTGCCACTCGAGAACCTTTCTTCCCCATCGGTTGTCAGTTCTACGAGCGTTGTGGCCTGCCCATTGCCATTTCAACTTGCTAATTCTAGAGGTATAACGGTGACATCAGTTCTACTGCGGATTTCCTCATTTCCATGCATGAGCTAAATATCTGTCTCAAACATACACTGTGTCCAGTGCCTACTTTGTTCCAGTCCAAGTTGCGTTGTTTTAGCAACTTGCCCCGTTTGTCGTTGCTTTAATGTTGCATAGTTGCGGTTAATAGCTTGTTAGTACATACGGTGTTTAGCGTAATACCTCTAGTTTGGTTACAGATGTGTTGCCGAAGTTACGGGCTCGTAGTTCTAAGGTGTATGCTTGTTATAATGCTACTGGAAATTGCATCTTAATAACACGACGCTTGGGTTCTATTAACCATTGAATTAATTTTAATTATGTAATAAATACTAGTACTATTGAATGAAACCTCCTGGTTTCATTCAATATACAGGTTATAGTATAGTATAGTTTATTTTTCAGTCACCCACCCAAAGACCAAAAAAAGGAACCCAAAGACTTAGGGTCGATTTTCTGATCCGTAGTTAAGGTAACCAATGATTAAAAATGCTAACAAATTTTGACTATAAGTTAAAATTTTTCAATCTTTTTTTTCTTTTTTTTTTCATTCTTTTGGGATATTTCATCTTTTTTTGGTGGCATTTTTAACCATTGGTTACCTTAACTACGGAGCAAAAAACCTACCCTAAGACACTGATCTTTTTTCCTTGCTCAACTGCCTGCATGACTAACGCGTCTGTCCTTGCTACCAACCAGAAACAGCTTACCCAAATTATTATAGAAAAATAGAAACAAATTAATAACACGTGTATGGTTTTAGGTAATGTTAACCTTTCCATAACGAGATTATTTCTACATTTTAACAATTAATATCTATTCTTCTGAATTCTAATTTTGATAAAATGGGTGAAAATCTTCAGAGTTTTCTCGTCTCCGCTGCAGAAGACGTCGGGAAATTCCGCCTTTTCTATGGGGTAACTAGGGAAGGTTATCTTACCCTGCCGTGCCATCGTTATACATCACTCTAATGGAGGGGTTGCGACCCTTGCACGGGGATAACGATGCACGGAAGTTAAAAGTGGCTTTAGTTGAGTTAACATACATGTTGTTTATGTGTGTGTGTATCTCTTCCATGGGGTGCCTTCCCGAGGTTCTTTTTTCTGTTTTGATACAAATAATTTATTTCTAGAGCAATCTATTTTCTGTAGGACATGACATGCAAGTAGGATATAAACTCGGAATAACTAGAAAAAAAGTTGTTAGGACTTTCATGCAAAGTTTGTCTTGGTAGGTACCACCGCTATTCCAGTTATTCTGCCGCCAAGCAGTAGTGTCCAAGCACTACTGTGTTCCAGTTTGAAGGGCATTGTAGCTAGTGAATCAGACAGTACATCAGACGAACGACTAGCTCGTCACGTCATTCATTTACATAAAAAAAGTTAACATAGTCGTTGTTTATTTGTGAGTATTTCTTCCATGGGGTACCTTCCCATAGTTCTTTTTTCGGTTTTGATTCGAATAATTTATTTTTAGTGCAATGTATTTCTGTAGGACATGGTATTATATGTATGTAGTTTATAAGTTTGAAATAACTAGAAAAAGATAGAACAATCTACAACATTTACTTTTATCAGCGTCTTTATTTCCCGATAAGAAGAATCTGGAGCTCTTCAAGTCGCGAGTGAATCTTCTAGGCAAGCATGTACCATCGTAGACCGCCTCGTCACTTTCCATCAGGTGAGACCGTGGTCAAATGCGGGCCTATTTAGTAATAAAAAGAACCACAGGCCCAGACTAGGTTAAACCTGTTTTGGGTGTCTAATAGCTCAAAATAACAGTACAAAGTCCGCGCCGAGTTGTACATAATTATATCACGATATTTATGTAGTATTTTTAATCGTTTTTACTTAACTGGATTGTACAGAATTCACTGAACTTAAATGACAACCGATAAAAGAGAATAACTTATGGCAGTGTTTACTATACCCCTATATTTTTTGTCTTACCACTTATATGTGAATGTTGTAAACACCTGTTAAGGGTATATGTATCAGAATTAGATTAAGATATAATTCTCTACTGATAATATTAAATATATGTACTGTTGGTGTTTCTATAAATAAATAAATAAATAAATACCCCTTCATTGGTCTTTAAAAGCTTTAAAGCACGCGGGTCGCAGGCTGATGTTTTATACTTTGATTTCCGTAAAGCTTTTGACAAAGTGGACAATGACATCCTGCTGCAGAAATTGCATAACATTGGTTTCACACCCCTTCTCCTCCGTTTCTTTTCCGATTACATGCGGGGTCGGAAACAATTCGTCAGACATGGCACTTACGTTTCTGAACCGTACCTGACCCCTTCCGGAGTAAGTCAAGGATCAGTGCTCGGACCTTTGCTGTTTTTAATTATGATTAATGACCTGGCAACCGTGATCAACTTTGCAAAATGTCTTCTTTACGCTGACGATCTTAAACTTGCTCTTGAAGTAAAGTCTAATAGCGATTGTATCTTGCTTCAGAATGATATAGACTCTATTCATCGCTGGAGTGTAGTTAACAGAATGTTTTTTAACTCAGACAAGTGTTTCGTCATGACCTTTGACCGCAAGCGAAACCCAATACAGCATACTTACCAACTTAATGGCGATGTTATTAAAAGAGTATTTTCTATGAAAGACCTCGGGGTAACTTTCGACCGTGCCCTAACTTTCCACGATCACATCAGAATTACCGCCAAGGAATCTATTCGGCGTCTTGGTTTTGTTTTGCGAAATGCCCGTGATTTCCATGACCCTTTCGTCATCAGGCTTCTGTTTACAACTCTCGTCAGAAGTAAGCTGGAGTCAGCCGTGGCTGTCTGGAACTCTCATCACGTCACATGCACCTTGATGCTGGAGAAGGTACAAAAGAAGTTCTTGCGGTACTTATACAAGAGACTTTATGGTTACTACCCTTATCTATACCCCGCAAAGTTTTTACTTGGGCATCTTGGTTTCAACTCGTTAGAGGTTAGGAGATCTTTTGATCAGCTCAATACCTCCTGTAAAATACTAAGAGGCACCATTGACTCTTCAGAATTGCACAATGTTCTGTGTAGGCTTTTTATCCCTGATAACTACATCCGGGTGAGGTCATGTCGTAGGCACAGGCTCTTTTCGGTTCCTAGTTCCCGTACAGTGGCTAGAGCTGAGACCCCTTTGTGCCGTTGTGTAAGCGGTCTCAATGCATTCTTGAGTGCCAATCCTGAATGTGACATTTTTTGTGATAAATGGCAATGGATTCTTAAATTATTATTATCATTTTATGAAAGTTTATAATCTGTAATGTTATTTCTCTTATTTTACTGTTATGATGACTTTTTATTTATTTTTATATTTACACAATTGACTATTTTCTATTGAATTCTTTTTTCATGTATTATTGATTGATTGATTATTTATTAATTTGTTAGACTAATGGTATAATTTCATTTTAAATTTTTTATTTATTATTTAACGTTTTTTATCATGCATGCGTGACTAAAATTAATTTAATAATAAGTGTAATTGGCGTATTGCCGTTCTTATTATAATAAATAAATAAATAAATAAATAAATAAATAATAAAGCTTAAAGCGAGCCCTATACGTTCAATTTTATTGATCAATCTTTTTGATTGATCAATATTATTGATCGTGAGGGTTAGTATTGCGTAATGTTTTTCAGTTTACTGTGACTCATCAATTTAATTGATCAATAAAATTGAACGTGTGGGGCCCGCCTTACACTTAGGATTATCCATTTTACAGGCTTTTGGCTTAAATTAAAATATAATTATGACTAATGAATAAGTGCGCGTCTTGTAGTAATCTTTTGTTTTGCAACAAAAATATTCCTTGACCTTCCAGTACAAGTATTCACAAAATAAATAAAGCCAGCGACACACACTTGGCGCGACGCGTATTTGCCAATATTCGTCACGTCACGTATGAGTTGTGTGCATTACCCCGGTGGATAGTAAAGTTCAGGGTAGTTTCACAGTTCAGACGAGACACATCGTCGCACGTGAGTAGCAGGCCTAATATAGCTCGCTGGTATACTCGGGTTGCTGTAATTGAGTTAGATGGTAGGCGCATTTTTTAATTTCAACATTTTGCGTGGGTTTTGCGTGATGAATTAATCGTTTGCTAATTGTAAGTTTAATTATGGTTATTAATAAAAATGGGTATTAGTATATTTATTATTTAGGGGGCGGAAGGCTACTTTCACCCCTAAATAATAAATAACGTGTTATGGAAAATAAATGAAAAGCTAGTTAAGTTAAGTTTTGTTTCTCTTTATCTTTGAAATAGACAAAGATGGAATCAAAGAAAACACTGAGTAACTATTTCATTTATCATCCTCTTTGCCTTTTCCCATTTGTTATTGGGGTCGTCTCCCGATCTAACATGTAGCGATGAGCTACCAGAATTATACGAGCGACTGCCATCTGACCTCGTAACCCATAAAGAACCAGTAATAGGGATGGTTAGATCAGGCGTTAGATTCTATCAGGCGTCTGACAACCCGTAACGATTGCCATAGATGTTATTATGACAATCGGGACCGACGGTTTAACGTGCTCTCCGAGGCACGGAGCGATGGCATCACAAACTGCACATAACTTACTAGATAAGTCATTGGTGCAGGGCCGAGGATCGAACCCGGTGTCGTGAGTTTGCGAAGCGCACATGCTACCGCTCGGCCACCATCGCTCTATTAGTAAGTTATTATTATGAGTAACTATTCCATTATTATGCAGTATTTATTAGTAAGAAAGCCGTAGTATAAAAAAGAATTTGATTAATAAAATAATTATAACTTTATGTAAAATAATAAACACACTAGAAATTATAAGCGTACATTAATTATTACATTTAAATATTTTTTTCATAGAAATGGGAAACTTTTTTCTGACATACTTATTGCTTGGCAACATAAAAAGCCTCACTACACACTTACAGCACTTCACACTAAAAATCAAATTCCACAAACGTATAAATAATACTATCAATCTCTCGCATGTAAAACCATCCATAAACTGAAATATTAAAAGCCTTGCGTTTTCAATCTCTAGATTTAAAAAAAACACAGCTATCTTAGTATCAAATCCGACGTCATTAACGATAATACCCCCCATCAGTAGAAGCGTGAAATGGGTGCACAAACTCGCAAATACAATTTGTATGTGCTAACTGCGATCAGGAGAGTTGGAGTGAGGTGTCTACATGCTACGTCTTTACAACGACTTCCGATACGTGGGTATGGCTTACTGGATCTACAAGTACTTGTATATATATATTCCTGTGTACATGTAATATTACTTTTAGATTTTGTTTGATCAGCTTTGTAATTTGATTTAAGCTTTATGGGGTTTTGTAGTCATAACATTTTTTAGGTGTTGTTGGCGAAGTTGCAACAGCTCTGCACAGTTACCATCTTGAAGAAGAAAAATACGAGTAAAGTATTTCTTGTCATAAAATGGCCTTATTCGGATATGGGTCTCAGCAGTGGGATTGCGAACGTCATTGGCTGATGCTGAACGTGAGGATACCAAATTGTAAAACAATCAGACATGAGCATTGAGCACGTTGCTCACTTCCCTTCATCAGCTAAAAAAGAGCTGCTGACCTACGATGGCTGAACATGTTTTTTAATCATATCCAAAACATCTAAGGCACCTGTCAAAGAAAGGAACTAAAGCGCTAAGGTGTTACGGGCAAAGAAATACACAGAAAAAAAATTACTTCCGTTTGTTTGGTGGTTAATAATATCGAAAATTACCAATCTTGCAAAAAAAACAATCGTGATTTATTAAGATCACATTACAATATTCCAGTTAGATGTTCTAGTTGAGTTATCATCGCGTTTCCCTTCCATTAGAATAAACAAACGTAATTTAATTCGCGCCGGCGCCGTGTAATGGCTTTACAATTTGTAAGTGAGTTTAATCAAAAGCTCGCTAACGGCCTACTTAGTACAAAATTGGAATGAATAAATGCTAAATGAAAAGGAGGAAATTATTTTTTGCTGTTAGACATTAGCACTTTTGTCGTAGACGGCATAGCGATGATAGTTAGTGGTGACGTCGGCTTGAGATTGGTAGATCGTGGGTTCAATCCACACAAAGATTAGAGAAAAACAATTGACTAATCCTACAAAAGATATTGAGCTTTTTGAATGATTGATGAGCGAGTGTGGCACAGCGGGAAGCCAGGTGCGACGATCAAACTGTTCATCCAGGTTCAATTCTTTCTCAGCCGTGCAACAATGACTTTTCAAGTTATGAGCAGAGTTTGCACTTGCTATGCAATGGTGAAGGAAAACATGGTGAGGAAAGCAGCATGTCCAAGAATTCCCAAATTCAAGAACAGTATTGTGTCGTCTACCAACCTGCACTTGGCCAGTGCAGTGCATTTATGGCCTACACTCTCTCCCTGGTGAGAAAAGGCCCTTTTTCCCAAATGAATGAACCAATTTGATTTTTTTTACACTATCATTACACATGTTAAACTTATAATATCCCTCTGTTTGCACCGAGGGTTAAAACGGTAATTGCTTTTATATAATGCTTTCAAAAATCTACCTCAACAAAAGTTCTTCAAAACGAAATATGCGTGGTTTTTAATTAATAATTATCTAGAATATTCTCTGAACTTAGTTTAAACGAAACTTAGGAAGCTAAGAAAGTATCTTGTTCCTCAACACTCTTAAATATACTCAGAGTATTGGAAACCTACTCTTGGAAAATTGTTATTAACTTTCAAATAGATAAGTTTCGTTCACCAAGGTTTTTACTAATAATAAATCAATCAGTGTGTTCTGTCTATATTCTGAGTTATGAACTAAATAGCTTACAGTGTTTAGTTAGGTCGTAGAGGGTGTATCAATATTGCAGTTTTAATAATTTGTAATAGTTTAACCCACACCGCAGTTCTGTTTTTTTTTAGTCTTGGTCTTTGTTAGTAAAATGGATCGCAATAAATAATGCTGACGACTTGTTAGCTCATGATTGGGAACAAAACAACTGTTACAAATATTTATTAAGAGTTTCGTCTTGAAACAACATACATCAAAAGATAATATAGGCAAATTGAAAACCGTTCCTTTTTATACACAGATTAAAGAATAAACAATTGACTAACGCATAGGAGTGTGTATTGAAAGTTTCTTTTGTCCTTGTATTAATGTTACTTATGCGATATTGTGTGTTTTATGTTAGGAATAAAGTTAATTTCATTTCATTTCATTTCACTAATATGTGTTTTTATAGAATCACAATTTGCAAAAGAGTGAAATTGATATGTTCAGAATTTCTCTTTTCTTTTTCAAAAAATGGCAATAAATATGGAAATATATAAACCTTTTCAACAAGCTCTGTCAAATTCTGTCATGCATCCAATACCACAACGATATGGCGTAACTTGATTCACCTAAAGTCAGGGAGCTAGCCAGTGTACTGATTAGGGTTAATTTAAGTTCCCAGTTCAAGAAACGTTTTATTTTATTGGTAAAATACCAAAACCGTATGGCCATGTAATATTATAAACGAATGGCAATACAGTAACTGCTAGGGCTTTGATTATTCTATACTCTTTGGACATGGGTATTATACTATTTACAAAAAATACTCAATAAAATCTTCCATTATCTATCTCTCAAAACATTTTTTATTGTATCTATTAAAATAATTGTGCCACTAATAAACAACATAACCTACAAAATTAACTCTTGCCATCAATAAACAGTGAAAAGTCTTTTAGGCAAGCATAATGCTTGTTTTAATAAAAGCCAAAGAAACTTTCGTCATTAAACTGCTTATCTCCCGCACTACTCAACCTAAACCTTCGTCAGTGTAACTGGCTATCTCCCGCACTACTCTAACTTTAATGACTGCACTATGTCAGGAGCATCGGCCTGCCAAAAAAAGATTATTCTTTGAAAGCTCCGGGAATATATCTACCTGATGTGGAAAGAGCAGATGGATCGGAAATGGAACTATCTTTTGTTTTGGGGACTTGTAGATTTTTGACCCCCATTGATGGAGTTATAATACCTCAATAGATATGAACTACATATAATAAATAATTAAAATAGTACACAAAAGTATTGACCGATATAGCGAATAGCTCCAAGCAACATCACCAAGTAATAAAACAAAAAGAAAAGCCCAATCTTCTTTTGAACGCGTTAAACCGGAGTTATTTCGTATTTACTCAACTAAACAACGCCTTGAGGCGAGCTTTATGCGAAGTAATTTTTTAAAGTAAAGTAAAATTGAAAATGGCGAAAGTATTTTAGATTGATTTGAATGTATCTCTTTTCAGTCAAGATTCTCGAATACAGCTTTTTCTACAATGTATTATTTCACACTAGCTGTTAGTATATTTTAAATATTTTAGGACATACATTACATACATCAACAATTAGCGCTCATAGCGAAGCACGACGAGCCGTTTCTAACCGATCGGTAAAGTTAAGCAACGTTCGCTGCGGTCACTACTTTGATGGGTGACCGCTACAGCAAAATGTGGTATTTACAACTGAGCACTACCGCACTTTGGAGGGCACGCTAAGCCGTCGGTCCCGGCTGCTGTAAGACAACAATCGTTAAGCCAAGTCAAAAGCCTTTGGGTGGCCTAAAAATTCTAATACCAGGGCTGACCACTTGCCTGCACGAGCAGAAGATCAACAACTAGAAGACGTCCACTGTTGAACACAGCCCTCCTCCATAAAACGATACTGTGGATGCTTATCATAGGGGAGGAGGGTTGCAATAACCAACACAATTGGTTTGGCTTGGTCACATCGCAGACGATTCTAATGTAGTGAGGAGAATGCTGCTACCCATTCTCTGAATATTCCCTTAGCCGGCTCTAACGGCTCCCACGGGAAGAGATGGGGTGGTTCTATTCTGACATTGCTGGCACTATACGGCCCATAGGATTTAGGATATAATAACTTTATAAATAGCACTTAACCTTACTTAATGAAATGGCTTCTTATTAATTATGCTAAAATAAGAGCAAAATAATGAAATACATCAAAGCGTCAACATATTTCGCGACTCATTTGAGTTCAACGTCCGATCGTTGACATGAAGCGAGCTTTTGTAAGAGGATTTCGTTCTTATTTCGCTTAGTTACAGTTTCATTAAGGTAAGATAAGTCTCACGTTTTATTTTTATTTAGCTTCTTCATAAATGTACATAACTTAGTTATTGGTTTTAGCGGGAATACACTAAAAGAATAGTATCAATTTGACATGAACTATCGCTCTAACGCTAACGCTCTCATGGTGTTAGATAGTACCTACATAATTGTAATCGTTTGAGACGGGCGGCGCTGAGCGAGGTGGCAGGCGGGTTTTTTTTATTTAGAACCAAATAGGTCCATTAGGCCAAGGCATAGGGCATTTGACCGCAATCACACCTGATGGAAAGTGACGACGCGGTCTACAATGGTACATGCTTAACTAGAAGAACTATAATGCAAAACCATGTAGAAGAAGAATAACGCAAAACCATGTGCCCATTCACCAGATCGTCGATCAACCTGGTTGTGGGCTTACGCTGCGTCTTCCGGTTCGTGATCGCCACTCGAGAACTTTTCTTTCCATCGGTTGTTAGTTCTGCGAGCGATGTGGCCTGCCCATTGCCATTTCAACTTGCTAATTCTACTCCTAATTTGGGTGACACGATCACTTCTACGACCCCTCGCTGTATAGTTATTCATCATCATCATCATCATCATCGACAGCCTGAAGACGTCCACTGCTCCACGTCCACTTTGAGCGGCTGCTTACCTCCTGCGTCCATCGGCTCCCCGTAGTTTTCACCAGGGTGTTGGTCCACCGGCTGGCCTACGCTGCGTCTTCCGGTTCGTGGTTGACACTCGAGAACCTTTCTTCCCCATTGGTTATCAGTTCTGCGAGCGATGTGGCCTGCCCATTGCCATTTCAACTTGCTAATTCTACGAGCTGTATCGATCACTTAAAATAATGATTTACTTTATGTGTTTTTATTGAAAATATCACAACTTAAAAACTGCTAATTGGTAAATAATTTGGGATAAATGGACGGAGAATTGCAGAATAAAAATCAAACGTCTTCATTGATGGAGATAAGATAAGAACTGATTCGTTGCAATGGCTTCATGAAATTTACAACATTTTATTTATATGTTAGAAATGTGATTTCTGTAGGACGATCATCATTATCATCATCATCATCTTGTATCAGTCCATTGCTAGACTCAGACCTTTTCTAATTCACGCCACTGAGCACAAAAATCGGCTACTCTCATCCACTTGTCTGCTATTGCACTCTGCGTATATCGTTACTCCTTACAGTCGGAGTACGACCAACACTAAATTTTCCTGATTTACCCTTTTAAAAATATTTTTTCCCCAAACTTACGTCATAATAAAATGTGACGTACTAAAATCATGCCTGTGTGTGGTTTGCGCATATTTGACGCCATAATTACGCCCAACTCCGCGTAATCTCTCATTTCGAAGCTACCGACTGGCACTAATGGCTGATTTGCATTCGTCTCATCTTGTTCACGTTTAGCGACGCTTTCATTTTAGTGATGGGGAAATCAATTGCTAGTTAAGTACTTAATTACTCTAGTGATTTATTAAATAAATACAAAGTCAAGTCAATGATTTTTAACATAAATTTAATTGTATACAACAATCATTGTTTCATAACATAATAACCAATTTACTAAATAATTAGTCATCATCATCATCATCATCAACAGCCTGAAGACGTCCACTGCTGAACATAGGCCAGAGAGCGCCACCTTGAACGGCTGCTTGCCTCCTGCGTCTATCGGCACCCCGCGGTTCTGACCGGGTCGTTGGTCTACCGAGTGGGGTCCGGCCTACGCTGCGTCTTCCGGTTCATGGTTGCCACTCGAGAACTTTTCTTCCCCATCAGACATTTTCATTCTAGTGTTACAGGATATCAAAAGGCAATGGTGATCTCTTCCTATCAGGGCGTTAATGCTTGTTTGTTATTAACATAGAATACAAAAAAGAAATAGCAATCCATCCATTCATCCATCAATCCATTTTTTATATCTTTTCATGTATTTTTTGATTAATCTATCCCTTCATCTCTACCAAATAATCCAATTGCAACCACCACTCCGACTACTAAATAATAAAATTATACAAATTCCCCAAAGCATCTTACAAAAAATCATTTCCGCAAAAATCCGAGCAATCCACTCTGCAACTGCCTCAACGACATCGCCGGCAATAACGCGCGACGTCTGACGTGTTACGTCACTGTTATTACGTCATAAGTCACTGCGGCCATTTTAATTTGCTCATAAAGTGGCCATGCGTCATGCCAGTCGCGGTGCAGCGCTCGACAATCGAATTCTTGGCTGCTTTGCGTTACACAGTGGAGTTGGAACCGGTACACCAAGTGTAAAATAATGTAGAAAATGATTATTACACTGTCGACAGGTACACTAAGTGTCTTATCAACATGTAATAAATAAATGGGATTACTGGCATCAGCCAGCCTTTTGCACTAGGGATAAAATAAAAAACCAATTTTGTTTAGGATCTGTAACTGTAACATAGAGTGTGAAAGAGGCAAAATATTACAGACTTCTGAAGTCTTCTTCGTCACCATTGATTTTGCTATTCGAAAGAAAAGGACAGAGCACAAATGAAATAAACGAGCGTTGTGCCCCAGAGCAATTGTAAAAAAAGCTGCGGATGATTGCATCTGTTTTCTCGTAGCAAGTATATCGTAGCATTTGCTACGCTGTTTTCTATAAAACGTAGCATAATGCTACGCTGATATAGCGTGAACGAACCATACGTAATGCGTACTATAATATTAATTTGTGATTCTTTTTACGTCCGGTAACACTGATCAAATATCATACAAGTAATGATTTACGTTAACGATACGAATATTTTTTTTGGCATGTTATGCATGCTAGCCCTATTTATTTATGTAATCAGACCTTACTTGCCTCACAAGATAGGGATTTTATTGTTAACAATAAAAGCACATATTTTAATACCAATCTAAGAACCTATAAACTCTTATTTTTTTTTCTAAAAATTAAAGTTTTTGTAGTAATACTACTCACTATATTTCACCTTTGACCTAAGTACTAGGGTTCAAGCTGAAACTTTTCTTGAATGTTTTAATAAGAGTGTGAAATAGCGGCCATAAGTTAAAGCACGCCGTCACATACACTCTCAATTTGTACGCGTTATGAAATTAATAGGTTTTTGAAATTTGTTTTTTGGGCTCTGTCACTATACCACATGTCACAATAAGATACCTAATACATAGAAAAATCTTAATGATACTTCATCATCAACTCAGGATGTTCACTGCTGAACATAGGCCTCTACCATGGAGCACTACACTAAGTGGCTGCTTGCCTCCTGTATCCGTTTGTATGGTTCCGGACCCAAAAGATAAATCGGACCCTATTACTAAGACTCCGCTGTCCATCCGTCTGTCTGTCTGTCCGTCTGTCTCCAGGTTGTGTCTCATGAAGCGTGATAGTGAGACAGTTGAAATTTTTACAGATGATGTATTTCTGTTGGCGCTTTAACAACAAATACTAAAAACACAATAAAATAAATGTTTAAGGGGGCTCTCATGCAACATGTGTGATTTTTGCTCGTTTTTATAGGTGTTAGTACGGAACCCTTCATAAGCGAGTCTGGCTCGCACTTGGCTGGTTTTTAATTTTATTTTGTAAACGAATGATTCGATCAGCTAGGCGCTCGTGATGTTAAGCGTGGTGAATATGGCAAATCCTCCCTATGATAAGCTTCCTTAGTGGCGTTTTATGGGGGAGGCCTATATTCAGCTGTGGACGTCTTCATACGAGATCACATACATAGATCCTGGACCCTAACTAGAATTCCCTACATCTAGAGACCCAGGAACTACTAGGACCATGGTCTCACAACACGCAGATACAGAACCTGTGCACAAACACTTGTCCTGTCACGGGAATTGAATCTGCAGCTTCCAGGTTAAAGCAGACCTGCTCAACCACCTCTGCACAGGAGCTGTCGAATATGAAAAAAAAAGTTATTAAATTATGCCAAGTTTAAAACGTAGAAACGGGAAGCTTTAGAAATCCAAGTAACCAAGCAATCTGTTATGGGCGGGCGAAACGCTTAAGGTGGAACGGTTCACTAGCGCGGCAAATTAAAATTTTCTTGCGTTCTTTTGCCAATAATAGCTTAACTACTCAACGTGATTACATGAAAACTAATTTTGCGCAAGTAAATAGAATGTATCAATAAATTACAATTTAAAGTATTACCTAGGTATCATTAGTTTAGCGACAAATGGCAATAGACTGAAAAGCCAAGATGAAATTGGTTTATTGCCATTTGTTGCTAAACCAATGATATTTAAGTAATACTTTTAATCGTAATTTGTTGATACATTCTATTTATTTACGTTAAATTAATTTTCATGTAATCACATTTTGTAATTAAGCTATTATTGGCAAAAGAACGCAAGAAAATTTGAATTTTCCGCGCTAGTGAAACATTCCACCTTAACACCAAAAACAATCAGCTCGTCATGTCATTTGTTTACTATTAAATAGTAATAGGTTTGTAAGTAAGGTTGTAAGTAAAAAATGTAGATAAGTTACAAAACACAAACAAAATAAATAATAGCTTTTATTAAAACACATTGGAATCAACAAGCCAATAAGAAGAATGTGTAAAGGACCCACATCAACAAATTATTCAAATCGGTAAAATAAATCACTCAAAATCCGCTCAAGTAGCCATTAGCATAAAGAATAGAAATATAATATTTAAAGTCTTAAAAATCCATTAGTAACTTACAACAGAGGTTTGAAACAAATAGACAATAAATCGTTTCAAAATCACTTTATTTATTGAATCGAAGCCTGACATTGAATGAAGCAATTTTAATCGACATTTCACACTGTGAGCCCTCGGCTTTAATAAATAGTCTGCGTTCGATTTGAAACCGTATCGATAGCGTAGTTAGTTTAAATTGGCTTAAAGAAAACACAAGTTTTGTGCCTTATTTTTGCTCCACTTTCTAAAGACTCTCATTCGATCAGATATTCCTATATGATTAAACAAAGTCGATTAAAGTACATAGGTACTTGATAATCAGAATTATTGATAATGATCAAATTAATTAACTAGGAAGTTTGTTTAATATTTATAGATCGAACTGTGTTACTTTTTGATATTTATTTATTATTCTCATATTGTTTTCGTTCAATTGGTATGGGCTGAGCAGAGTTCGAACCAAGGCACGTTAGTTTAGAAGTCACATCAGCTACCGCTGGGTCACAACCACTTCGTCTGTTGAAATTGAAAAAACAAAACACGGTAAAATTGCAAGTAGGTACATTTGTTAGCAATCTGACACGATTCAGATAGCCTGGTTCTCAGTACTAATGGGCTGCATAACGAATTACTTTGCATATCTCTTTGATCGGGTAAAACGTTTTGACCGGAAATCACATTGCCTATACGCACATAACATGCACCCACTTTATGTTGCGGTATAATTGACAAGTCACATTATGTTGGTAATAATTATGAGTTAATTAGGCTTTAGGCAGCTTGGTTTTATCCATGTGTCACACAATCGCTCTATTCGTTCCCAGACAATTCTCTGGTAGTTAAAGTACCCTATCTGCTATTCCAACATCTAAGGTCACACACCAAATGTCATCAAATTCCAAGCGCTGTGTGGTAACTAGCATACACACATACATAAATGCTAAGACATAACTAACTTTCGCATTTATAAAACCAGTAGCTGTGCCCCGAGGTTTCACCCGTGGATAAAAGGTACCCTATGTGTTAATCCAGACATATACGCTATATATCAATATTCCATCATCCAAATCCCTCCAGCCGTTGTGGCGTTTAGAGGAATTAAACACTCACACACACAAACTTCCACATTTATAATATTAGTAGGATAGGATTAGTAGGACAGTAGAATATGATAGAATATTAAGTCTCTACTTATACAATCATGATCTATCTACAACCTACATGTACCTCTCATGTAGACTTTTAGATCCAGGATCCGTGGTTAGTCCTACGGATCCTGGATGTCTAATATTTTTTTGTATTAATATTATATATTTTTTTCTAATTAGTGGCGTTACACCGTATTAATTTAGTAGAACACAACATTTTTATAATTTAGTTCCTCGTTTCCTATCCATTAGTTGCCTCAGACATTAAGCCTCCCCTTTCTAAAAGAAAAAGAGTTAATTTCCCGAAGTCCTTGTAGAAACTGCGTCCGTAAGCAGAAAAGAAACTAAGCAATTAACAATTAATTAAGGCTAGATGACGTCACAATTGCACGACTGTTGTCTTATTAAACGTGATGGGTGTAGGAGTCAAATTGAATTAGATATAGTCGTTGGGTATTTTCTTGTTTAGTATTTCTTAAAGTCTCTTGATTAAAACACATTGGGTGTTTTTTATCAGCTTTCGAGTTAACATTCCGTGACCATGGCGAATGCGACTTGGTCTAAACGTCGAGGTTAATCGAAATATGTCTTAACACGATTAAATCCTGTAAAAATAAATAAATATTTATAATTTATCAAAAATCACCCTAGTTTGTTGACAAATACCTACTTGGATGACATTATCAGCAATTATATATTTTTTCCAGTAATTTGATTTAAATATCAAATTGCTGAACCAATTTTTATGTTTCTATGGACGAGTCTGCAATTAATCTCCTCAAATAAAAAATAAAATTCTATTTGCAAATAATGGAGTATCGAGGAAACAATCATAAAAAATACAACCGAAGAGAGTCCTCCGTCTGAAAGTCGGTTGATAACGAAAATAAAGAAGATTTGTGTAAATTTTAAAATATCGAAGAAGAATGTGTAATAAAAAACTAAACCACTATTAGAACCAAAAACTTTGAATTGTTGAGTGATATCGCGTTCCTTTACAATCAAAAAATTTCTGTTCGTAAAAAATAAATTTAAAATCCTCAAAAACTTCTGCATGCAAAAGTTTCCGCTTTTAACGACTCAATGGTAAAAAGCTGTTTACTTTGTTACATCATATGTTTTAAATATTTCCTCACTAGAAAAACGTTTAATTAAAACAACGATATTTTTTTATTAAGAGCAAACCATGATTTTATTAGTAATACTCATACTCATACTCATACTCATACTCATTTATTCATAAACTATGTTTACACGTCACAAAAAGTCAATGTGATCTATTGTAGTACGTAGTCGTAGTGTATACAACGAGTATACATCTACCTACAGAATTAAAAAAATTAACAATAAATAATATAAAAAATTAAAATTAATATTATTACTAACTAGACTGGCAGCAGTGCAAGTTAAAATTAGTAATCTTTTAACTCACATAATACTTAATTAAAGAGTTACTACTTAAATACCTGGAATTATTTGAAGACGAATTTATTTACTAGAGTATAAAGTCCAATGTACGGATGCATCATACACCACCACCACTAACCACTACTAGCGCCACATTAATCGGCTACTTGCCTCTTGTATCCATCGATGCCTCCGCTGGTTCGCCCTCTGCGCCACCTCAATGCACTCCGTGACGCCAACACTGATTTCGGCTTTTCTTTTGACAAGTGGTCTGACATTGTTGCGGCAGTATTGACTTATTGTGAAAGCATGAGTGACCAATAGAGCAATACGGGTAGTCCCGATAGTAGTGACAGTGAATAACTTTTCTTATTTTTTGTTTAACTCTGACTTTATTTTATTTGACATTGTAATAATTCGTTGTAACTTTTTTTTTTCTTATTTAATACTTTGACATGTTATTGATTTCGTCGTTTTTATCACAATAAATAAATAAATAAATAAATTGGCTCCCAGTGGTTCTGACCAGGCCGTCGTTCCAACCAGTGGTGGGTACGCTACGTCTTCCGGCGCGTACCTCGAGAACTTTCTGCCCCATTTATTCAATTATAATTCACCAGGCTATTTTTTCTTCTCGCAGTCCACCTCAAGACAACTGGATGTGTACCAGGGTATTTTTTCTTCCCGTGGTACACCTCAAGACAACTGGATGTACCAGGGTATTTTTCCTTCCCGTGGTCCATCTCAAGATAACTGGATGTATCAGGGTATTTTTCCTTCCCGTGGTCCATCTCAAGATTACTGGGTGTACCAGGGTATTTTTCCTTTCCGTGGTCCATCTCAAGATAACTGGATGTACCAGGGTATTTTTCCTTCCCGTGGTCCATCTCAAGATTACTGGATGTACCAGGGTATTTTTCCTTCCCGTGGTCCATTTCAACATAACTGGATGTACCAGGGTATTTTTCCTTCCCGTGGTCCATCTCAAGATTACTGGATGTACCAGGGTATTTTTCCTTCCCGTGATCCATCAAGATAACTGGATGTACCAGGGTAATTTTCCTTCCCGTGGTCCATCTCAAGATTGTACCAGGGTATTTTTTCTCAGCTACCAGCCACGTATGTATCGTGCAACGCGGTCGTTGACTGCTGCCAGACACTACGTTGTAAGTAGCTACAACTAGAACCGTAACGTTTTGTAGCATTTTCATCATTTTTTTCCAGTTCTTGGTGACCATGTTATCTACTATATTTTGCACTAACTAGTTCAGATCTTCATAAAATAATAAAAAGGGTAAGCGACACGTGAGTGGCCACAGTATGTTACACGACATTCATAGGTAGGATGTATGTTTGTATGATATCTATATCGTAAAAAACAAGTACCATTTTATCCAATTCCAAGTAATAATCAGGTAGAGTGCCCTGTTTTGTAACCATGTTACTTCTTCAAAGGCAACAATATCACCGGAGGAAGGCCTTTGTTTATTTCCATGTAAATAAATTCTACCCTCAGAGGGCACTAATAAGATTTCCATAATCAGTTGTAGCCTTTGAACTTTTGTTTCTTTGTTCGAATAAAACTTACAACCTTTGATGAGTTAAATAAGAGGATAGAGCATTAAAAGTTAATTTTTCTGTATTTTCACTGAGTATTACAAACAATCTTCACTTTGGTATCCCTTTCCCTATGTATATAAAAACTAAATATATATCTACCGTTTGTTTGTATTTTACGGCGCACATCATGCTACAGCAACACCGTGTGACTTTAGTAGATAACACGCCAGTACGACACCAAAACCTTTTTCTACTAGAAAAATTGGTGTGTGAGTTACATTCTCACATCGATTAGGTATTTAGGCATTATGCCGCGTGACACATTTAAAGCTATTTCTTTTTTCAAACGGAAAAATGTGTACGTGGAACCAGATTTGAGCGGACCACTTTCAAGAAGCTTTTGCCATAATATCCTCCCTTTTTACATCTGCGGTTGGTATACAACGGTAACGTATCTCCTAATTCTTGATTTGCATGGCTTACAAAGGATTTTGAACTGTTTTAATAAGATGGAAACGCTAAGTACAACGACCTTCGGAGTTTTGGAACTTTGTAAAGTGGTGAAAGTTTAATTTAAGCGTCTGATAATCTTGTTTATCGGTCAACTTTCACCTTGGTACTTAGAAGAACAAGGCAACGTGGTCCCAGTTTGCGAATAGGACCACTCCATCCCTAAATAAGAGAAATATGATAAAGGAATGGTCAATAAAAATATAATAAAATTAAATGGTCAAATGTTAACCTATCCTTGATAATAAAAGAAATATTTAATACTAGCTGACCCGCCCCGGCTTTTCACAGGTTAATTAGTTTTACACCTTATCTCAATGTAAAGGAAGAGAGAAGGAAATGGGAAAAAGATAAGGGAAAAGGATGAATGAATGAAACGGTGAAAGGAGGCAGGTACTGGCACACCTGCTTCCTTTCACCTTCATCCATTCATCCTTTTCCCTTATTTTTCCCCCCCTCCCTTCTCTTTTTCCCATAGTACAGGATAGGAGTGGCTTTGGAGCTAATACTGAAGGTTGAATGTCTGTAATTTCTGAACCACAAAACAGACGTCCTTGAAATATTTACGGGACAATATATAAAACACCCCCTTTTCAACAAAAAGGAATTAATGAAATGGGACCACGCGTTGATGAATTAAAAATAAGTACACATTTTAACTTTCACCCCCTCTCCCGCGGGAACCGTGCTGAATTTCAGGATAAAAAGTATCATATAGCCTACCTTGGAGTATGAAGTCAAATCATACCAAGTTTCATTTGAATCCATCCGTGATATTGATCGTGATATTAAAAGAAAGGCGCGAAAAATCCTTAAAACATACTTTAATGAAACTATAACTTACTAACTGTATAAAGGTTTTTTTTATAATTTAATAAATAAAAGTTAAGTGGAAGAAGTTAAATGGTTCTTCCGCATCTATTTATAAGAGCTTGTATGTATAACCCCATTTTGCTGGCAGCCCTCCTATTATAATTTATTTTTTATGCCATACTTGTCAGTAAGCCGGCTTCTCACTAGGTGGACCGAAGATTTGATCAGAACCGCGGGGAGCCGGTGGATGCAGGAGGCAAGCCGCCGCTAAAAAGCGGCGCTCTATGGTGAAACCTATGTTCAGTAGTAGACGTCTTCAACCTACCTTTGTGACTCAAAGCAATTTTATTTGTAATGTGCAATAAAAATTGCATAATATTAGTAAAGACTTGTATTATGCAAGATTGTTCAGCAGGTATATAAACAGGCGTTACTAACAGAAGTTTCAATTACTAGAAATTAACACTTTTTTGTTACTTTACAGCCTAAAGGGTTTCTGACCTCGTTCCCAATTACCCTGTCCTATTTTCCCCAAAAACAATTTTCACAACAATAAATAATTCAGAATTTTTTTAAAACAACTCTCGAAGTTTCTGTTAGCGTTGAAACGGCCCGCAGTATAGAACATATTTGGAGCTGGCAACACTGCGAATAAATGCCACTGCATTACTTTTGGCAGGGTTGCCGTATGAGAAAAAGACGAAGACTGTGGTAGACATGCATTGTGTTCACGTTCCAAGTGATGGGTGAAAGCAATAAACAGCACTCGTACCAATATCAATGCTCATTTTAGTTGTTTTGTTTCTTTTATTTTTGTAAATAGCTTTAATGCTATCTTATGAAAAAAAATTAGGTAAACATGTATTTTTTAACATTTTATTATTATTATTTATGACTCGCTAATATTTTTAATTAATTAAATAAAATCTCAATTTTTATTTACATATCACGTGACCCATAAACGCTTATGCACAGCACGAGATGCTCTACGTAAGTACACTTTACCATCAATTTCATGTGATTTGATTGTCAAAGTAACATACCGGCTGTTCTGAGCTCAGTCTCATGAACGTTACCTACAGATAGCGTTAAAATAAATGGGGGTACCGGACTCGCATTTCAAATCAAAAAGAAATAAGTAACAACGAAAAAAAATAAATCACATTTCGTCAGTCATTCATTACTTATTATAATAATTAACATTTAAATTTTCAAGAAATCAAAATTTAACACCTATTTTCGCCACTATAAAAGTAGAGTTTATGCAAACTAGAAACTTTGATTTGACTGACCCTTGATAGCTTCCTTGTTTACTTACTTAAGATATCACGAACACGAAACGACCATCTAGGATTTCGCGCGTTATTGCCGACATTTAAAATTAAAATAAATAAACTAAAATAATGAGCCGGGCTGTAATTCCGGGAAATAATATTTTTGCATATATTTATGACGATTCTTATCAGTTTAAAACTGTTTTTGAAAATAAGTAGAAGACCCTATTATATTAATCTTATTTATGAAATACACAAAGACAACATCGCAGCCGCTTGCAGTCACCGTTGCGATCTCGACACTTTAGACTCACGAAACAAGCCCGCTGTCACCTTTCCTTTAGAGCCACCTCCATCCATACGCCTAAATGTAACAGCCCCGCTTGACATAGCAAGTAGGCATCGTCGAATGTAAATACAATTTATTTATTACACCCATTGATGTTTATACTCGCGGCGAGAGCGTGCCAACTTATGGCTAACGGATTAAATGGGTCAAATCGTTATGCCATACAGTTTTATGGCGGTTGTAAAAAGTTTGGGAATCGCACGCTGTTGGCGAAACGGCATTTGTGAGAGTAACGGTTATTTTTCGGGTGGTTCTGTTTCATACTTTTTTTTTATTGATTTTAATGCTTTTGTTTTAATTATATTTTTCTAAATTGAGATGCTTCGACATGCATTTTTCTTTTGTTAAAAAAAACGATGCAAATACAAATACAAATTTCTTTATTGTTTCAGTATAAAAGATACAGATAATAAATTACAACCCTGCCCTCTACTTTAGTATAAACTGTGTTGCAGGGGGCAGTGTCTTCCCTTATGGTACAAATAATTTTAATACAACAATGAAATTGTAAAACAATATTAAGTATAAAAAGGTAAAAACTAGATATCGAAAAACTAAGTAACATTTAGGTAAAAAGCTAATTTAGAATTACAATTTTGAACGTTTGGTGGTATTATAAATAAATAAATAAATATATATTTTTATATATATAATTATATTGTAATATATATAAGTAATTATATAGGTTGAATTGTGGGTTAAGAAAATGTTAAGTTGTCGAGTCGTGTGTGTTTACTGTAGTTAGGCACTTGTCAGTGAAGTTATGCCTCGGAGCAAGTGGGTAAAATGGAGTCATTTTTTTATCATTAACAGCCTGAAGACGTCCACTGCTGAACATAGGCCTCCCCCAGAGCACGCCACCTTGAGCGGCTGCTCGCCTCCTGCATCCATCGGCTCCCCGCGGCTTTCACCAGGTCGTCGGTCCACCGAGTGGGGGGCCGGCCCACGCTGCGTCTAAAAAAATGGAGTCAAATTATTTTAATCAATTCTGACTAGGAGCTTTTCCACATTTTCATAGTCTAATAGATGCAGCCATTCAATAACTAAGGGTTTAAATTTATGTGAGTTGAGTGCTTTAGTTTTGTATTTTGTGTTTATAATGTTGTATAATTTAGGGGTAATATGATTATAATGCCTTCACGCTACAGCACTTCTATATTTAGGAATAGGACAATTGTCAAGTCTCTTATTGGTGATGGGTACAATTGGAACTGTTTCTGCGTGATACCTTCTTAAACTCTGGTATATAAACAACTTTCTCACAGAAAGGTCTTTACATTTTTCATAAAGATCTGCAGTAGGATGTCTGAAAGGTAAGGCCATAATAACTTTAAGTAGAGCGCGCTGGGCACGCTCAACTTCAATAATGTGTGTCTTAGCTGCCCCACCCCATGAGCTAATACAGTAGCCAATAACACATTCACCAAGAGCTTTGTAGGTCTGCAGTAACAGTTTCTTGTCTGCCACTGGGCGATTCAATGAGATATCTCATTGCAGATTTAATTGGATAAAGCTTTATGGTTTATGTAGGGGCATATGGCAATTGCAAGGAATGCAGTTTTAGCATTTCACCCCCCTCGTGACGTGCGCACCTCAATCACCTCGCCTCCCCGACTAGAGTCATACGTTGTTTATTATAGAAACATCCGCGCAAATAAATTCGGTACACGTTTCTTGAATTTCATTCAGAATCCCGAATTGCCCTTTCTAAGAATTTAGGTAACCAAGTCATGATACATAGCACCACGCTATACCAACAGTGCACATTAATACCAACAATTTATATAGCAGGTTATATAGGTATCGTCTGCTTAGCCTAATCACTGAAGTACTTACTGCAACCACTTGATACAGCGAAGAGCCGTTAGAACTGTGAACGACCCCAAGCTCACCGACAAGCTAGAGCCTTTAAGTCTACGGCAAGATATCGGCTACTGATACGGCGGATAACTACATTATAAGGGAGCTTCAAGAAAAGTGAGTTGCTCCGGAGAGTCCTCTCTAAAGGTAGGCAACGCACCGGCAATGCCCTCGGTGTTGTAGAAGTCCATAGGCGGCGGTGACTACTTGCCATCAGGTGGGCCGCCTGCTTCTTCATCATTATCGATGAATCTCAATGAAAAAATTCAACAAAAGTTTTTTTTTAATAAGAAATCTCTAGAACATTACTACTGGGTGGCGCAAAAGTAAAGACCCTATTTGGTTCAGCTATAACATTTTTTCTAAATTAGAAAACTAGATTTAGGTTTTTTTAAATGTATATTTGTGCCATTAAATTTCGTACCATTAGGATTTAAAGATGATGTCTTTTAAATGGTGACCTCCAGAGTTGATACACATTTGAGCCCTATTTATGACATTTTGCATAACTTGCCGTAACACTTCCTGCGATATGTTCGTTATTTCTTGACGAATGTTTTCTTTTAGAGCTGCGAGAGTCTGTGGCTTGTTCACATACACCCGAGATTTCAAAAAACCCCAAAGAAAGAAGTCTGGACTGGTCAGATCGGGTGATCTTGCAGGCCAAGGCAAATCGCCAAAACGAGAGATAACTCGGCTTGGAAAAGCGTCCCTCACTAAGTCCATAGTGTCGCGCGCTGTGTGTGCCGTAGCGCCGTCTTGTTGAAACCAGATGTGCTCCAGCCCCAATTCGTCCAAACTGGGTATCAAAAACTCACGTAACATGGTTCTGTAGCGTTCTCCAGTGACAGTTATCGCATTGCCTCCAGCGTCTTCGAAAAAATAGGGTCCGATCACTCTGTCAACACAGATGCCACACCATACAGTAACTTTTAGTGGGTGTAGAGGTGTTTCTTGAATAATGCGCGGATTATCAGTGCCCCAGAACCGAGTATTCTGCTTATTGACATGCCCTGAGAGATGGAAATGCGCTTCGTCACTCATAACCAATTTTGAAGGAAAATCATCTTGCAAAATGTCATAAATAGGGCTCAAATGTGTATCAACTCTGGAGGTCACCATTTAAAAGACATCATCTTTAAATCCTAATGGTACGAAATTTAATGGCACAAATATACATTTAAAAAAACCTAAATCTAGTTTTCTAATTTAGAAAAAATGTTATAGCTGAACCAAATAGGGTCTTTACTTTTGCGCCACCCAGTATAATAACATGAATAGAGGTACCTACAACGCTAAGCCCAGCCAAAGCCTCCAAAGTAATCAAACTTCTAACTTCTTAACAAAGCAAAGGTGCAGAAATATATCAAAATGTAAGAAGTATTCAAAATTTTATACTCTCTTCAGAATTTAAAAAATCTCTCACAAAATAAGCTGTCAATATAAAATAAGTTAACGCCACGCCATATGGAAGTTAAGTTTAATGCACAATTTTCTTGAAACTCGGAATTTCTGCAACCAAATGAACCCTCATGTTCCACCTAGTTCATATTTGAACACTGTGCAGTGCAGAAACTACACAGAGCATGACAGTCTAATAGAAAATTGTTGCGGTCTGTTTCTTCTGCAATTTTCATGTGCTTGAGTTTTTTAGGCTGTGTTTAGGGTGACTATAGTGTGTACGGTAACATAATCGTTTCATATCGTGCTTTCTCGGCGATTACGCTGCCAAATGAGGTGTGCGGAATGTATTGTGTGCGAAAGAGACAAAGGAAATGGTGAAGAATGGTATAAAATGACTATTGATCTACTTCATTTGTTGTTAAACACGTCCGATTTGCTCTGAAGGGTGTTATGTTTACTCTGTTCTTGTGTTTTCGTTTGTAAATATTTTTATTTTGTTTCATAGCTGTTTGTTTTGATTTACAACTTTTCGTATGTGTGCTTTTAACAAATTTCTATATGATGAAATAGCGTTTCGAAAATAATAGGGCGTTTCGGTGATATGGACATTTGATTAAGTAGCTTTTCGATGCTATTGCTATAGCGTTGTGGGAATGAGCTTCGCTAAAAGCCATTTGGCTTTCGATATTGAGTACGAGATCCTTAAAGAAGAGAGAGGAGAGATACTAATAAACAAGGTAAGAGATAAACTGGAGTCTGATAAAATGATAAGCAAGCATGTTAAATTAAACCGTGCCTTCACAGAATAATAGTACTAGCGTAGTGTCATCATTTATCAGCCTGTGAGACAGTATTGAAAAGCAGGACTATCAAGAAATGTAAATATCCAAAAAAGTTTAACTAAGTTTAATTAGTTTAAAAGTTATGTGCACTGGATCGGAAAAAGTTCTAATATTAAAAGTTTGACTTCCATGCAGTAGTAAGTAGTTCCGAGTAAGTTAGGTACAGTCCAATCTTGGAACAAATCGCATCGGCGCCATGATGAATGGCCCACCTGAGACGGATCGATTTCACTTTACTCTTGGACTTTAGAGAAAGAAATCCTTACTTGCATTTCCCACGTGAATATCCAGTAGCTGGACTACTCACGCATTTTATCGGATCCTGTACTTGAATAATTGGTAAACGTTATACAAATCAATGGGAATACTTAAATGCAAATGCATATAATTATTCAGCCTTTGTAGTGTGGTGGTTGAGCAGGTCGGTTCATAACCCGGAGGCGGCGGGTTCGATTCCCGCAACAGGACAAATTTGCACGTAAAAAAAGCGAAAATACATGTTTCGTGTCTGGGTGTTGAGGGAGCATGGTCCTCGTAGTTCCTGGGTCCCTACATACAAGGAATCTAGTTAGGGTCCAGGATCTACGTATGTGATCGTTGGGCGTTAGTTATTTATTTATTATTCCTTTGTAGTCCATAAATACTCCCAGCACCAAAATGTATACAAATTTTTCGATACTGAATATATCAAGAGCAAAAAAACAAAGCAAAACCTACGATAGAAGTTTCACAAAACCTGTGTAAGAGACTCTTTGAAATTCAAAACTTCATTCAAAAACGTGCAAGCCTTAACAATAAAACGAGTAATGTGGAACATTAAAATCCGTTGAAAAGCGGCCGTAAGTACCACGAACCGTTTTACCAACAAGAAACAAAACTCTTCATACGCTTACACTATGTACTCTCAATAAACCGCAGGTTGCACATGTGTTGCATAAGCGGCAGCGGGTGATGGATTTATTTTAAAGTTGCTTGCAAGCCAAAAAGTGACTTGTGAAGTTTTCTTGGCATTTTTAAACCACTTATTATTTTCTTGTTTGATAGAACTTAGTAAAAATCTCTTTTAAAACCACTATTCCACACTTATCTCTATAGCCCTCAGTTCCTCGTTCGTTTGTCATTGTGAAACTCTTGTGAAGCCAACAAAAAGTCAACACACCATATGCCGTACGCTCATTGGTTGAAGACAGCCGATGATCAACAGGCAATCAATGAGCGTACAGTATTTGGTGTGCCAAGTTGACTAGAGTTTAACAAATGAACGAGAACGAGGAGGAAAGTGTTGCTTAGTTAAGTTGTATCTCAATAGACTTTAGTGCAGACGAGCATTAGTTTTAAACAAAATATGTCTAACTTTTTCAGGTAAGCGGAAAAAACCAATACGACGTCCTACTTCAAAGTTTTCTCACACGTTTTCTCATAAGTCGATATTTTCACGATGTTCAAATGATATAATAACAAAGACTAATTTGCAGTTTTAGAATACGCTACATCTCCTACACCTCACTCTCACCTTTACCCAGTACTCATTATAAACCTGCGAGACAAAAGCCCGGGTGCTCAAGTTCTATTATAATATAAAAAGGAAGGGTAGGATTTAGGACAACATGCGGCCACCCAAAATTGTGCTTTATCGAAAGCAAAAATAAATGTTTTAATTTAGCTAGCCCATTTATGTAATTTAAATGGGCGGGGCACATTGCAAGAATGGACAGAAGCTGTTGGACGAGAAGAGTCCTTGAATGGAGACCTAGGGCCGATATAAGATGACGAGGCTGACCACCACAGCGATGGGTGGATGACATCAGACGATACGGGGTAATGACTGGCTACAACAGGCTCAAGACCGCGGGGAATGGAGATGGATGAAAAAGGCCTACGTCCAAGACTAAATCACGAACAGGCCTCCGTGATGACGATGAAATGGGAAAACCAGGCCCTGTACCGCACACTTTTGCTTCGTGCAGGACGTGGACTACTATCTCCATCATAAATTATCTCAATTAGAGGTTTATTAAAAACTCTTGTTTTTTGTATTTAATTCCATACTAAGTTCTTGACATTGTCACCGACGAGCGAAGGATGTTTCAACTCGAGTTGATCATTCTTGATGTATGGTGGTATTGGTCAAGTATTGATACTCGCGTACAGATCATAATTTTCAACTGGCAAAACTTGACATGACCGTGAGTTCTAGAATTTCATAGATTTTTTCTGGACGGCGATTTTTTATTGGAGATCTATTTCCTCCAGAAGGGAGGAAGTTTATTATAATATTTTGTTTATTGTATTCAAAACAATTTATATTATATTTTTTATAATGTAAGATGGTGTTTTGTGCTGCTTAATATTTTACCAAAGAATATGAAAGCCTTTCACAGAATTGGCATCGGATCTGGGCTTCGGTTTATTACCTACGTTTTTCAGCGATCACGTTTCATCTCAACATAAAATATTTATAGTTTATTGACACAAATAAAACATTTATTATCACCGATGTGGGTCTCCGCGTGAACAAATACCTACTACACCTTCGTATCTTTACATCTTTTTTATGTTCTTGCAATACAGAAAAGTAAAATTTTGTAAATATAAAATGGGACATTTATTATGTCATAGACACGCGCAACTAAGTCGTGTGTTTCTAAATCCATTTTCATCACAGTTGCTCGTAAAGTGGCTCCGCTGCCACCGCTTTTAGAACCAAAATCCAAGAAGTTTTGACGTGTGCTTTTTACTCTAAATTACCATACACGTTATAACATGATAACCCGATTCAGTTAAGTTTGTATCTCACTGCAAGTTAAACGTACATTTTTATCGTTTCGTTTCGGTCTAGTTCAAGTTCCAGTTCACGTTCCAGTTCACGTTCCAGTTACGGTCCAGTTCCAGTTCACGTTCCAGTTCCAGTTCACGTTCCAGTTCCAGTTCACGTTCCAGTTCCAGTTCACGTTCACGTTCCAGTTCACGTTCACGTTCACGTTCCAGTTCACGTTTACGTTCCAGTTCCAGTTCCAGTTCAAGTTCCAGTTTACGTTACAGATCCAGTTCACGTTACAGTTCCAGTTCACGTTCACGTTCCAGTTCCAGTTCACGTTCCAGTTCACGTTCACGTTCCAGTTTACGTTCCAGTTTCCGTTCTAGTTCCAGTTCTAGTTACAGTTCCAGTTCCCGTTCTAGTTCCAGTTCCAGTTCCAGTTTTCAACTCTGTTTTATTCCTCGCAACTTTGATGAAAAACGTCGTATGACATGACATGCGTGTGCAGTGATCAACTTTGCACACTTATATCATAATGTACTATTTTATAACAGGACAAGTACTTATACAGAACTACAGGCGTCCCACGGTAACAAACCCATTGTGTTCTCATGAACAGAGAAAATACAAAATTTAATCACTTGACACGGCCAGATTTTTTTTCTTATATTTTGGCTCCACACATAGTGTATTTAGCCAGGGTCAAGTATTGTAATTTTTCATCGCTAGGCCACCCTCGGTCTATCAACATGTAAACAAAGCTAATGACATCATTATTGGTATACAGTAGCTTACAATTACTAGAATATTGGCCGCATAAAAGTGGCATTAAAGACGTGATTAAAGGCTAAAGATGTAATAAAGGAGCCTAATGTCTCTAGGACATTGCGGACAAATAGTTTGGAAATGAAAAAGGACTTTCATACATACAAACTTAGATAGAGAGAAATTTCTTTATTGCATAAGAGTAAACCAAGTACATAGGCGAACTTAATGCTTAGTAGCATTTTCTTCCAGTTAACCTTTGTGTAGTGTGGAACGAGTGGTATAGTGCTGGTTGAACAAAGAAAAAGAAAAGATTACCCAAATAAAAAAAAAACAATACGAGGTAGCTATAGATAACAACAATAGAATAGATCATATAAAGTTTAAAAAAAAATCCATGGTACAATTATAACTTTCTTAGAAATAAATAAATACATATGAATAAATTAAAGTTAATCCATTTCACATCCGAAGTCTCAATATTCATTAATTAAAACAAACAGAAACAAATGAACCTTAATTATAGATGACAGTTTTTGTTGATGATGATTGTGTAAGAGGAGCAGGTGGGGCGGTGGTAGACCATACTCCGCCTTCTTAATTGTGATACTTATGGCGCATTCTTTCTGAAGTATTTTTTGGTAGAAGTAAAAAACTCCAACAAAACAGATACCTACCTCATATTGTATTATACGTTACTTAAAATTCTGTGTAAATTTTACGAAGCCTGTTTAGCCGTTGCTGTCGAAAACTACAGTCAATAACTGTGGGCTTAATATATTAAACACTACTAAAATCATGTGTACGAGTATTCGGTATAAAGTCTACTGCAATGTGTGAAATGTGTAAAATGAAAGTACTCAAACAGTTTTGGGGTTTTCATTATTCTGCAGATTATTAAAAGTTTTCGACCACATCTGTTCTATTTGTTAGGTTTTGGACTCTACCACAGCATTCACATTCGTTGGGTATCCGAAAAAACCTCATTTATAGTTTGTAATTATGTAGTTGTTATAACCAAACCCCCCAACCCTAACTATTAAAACATTACCTTTGCCAGTCCTAATCTTATGAGCTTCCTTGGAAAGCCACGCCAGCGTCTGCAGTTTAACTAGGTAGATAAACAAACTATTTGTGAAGTTTCCGGGCTCAAAGAGAATGTTCATTATGACATTTCTGAAGCCAAGTCTGTATAAAGTGTTACCTGCATGAGAATGCCATGATGGATGCGATTTTGGGAATTTCATTTCGTAAGGTACACAATCTTTCTAAACATAGTAATTTACAAGTTACAAGCCTTTCCCGTTTTGTTATAATGTGGATGTAGTCTATTGAATGCTATATTAACAAACGTTGAATATTTACTTTGACTATTCAATGTCAAAGAATGTCAGCTCGCCTTTGTCAATATTTTGAAGTTATTACTACCAACCCCCACTAGAGCAGAGTAGATGGTAACATCTTAGATCGCCACAGACCACGGTACCATCTACATCAGTTCTGAGCGATACTCATCATCATCATCATCATCATCATCATTATCATCCTGAAGACGTCCACTGCTGAACATAGGCCTCCCCCAAAGAGCGCCACTTTGAGCGGCTGCTTGCCTCCTGCATTTATCGGCTCCCCGCAGTTCTGACCAGGTCTTTGGTCCACCTAGTGGGGGACCGACCTACGCTGCGTCTTCCGGTTCGTGGTCGCCACTCGAGAACCTTTCTTCCCTATCGGTTGTCAGTTCTACGAGCAATGTGGCCTGCCCACTGCCACTTTAACTTGCTAATTCTCAAAGCTATATCGGTGACTCTGCGGATCTCTTTATTTCGGATCTTGTCTCGCAAGTGATGCTCAGAGCATAGCTCTCTCCTTAGCTCGCTGCTCGAGTTGGAGCTTACTCAGCAATATTAGCTTTTCTTAATCTGAATATATTGTGTTGTTCATCACATCAACTAATGTTATTAATAACCAGTCGAATTCTACGTACCTACTATTAACCAAATCTCAACCATGTACCGTGAAGTTCACAATTTAGTATCCACTGCGGTGGCCAAGTCATTTGTACGAATGCCGTCCGCGATTACCTCGCACCGCGTCCTGGGAGCGCGCCAACTGTACTGTAGCTGTTTGGACGTTTGGAGAACTTGGGAACGTTATTAATTAGTTGTTTTGGTCATTGTGTTAACGAACGGGGTTCGAAGGCTGCGGTCGAAACTAACAGGTAGGTTTATGAGGAGTTTGTGTTCGGAAACTGTGGAACATCTTGAAAGTCTTATAAACAGTTCAAAATTTCTAAAAAGGTGGCGGTAGTGAAGCTATTTTGCGTTCCACTGGTCTTTAGTTCAGATGCTGGGTTAAAATTCTTGGTTAAGAAGAACATGATGCAACCAGAGCTTGGTGATAGAGCATTTTTTGAACTTACCTAGCTAAATGTCACCTTTAATTTAAAATTGACAAGCATGTGTATTCCAGCAGCTTCCATAATGATCAATTTATTGCCAATGGTGCTCTTTGATGATCATAATTATCATCATCAGCATGACGACGTTCACTGCTAAACATAGGGTTCCCCAAAGAGCGTCACTTTTGAGCGGCCTTTGGGGAAGCCTAACTACGTCTCCGTGCCATAAATAATCACTGTGGCAACACACACCAGTTGAAAACATTTGTTTTCAGGCACTGAGTTTATCAGTTAACAGGTACATGTATTTTAGACTAGATTAACACAAAGTTGCTAATCTTATCAATCAAGTAAACGTAGTGGAAGATTACACTACACTTTGAGGGTTGTTCGGTAAAGGACTGATAATCCTTTAAATACCTCGCATCCTATAGATATGGGCTAAGTAATGGTAACAGGTCTTAAGTCATAAGGGAATCTAAAAACGTACCATTATTAAAATTAGTTAAACATAAGCTTATGCCATATTAAAAAAAGCTAGACATCGACAAGTGATGGGTAAAAAACTTTTAGCAATGATTCGCAGAATGTATGAAACTAAAAGAGCTTTTAATCCCCTCAAAGTCTTAACTTTGACTTGACTTAACGACAGTTGTCTTATGACAGCAGCTGGAATTGACGGTTTAACGTATCCTCCAAAGCACAGAGTAGTTTTCAGTTGTTAATGCCACTTTTGTAGCGGTTACCCATCGAACTAGTAGACTGCAGCAAACGTTGCTTCGAGAGAAAGGCTAGTCAAGCGTAGCTATTGATCGCAACAAATGCAGAAATGTATCCTCTTCCACCACTGTATAGCTTAAGCTGCATTCTTGCACACAAAATAAATATACAGTTTAGAGTTAGACTGTACTACTATAGTAGCACAAAAGATAAGCTGTTATATTCATTTGGCAGGCTTGCCACGCAGACTTTTGCACACAAATAACAAGATCAAACAAAAAAAACCTTTTACCAACACCTAAAGGTCAAGCACCTATCTTCCATCAATTGTGCCACAGCGAAGGTATCTCCAAGGGCTCGTCTAAATCCCATTGTGCGAGATTACTCGAGTCGCGGAGACTTAACGCAACTTCTACCCTCAACCCCTCATAAGGGCAAGGAAAAATTGCTGGCCATTTTTGTGAGACCATGACATTAACTCGTGATGTATCATTTTAGAAAATCGAAACAGCAACAATTTTTTTGGGTTGTGTTATTTGGATTACCGTGGGGTAATTTTAGAATAATACCTACTACTGGATTTTATGAGTTGGTGTAAACTAATGGCGTTTAAATAATTCCCAAAAACTGCAATTACCTTAAACATTGAATTTAACAACACTATTTTTTTAACGAACTATATTAAGTACATTTTGTGTAATAATGGCGTCACACTATTTACTGTATTCATCCGCCGTTCACCATTATGATATCTACCAATTCAATACCACAACCAGTTTTAGGCTTAATATAAAATTCAACAAATGGAGCAGATTCAAAATAGCTGCGTTAAAATAAACGGCGGCATGACAATATTCATAATAGCTGATAAACAAAGCAGGTAATGTTCTAAAACAAATGACTGCTGACCGCGAACGCTCTAAATCTCTACAGATTATAGGTACCATCAACAAAACAGTCATTGTCAGACTATTATTGTGACTATTAGTGTAATTTATAATTTTACATCTCTATTATAAGGTAAGTAGGTCCTTATTACCCCCAAATGGGGCTTGTAGGTAACCAATTAGCGCTCTAGGGTAATAATGTAGCTAGAAAAGCCCTAGGGCGGTAAGTAATTAAAAAAAACTCTTCACTCTTTCAAAAAGTTTGCGTACATCTAACCATCATACTGGCAATAGACATCATGCATTCAACCCAATGACAAAAGAGGTCGCTTCGCTATTCAGCCTTGTCTTCGTATGAGTATAATAGTCATCAATTTTAAATACCAAACGGCGAAGCTTAATTTCGTTCTTGAAAAAAAAATTTTAAAAAAAGATGAAAAAAGGAGGGAATAGAAAACTCCACGGCTGCCTATAACAGATTGCAGTAACACTCGGAACTCTAAATTAATATAGTTTTGCGTGATTTTGCACTGCGCACTGTTAGGGTTACGGCCCTCGCAGCAGAGTGTGGAACTGGCGGCAATAAATAACATCTAAATATGAGAGTAGAGAATAAAAGATAAATAGTAAAACAACTCTGTATGCTGTAAAGTTTTCTATTAAAGTGACGTACATAGGCAGGTATCAAAAGGTAGACAGAGAACATAAATTATTTTTAATTTCATTACTACTATCAAAAAGGCTTTACTAACACGCCCCCTTAATTTATGCTCTCAAGGCCTATTCAACGTACCCCCTAAGTTACACATATATTATCTTTAAGCCCTAACCCTATCATGCATCTATAATGTTTGCACTTAGGCAAAGCTTTCGTTAATATATCAGCCGTCATATCATTTGTAGAAATGTATCTTAAATAAATGTCCTTATTATTCTTTAACACATCTCTAATAAAATGGTACCTTATGTCTATGTGCTTACAACGAGAATGGAGAACTGGATCCTTAGCTAGCGCAATAGCACCCTGATTGTCTGCATATAAAGTAATTCTAGCATACCTGAGTAACCCAATTTCAGTAAGCAGACTGTTCAGATAAACCGCTTCTTTCATGCATTGTGATAGGCTAACGTACTCTGACTCACAAGAAGAAGTTGAGACACATCTTTGTTTCTGTGATTTCCACGAAACGCACGCACCACCTAAAATGAAAGCATATCCGGAATATGAACGTCGATCTAGTTCACAACCTCCCCAGTCTGAATCTGAGTATCCTATCATTGACTCACCAGTCTTTTTAAACGAAAGTCCGTAATCGTGTGTTCTCTTCAAATATCGCAACACACGCTTTGCAAAATTCCAACTCATGTCATTCGGATTTTCATTGAATTGTGCTAATTTTACCACACAATTCATAATATCTGGTCGACTTCCCGTTGCCAGGTACATCAAGCTTCCTATGAGCTCTCTATATCCACCTTGTGTATTATTCACAACAGACACATCAATTTCACTTTTGGAGTATATTAATTTTTCATTCGGACACAATGGAATTGCAACAGATTCCTTGCATTTTTCCATTCCATAATCCTGTAATAATTTCCAAATATATTTCGTTTGTGACAACGTAATGACACCTTTATCTCTGACAATGTCAATACCGAGAATATATTTGGCATGTCCAAAGTCTTTTAGTTCAAACTCTTTGGATAATTCTTTCTTAAGGTTAAATGTCAGGTGTTGCTAAGCACCAAAATCCGCGCGATGGCGCTGTTTCCCCGAAAACATGTTTTTATATATTTTACGATAAATAACAAGAAATAAACTCATTTTAAGTTATTTTGCGGGTTTTTGATTGTATTCTTAGCATATATTAGACATAGTTGAACCTAGTAATACCTACACTTTTGAGTGTAAGTCAATCAAAATCCAATTCCTGTATAATGTAATCGAATAACGCACACATAAGCAGAAAGTAAAACTGAAGTTAGTGTATTGTGAAATTGGCCACATTGTCAAGCTTCTAAATGGCGCAGTTGTAACATTGGTAGATTTGCAATCGTGTAACTCGAGTTCGAATCTCAATACTCGTAGTTTTATTTTGCTATAACTTTTAAACATTATATATTGGCTATCTATTGCGCTGAGTAATAATATCAATAATTGCTATTATTAGGTAAAAATTTAGCTTAGTGTACGCAACGTACTGCACTAGATTGAAAAGTAAAATAAAAGTCCAGATTACATTCAAAAAGATTTATTTTCAATTATTATAAATCTATACATTTAGCATTTATTTTTTACTCTTCTCAGTAAGATTTTTGGCAGCACGCACTTTTTATAAAATGATGATTTCTGGACCATCTTCTCAATAAAATCTTCGTCTCTTGGTATTTCTAACACAGTGATTGGTTGCACTGGTGAAATGAAGCACACAAAGTAATATTTCTGCATTTTTGTCACCCTTAGCCTGGCCTTGTACCTGTAATCCAAAGAATATGAATATTTATTTCAAACACATAAGATTTTATGCATTACCATAAGCTAGAACATAGAAAATGTTTCGCCACCAAGTCTTTATTTTTACCCAGCTATGCAAGAAGGTTTATGTTTTCCGAACATATTTCTTTCGTATTACCACTTCTCATTTCTATAGCCGCATAATGTCTTGAGTAGGTATATAACAATTGACAAAACATTATATTACATTATGACATGTTTTTACTTATTATTTATTATATAGAGGTACTACACTTTTTTGCCAACACCATCAACATTTTTTTTCATCATCATCATCAGCCTGAAGACGTCCACTGATGAACATAGGCCTCCCCCAAAGAGCGCCACTTTGAGCAGCCGCTTGCCTCCTGCATCTATCGGCTCCCCGCGATTCTGACCACTTCGTCGGTCCACCTTGTAGGGCCGACCTAAGCTGCGTCTTTCGGTTCATGGTTGCCACTCAAGAACCTTTCTTCCTCATCGGTTGTCAGTTCTACAAACGATGTGGCTTGCCCACTGCCACTTCAACTTGCTGATTTTCAAAGCTATATTGATTACATTTTCTGTACTAACGTAATATTTTCCATTTGTATTCACACTGCATATCCAAATATCCACATCCACATACCTGGTAATAATAATTGTGATCTTCATTCATTTTCAGTCTTCCATCTATGAATAAAGTGGAAAAACGTTTTTTTCCTTGGTAACCTGAAACACTACTGAATTTCTAACCTCTAACTAGGTACCTATGGTAGGCTTAGATTTTTTGCGATGCATCTGCCCGTCTGTAAAAAAAGAAATAAGTAAGTAGGGACGAAGCACTCGGAATCTAGGATAGTCTTTGTACTAAAAAAAATAGTTCTATTTATGTGTATATAGGTTCAACACTTACGAAACATCTTCGCCATGGAAACGCTTGAGCTGAGCATGAACCCATTTTCGGTTACTTTTAGCCAGAATATCCGTGAGTTTTATACTCGATTGTGATAAGTTAGGTGTATTCATTTTTCTGTTCAGCAAACTTACAAAATACAAACAGTATACCTAACCTAAAACAGACGACAGACTCTGAATCTGTGTTGCCAGTGCACAGCGGTCAAAAAGTTTCTTGGATCTTGTATTTGCCTTTCCTGATAAAAGTGATACAGCTTGCAAAACACTTTTCTTTGCTGATATGAATGACATTTTCAAAGGAAACGCGTCTACAATAGAAATTATACGTAATCTCTATGAAAATTTCCAATAGTATACAATCAGATAAATAGCGGGGGTGTAACGGTATAATTATCATAAGTAACTCAAAATGTACACTTGGAAAGTTCTGGCAGCACTGAGTTGAATACCTCACAGTTTGAATTATTTTGTTATTACGATTTTGTGTTACACGGACACGGATCGGCAACGTCGCGCGCTGCGACATAGCGCCGCTCTGCTCTCGCAAAGTAATGTGTACTTGCTTACACCATGCACAAACTGACAACGTCGCACGCACAATGCACCACTACAAATGTAAAATTTGTCGAATTTACTAGGCTAAAATAATATACTTCCTAGCTATTATACAATAATGTTATTGATTTTGCGGATACACAAGCCTAAATAAGGGCTATGTTAAGTTATGGCGACTTTTAAATCACACCAGGAACTGAATCTAAGTCAAGCAAAGTTTGTATGGGAAACGTTTAACCTTAAAGTCGTCAATGTGAACTCTTTTGTTACATGCTATCAAAATGTCATCAACATAGACCAAAACAAAAAGTTTTGTTCCATTCTCCTCCTTAAAATACAAACAAGGTTCATTTATGGAAGCCTTGAATTTCATTTTAATAAGTTTTTGATCCAGCATTATGTTCCATTGCCGCCCCGCCTGTTTCAATCCGTACAATGCCTTTTTTAATCGGCAAACATCTCCTCCGGCTTCAATATCCTTTAACATCTTTTCGGCTTTGTCTCTAACAGTTAAGTCTTCACTCTGGTTTCCTGAAATGTTCAAAAGACAATTCTTAAGCAATTGAGGAATTTTCATGTAAATTTCTTCTTCCAAAATTCCATTTAAATACGCTGTATTTATGTCCAATTGATGAATTTCCATGTCCATTTCCACTGAAAGAGCAACTAACAGTCTCACTGATTCAAGTCTCGCCACAGGAGCAAATGTACTATGATAATCAATACCATACCTTTGGCTAAATCCTTGTGCTACTAATCTAGCTTTCTTCTTTTCAGTTTTATCTGGATTTAACTTTGTAGTTAAAACATAGCGACATCCAACAATGTCACGATTTGCCGGTTTCTTAACAATATCCCAAGTTCCATTCTTCAGTAAACTTTTGACTTCGGATAAGATAGCCTGTTCCCATCCATACCTCTCATTACTAGAAAGGGCTTGTTTTAATGTAACTTCTGTAGCACCTGCAAAATCTTGACAGTCGGTAAACTCATCCGGGTCTGACGATACACCTTCGCCCTCACACGGATGTTGTGGTACCTCTTCTTCTCTTTCTGAAGTTACTTCAATCAATTTGTAAATTTTCTTCGGACGACCCGTACCACTTTTATCTAGGCGTGGTCTCCCTGGAGCTCTCTTGTATATCTTTTCTGGTTCCTCATGCCTTATATCCGGTCCCATATCACCACTTTGAAGAACATCACAGTGTGATTCGATATTTGGCATTAATGGCATCGTTGATTCAATACAAGAATCCACACAAGTATGCTCACCATCGGGTCCTACTTCATCAGAATTACGATCAGAAACTTCTGCCGAAGTAATCTCTATTTCCGCATACGTAGGTTGCATTTTTAAAGGAGAAAGACATTTTTCAATGTTTAGCGGATCTTTTATAAAATTATCTTCCAAACGATTTCCGCTTTGATGAAATCTAACATCTCTCGATATTACGATTTTCTTGTCGGTAGGAATCCAAACTCTATATCCCTTGACATCGCTTGGATAACCAACAAAAACACCTTCTTGACTCCTTTCTGCCAACTTACTTTTATTTGGTTCTTTATTTAAAAAATGTACCTTAGTTCCGAACTTCTGTAGGTAATGTAACTTGACAGGTCTGCCATACCATTTCTCATACGGTATGTCTCCTCCAAGAGCATTCGATGGACATCGGTTTCTTATATGACAAGCCGTCACCACAGCATCTGCCCAAAAACCCGCCGAAAGACCTGAGGATATAAGCATGCATCTCGCCATTTCGACTAATGTCCTATTCATCCTCTCAGCAACTCCGTTTTGCTGAGGAGTCCGAGGAGCTGTCAATCTTCTACCGATACCTTCGTTCTTCAAATATTCATCAAACTCTCGATTGCAATATTCACCTCCGTTGTCGGATTGCAAATATTTTATCTTTTTACCCGTTACGTTTTCAACATAATTTTTGTAAATTTTAAAAACAGTAAAAACGGAACTTTTTTGTTTCAATAGGTACACTTCACACCAACGTGTACTATCGTCGATAAAAGTAACGAAATATTTAGCGCCGCCTATTGCCTGCGTATTAAAAGGTCCGACCACATCTGAATATACAATCCTCAAAACCTCATTACAGGGTCCGTTTGATTTTGAAAATGGTAACGAACTCATTTTCCCTCTCGCACACACGTCACAGTCATGCAGCTCATGCTCATTTATCCTCTGAGTTTTTATACCAGCTTTGGTCAAAACTCTTAATAAATCCCTTGCATTTAAGTGTCCCATTCGTTCATGCCACAACCACACATTATCCTCCGACACTACTGATGCAGATTCATTCTGTTCCCTAACGTAATATAAATTACTTTTACGATCCGCAACTACTACAATTTCCCCATGACAATTTTTTACTATGGCCTCATCCTTAGTAAACATTACAGTATGAATGGTTCTCGGCACGCCGCTTCCCACGATGGCGCTCTGCGCCTGTACCGGAGTTTCACTACGCCGCTCGACAGAAATCCTATACATTGCGTCTCGTAACGCCGCGCCACGCCTCGTAGGCATTCCCGTAACGACGCGCACGCATATTATTCAGTTCCGTAACGCCGCTCCATAACTTAAGGGGCAGTCATCATCAAAATACGTCCACTGCTGAACTTAGGCCTTCCACACAGAGCGCCACTTTGAGCGGCTGCTTGCCTGCTGCATCCATCGGCTCCCCGCGGTTCTGACCAGGTCGTCGGTCCGCCACTCAAGAACCTTTCTTCCCCATCGGTTGTCAGTTCTACGAGCGATGTGGCCTGCGTAACTTTAGTAAGAGGCAGTATCTGGAGAAAACTACCAAATCTGGTAGTGTGTAAGAGAACACGAGTATTTTGCTATTTGTTAAGCATCTTAGAAACAGTTGTGAAATTTTCATGGGTTCAATTTTATCAAGAGGTAAAAAGACTTAGAATTTTTCCACTTAATATGGAGAATTATTTAGTAGGTACTATATTATCTGATCCTCACACCGCTACCCCGAATTATAAACCCGAAAATACCACAGAATCGGACCATATTAAAATCTTACAAATATAAATCGAAATACAAAACAAAACAAAAATAAATAAACTCGACATCTTATTTGTCAAAATAATACTTAAAGGTCCTCACATTTATGTGTGCGTAGTATGGTGGGCGCGCACAAATCTGTGACAACAATCACCAAACTACAACAAATCCAAAGGCTGGCTTGTGCCCTGATCAGTGGGTATATAAAAACGACACCTTCGGCAGTTTTGGACGTTATTCTGGGTCTGACTCCCTTGCACCTGCATATACAGTGCAGGAGGCAATGGCATCAGCTCTCAGAATATAATCTATAAACCAGTGGAAAGGCAATTCACCTGTCACTACTCATAGCAGAATCTTAGAGAGAGCGATAAAAATCATCCCAGAAGCATAGCATAGTACTGATAAAATGACCAGCACACACCTTGACGGTAAGAGGCATGAGCTGATTACGGAGGAGAGTGCCCTGGAAAGTCTCTCACCTTCTTAGAACATATACACAGATGGTGAAAAAAATTAAAAACAGGGGCAGGTTGTGGCTATCATTAACCGGAACTTGGGATCTCGGACTCCAAGGCCCTGCACAAATACACCTCTCCGATTCAAGCAGAGAATATGTGTCTATTACTGGCCGCTAGAGCACTCCTGTCATTGAATGCGATAACTGTCCCACAGCGACTAAGTGAGAAGGAAATTCTCATTTTTACCACTGATAGCGCAGCAATAGTCTATACACTCACAAAGCCCACAACCAGGTTGAGAGTCCTAGCAAAGTGCCACGCAACTCCACAAAAATTGTCTCACAAATGCAGAACAATACTAACATGGACGAAGAGCCACGGCTCATGCCCAGGTAACGTTAAGGCGGACCTTCTTGCCAGAGAAGAAACCGAGAAAGAAGTTAATGATGATGTTGTAGGCCTCTGCAAATCATCAGCGATGGAAGTGCGGGACTCATTGCGTCAGCACACTGAAGAAGAGCAGCAAAAAATCTGGGATAAGAAATAAGACTGCAAACATGCAAAAGCTGTTTTTCCGACCATTAACAGGAGAATCACTAATAACTTGCTAAAGTTGCAACGGCAGGATCTTCGGCTTATAGGTCTCATCACTGGCCACTATAATTTGAACTACCATCTATAAAAGACCGGAGCCACGGATAGCCCCTTATGCAGAGGGTGCTTGAAAGAGAACGAGACTATGGAACACGTGCTGAGATAATGCATAGCTACAGAGAAAGCCAAATATACATCAGGAATGCTAACACAAGAAGACACACAATATTCTACCCAAGAAATTTGGAATGCCTCATCATAATCATCACTCCATCACCCAACATCAGTGCCACTGGAGCAGCTGTACCAGCAGCCAGCCACACTCCACTATTTTACGGAGCTGGGACGGCTCGGGTAGATGCTGGCAGAGGGAAATGTACGATACACCCCAAGCGGGACGTCAGTGCAGGACTTATCGCCCCCATGTAGAATAAGAATAAGTATTAATATCAGTGAGGGTTTGTATAAATAATTCTTGATATTAAGTGGAAAAATTCTAAGTCTTTTTACCTCTGGATAAATTTGAACCCATGAAAATTTCACAACTGTTTTTAGGACCCTTAAAAAATCGTATTCTCCATCACAATACCAGATTCAGTAGTTATTTTTTCATCGATTTTTTTAAATCGGGTTTTTAAACAGTGTTTATGGCAGCCCCATCGTAGCCTAATACATATATATACGCTCCTCACAAACTAGGTTTTTAATAGGCTTGAATGACGCGACGATCTAGTCGTTCACCTGATGTTAAAACACACGGCCGCCTATATCAGCAGTGTCACTAGGAACTTTATAATAATAAAGTTTCGCATGACACTGCACTGTGCACGTCACCCTGTGATATCACACCCTGTAATTCATAATTAATCATACTATATAATAATTTAACGTATTTTTCGCCAAAGACTGCCCCTTAAGTTAAGGAGCGGCGTTACGAAACTGAATAATAGGCGTGCGCGTCGTTACGGGAATGCCTGCGAGGCGTGGCGCGGCGTTACGAGACTCAATGTATAGGATTTCCATCGAGCGGCGTAGAGAAACTCCTGTACAGGCGCAGAGCGCCATCGTGGGAAGCGGCGTGCCGAGAACCATTCTACAGTATAACCTTTATCTGTAATCCTTGCCACTGAAATTAGGTTACATCGCAGATCGGGAACGTACAATGTGTCTGGCAATTGAACATTTGTTTTGGACTCACCTTTATATGCAGACAGTGTGACCATACCTTTACCTTCAACTTTTGTGGTCAAGTTGGAAGCTAAATTTAATTGACTCGATGACGGTAACAAACCCTCCACAAATTTGTTTACGTCCTTACATAGATGTGATGTACACCCGCTATCTAAGATCCAGTTTCCATTTCCGCTGTACACACCATTACATTGATCTGTAACACAATTAAAAGAATCAAAACTGGTATCAAAAGATGTTTTACATGTATCACTATCTACAACGTACTTTGCAGAATCTTTTTCTTTGTTTTCCGTGCATTCTGATGCTTTATGTCCAACTTTATGGCATTTGAAACATTTAAACTTGAATGTTTCCCGTTGTTTATTAAACTTCTTTTTTCTCAAATTCTCTTTCGCGATCATTGCTTTTTCTTCAGATTTGTGCCTCGAACAGTACTCTTCAACGATTTTGATTTTCAGAGTTTCAGGATTTGGAATTTCATCTCGGGACTCTATTGCACATCGAAAATTATCAAACTCTGTAGGAAGACTATAGAGCAACATTATCGAAAATAGGTCATCATGAATTTCTACATCCATTGCACTCAGTTTATCCTTTATATCAAAAAATGTTGAAATATGTTCGTAAAAGTCGCCAGGCTCGGTGAATCTCATCATCGTCAACCTTTTCAACAAAGTAGCCTTTTTCGCTGGTCCTTTTGATGCATATATGGATTCTAGCTTTAACCATACCTCTCTGGACGTTTTGCACCCTCTTACATGCCGTAACTCACCAGGAGACATACTCAGGATTAAGTCAGCTCTCGCCTTGGAATCTCCAACAATCCATGCCTGCGCTGCTCTTTCCTCCGTTGGTTTTTGTTTACTACCATCCACATACCCAAATGCATCATTCTTGATCAGTAAAGCCTCTGCTTGTACTCGCCAGCTCTCGTAATTTTCTCTGGTTAAAACTTCAATCGTTCTTGTTGTAGCCATTTTAACCATTCAATAAAATTACCTCAGCTCAATGTTTTCTTCAGCACTTCAGCACAATCTTTTTAGCAAATTATTTTTCAGCAATGACACTCACTACAATGCTATAGTTTTCGCCTTTCGTCCTGGGCCCGTAACCAATGTTAGGGTTACGGCCCTCGCAGCAGAGTGTGGAAGTGGCGGCAATAAATAACATCTAAATATGAGAGTAGAGAATAAAAGATAAATAGTAAAACAACTCTGTATGCTGTAAAGTTTTCTATTAAAGTGACGTACATCACAGATATCTACTATACTAGTCAAAGACAGATAGGACAGCTCTATATCATCGACAATTAGTTCCCGTGTCTCCACGAAACGCTGGTGTCGCCATAGTGATGTACCTAGCTCCATATTCAAATATCGATATCGATACCATAGTGACGCGCCACGCCAAACAAATATCGACATGGAAGTTATATAGGAAGTTATTATTATTATTTTAACCTATTACATTTTAATACTACAGGAAGATGAAGCACCCGCTAATAAGGATTAAATGAAACAAATGAGACTGAAATAGCTTTTATTTATTTTTATTTCTTGCCTAAGCTTTGTATTTTTACTGCCATTTTTAGGCCATTTTTTGGGTTGAAACCATTTTTATTTTAATTATTTATTTTTGCTATTCAAATTGAGTTTACTCACCAGATAAGCTCAAGGGAATCCCGTGCAACACTTCATTTGCAGTGAACAAGGATATCCATGCAGAAGACGGTTACCCATCCCATCAAATTGGGGGTATATCAAAGTGATTTTGGCGAACACGTTTGTTCACTAAGACAGGCCACTGAGCTCAGTATTTGTAGGAATCAGAAAAGACAACCATGATTCTCGTAATTTATCGTCCCTTGGGATACTTAACAGGCGATGAGTTTTATTAGTTGCAAGCTTCAACATGACATTTTCGCGTCGCCATAGTGTTGATCAATAACCATAGTCACTGCCCATGCTCAACTGATTAAGATAATTGGTATATAATTTGAAGTTAGAGCGATGGTAGCAGAGCAGTAACATGTGCACTTCGCAATCTTACGGCACCAGGTTCGATCCTCGGCCTTGCACCGATGATTTATCTAGTAAGTTATGTGCAGTTTTCGATGTCATCCGTGCCTCCGAGAGCCGTCGGTCCCGGTTGTCATAAGACCATCTATGGCAATCGTTACGGGTAGTCAGACGCCTGATAGAATCTGATACCAGGTCTAACCATCCTTGTTACTGGTTCCTTATGGGTTGTGAGATCAGATGGCAGTCGCTCAGGGCCAGATCTTGTATAAGGGCAATTTGAGCTTCAGCCCAGCGCGCCGTGGAGATAAAGGGCCCCCAGCCCCCACAGAAATTTAACGGGTCTTATCTAGATTTACTTATAAATGTGCGAAACCTGAAACTATCAGGATTAACGAAAAACAAGAACAGCTGAGAATTAGGCAAACTCACGGTCCGATCCTGTAGTCGCTCGTGTAATTCTGGTAGCTTGCCGCTACAGATTAGACTGGGAGCTTGGGAGCCGACCCCAATAACAAATGCGAAATGGGAAAAAGGCAAAGAAGATGATGATAATGATATATTCATTTGAAATTATACACAAAAAGCCAGAAAAACTACGAATTATACCGATTAATTAGGTTGTGTTATGTACATCATTTCCATGACAACAACACAATTGACTTTTGACATTATAGAAGTCACTTGATGCAAAGAAAATGTCGGAGGGTTTTGGCGGGAACTCGAAAAAGTTCACGTCGTTTCATTGTATTGTAGGGTTACCTCTACGCCCTTGGTGCTTGGTAGCACGCCTTTCTTGCTAGATAATTTCAATGTTCATTAGTATGTTATTTTATGGTATTTAGCTTTCCATGTTGTGTTTTCTTCCATTGTAATATATTCTAGGCGATCGCTGGAGGCCCTTGGAATGATTTAATACATTTATTTTACCTGTAATGATCTACTAGAGACGATAGGTACCTTTTTATGTTTTCTTGGTTATTGTACATAATATGTTGAGCTCTAAAATTGTGTTTATAGCTTTTATTATGGGTTACTTTGGCAGTGGATCGATGGATACAGATCATAGGAACACGTTACGTGTTGTTTCTCTAGACCTTTCACGCTATTACGAGTGTTTTGAGAGGAAATAACTTTTTCTATTTACCTCACAGATCTTCACCAAATTCGCACATGAGTTGAAGCAGATTTTATTACGAGTTTTCATCTGGATTTAATCTTATAACGTAAAATTGTGCTCCTGTGGGAGCGAAGAAGTTCTGCTATAGGTACCCTACCACTGGGTAATTCACGTGTCATTTATAGTAAGCCTTAACGGGCGTCGTACGTTCGCTAAAGTACTACTGTGTGATAACAAAAACGGCTGAAGTCTGCAACATATCTATTTCTCTATAAAAGTGTCACTTTGTCCTCTTGGGGATATCCCAAGGGGGCACCCCATTTAACATATGTTCACAGCAAACTCATTACCGTGCTGGTCATTCTGAACCTGCCTGCGAAGCGGAGAACTCTTCGTGACCGTTCCGAGTCACCTCCGGTTTAAGCTGGTCTGAAGTGGTGGCTCTTCGCTCCAGCCGCCCGCTACGCCAGCAGGCGCTCTCTGGCGGTCGCTGATCCTTGGGCGGTAGCGTTCCAGCCACCCGCTGTACACTTAACGGCTCTGGGCTGGGTTCACCTTGGGCCTGATTCCCAGGCTAGGCCCCGACTCTCGGGCCGTAGCACGCGGCAACTGCCTATTGTGCCGCCCGGCTACACACCCGCCACAGCTGTCCGCTCTGCACCACCAGTACGCCGTGCCCCTGGGCTCCCCACGTTTTGCCGCTGGACATCTTCAAGCCTTGCTACGGGAAGTTACGTCTTCTTTCTACCACAAATAAAACTACTTGTCTCGTGTTATCTTATTCAGAAAAATAGGTTTTGTAAACATGTCAAAATTGATTAAATTAGGTAGACAGCTTAACAAAGAGTAGGTAGGTCTATGATAGTTGGATAACAGAGTAAATGTATGATAGGGTATCTAGGCTCATAGAGTATCTACATCTCAGGACGGGCAAAGAGTAATTACATGCTTAGAACTTCTTAAGTCTTTTATTTAACTGTAGGTTTCACTACAGTATTATTTTTCTAAACTTATGCTTTTTCCAGTGTTAATGGTTAAAATTGGTGGTGTTTTACGCATTAAGTGCTGAATTACGAGCATAAGTGTGGGCAAGTGATATAATGTAGTGAAACGTGGTTTTTCGTGTTGCTTCCAAAATTCCATAGAAGCTTCTAGTAAAGTCGCCACCACTTTACTAGAGTATGACTTAGACTGGACTATGATTACCTGACTTAGACTGGACTGTGACTAAGACTTGAAGACTTGACTTTACACGTGAAATATTCCATAACTCGATGATTAATTACAATACTTGACACTGGCTAAATACACTATGTGTGAAACCAAAATATAAGAAAAAAAAAAAAAAAAAAAAGAAAATGACGGAATGCGTGTGACACGAGCGTTTCGTGGAGACATCGGTACTAAAGCTGACCCGGGCCTGACGTACATAGTGTAACGGAACGTTACTCATTTAATATTAATTTCTATTTAAATAAACATAATTACACACAATTTAAACCTACTTAAAAATTAAAACTAATAAAAATATGTACAATCTAATCCTAACTTATTTTCTAATAAATGTATATTAAATAGCTACGACGTAATCCTAGATCCTAAGTGCGGCACCTGTTTCTTAGCGCTTACTAGATCAACGCGTCCTGATTACGTCCGACCGGTTCACAAGATCTCCGCGGGGTATGTACTGGGGAAGTGGTGGTCGAGCTGGGCCACGACCGCCGGCACCGCTGACAGTCGTCACTAGACTTGTTTGTGAGCAGAACCGTATCACTTTGCCAGTTCCGAGCGCCCTAGCCGACTGTGCAATTAAAATTGAAATTAATAATTATTTTCTATACGTATTTTATATAAATTTGATAGTGTCTTCTAAACACGTTATAATAGTTTTTAGTGTGTTCCCGATATAGGGTAAGTTTTAAATGGCACATAAAAAAAATCCAACTGTATTTCTAATAACCGTTATTCTTTTTATTGTACTAATGATATTTTATCTTCCAGTATCCAAATTGTAGATTATTCACTTGCAAAATTGCTAAATCATGCTCATGTTTTCATACGTTAAATTGCATCATCTTTTCTTTTTTTTGCCTACCTTAACATTTTCACTTTTTGCTAAATATTTCACCAGACGCTAAATTTATGCAATTAAAATTCATTTCCTTTTTTTTTAATTTCATTGCCTTTTGCTTTTGAACGATAGCCTTGTGTTTAATTAATAATTTATTGTGAACTCCGTTCTGGTTGTACCACCACGGCAACACTACACTGCGCGTAAGTATTTCTTCCTGATCCTGTAGCCGTTGGTAGGGCCCCCCAGAACGGAAGTTAGATAAATTCCTATATTAATATAGAGGAATTTTATCGCTTACAGGAACAACTTCCACCCATCAACAATAACCCTACAACAAAAACATCACAACAAAAAGGAAGAAATGGCGACATAAGAAGAACCGCCGTAAACTTCCTACTTACGGAAAAAAAAATCTCCATCGGATTTTTTTTTTACTGTCACCGCTTCTGACATCTACGGGAACTCCTGCTGTGTCTTCGCCTGCTGCCGTAAACTTGGGGCCACCCACCATCCATAGGGCCCCCCATCAACATCAGTTCAGGAGAGTACTTTTCCCGCGGTAGTGCGTTGAAGCGTAGGAACTGGTTAAAGTGCCCAAACCCACGACCCTATAAATTTATGTGCCCTCCGTTGAACTTGCCGGTCTAACTTTTCTTCTAATTATATAATATTGTTGCGGTATACCTTGGTTTTTTTCTTTTATTCTTCCTACTAAATTAGGTAGGTAGAATTTACCATAGGGGCAAACGGCACATTGGCGCCCTCTTACGTGGGTTTAACCAATTTCTACCTTCTTCTGCACGTAGTTAGTTTTGCACGGTGTGTGGTTTTTTTGTAAAACGCTATTTCTTTTTTGGTTTGCAGTAGCTGAGGTGAGTATAGTGTTTCCATTTTATGGTCGATCTCGATACTCGATACTGTATTGCGAATTTTTTTTTTTGGTGTTGCTTTTTTTTTTTAACTGCTGCTAAATTTTTTATCCGTATGCTAACGGAGAATAAACCTTTGTTTTTGTTAAGCTGTACTCACACCAGTTACAAATTTTTTATCAACGCTTTTTTTATTTTTGGTTGCAATTTTTTTTCTTGTTTATTTTTTCATCTAGGTACAATCATTCATCATCATCAAACCATAGCGTTCTGTTAAAAGCTGATTGTAACAGAACGGAGTATTTACATCATTGATCAAATTTCCTTTTGTGTGCCATTTACAACTACAATGTCGTACCCTATTAAATTTTTGTCTTTGCAAAAATCAGAATTAGAATACGAGGTTGGTGTTCGTGGAGAGACTCCTGGTTCTACTGTTGCGGATCTTAGGAAACAAATCATCAAGCTGAGTCAATGTTTTCCTTCAGAAGACATCATGTACTCGCATCTGGATGCATTGGTCGATTTAAGCAGTTCCTTAGAACTATTGGAGAAGGTTAAGGCGATCATAGATGAAGGGGTTACCGATAAAAATATTTTAACTCGTACTGAAAATATGTTTCACCATCTTTACCACAGATTGAATAGGATAAACACAGATGAAAAAACTTCTCAACAACATGCTGAATGTAGTACACTTTTCAAACAGTTTTATGAAAGCTTCCTAGTGTTGAAGAAGAAGAGTGTTGATCCACTGTCTTTGCCCGGATCGAGCTCTGAGTCGCAAACTCAAAGCGCCGTACCAATTCATGTTTCGGTAACATGCGATAGTGGTACTAGAACTTCTGAATTGGGCAGGCTGAAGTTTGATGGGAAGTCTTGCGTACGCTCTTTCATCCAACGAGCTAACGAATTTAGTGAAGCGCGCAATATTTCTGGATCAAAACTTTTTTCATATGCTACCGAAATTTTTGTAGATGACGCACTACATTGGTTTAGAAGTGTTAAGGAACAGGTATCGACTTGGGAGGACCTTGTCGTTCTCTTAAAGCAGGACTTCGATAAAACTGATTATGACTATCGATTACTCTCTGAGATTCGATCTAGAACTCAGGGTGAATTAGAGAACATAACAATTTATTTGTCAATTTTGTCAAGCATGTTTGCACGTTTGTCGAAGCCCTTGCTAGAGGAAGACAAGCTTGAAATCATCTTGCACAATATCAGACCGTGCTATGCAAGCACTTTAGCTTCAGCGACTGAAATTAAAACTATTGGCCAGTTGCGAACCCTATGTAGGAACTTTGAAAATGTTCAATCACGTTTGGTACATTTTCGTGAGCCTCCAGCTGCAACGTCTGATACTGTAGCACCTGAATTTTCTTATAAACAAGAAACAACTACATTTAATAAATCAAAACCAAACTTTAATTCAACAAATAATACAAACTACAATGATTTTAAAAACAAACAACAAAATACATATAATATGAAACCTAATGCTAATAATAATAATGTTAATGAAAAATATTTACATGCTATACACAAAGGTGATTCTGATTCTGACAGGAAACTACCTTACTGTCCTCGCTGTCGTAATAACTCACATAGCTTGAGCAACTGCCAGAATACTGAAATTATGTGCTTCAAGTGTGGTTTTAAGGGTGTTAAGAAACCTGAGTGCCCTAAGTGTAATCCGAATTCAAAAAACTAGATTCTCAGAATTGTAGCGATTCATCTTCAACAGAAGGTCGTTTTAGTATTGAAGAATGGAATGAATGGTTGAAAACAGTACGAATGTTTTTCAATAGTTACAACATTACTACAATTCTGCAAGATAAGCCTTTAGATGATACACGACCGTACGTGAATATTATGGTAAATGACATAACAGTCTCAGGTCTACTTGACTCGGGTGCAGCTGTCTCCATTTTAGGTAATAATGCGCACCACACTTTAGTTAACCGAGGTCTCAAGGTTTGTACTGATGATAACGTGTCAATCGTTGCTGCAGGTGGACAGTCTTTTGATAGTCTAGGTTATATTAATTTACCTATACATTTTGAGGATAAATTTCATATTGTAAAAGCTTACGTAGTTCCTGAAGTTAAGTCTTCTCTGATTCTAGGAATTGACTTCTGGCGCGCTTTTCATTTGTGTCCTAAATATTTAGGCTCGCTACAACTGTCACGCGTCCCGATAATGGATTTAAATGCAAATAGCCAGCAAACTTTTATCAATTCCTATGATAATTTAGACGATTCGCAGAAAGCTATTGCGGATAATATAGTCGATCAATTTAAAGATATTTCTTTCGAGCATAAGGGATTAGGTCGAACGCATTTGATATCCCACCGCATTGATACTGGTGATTCACCTCCTGTTCGACAAAGGTACTACCGACTTTCACCAGAGAAACAGAAAATACTTGTCGAACAGGTAGATGAAATGCTTAGTCTTGATGTGGTGGAACCGTGCGAAAGCGCATGGCAGTCTCCGGTTCTTATAGTTACGAAGAAAAATGGCCAGCCTCGTTTCTGTTTAGATAGCCGTAAACTCAACTCAGTTACGAAGCGAGACGCTTACAACTTGCCTTATATTTCTGAGATTTTGGATAACTTGCGCGACGCACATTTTCTTACTAGCCTTGATTTATCCAAAGCTTTTTGGCAGGTGCCAATTTCTGAGGAGGACCGTGACAAGACGGCATTTTACGTCCCAGGCCGCGGAACGTTCCGATTCAAGACCACACCCTTTGGACTTACAAATGCTCCCGCTACGCAACAACGTTTGGTTGATGCGTTGCTAAGTGACGTAGATCATCGAATTTTTGCCTATCTTGATGATATTGTCATTGTATCCAGCTCTTTTGATGATCACGTCTCTCTCCTGCTTCGCGTTTTAGACAGGCTGCGTAAGGCGAATCTCACCGTCAACCTAGAGAAGTGTGAGTTCTTCAGAAGTGAGCTCAAGTATCTGGGATATGTGGTCGATGCGAATGGACTGCGAACCGACCCAGGTAAGGTTGAAGCCATCCTCAACTACGCGACTCCTACTAGTCGCAAGGAGCTTAAGCGTTTTTTAGGCACAGCCACTTGGTATCGTAGGTTCGTTCCCAACTTTAGCACGATCGCAGGTCCGCTAAACAAGCTTACTTCAAATAAGAAAAATACTCCACCTTTCCAATGGACTGATGAAGCTGATGCTGCCTTTAAAAAGCTAAAAGAGTGTTTAGTTTCCGCTCCGGTACTTTCTTGTCCAAATTATAATCTGCCGTTCGAGGTACACACGGACGCCAGTAATTACGGAGTAGGTGCAATGCTTACTCAGACAGTTGATGGTAAGGAGCATCCCGTTGCGTACATGAGCCGATCTCTCACTACGGCTGAAAAGAACTACAGCATTACGGAACGGGAGACTCTTGCTGTTCTGGTAGCATTAGAACATTGGCGATGTTACGTCGAAAATGGTAGAACTTTCACGGTTTATACAGACCATAGCGCTCGGAAATGGTTCTTATCATTAAACAATCCCATTGGACGACTCGCACGTTGGGGTGTTCGTTTGTCGTCGTTTGATTTTGAAATCAAACACCGTCGTGGTGTAGACAACATCATTCCTGACGCATTGTCTAGAGCTGTTCCAGTTGCATCGATTGTTACTTCCAAGTCATTTGCGACTACTAGTGATGACTGGTATAAAAACATTTACAATAACTGCCTTAATAATCCGGTACACGTTCCAAATTTCCGAATACAGAATGATTCTCTTTTCCGCCTCAGTAAAAATAAGTGTCACCTGACAAATGAGTTCTCTTGGAAAGAAGTCGTTCCACAGGAACTTCGGAATGGCGTTATTGCGGAATACCATGATGAGCCGACTGCTGGTCACCTTGGCATCTTTAAGACGTACAGACGCATTGCACTTCGATACTACTGGCCAGGAATGTATCAGGATGTGGCAAAATACGTAGGTTCATGCTCTGTATGTCTGCAGTACAAAAGCCAAAATCACGCTACTCTTGGTACTATGGGTCGGCCAAAACAGTGTTCACGTCCTTACCAAATGATATCCATCGATTTAATGGGACCTCTTCCGGTCACACGAAAGCAGAATAGCTATATTCTAGTAGTGACATGCTGCTTTTCTAAATTTTGCCATATTTTCCCTATTAAAAAGGCAACTTCTGATATCATAATTAAAATTTTAGAGGAACAGGTTTTCTTAGTTCACGGCGTTCCACAGACCATACTTATGGACAATGGAAGTCAGTTTATTAGTGGGCAGACCAACGATTTCTTCCAAAAATACCGCATTCCTAACGTATTTTTCACGCCTAAATATACACCTCAGGTGAACTTAGTTGAGCGGTACAACAAAACTATAATTACTTGTATTTCCACCTTTGTCGAAGGCGATCACAGGACATGGGATCTTTTCATACCAAAGGTCCAGTTTGCGATCAATAATTCGGTGAACGAAGCCACTGGATTTACCCCATCCTTTCTTGTGTTCGGCAGGGAAGTAGTACTATGCGGCTCGCACTATGCTGATATAGACTTAGGTGATGAGGTTTTGTTTATGCCCCGCGAAGTTTATGCGGAAAACCTCGGTTGCTTAAGTAATGTTTTTGATCAGGTTCAGAAGTCACTATATCACGCTCACGTTAAGAACACATCTCAGTACAACTTGAGACGCAAGCCATTTGAATTTAATGTAGGTGATATCGTCTACAAGCGCGCTTACGTATTGAGCGACAAGGACAAGTTCTTTAGTAAAAAACTTGCCCCAAAATACTTAAAATGCCGAGTTACTGAAAAACGCTCGCCACTTGTTTACGTTTTAGAAGACATGTCGGGTAAGAACTTGGGCACTTGGCATATAAAAGATTTGAAAATTTATGGTAAATATTGTAATTGAGTTCTGTTGTGTTACCAAGTCCATTAAAATCATTTTTACATATCTTGCAAAGAGTTTTATGTCGAACATATAAAAATGGCATAAGATTTTGGTTATGAAAGGTGCGTCTCATAATTTTATAATATTATTAGATGCTTTTCTGAAAGTCAGTATGAACGTGAGGATTGAATGTCATGAATGGTAGTGTGATAGGTAATTGTAAGAAATTTTGTTCAGAGTAGTTAATGCAGATTTTATTTTTAAAATAAAATCCTTATGAGGGACGAGCGGGTAATGTAACGGAACGTTACTCATTTAATATTAATTTCTATTTAAATAAACATAATTACACACAATTTAAACCTACTTAAAAATTAAAACTAATAAAAATATGTACAATCTAATCCTAACTTATTTTCTAATAAATGTATATTAAATAGCTACGACGTAATCCTAGATCCTAAGTGCGGCACCTGTTTCTTAGCGCTTACTAGATCAACGCGTCCTGATTACGTCCGACCGGTTCACAAGATCTCCGCGGGGTATGTACTGGGGAAGTGGTGGTCGAGCTGGGCCACGACCGCCGGCACCGCTGACAGTCGTCACTAGACTTGTTTGTGAGCAGAACCGTATCACTTTGCCAGTTCCGAGCGCCCTAGCCGACTGTGCAATTAAAATTGAAATTAATAATTATTTTCTATACGTATTTTATATAAATTTGATAGTGTCTTCTAAACACGTTATAATAGTTTTTAGTGTGTTCCCGATATAGGGTAAGTTTTAAATGGCACATAAAAAAAATCCAACTGTATTTCTAATAACCGTTATTCTTTTTATTGTACTAATGATATTTTATCTTCCAGTATCCAAATTGTAGATTATTCACTTGCAAAATTGCTAAATCATGCTCATGTTTTCATACGTTAAATTGCATCATCTTTTCTTTTTTTTGCCTACCTTAACATTTTCACTTTTTGCTAAATATTTCACCAGACGCTAAATTTATGCAATTAAAATTCATTTCCTTTTTTTTTAATTTCATTGCCTTTTGCTTTTGAACGATAGCCTTGTGTTTAATTAATAATTTATTGTGAACTCCGTTCTGGTTGTACCACCACGGCAACACTACACTGCGCGTAAGTATTTCTTCCTGATCCTGTAGCCGTTGGTAGGGCCCCCCAGAACGGAAGTTAGATAAATTCCTATATTAATATAGAGGAATTTTATCGCTTACAGGAACAACTTCCACCCATCAACAATAACCCTACAACAAAAACATCACAACAAAAAGGAAGAAATGGCGACATAAGAAGAACCGCCGTAAACTTCCTACTTACGGAAAAAAAAATCTCCATCGGATTTTTTTTTTACTGTCACCGCTTCTGACATCTACGGGAACTCCTGCTGTGTCTTCGCCTGCTGCCGTAAACTTGGGGCCACCCACCATCCATAGGGCCCCCCATCAACATCAGTTCAGGAGAGTACTTTTCCCGCGGTAGTGCGTTGAAGCGTAGGAACTGGTTAAAGTGCCCAAACCCACGACCCTATAAATTTATGTGCCCTCCGTTGAACTTGCCGGTCTAACTTTTCTTCTAATTATATAATATTGTTGCGGTATACCTTGGTTTTTTTCTTTTATTCTTCCTACTAAATTAGGTAGGTAGAATTTACCATAGGGGCAAACGGCACAATAGGCAGGTATCAAAAGGTAGACAGAGAACATAAATTATTTTTAATTTAAATACTACTATCAAAAAGGCTTTACTAACACGCACGTCATCGTGAGGCTTCACAGAGTATAGCAACAAGATTCGGTATAATCTCTTTTATAAAATGGATATAATTATATTTGGTAAACAATCTATTAAAAGTTTAATAATAATAATACGCTTTAATACGCTTTCTGATTGTGTTCCAAACGTTTATTGCGTATTAAATAAATAAACCATAATATAAACACTACAATAATAACCTTTATTATCATCACAACATAAGAGTCTAGTTAGTTTATACATTACATAGTATCTAAAATCATTATCCAGAATACAGAAAGCACTTGGCGTAGATACCTATCCCATTTGTTCGGCTCTTACATAATCGATATTGGTAGGTACTCAAATTTCCTTTGTGGTGTAATGTAAGTAGGCTATTAGGGTACCTATTCTTTTATTTTCTACGGTAATTGCGGGAGTTTGGTAAGTAATACAAGAAAATTGTTGTGAATAGGATATTTAAGTAAAAATACTGAAGGCTGAATGCCGTCCAGGTTTAGGTAGCAAATTCTGTTCAAGGCCGAATAAAATGCTTCTGGGGTGGCTTAATTGATTTCGTCTAAAAACACTTCATTGGTAGAAATAGTTAGCCTTGAATACTACGTCTTATCGATCGTCCCGTCATCTTCTACTCTTAGATAACCTAGATCACTCTTAGTTAAATATCTTAATTTAGATTTTTACCATTTCACTGTAGCTGTCAAACGCGAAACATTAAAAAAAACTTTAAATAAACTAAACAACTTAATAGCCTTGTTTTTTTAAATATACAACACCGCTGACAGTTGATTTGTGTGCGAGCATTTAAATTATTCCTTAATTTCCACCTTAAATGGGCCGCAGAAAGCTATTTGTTTTGTAAATCGTCTGGCTCCAATAAAACACGACTGGTGGTGCCTTACCTCGCAATTTCTTCATATTAATTATTCAGATCTAGACAGGGCGAGCTCCACCAGCTTAACTGAGGGTCCATGGTTAAGCGCTTATTGCCCGTCAAATGTTAATTTACACTACAGAGTTTACAAATACTTGGCGACATAATTACGGTTAAATTTGAAATAGAGTTTTTGGCTGCCGTGATCTGCAGTTTTAAGTTAATAAAACGTTGTTTAATATTAGCGGAAAGAATACCGAATCAGCGTTTTCCGTCCGTCAGAGCAAGCTCTAGACTTAACTAGCAAGTAGTGATTCGTTCATCAACCCAAATTGTGTGTAAATTTAAAAAAACTATCATATAAAAATGCTATCCTTGTCTACAACGGCTCCGTTGTTGGATTCTCTAAACAAAGATAAAACAACCATGATACAACTGAGTTAGACCAGATATTTTTAATCATTATTGTTCAATCAAAACTTCTGCTTGTCTAAGAGCCTGGGTCTAAAATTTACCAAAAATAATAATTTCATCGTTTTACTAACTAACACCATTGGTAGTTAATAAAACTGGCCCTAAACGAATTACCGCCCGTTGATCAAGCAATGGAACACTTAATTATAGCCGGCGGAGACGGCTCCCTTTATCTACCACTGTTTATTTTCAAATAGTGGGTCGAAGTACTTTGATTTGACTGCCGATTTAATCTTTTGACAATGGTAGATTTAGCTGTTGGTTAAACAGAATCGGAAAGATTACCTTTCCATTCATTAAGAAAATTTTGTAATTTAGATTGCTATGATACTTTTGGTAAAGAATTACAATACTATCGTAACAATATTATTCTGAAGGCAATAACCCTACTTGTGTCATTAGTAAACCATTATGTAAAATTCTATTGTAATTAGAGTTAAACCTTTCTTATTTAGCCAAGTCTACTGGTAGACAGATTTTTACCATAATAACCATGTCAAGCGTCAATATTACAAAAACCAAACACTTTTGCGTCATTATTCAGAGAGTTAATAAGTTTAAAGGCTAGCTTGGAATATAAATAGAATGCTTGATTTTAATTGGGTACAACAACAACAATAAAAATTATTCAGCGCTCTGCAGTCTAGCTTCAATAATTTAGGTACTTAATTAAATTGATAAATAGGACTATACCAAAAAATCCTACGGTCATACTATTAGTACATCTATCTCACAGTCAGCATTTTATACTCATATACAGCTAAAAAGCCTATCTTTTCCTTAGAAACCATCATTAATTGAACTAAATTAGTTTCCTTGATTATAGAACTAATTATATAAGTACTTATGTATACTTCAATTATTATTACGCCTCATACAACATTCAAAGTACACAAATCCTAAATGACGTTTGCCTGCGGCCAGCGGGCACATACATTATGCACAGGTCATTAACAATATTTGGTGTGCTGATTGGAAATGGATTACGGTCGTATCAACCATGTAATGAAAGAGCAACTCATTTAGACATTTTTCCACCATCAGCCTTTTTTGCGTCAACAGCTGAACATAGGCCTCCCTCCCCCATCAGAGGAGGACATACTTAGAGCTGTAACAAACCGTATGTATTCGATACTGAATAACGGGTGTGTCATCTAGTACCGAGTAATGAATCGTTACTCACGAATGCATTTCGTTAATCGCATTTTCGTATGGGTACCTTCACTATTTCATGTACGCAATACTACTCGATTCGTAACTCTAACATAACATGGCATGTTATGAAGTATCAGATGTAACGAGTAACGTAACGATACAATAGTAACGAGTAGGTACTAATTCTTATAGTAACGAATACATACGGGTACGCTTTTTTTCGTTACTTTTACACCTCTAGACATAATCACCTTGCTTGTCAGGCGTCTTGGTGACCGCAGTAGATTATAATGCAGTCCGAGGAGAACGCTGCTGCCCTCTCCCGGATATTCCCGTAACTGGATCTTACGGCACCTTCGGGAAGAGGCGGTCCTATTCTAACACCGAGACCACAGGGTAGTGTTTTTGTAGTGTGTTAGGTTCTATCAAACCAGATCCAGTTTTTGTAGTTTAAGTTATGACATCACCAATTTTGGACCATTTTTTTTTAAATTCTGTTTAATATACTTCTTAATGTAGTCTCATATACCATTGAAGGATCTTATGATGGAAAACGAAATTAAACCCAGAAACTTCTCAATGGATGACGACAGGCAATGCATTGGGACTGGTGTGTTTACCACAGTCTGGTTCATCTCGGCAAGATGTTGGCAGTGCTGGCTTGGTAGTCCTACACTTGCCGAACTTACTGAAGAGTAACGCAAGTGTGAGGCTACCGAAACACGCTGTAAAGTGTAAGCTAGTTAGGAGAAATGGGCAGTAGTTTTTCTGTTCTTTTAAATGGGAATATCCCGTTAGTACAGTAACAATATTTTAGAACATGATACGTTTTTTATTGTGTAATTTTTACGGTGAAAAATAAAACGAAACCTAACGTAATTACCGTCGACCTACAAATAAATTTATCAGTAGGTTTTGTATTGAAAATTGGTGAAAAGAATATTTTAATATTTTGTTACTGATGAGTTTAACTAATCATTTAATATACTATTTCATTTCTTTACAGCATAAGTACATCATACTAGTTACACAACCCTGCTAAATTTAGCGCCAAAAGTACCTGAATAAGAACTATTGTAAACTTGTAGCATTTACCAGAGTATTAGTGAACGTACTTGTACCGGTCAAATGCTGACGTTTTGCATACAGTGTAATATAAATAGTACAAGTGTCATACGTGCGACATTCCTTAGATTAAAACTCTCCTGCAAGCAATTCTATCCTCCGATTGGCGCAATAAGTCCAGTGCGTACAATGTGATACAGTGGATGCTAATTTATGCATACTTTCGGGCCGATAAATATATAAACGTATAGTTACTTATTATTATATCAAAGGGGAAAAAACGAGATTCTTTCCAAAGATGCTGAAACAATCATGACGATAGCCATAAAGTAAGTTCCTTACAATATCACAGCTAAATGACAGGTCATATATTCAGGGCTCCTAATATATATCCAGACTATGAATCATGGCACGCTTACGTGGCGTATGCTGAAGGTGGCGCCACCTTCAGGATTATTCAGAGCGTTTCGGTACTTTAAATTGATTTATGGAGAGATTGGAACGCGATGACGTCTCGAACGCCGTGAGAGAAAAACGATGGTTTTATGAGCTGTGTTTCGCTTGTTAGGTTTTTCGAGAGTCGTATGTTTTCTTATACCCTTTTTACACACCTTTCAGCTTTATTTGCGGTTACATGATCCATTATTTATGTCCCCGAACGGCGGGTTGCTTTCAGAACTGAACTGGATGGATACGCACTATACAGTTATGTCGACGTATGCTGTCATCAGACGACATGAAAGTATTTTTGTATTGCGTTTATTATGGCGCACGTTTATAAATAAAATAATAAGCTTATATTTAAATAGCTTACATAAATAGCTAACATTAGTGTACAGAAGCAAGAACAGGAAAAGTCAGTGATACTCTAAGCATGATTTCGTTATTTTTTATCTGTGACTAGGCTAGCGTTTGAGCACAATCGCACCTGATGGGAAGTGACGATGCGGTCGAAGGTGTACCGCACTTCTCTAGAAAATACCTATTCATTCTTGACTTGAAAAATCCCACACTGAATTTTTTTTGCAACAATAACCTAGTCATGGCAAGTTTCGCATTTCTTATTGAAATAAGTAAAGTCAAAACGGTTAGTACCTACGTATTGGTGGTATTTCAACAATAAGAACGTGGCGTTTACCCAAACGCCAGCACTTATGTACTTAACACGTAATCTGTGGCCTAGCGGGTTCTCTAAACCTAAGCAGTCTTTAACGAACAAAACAAATTATCTGACTCTCAATCATCATTCCGGACTGCATAACCGTTGAAACAATAATCCCGGCAGGTTCCCGTTGTTCCCGGAATATCCGTTCCCGGTATATTTGATCTCGTCCAAAAAAAATCCAGAGCAAACTTTTCATATATCCCATAACAATTATCTCGCAGTGTGGGAGCTTTTTTGAATGGTATAATATTTTATGAGGTACTCGTTTGTTCTGGCGGTCGGATCGGATGTGGGCTTAGGTAAAAGCTTTTAGAGTATTGCATAAACCGCTGATATAGAGCATCATGGCTGTATAAAATGAAACAAGAATATTCTAATGTAAAACAAATAAATACATTACCCATAACGTTGTTGACAAATATTTTCTAGTAATTTCAGCATAAATCTATCAAAAATCGGTTGCATTTGGCCTAATGTATGATCATTTTCGGTGTATTTAAGATGAACCTTCGCGATTTTACAGAGTTAATCGATAAACTATGGCTGTGAAGTCGCTAAATTTTTTTTGCCAAAATAAGGTATTGTTGTCGTTTATGGAATATAAATCAACCTAAAGCCAGACATTACATAAAGTTTTATATGACCAAAAACACCTAAAATCTAGGTAAACGATAAATAAACCACTTTTAAGTTACGCAGACTTTACTATGAAAATTCAAAAACCCTTTCTTTAAAATAGCTATTACGATGAGAATAATTGATCGTTAGGACCAGGCTGATGTTTTTATACAATGAATCAATGAGCTCTACCTGTGTGTAATGGCAACACCTAAACGCTTAAACGTATGACTTGAAGTGAGACAAAAAACGACGCTATAGTAGCGTGCTGTCGTCGCGCCTGCCAACTGCTCCCAACGTTATTATTATTATCTTTTCAAAAAGCAACTTACATTGCCCACTTTGTACGGAACAGCTTTGAAAAATGCGACACGACGCGTCGCGACGCGGCAATAAGCGACAATTTGCCGCCTACAATACCAAACGCACTGCCAAAAATATAATATACAATTTTCAACATTCGTTTTGTAGGTCGGAAGTAATAAAAGAGAAGTGTAATTGCACTCATATTTCGCGGATGTTTGTGGATGGAAATTAAAAAAGTATGCGTTATGGTGCAACCCAAATATACACTTTATATTTCATGTTATTGCATAATGAAATTTATTCCATTATGCAATAACATGAAATTGAAAGAGATTGGCCAATAATAATTGAGAATGATGATGTTGATGATAATTATTCCTGGTGACCTTTTCTGTTCCTTAGTTACAGGTTTGAAGGGTCTTCACATGGCTAATATCAAATCAAATTATAATTAATAATATAAAATTAACAATAACTATACTTGTGAGATAAGATCGAAACGAGGAGATCCGCAGAAGAACTAAAGTGACCGATATGGCTCTTAAAATTAACAAGTTGAAATCGCAATGGACAGGCCACATCGCTCGTAGAACTGATAAACAATGGGGAAGAAAGGTTCTCGAGTGTCAACCACGAACCGGAAGTCGCAGCGTAGGCCAGCCGGTGGACCGACACCCTGGTGAAAACTACGGGGAGCCGATGGATGCAGGAGGTAAGCAGCCGCTCAAAGTGGACGTGGAGCAGTGGACGTCTTCAGGCTGTCGATGATGATATGATGATGATGATGATGATGATGATGATGAATAACTATACAGCGAGGGGTCGTAGAGGTGATCGTGTCACCCAAATTGAATGTCGCGTCATACATTGAGATTCAATGGTGTTTTGCTTCAAGGGTACATTCATTTACCGCTTTTATATACCTACTCATATTAATCAAACTACTATAAAATTTACAATGCTGTAGTTTACCCTTATCTTTCTTTGAGATACAATACTATTCCTGTTTGCCGATAAGTAATATCAATAAATGAACCAAATAATAAAGTATATCAATATTTACCAAATAGAAATGGGAATAAAAGTCAACCAGTCTAATATTTTCACTAACAATATCCGTTTGTATGTGTTTATCAAAGCAAAAGACAAACACAATAAAAAAAACTGCATAGTTCAACAGACTGCGGAGTAGAATTAATGACGTGGCGAATACCGTGCCCAATTTGAGCTTCGCAATGCGTTTCCGGTGTTTGAAACTGAATCCATACGAAAAACTGTTTTATGCGAGCGCGCGGTCAAATGTACCGGAACTAGAACTAACTACTACAGGTCTGTACAAAAGCAAAATATAATATATTAATCATTGGTTTTGGATTTTTCGTTGTTATTGGCAGCTTAAATATTGTGAGGATTACGATTCGCGTCGGCAATTTCCTTTTTCATTTTTTTAATTTTTCCTTAACATTAAAATAAATTAGTTCAATTTCCTATGACGAAAGTATTGTATGAAAGTAATTGCCTAAAGGTAATGCGACGGCTTTATAAGTCATCGATTCAGACTTTTTAATCTAATCATTTACCTGTAACTGTGATGACACTTAACAATGTTTCCTTTGAATTGTGTAATCAAACTTTGCTACGGTGTACATTATGTTGGTAATCTTAATACATAAATAAATAAAATAAATACCCGCTCGTTATTACTGACCATCGCTAAAAATGTTTGATTACGGCTCATCTTCTCTTCTCAAGACAAAGTTTTGAGTCTCGTAATCAAGACTGTTAGAGTAGTTATAGTAGCTGCTGCATTTTGTCGTGTTTGTTTGGCAGTGTATCTGTAAAATTACACCAAAAAGGTTAATTTAAGGCGAATCGCCAACTAGACCAACGTTCTATTATAGTTTGTTTTGTATTCCCAACTGACAGATATAACTGTTTAGGATCATGTTTGACTGAGCTGACAGCCTATGTGTTGCTACAAAATCATACCTTTTAGATTCTTTTGAATTACAATTATTGGGTAACAACAATACAAAACGATCTTCAAAAATGTATGCCAATCAAAATCAAGACTTGAAATTAAGATTATTTGAGTAAAATTTTTAAGAGTTGTTAGTAAGTACATTCAAAACCTGTGACCGTGACAAAGTTTTATTCAAAAGGGTTTGAGACAAGTTCTCAAAGAAAAGTGGTTTGTTCCATTCAAGTGCTGTTCTTGAGTTCAAAAGTAAGTAAGGACGTGAAGTTCCAAATAATTTAGGTTCTGACTCTCAAATAAATATTACAGACAAGTAATTACACTACCCAGTGTTACTAATTGTCGTGAATGTATTATTTTAGAAAAAGTAGCTAATAGAAAAAGCGGCGTATTCGAAAGAAACCTATATATAAATAAGTATGCAGAAGAAAATTTAACAAAATAAAAGATATGATAAAAACGGTGCGGACATAATGTCTGCAGTAACGAAAAATCGGAAGAAAAAAAAAGTACTATTTTACTCCTATTTTATGAAGTTAAGTTTGTTGAATTGTTTTTTTTGCTTATAGACTCGGTTCGCTAGAGAATAGTTACGATGTATACTGAAGAATAAACAATAAAACGAAGTTAAAAGGTGCTCCTGGTTTTATTTACAACTAACTGCGCCTCGCGGTTTCACCCGCGGAAAAAAGTATTCAATGTGTTCATCCAGTGTATAAGATTTTAGATTTAGTCAGAAACACGCGTACACACAAACTTTCGCGTTTATAATATTAGTGTAATGTGAAGTGATGCTATGGTTCTATCAAAAACTAGTGATAGTCAGTGGTACCCTCCACGTGTCGGCATCGATCGAGTCAGAAGCGAGATTAAACCAGTGAAGCCTGTACCATCGAGTACGCATATTAGAAGTGCGGTTTGCTATTGCGAACTTTGAAGCAGTGTTATGAACGCTTCTGATATTGCGGTAGTGAGGAATATGATACATATTAGGAGTGGTATTACTCCAATAAAGATCGTTCCAGTGTTTAAAATTGTCTATTTATAAAAATGTAACAAAATGTGTATAAGTAAATGTGTTTTATTTTATACTATACTATAAATTCGTTGTCAAGAACATGTCGGGCTATGTTAATGCATAGTTGTGTCGTTTTAATTACAAAGTAATACGTTATAAGGGATAATTAAAGAGAAAGGTACAAAAGGAGCACTGTTTGGTTACGACCATTTTTCTCTACTGTTCTTTAAAATCAACGTGAGTATTTAATAGTTTTCTCCACTTATCTCGGAATTTCATTATTAATAATGACCTTTGAAATATCTGAATGCTGCTAAGAATACTTTTAAAGTGGAGTAAATCAAATGAAGCCATTTTGCGGTCTAGCCATTCTAATACTAGCCCGTTTTTACTTAGGTCTATCCATGGTCTATCAATTACCTACGGAAGATGGTAAAGTTTCTGAGATGCGTATAATAATGGCAGAGGGTTCTTACTTACTTGGTACTTGGTACTTGGTGTGCGGGCTCCTTTTCCGCAACTAGGCCGCACAGCGGCCCTTTTTGCGTGAGGTGGCACACATCAGTCCAGCCACCCGATGTCATCCAGGAAGGCCAGCAGGCCGGGAATGTCGGCGCAGGCCTCCTGGGTTGTTCCCGGAGTCCCGAGGAACTCCGTTCGCTGCTTGGCCACACTGCTGCACTCCAGCAGCACATGTGCGGCAGTTTCTTCTGCCCCCATGCAGCCTCTGCACAGGGGGCTGTCTGTGACACCTATTGTAAACAGGTGTTTGTTTAGGGAACAGTGACCAGTAACAATACCGACGACTCGCCGGAGTTTGTCCCGTTTCAGATTTAGGAGCTTCCGGGAGTATCTCCGGTTAAGGACCGGAAACGCCTCCCTCGACTGCCTACAATCCCTCACACCTGACCAGTTTTCTTGATGTTGTTTAGCTGTTCTACCGCGAATCCAGGATCGAATCTGGCTGAATGGCAAAGGTATCATCGGCTCCGGGCCTACAGGGCGTAAAACCGAGCCTCGCCTTGCCAGTTCATCAGCCGCATCATTACCTCTGGATCCGCTGTGACCCTTGATCCATTGGAGAGTAACCGTATTCCTACTACTTACTTCTTCCAGTAGATTGTGGCATTGTATAGTGAGCCCCGTAGAGTGATCATTGCGTTGTAGGGCTCGCAGCACAGCAGCACTGTCTGAGAGTATCCTTATACGCGTATCAGTTACCTTTCTCTGGAGTACCGCTAATGCCGCTTGGATGATACCCACGCACTCCGCTTGGAAGATGGAGTTATGTGCACCCAACGCCGCTGCTGTGTGTATGTTCAATTCATCCGAGAACGTACCTGTTCCCGTACCCATGCTGGTTTTGGAGCCATCAGTATATATCCTTACTTCATGTACACCTGAACTATCACTTGGCTCCTCGTGTAGCTGGACTTTGTAACTTCTGGTAAAGATATGCTTTTTGGGGACTCTATCATAGATTGAGAGCATCGTAGGGTTACCTTCCGCAAACTCATCTATGATGTTTGTGTGTACTGCCAGCTTGTCCTGGTCCCAAAGGTTCAGTGCTCTTAGTCTGAAAGCAGATGCCGCAGCCTCCTGCTGCACGTGTAGCTGCAGCGGTACTACTCCCAGCAGGGCTTCTACCGCCGCTGTGGGAGCCGTCCTCATACATCCCGTTACAGCCACACATGCCAGTCTTTGGAATCTCAGGAGCTTGTTGACAGTCGTGCTCTGTTTGGTCCTAGGCCACCATACTAGAGCTCCATAAGTTACAGAAGGTCTTATAACCGTATCGTACAGCCATAGGGATATCTTGGGGCTGAGTCCCCATGTCTTACCAATCATTCTTCTGCACTGCCAGAATGATATCGTAGCCTTCTTTATCTTGTTGTCTAAATGTTTAGCCCAATTCAATTTACTGTCTAGTGTGACTCCCAGATACTTCACTTCATCAGACAGTTTCAGTTGTGTGCCAGAGAGGGTTGGCAATGTGTACGGCCCCATATTGCGCTTGTTTGTAAACATAACTAGTTCAGTTTTGGAAGGATTCACGGTCAATCCGTATTCGTTGCACCATTTAGCGACGACTTTTAGGGCGTTGTTCATAATATTACAGGACACACTGGCAAAGTGTCCCGATATGAGTATCGCCAAGTCATCAGCGTAGCCTATAGTGTAAAAGCGCTGAGCGTTCAGCTTGGTGATCAGATCATTGACTACCATGTTCCATAAGAGCGGCGACAAGACACCGCCCTGAGGGCAGCCCCTCGACACCACCCCTCTCGTCGTGCCATTGAGGTCTATTCGCACCGCTCTCAGTTCAAGCATGCCAATGATCCATTCCACCAGCGTCCTATCCACTCCATGCTTACTTAAGGCCGCATTGATGCTGCTAAAGTTTGTTTTATCAAAGGCTCCTTCGATGTCAATGAAGGCACCTAGGCATAGTGTTTTATTATTCAAGTCTCTTTCGATTTTGCCTACTACTCTGTGCAAGGCAGATTCTGTAGACTTGCCAGCGCTGTAAGCGTGTTGCTGTGTGCTAAGGGGTGCCAGCGGCAGTATATTATCTCTAATATATCGGTCGCATAGCCTTTCCATGGTCTTTAGGAGGAAGGACGTCAGGCTTATCGGCCTGTACGCCTTTGCCTCCGTATAATCAGTTTTGCCTGGCTTCGGGATGAATAGGACCTTGACTTCTCTCCACCCCAGGGGAACGTACCGTAGCGCCAGGCACGCCCTGAAGATGTCATTAAGTATTCTACAAATATAATTCCCCGCCCACTGTAGTAGGCCAGGGAAGATACCATCCAGACCTGGTGTTTTAAAAGTTTGAAATGAGTGAATCGCCCAGTTCACTCTCTCTACTGTTACGACTGTCTGTGCTACCGCCCAGTCGTCCCCCGTGGGGGGTGTTGCCACGTGTTCACACCACCCGTCTGTCTCGTTTACGATACAGCCAGGAAAGTGTGTTTGTAACAGTAGATCATTTGTTTCCTCATCCGTTTTCGTGTATGTGTTATCTGCTTTTTTCAAAGAGCCAATCGTGCGATTAGAGTTAGCCGATAAGATCTTCCTCACTCTATTCGCCTGCGTATTTGACTCAATGCTCGTAGTATATTTTCCCCATGTCCTGCGACCTTTGGAACGTAGACGCTTTTTATATACGGCTTGCGCGTCTTTGTAATTGTCCCAGTCTCCATCGTCGTAGGTATTCATGGCTCTGTTAAATAATGTACGTACCTTAGCTTTTTGTCTTTCGAGAGCCTCTGACCATCCTTGACTCCCCCCTTTACCCTCATGCGGGGTAGTTAGAGGGCAGGCGTCCTCGAAGCTCCTCGTCAGGCTTTCAGTTAGCTTCACCACCGCTTGCTCCACTTCAGTGGCGTTGTGTATCTGAGCTCCCGCCTCCTCCTCCTGGTTAAGGTACTGTTGAACAGAAGTTCTATAACGTACCTTATCCGTCTTCCGAGGATTGCGGGATGGTGCTGGTGTCTTAATGTGTAGGTCTAGTTCAAATCTGATCCACCTATGGTCAGAGCAAGAGGATTCGTCAGATACCCTCCAGTTCTTAATGATATCTGAATTGTTACCTGAGACCAAGGTGAGATCAATGATGGTGCGGCATCTTCTTGTTACAAAGGTAGGCTCCGCACCTATGTTAGCAATTGAGAGGTTAGTGGTGAAAAGAAAATTTACCAGTTCCTCTCCCCTGTTGTTCGCTGTGGGCATACCCCATAATGGATGGTGCGCGTTGGTGTCTGTTGAAATAATGAGTTGATATTTGTTTAGTTCACAGTATCTTACCAGGTCAGTGACATGTTTCGGCGGAATTTCTTCGTCCGCCGGCATATAAGCTGACGCGACAATGATTTCCCCCGGATTTCCTGATAGGCCCTGGAGTCTGGTAGCCACCAGATCTCTAGAGCAGAACTCATTCAGGGGCACCGACGCCAGGTTGCGTGGAACATAGATGCATGCACGCGGGTTGTTACAAGTTCTATCAAGAATTAACTTACCAGTTAAGTTGGAGAGACCACACACTCGTCCCGCCCTGATCCACGGCTCCTGGATAAGGGCAATGGTCTCCTCCTTGTTTGACCCCAGCACTCTCCGAAGGTTAGCCGTTGCAGTGAGGCTGTGCTGGAGGTTTGCCTGTAGAGCCCTACAGGTCGGCATGGGGTGGGTCACCGCCATACACGCTCCCCTCCTCCGACGTCGACTCCTCCAAATCCACCAGGTCTCTCCACGCTCCGATAGAGGTGACAGCGTCCACACTCATTCCCACCTCCGCCTTGGATGTAGATGGCTTGGGGGATGAGTGTGCTGGTACGATGGGGGTAACCCCGCTCGCACCTGCTGGTGGGTCAGGCTCCGTTGTTCGGATGTCTGCTGTCTTCTTCTGCCCGCTAGTACCCGGCTTTGGTTCCGGTGCAGATTGCTGCTGCGGTTGCGGTTCGTCGTGCAGCGAACCGTCCGCCGCATAGAACCGCACGTATACGCTCCCGAGATTGTGAGCAAGACGGCGTCCTCTTCCCAGAAGCAGCGGGACCACGCCCTCGGGGATCCCCAGCATGAGGAAAAGGGTCCCGTCCTTCTGATGGGAGTGGCTCAGCACCGTCCAGGAGTGCACCTGGGCCCACCTGTTTTGGCTGTGGAGAACAAGGCTGGTGTCCTCCAGCGAGTTCTCACACTCGGGGAGCCACAAGGCCGCACGTACCCTCCTGGTCAGCTCGCTCTGACGCCTCACCAACAGTCTCGGGCAAGTTTCTGTGGGCAGACTGGCAATAGTTCCCACAAGCCATGCCTTAGAAGCCTCGTCCTCACACCACAGCTTCAGTGCTCCATCAGCGATGATGGGCTTTCCCCTGAAGGAGGGTGAAAAGTCATCCGAGGGATCCTTGCTGCCCGCCAGGATCTTCAGCTCCAAGAACCTCTTGATCTTCGTGGCTTGCTCGTCCGTTAACTGCTGATTGTCCTCCCTGGTGATCGCCACACAGAGATCGTTTTGTGCGATTTCCGCATAGCTTACCGGGGCCGGACGATTGCTGTCGAATCTAGCTTTTTTGTGTTCACCTCTCGGTGACACAGTATCGTCCAACCGCGTACGCTTGATTGGCTCAGAGTGAGCAGGCGCTTGAGCCGACACCGCAATGGCTATCGCGGCGCGCTTCTGGCGGTTGTACCGATTGCCGTGCTTGGACCCCACCTCCACACCTCTGCGACCTTCAGGCCCAGCTTTCACCGCGGACAAGTCCACAGTAACTGCTGGCGGGGCATGCGGCTTGTTGGCAGGTTCCTTGCTTGCCGTCTCTGCTTTCTTGGACTTAAGGTAAGCGCTGGGGCCTGCGACAATCCGTTTGGAGTCTTGGGGTGCTAGCCCCCGACCCGCCGGACGCGCTCCCTTGCGCTCTTCCTCTCGTCTTTGCTTATATCTCAGCCTCTGCTTCTGGCTTTTAGTTAGTTTCACCCCCGGGACGTGAGCCACCACGGGGTTGGGACCACTGGAACTAGAGGTTCCGGCAGTACGCCGTTGCCCTTCGTTCCTTGTTCCCTTCTTATTTTTATGCCGTACGACAGTCCACGACGCAGTTTGATCCTCCGGGACCGCGAAGGCTACCTCGAGGTTCTTCACCGCGTCGCTAGTTGATGCAGTTTGCTTCTGGTTGGTTTTCGAGCCTGGGGCCATATTCACAGTTTTCCAAAATTGATTCGTCGATCCAGGTTCCCCACCCTCCTCGGAGCCCGCACCGGGGGATGTCTTAGTTAGACACCAGGGCTACCTGAAAAGATATAGAGAGGCAGATCAAGTATCCCGCGAGTCTAGACGGTACCACCGATCCCGACGCCAACCACTCGCCGGCGAGCAGCGTGTTCCGCCGACTGCGGGCCCCATTGATCCCCCCCTCTAGCCAGACGGAAGCAGAAGGCTGTCCGTCCATCGCTGATTAACCATAGATGGCTGGTCTATGGCCCCCCGTTTAGAACGAAATTCACACCAAAGAGGAGTGTTGCATTTGAGGGGTACTAAACTTGACCCTCCCAAGCGCTCAGCCTCCAGGTTAGTTGCATCCGTCCATACGGGCCCCCACGCACAGCGTCAAAGCGTGGGTGGTCAGAACCCCCCGCCAACATCAATCCTATATGAGATATGGGCCCATAATGACCTGACCACCTTGTCACCATAGCGGATTAGGGTAGGGTTTTGGAAAAAGGATCGGGACGGTATAGGTAGTGAGTCTGGGAGGACAGAGACCCTAGCCTAACCTACACAACCTAAACCGAGACAGAGGATAAGGGCGGAAAGAGGTACCGAGGAGGGGAAAACAGAGGTACGTCTAATAGTTTTGGCTACGTCTGTTCCTAAGGGGACCAGACCAAAAACAGGCGGCAACCACGTGTAGGAAACTTACTAGACTTGATATGAAATATCTTAGCAACCTGTGCTCCTTTTCATACCCATTCGCCAACCCGTTCACCGGACAGGTGACCGGGTTAGGGATTTGCCTTCATCAATGTGTAGTTGATCAAGGATAGTCCCCGCCCCAGAGGGTTCTTAAGAATCACGATTTCCTAAAAGTACCGCACTGTTACTGGTGTAACAGACAGTTAGCACTTCATTAAGTACTAACTTAGTGAACGCATCATTGAAAATCCACAGATTTCTTAACATCTTGTTCATTTTCAATAATTCAATTATGCTATTGACCGATCAGCCTTATGCCGCCCAACTGCTTAAATCTCAATAACATTACGCTATTTCTTACAGACAACAAAACTATGCTTCAGCGTTAAATTAAATGAAAATTAAACAAAACACGCTCAAGTCTGTCTTAAGGTCACATTAATATTCCGACGTGGAATCTTACAAGTCCTACCCTTGTTTGACATTAGTGAATCAGTAATAATTAATGTGGAATTAGTGGTAGCTAGCTACTATAACTAATGAGAACATGGTAAATTGAGAGCACAAATTCAGATTAAATTTGAAGCTAGAATTAGTTTTATTTCTGCTTGAGGCGCTTTATGGCGGTAGCTGTATTGTTATTGAGACGATTTCATCTTAATTAGTAATTGGATCATGTACTTTAATGCTAACATTTAAAGTTTTTTTTCTTGGTATAATTAGTCTAAAAGTAATTGATCAAATAACCTTAATCCTGTCACTCAAAGTCGTTTCCAGAGCAAGTAAAATGTAGTGTTTTCAAAATAGTGCAGTGTTAGGATATGTTTTTGACAATTGAATAATTAATTCATACTTATTAATACTACCTATGCCCCGCAATTTACCCCCAAAACTAATGGAAAACTGTTGAATTTTTTGACATAATTACATTTTCTTTATAACTAAATAGGCCCGCATTTGACCGCAGTCTCACCTGATGGAAAGTGACGACGCGGTCTACGATGGTACATGCTTGCCTAGAAGATACCTATTCACTCGCGATTTGAAGAGCTCCAGATTGTACTTACTTATCGGGAAACAAAACGCTGGTAGTTTGTTAATGGAGTGGGGAAAGACGGCAGTGGAACGAGATACTACTATCCGACTCAGTGCCACACAGGCCAGGTGCTGCATCATTAGTGACAAGTCTGGAGACCGCGGGGACGCCCGTGCCCCCCCCGGGACTTTCCATCGGGTCCTCTCATCCGGACCCGATCATCAAAATTAAATGTATGTACATACATCAAAATCAGTTCAGACGTGTCTGCGCAGAGTCGTTACAAACAAACATATAAAACAACCAACATGTAAGGGTAAATAAAAAATATTTAAACATTTTGAGAAAAATATGAGGGTAGGGTGTGTGAGTGTATACATACTGTGTGAAATTTCCTCGAAACATTTAAATATTTTTTATATATTTACTCACACTTTCTTTTGTTGAAAAACTCCTCATATAAAATTAAATCAGAAAGTTAATTAACATAAATTACAACTCTCTGCCTGATTGTAAACTCCATACATACATTAAAGCCCTGCTGTCCATCTGCCATCCATTATCAACAATCTGACAGAACTCCGAATTCCCACAAACAAGTTAAATTTCCCCGGCAGCGAGCCACAAAGTGAATTATTTAAGTGCTTGCAACGAAGAGATGTTTTGGGTTATTTCATTTAGTAGTCGCTGGTTTGATTCCCGGTGGGGCCAGTCTAAAGCACACCAGACATGGATGGATGAAATGGGAGGATATGACACGTCCGAGACTGCTTTAATACTAAGTATTTATATTAGGTTGGGGAAAAAGTCTTTTCGCATTATAGTAAGTATGAACTTGTAATAAAATCTCTTTGGCTATACTATTTGTATCTGGCTGGTTTTGGTATCATTAAAAGTTTAAATTTTAAAGATGATAATTCCATATTCGAATTAGGAAAATGTGTGATTTTTATTTGTTTTTTGTACTGTGAAGATGAGTGAATCCAATGAAGAAACTCGATACATTTTTAAATTTTACTACAAAAAAGGTAAAATGCAACGCAAGCCGCGAAAAAATTTTTCGATGTTTATGGACCTAGTGCAGTGTCTGTGAGAGTAGCACAAATTTGGTTTAAGCGTTTTCAATCCGGAAATTTTGATGTCAAAGATGCACTTCGCTCTGGTCGCCCTATTACGGATAAAATGGATGCCATTTTTGAAAAAGTGGAGCAAGATCGGCATATCAGTAATTAAGACGTAGCTGAAGAACTGGGAATTGACCACAAAACAGTTTTGGCGCATTTGAAAAAAACTGGGTACACAAAAAAGCTCGATATTTGGGTACCTCACGAGCTCTCTGAAAGAAACCTAATAAATCGTGTACTCGTGATTCTTTATTACGACGTAATGAAACCGAACCATTTTTGAAGAAGCTGATAACTGGTGATTAAAAGTGGATCACGTACGACAAGAACGTGCGAAAAAGGTCGTGGTCAAAGGCCGGTCAGGCTTCACAGACTGTGGCGAAACCCGGGTTACTCGCAACAAGGTGATGCTGTGTGTGTGGTGGGATTGGAAGGGCATTATTCATTACGAGCTGTTACCACAAGCCAGGACCATCGATTCTGAACTCTACTGCAAACAACTGATGAGATTAAAGCAAGCAGTTGAGAGAAAGCGACCGGAATTAATCAACAGAAGGGGTGTGGTTTTTCATCATGATAACGCTAGACCTCACACAAATTTTGCCACTCTGCAAAAATTAAGAGAGTGTGGCTGGGAGATGATAATAGTATAGTCCTTACCTTGCACCTTCAGATTTCCACCTGTTTCGGTCTCTTCAGAATTCTTTAGGCAGTGTCAGGTTAACATCACGAGAGGACTGCCAAAACTACTTGTCGCGGTTTTTTGATCAGAAGCCCAAAAAAAAATGCAAAAATGTCTACAGCAATGAGATCATGTCCAACTACAAGATGGCAAACAGTTATCGAACAAAATGGTACCTACATACTTTAGTTAGTGAAATTACTGGGCAAATGAGACTTTATGATCTGATCACACAGTCTAGTAATCTGGTTACTGGACTGGGTGATGTCTCAGGATGACGTGCGCAGTGCAGTGTCATGCGAAACTTTATTGTTTTAAAGTTCCGGGTGACACTGCAACTGTTATGGGCGGCCGTGTCACTTAACATCAGGTGAACGACTTGCTCGTCACGTCATTCAATCACATTTGAATTTTCTTAAAAAATGCGAAGAAACTTTTTCCCCAACCTATTATTATGAAGTTTAAAAGTAATGTAGACATTTAAATTGTCACTTACTATAATAATATTGCTCGTTCTCTTGTTCTATATACCATTTTAATTATTTTATTTCATGAATGCCATACAAAAGTTTGACCTTAGTGGTCAACCATTTCAAACCTTTTTGGTCTTCTTTGTTAAATAAATATTCTTTCTCTCAAATGGAAGATGCATAAGTACAAAATACAGATTCATGCAAACCTTTTTTTTATAATTATGATATTATAAATTAAATAAAAACAAGTCTTACTTATATTAATGTTTAAAAAATAATATACCTTTGCTCGCGCGATTCAGTGCTCGTTGTCTAAATAACGAGTAGCCGCGGGAGAGTCGGTGGAGCCGTCTCTTTGATTCGTATGCAATGTTAACTCGTGACACATTGTGCATGCATACTCTATTATACTACCCCTGCACATTTATTCGTTTAAAGTTTATTTATGTTGTCAATGATTTTGGAAGGAAACGTTTGAATTTATCTATGTTGTTTATTTTGTATTTATGTGTTTTTAGATTATTTATTATAGATTTTGGTTCTACATTATTTTTCACTCCGATACGATTGGTAAACAAGCTAACAACCTGGCTGGTGGTAAGCGCTGGTTAGTTTGTATTTGAAAAACAAATGATACTGTTATTTTTAAGCTAATTCTTTATGTGTTTTGTTGCACCGTTATAGGTGGTCAAATTAGCTTACTAGTAATATACTTAAATCTGCAAACAATACATAATACAAATATCTAATACAACTACCTATACCCCCACCAGCGTCTAACTAGAATATTTCATTCAGTAAAATCATTTCCCCCACGAAAGGGCATCGCTTAACGCAATTGGCGTGGCATTAAGCAGTTGCAATTCCCAAACAGAGGCTCCGGCTCGGTCCCGGCGCGCTCCGGCGACTGATATTAATCAGGAGAGCGGTACGCTTCTGATTAACGCTGCGGCCAAATCATAGGCGAAAGCTTTTTTGTTTTATTTAATGACCTTAGCTGGGGTTAACATTTGCGAACGTAAAAATGAATTTGATCTTATTGGCAAAGTGTTGGACTAGTATAGATTTGAGTGACACTCATCCCTCATGTTATCCTGAGATATCATACAGTCTAGTAATGAAATTACTATAATATAGAATGTAATCTCAGGTCATAAGTCTCATTTGCCCAGTAATTTCACTAGCTACAGTGCCCTTCAAACCGGAACACAGTATAGTGCTTGCACACCACTTCTTGGCGGCTGAGTTACTGAGATATACGAAAAACGAACTACTATTGTTGACTAAACACTGCATAAATATTGGAATAAAGGACCTCAAAAGCAAGGTCAAACCACCCAATATTTATTCGGACCAAAATTCATCGATACGACTACAGATCCAATATACGTGCAAAGGACTACAATGAATTTTTTTAATCTCGTGTAAACGTTAAAGGATATACAAAAATCGTGCACATATTAAAATAAATAGTTTATGTTTTAAGATTTTTACTCTATTAATGAGCATAATAATACGACTACAGTAAAAATATAGACGGTACGGGCAGACGATATAAACTCAGCATCAGTACGTTCAAACTATACCTAGTATAATGTAAGAGGCTCATTTGGCATAGTTGGAACAAGGAGGTAGAATAACAAGCTCGTTATTCAGTAACTTGCTCACGTTTATCGGTTATCAATGTAAGTAGTTGAGCCACTAATAAAGTTTTTACGTAAACTGAAATAAAATGGTAAATAATATGGTGAAAGCCGTGGGGAGCCGATGGATGCAGGAGGCGAGCAGCCGCTCAAGGTGGCGTGCTCTGGGGAAGGCCTATGTTCAGCAGTGGACGTCTTCAGGCTGTTAATGATGATGATGATAATGATGAAATAAAATGTTTAAACAAAATTTAGTGGTTTTGGATTGTAAACATTATACCTAATTAGTATTCAACTACAAATTAAAATGTAGGTAAGTTTGGTTTGACTTTCTTATCAATTAGGTATTTTCAATTAGCGTAAACATAATTATTGTGACCTATCCATCAATCCGCACTGTCCAACCTATCTATCCATCTGACAAGCGTGGTGGGTTATGGTGTACATTCTTATCATGTGAGAGAAGGTCCGTGCCCCAGTGGGGAACGCACTGATGGTGTATTGATGTACCTATTTCTGTAAAGGTTTTATTTATTTACTTTCGCTTACATCATTATTAGTACTTATCATATTTTGACTAGTAAAAATAAAAAAACTCAGAAAATAAAAATAATGACAATAATAGAATTTGACTTTGAACGGGATGTAACCGTAACCGTGTGTCAGTGTTAAATGCACCGTATCTAATAACGTATATTATATAAAATAGTGATGATAAATCGCTTGCCGCCTACACTCGAGCCACGCCCTATACTAGCTTCGCCCCGCACGTTGCGATGTTCGCGTGGACGGAATGTAACCGCGCCCGTGTCCAATCCGCCCTCGAGATAACTACCTATATCAATTTACTGGATTGACGGCACTTCACTACGGAACGAGGAATTAAGTCTAATTTAGTCCGGACAAGTAAATCCTTAGTTAGGCATACATAACACAACTTTGTCCCGCGTGTAAAACGTGTGCGTGTAAAGTATTTTAGGTTTTATTCTATTTGCTCTAAAGAGTAACATAATTATTTCATCGATGTATTTCAAAAGGTTTTGTTATTTGTGGTTTGAGTTTTACGTTTGTAGAAACGTTCTAGTCTAATCAAGATAAAAGGTCTACTGTAAATTACATTTCAATGCTTTTACAGTTTCTATCTACTTTAAATTTCCTTTATAAAGGAGCCACAATGGAAACTTTAAACTTACAATACTGATAGCACTTATACCTACTATGTGAGAGAATTATGTCTTTTAAAATGACTCATTAAACTGTTCTGATTATCCTGGATCTCTAAAGCCTCCAATCAAGTCACCTTTCAATTAAACAAATTATACTAAATCGTTTCTTCGGATTTGGAATAGATTGGGATTTAAGAAAGAGAAACATGTTTTATGCGTTTGTCCACCGCACCGTCTCACCGGGACTTCAGGGACTCAAAAACATGATGACGGCACGGACATGGATAGGGGAAAATAATGAATGGATGGGACGGTAATAGCCTGCCTTCCTTCACCGGCTCATCCATTCATCATTTTCCCCTATCTTTATCCTTTTCCCTTCCCTCTTCCCACGAACAGGGTTAGGACATACAACTAATGAACCCGTGCGAAGCCGGGGCGGGTTAGCTAGTGTATAATACAACCTCTGTATTTGCTTCGAAACAAAAACAATGAAATATTTTTTTGTTTTTGTCATACTTTTATGGTAGTAAAAGCTTTGTATGTTATCCTATACGTTTCAAAAAGGAAAAAAGTATATATTGTGCTCGTTTTTATTCTCGACAGTAAAAAATTGTAAAATAAAGTTTTTGTAAACCATAAAAATAACACGAAACCCCTCAAAAGCATTTGAAATTCAGAACAGCTTTTGAAATAAAGGCGTATAAAAATGGAGGGAAATTGGAACAGCTTCGTACCGCTAGTTGGAGGACTATTATAGATAACTGCGTAAAAATGTATACCTACCTTGTTCATAGGCGAGAAGATGATGAGTGACTTTATTACTTGAAATATAGATATTTTGTGGTAAAAAAATATTGTGGTGGGAAATTAATGGAGATCTTGTCAAGCAGGTGAACTTCGTTAAAGTCAATGTTCTTTAGTCAAGTAACGGTAGAGACACATACACATTTCAGCCAAGCGGTGGTATCCACTTCGCTGATTACTTCAATAGAGTTTAGTATACAGATACCACAAAAGTAAACGAAAATATCACAGATCCTATAAAAAGGATCTGTGGAAAAGATATTATAAATATCTGAAAATCCTAGTATTGTAGCAACTCGACTAGTTACCAAAATGATCAGCCATGGCTCTCAAACTAAAAATGCGCATAGACAAACCTAGAATCTGATATTTGGAAGCCTGTTAGAGTGCACTCGGCTGGTTTATGTCACCGTACAAAAGCTGGCTATCAAAGAACCGCCAGTTGATAACTGAATTTAGTTGCAATCGGTGCGGTGCCACTGCTGCGATGCGGGCAATTCGGACCAATGTTGTGATTCAGCAAGATTAGATCTACTACTTTTGATGCACAGTTTTTTATGCATTTCATAAAACCCCATCATAAGCTAAATATATTTGAGCGCTCTCGGTTTATGTTCGATGCTCGAGAGCCTTTTTTTCCCCATCAGTCACTGATCGCTTACAGTAAAAACTTTCATTAAAAGAAAGAAAGCAGCAATTTCACAGTTCATGCTACAATCAATTATCAGTCCATTACCTATAGTAGGCACACGTCGCATATAGAATAGTAACTCGATTACTTAACTGACAGCAATTACTCAAACAGGACATCAGTTGCTGCAAAACCACGCCGCAATTTCATGTTAACGAATAAGCTATTAGGAGAGGCCTATGTCCAGCAGTGGACTGATACAAGCTGATGATGATGATGATGATGAATAAACTATGCGGTGGGTGAATATTACTCTGGTTTAAAGCCAAAGAAGCTTTTTGCAGAGTTTAATTCTGCTTTAGTTATTTGTAGTGTCTACTGACAAATTTATAGGTAAGAAGTTGAATCCTCTCGTTTGTGGATTAAAGTGGCACATAAAATAATGTTTACTCTTGTGAGTTTAAGAGAAAATAAAGGTGTCCGAGGTACCACATGGGGAGTCGGCTGTGGATCTAAGTAAAGGAAGGCCAAGCTATTACTTACTCTCTTTTCCTTTCTTTTACAATACAAATGAAAAATTTGAATCATGAGTGGGATTAACCCCCTTCCATCCGTCACATATTTTTTTATTGATTGATAGCCTTGCGCTTGACCACTATCTCACTTGATAGAGTGTAACGTGCTTGCCTGGAAGATACCTGTTCATTATTGATTTGAAGACTCCAAGATTGTAGTTTTCGGGAAACACAGACAAAGCAAAAGCATTTCACTCTTTGGGTGTTCGCATGATAAATGAGGAAGCAAATCGCTTTGTTCGCACATGCGAGATGTTAACCATGTAACGATGGGGTTTTTTCGTACATCTGGTTGTCCGATGGTGGAACGATGATGGCGGAATCAGGTTATGCAACTCCAGTGCGCACTCTCCAAAAATGCACTCGATAAAACACAGATAAACTAGCAATTTTGCGTCTATGGTCGAGGCTCTGTAGCCGAGTCTCAATGCTTTTCTTTAGCTACCGTGAAGTGATTTCTGGCCTTATTAACTAATAAACTGTGTGGAATCTAACTATGCCATAACAAATTAATTATGCCTATGTTTTTTTTTTTTTTTTTTCATCGGAACACTAACAGCTAACTAGTAACAATAGGCACACTTGTAATAATTAACTTATGGCTAATTATAAGTTTTCACATCTAGGTAACTAAGTAATTTTTATTTTTCCTTTTTTCAAAATTGCACAGGCGACAGCAAGATTAAAACTGAGAAGTTTAATTAAGATATATGGGTTATTGATTTACATAAAAGAATGACCAAAACACTTTAAAACATTTAAAAACAAGACTAATTAAGAATTTAAAAAAAACGACTCGTTAAACATTGCTTCAACTTGAATGCCGACATATTAAATAAATCAAAATCCATTTCCTTCGCCATTGCATTATAACACCTGCACGCTCTGATTAACTAGCTGTTTTGCCTGTCATTGCACTTTACTATAGGGGTGAAAATAAGATTATCTTTTCAAAATGAGGCCGCGGGGGTTCGGATTCCTATCTGTTCGAGTAGCTCAGGACAATCGATCGTACCATTCGCTATATTGAATAGAAAGGCTAAGTCTGCAACACGCCGTCTCTCATACAACGGTAGTAGGTGAAACTTTTTACAGCGGGAATATAACCCTTTTGGTATATATTTGAACGGAATTGCAAATAACGGAGCAATCGTTTTTGTATATCTTCAGTGCGGTTAATGTAGACGTTATAGCATGGGCTCCAAACTTGAGATGCATACTCAAGATGGCTTCGTACATGAGCACAATACAGTGGTTATGAATTAATTATGAAGGTTTTTTATTATTTTATTTGTATATCTAACAGAGTTATTGTGGTGAAGGAAAAGTGCCCATAACTTCTAAACTAACTATTGCAATCATATTAACAAATAAAATTTACTAGATTCATCATGGATCTACTTCTTCTTCTTCTTGTCGTGTAGGCAAGTGGTCAGCCCTGGTGTCAGAATTGTCAGGCCACCCAAAGGCTTCTGACTTGACTTAACGACTATTGTCTTACGACAACAGCCACGACCGACGGCTTAACGTGCCTTCCGAAGCACGTTAGCGCTCAGTTGTATACCACTTTTTGCTGTAGCGGTCACCCATCAAAGCAGTGACCGCAGCGAACGTTGCTTAACTTTACCGATCGGTTAGAAACGGCTAGTTGGATAGATAATGGATCTACTGATTTTCCATTATACATTCTATCCTATGTTTAAACGTGTATTCTATAGCTTGACGTGAAAATTACAAGAACAAAGAGACAGACGTATGTCGAAACCCGTCAATTATAAGAATCGCTCATCATCATCGGTATGCTTGGGCTCATCCGTATTGACTGCTTTGTCATTATCACCACCATCATCATCACTGAAACAGTTATGTCAGCGACCCAAGGCTGTGCTCCGATATTTCAAGGAGTTAGGTTGGCTAGGGTGACTGAGCTGGCAGGGGGAAATGCACAATACACCCCAAGTGGGACGTCAGTGCAAGCCTTTATCGCGCCCACTCAGAATAAGAATAAGAGATAGACGTTTCACTTAAAAATAGCGGAACTAAGGGTGGGTTTTATGATCAGTCCGTAAAAACCGATGGTTAAACACGAGTTTATAACTTTTGGTTACCTTAACTATGGATCAAAAAACACACCCTAAGACATAGCGAACTGTAAGTAGTAGCTGCGACGTCATGCCATCTTAACTCGTAGACGCGTGTAGCAATAACGAGCGCGGTAGCAATTCGTAGCGAAGCGTAGCCCCGTAGCCAACGTACCAAACACAACTACGTAGGAAGTCGGGAGTTGAAATCGTGAATTCCACGAGCCATAAGCGTTTGCTCACGTAACCTCTGACTGTGGATTATTCCACTCCGCGGTGGTTCAAAGAATGCAACCGCGGTATGTCGGGTGTACAGGATCTAGTGCTGTGCTAAAACTTGTTAATGAGAATTTTCAGCATGTTATTCGTAAATTTAGGTAATGCTGGCGTAAAATTACATTTAGATACCATAAGCGGTGGAGCTGTGGACAAAAGGATGAGAACTTGTAAAAACCAAAAATCCCCACTAGTCGATAATGGGCATTCATTAACAAAAAAATTATGAACGTCTGAGATGGTTAAAAACCATTTCAGACGTTCATAATTTTTTTGCTATTCTATATATAATTCTGTATATTTATAAATCATCATCATTATCATCATCATCAGCCTGAAGACATTTACTGCTGAACATAAGCACCCACGGAGCACCACTTTGAGCGGCTGCTTGCCTCCTGCATGCATCGGCTCCCCGCGGCTTTCACGAGGTCGTCGGTCCACCGATTTTGGAGCCACCCTACGCTGCGACTTCCGGTTCGTGGTCGCCACACTCGAGAACCTTTCTTCCCCATCGGTTGTCAGTTCTACGAGCAATGTGGCCTGACCATTGCCATTTCAACTTGCTGATTCTAAGAACTATATTGATCACATCAGTTCTCCTGCAAATCTTCTCGTGTCAGATCTATACCAGAACTGAATACCTTACTAACAAATACATCTATATTTCTGCATAATAATGTAAGCAAGAGGCTAGGAACACTCATTTGTAAAACTCGTTTTGGACCTTTATTCATGCACCTTTATCTCTAGGTATGTTAGGAATAGCCGTGACCTTAACATCAGGCAAACGACTAGTTCTTTACGCTATTCGCTTACATAAAAAGAAGAAAAAAACATAGAGCTAAAGAGATATAAATAAACCAGGCATAGCTAGGTGCCATTTGGCATTTATCACTATATAATGTGAAATGTGTTCAAACGCTGCTCTATCAGTCACAAAAAAGTTTCAATACACTACACAACTTCGTTAGTTTAAGTCATCTAGAGGTGGAATTTCGTTCCCAACTGTTTTATTTCTTACTAATGAGGAGTTTTATTTAAAAAAAACACTAGTTCCGCTTCTTTTCTAGATGGCGCTGTAAGTAAATAGTTTAAACCTTTCAAACTACAGAGTAGTTTAAACATAAGAAAATGCTTAGACTATCTACAAAGAAATGTCAAATTCAGTTGGGTGGACCACGAGTACATTGCCTGTAGTATCTCCTAAGTAGTCTGTGGTGCATTCTTATTAAGTAAATTGAAGTACAGTGGATCTGCGAGATAGATAAACGTTAATATTATGATCCAAAATAAAGCCAAGGTATCTCGCAACAAAACTAAAAAAAAACGAAAGAGTTTAACGTTGTCAGTCAGTATCGTGACACATTTCCTCTAACCTGTGGTCTATGCTTGAAACAGTGACAGTGACAGATTTTACTAAAACCACAACTGGCGCCATCTATTGGGTCATGCATAAAAGACGATTTCTTTTTTTTAATAAAACGGCTCATTCTATAGGCACTGAAAGAAGACCAATTATGTCCAATAATTCTTTTTTTAACAAACGGCAGCACTAGCGTAGACGTTAACATTGAAACATTTCACGTAAAGCGCAGACAATTAGATACGCGCCTATTCCACCACCGACCGGCTCGGTTCCGCCGCTAGTGTTGTGGAATAATGGATGTGTGGGTGTGTGTGCGTCTGAATAATAGATGTGTGAGTGCAAACAAGAAAACGCATAGGTGTTCATAGAAGCAGGCGGGTTGTACTGCATTATTTACACCAGTTAACAGAACTTATTTTTTAAACTAATTTAGGCTTGATTAATTTTGATATTAAGCATTTTGTGATTTTATGTGATTAGAACAAAAATTTAAATTAAATATTTTTAGTATTCGGATAGACTTGAAAAAGTGCTAAAAATAGCCAATGGCAATGACTTTGACGTTGTTGTACGATGGGCACATGTGGTTTTTGATGAAGTAATTCACAAAGCCCTAATTTTTAAGGAATTTAGTGGGGATATTTGCTATGCTAGAGTGGGTTAGAGTGATGCCAGATGCACTGTAATTACAGTATATTCGCTGTAATTTGACTGCATTTTCTGGATTCTACTGTAGCATCATCATCATCATCATCATCAAAAGCCTGACGTCGTCCACTGCTGAACATAGGCCTCCCTCAGAGCGCGCCACCTTGAGCGGCTGCTCGCCTCCCGCATCCATGGGCTCCCCGCGGCTTTCACCAGATCGTCGGTCCACCGAGTGGGGGCCTACGCTGCGTCTTCCGGTTCGTGGTCGCCACTCGACAACCTTTCTTCCCCATCGGTTATCAGTTCTACGAGCGAATAAATTACTTATTTCATGTGACGTGAAGTCAATCAACCTAATGGTTCATGGTGTTAGATAGAACCATTTACACGTCACTTTTCCCTAGGAAATGAGCATAAGATTTTAGAAAACAAATAGGTATGTTTTTGTGCTATCCACAAAAGATAAATATTACTTACTAGAATTTGCACTAAACGAAAATTCTCTCTTTGACGGTCTAATTCGAGAATGGCGTCCACTCATCCACTAATCGCACGATAGAAGCGCGACCGCAGCTCAGCCGCAGCGTAATCGCAGCTGATTAACGATGCACGCGGTGCACCTGTGACCGCGTGCTTTGGCTGTGTACTTCGTGTTTTAGCCTCTAAATAAATAAAATTAAGAGCCAATACAACGCCAAATTGCTTAAAACGACTTAGCTTGAGGCAGTGTCCTGTCAACAATATTGCAACAATGACTTTGAAATTAATATATGGTAGAGTTCAGGACTAATGCTACTGCAAATGTATAGTGAAAACACGAATTAATAAAATTTTCTCGATAGAGGAAAATTACAAAGTTACCTCCAAACCGTACAAATAAACAGCGATTATTCAATGAATACTTTAAATAAGATCATGAAACTTTGTGTAGTAGTTGAACTAAATATAATGGAGGGCTTATGTATAGCGGATTTTTAGAATACCCATTATATTCAGTGTAATAATAAATTACCTAGACTATTGCGCGTTGGAACCAGTTTAACTTAGACCGCCCCTGCCGCTCGGCCCCTGGCTAATCCCCGCTTTGGCCTAGTACTATACATCTATTCTGTGGCTTTGGATTGAATTCGCGCTGGCCTTGCACAAGCCCTTAATAGTGGATTTTAATTTATAAATTTACAACGCTCAATTTATATTGCAAGCTTGCGTATTATTAGCCAAGATAATAAACATTGTTATACCCTATAACGAGTTTTAGTAATGATGACACCAAATAGAAATTACATTTCATATTAAAATCATTAGCCACTAATTATTCACATTCGATTCGAACGTTTTAAATTCTACTTTTGATAAATTGAAACTTGTTAATTTTTACAGTTAAATCCATTGATTAGTATTAAATTTAGTCTATTTCTGTTAGTAATGAACAAATAGATAAAAATAGTTTAAACTAAGAAGTTGTATCATAAACACCACACTGACTTGTTGTAGCTCCATCAAGCGTCACGTCTGTCATTACTATCTTCAGTAGCAATGGAACAGGATTTTAAAATAAATTATAAACTACCTAACGATGATGATGATGATGATGAACGTAATTGCTTAGCTCATCGTGGTGACGATGGTTGGTATCAAAACCCAGAAACATTGATATTGCTGGTTATCATATAATGCCTACGATGAAATTTGGTGGTTCCACATTAATAAAATAATAAATGTTATAAAACTTAAACAAATGACAAGATTGCAAATACCACTCTTCATGACGTTTTTTCTTGGACCTATTTTTGTTGTGTATATTTAATTAAGTATTGAAAACAAAAACGTAAACCTTTGATACCATGAAGTACCTATCGACAACAAACAGCGAAGTGACATTCGTCCTCATTATATTGACAGTGACGTGACAGTTCTGTTTTGGAAATTCGCCTAAAATAGAACGGATAGATCATCGCCGTACAGATAGTCAAGATTATAAGCAAAATAAATAGGAATCTTTTTCAGATTTAAACACGCCGCTTTAATCTATTGTTCAAAGACCAATCATCAACATCCGGAAGACGTTCAATGCTGAACATAGGCCTCCCCCACAGAGCGCCACTTTGAGCACCTGCTTGCCTCCTGCATCCATCGCCTCCCCGGTGTTTTCAGCAGATGGTTGGTTCACCTAGTGGGGGCTACGTTGCGTCTTCCAGTTCGTGGTCGCCACCCGATAACCCTTCTTCCCCATCGGTTGTCAGTTCTACGAGCGATGTGTGGCTCCGCTGCTGTGTGGAGAAATATTTTGATGTAATAATGCAATTAGTGTTCTAGTATACGGCATACATTTACGAAATTAGCCTCGGGTGTCATTTAGATTAACGAATTAATTGAATCTAGTAATTTACTCCAAATAATTAATATTAAATTAAATTACACGCTGTTGATTTGTATAACTTTCGGGTTAATGATTTGTAAAATTAATTTATTCATACAAAGGACAACAATAGTTATTTGTTATACTAGGCTGCAAAGTTGGTTTTTGGCGCGAGTACTTGAATTGAAACCTGAGCAAGCGAAGGATTCTAGGATTGAGTTTCATTTGCCCAGTAATTTCACTAGCTACAGTGCCCTTCAAACCGGAACACAGTAGAGCTTGCACACTACTGCTTGGCGGCAGAATAACTGGCAAAGCGGTGGTACCTACCTAGACGAACTTTGCAGGAAAGTCCTCATCATCGTCATCAACAGCATGAAGACGTCCACTGCTGAACATAGGCCTCCCCCAGAGCACGCCACCTTGAGCGGCTGCTCGCCTTCTGCATCCATCGGCTCCCCGCGGCTTTCACCAGATCGTCGGTCAACCGAGTAGGGGGCCGGCTTACACTGTGTCTTTCGGTTCGCGGTCGCCACTCGAGAACCTTTCTTCCCCATCGGTTGTCAGTTCTACGAGCGATGTGGCCTGCCCATTGCCATTTCAACTTGCTAATTCTCTGAGGAAAGTCCGTCCTACCACCTAGTAAATCATACATATTTCATACATTACAATTGCTAATCATTGTTGTCTATGTAGCGTACATAGAGAAATATGTACCGGTTTATTTTTATCCCAACAGTTAACAGTACCTATAAAGTTATTTTTTGTTGAAAAAATGACCGTAATATTGGTTTTGTGATGCGTAAGCTCTATATATTTCTTACCGTTCAAATTAACAATTTCAAACTAAAATAATAAACTTCTACTTACGCTATTACTAAAACAAACAACATTTTCTTGTACATGGGGTTTCGTAACTCAAATTACCTTCCATCGCTATACAGAAGAACAAAATAGATTGCACCCTCAAAACTAAAAACTGAAGCCAAAATAATGAACATAAAGCCACAACATCATTCTAATCGCAGTACTTTCGAGCAATGTTCAGGAGCAGCGACTAATCTCTAGAAATAGAAGAAAAAACAATGAAAATACACTTATTTAGGATATCTTACAACATTACTTACATATTAAAATTATTTAAATACCAAAATCTACCAAAGATTAGGCAATGCAATCCACACTTTTTTTTTATTTTGGTTAAGCTACATTCGTAATATGACAGAGCATGTCTATCTAATTTACGCACAATGTCAATGGAAGAATTAGGTACATTGTTAACCGTTAATTTGACAAATCAGACAGATTATAAACGGAACGGAACCTTTTATATTTATCTTAAAACTTGTAAGTCGAGATAGGCGAATAACACGAAAAATATTTAAGATTTATTTTCAGACCAGGGCGCGCCGTCTATGTGGTTTTGCTAGTCTATGGTTCCTTCCAACGGAACTCTAATTTACAATGTACATGCAACAAACAGCGGGCATTAATGATAATGGTGGCTGTAAATTCTGTTAATAACTAAATTAAAAGGGGAATTGTAGAGATCGTGAGTTGCGGAGTCTGTTCAGATTTTTAATGGATATTCGTGTTTTTCCTTATTGATGTTTATCACGGAATGGGATCGAGGCAGATGGTGCTAATTCACTTATGTTATCTCTGCTCTTGTGATTTTCTACTACTAAGAAAGGTATATTTTTCTGTTGAAAGGTTTTTAAGTGAATGAACTGGTTTCATAGAGGTTTGGCGACGGCCTCGTAATGTCTGGTCAACCGCAAACCTATCTTTGTATCTTTATTAATATATAAAAGTGAAACTTGTATATTTGCTTGTGGGCTTTCATGCCGAACCAGCTGAATGGAATTGGGTAAAATTTTGCACAGGTAGTACTACCATTGCTTAATGTTTACAACATTCATATTTTTCTTCCTCCATTGAGCACCACTTTGAAGGGCTGCTTAGCCCCTGCATCCATTGGCTCTTCACGGTTTTGACCAGGTTGTCGGTCTACCTGTAGGTGTGTGTTGGCTGCGTTTTCTGGATCGTGGTCGCCACTCGAGAACCTTTCTTCCTGAACTATTAACAAGCTTGTTGTAATACATGTTCACAGTTCCGGTAGCATTTCACGTTCCGTGTCAAGTCGAGATCATGCCGAGTTGAGATGTAGCCGTTTATTACTATTTGCAATAGCTTGCGCTGTTGTTGAAGAGCTTTTCAAGTATTTTTTTTATATAGATCATTAGCTGCACTCCACGGTTTTAACCGTGGATAAATGGTATCATATTTTGCTATACATCTTATTCAAATCTTCTCAACTATTATGGCGTGAAGATGGGCAAAACACATAATAAACACAACACCCACCACAGCTTCAATCAGAATATATTTTAACAATTTTAAGTGATTATGTTTTAACAATAAACAAGTCATTGCGAACACAGGTTACCAAATTATTGAATAAAAAATCTAGTAGTAATACACAAAACCTTTCATTCATTCTCGCAAACTCCTCAGTTTAATCAACGTTTATTAAAATTAAGACAAAACCTTTCTAAAATAATTAAAACCTTATGTTAACCTTGAACTCAGGTAACGTCTCTACCACTTGCCCGCGCTGCAAAGAAATGTCAACTTACTTTCTTAATTTCCCACAAAAAAGGAAAGGAATGGCTCCTTTAAATTGTACATTACAACTGGTGTCACGAGCCTCCAGCTGCCGCCGCGATTATGTGTAATTTATGTACATAATTTGTACAACAAAATGGCCGTTTTTGCTAAAGCTTTGAAATTAATTGTACTCATCTTAGTATCTGGTTACGAGATTTCGGAGACGGAATGAGGCTTAAATGGCTAATGGACACAAAGATAATATATATAATTATTATTAAATTTATCCAAATTAGTAACTGTTTTTATTTGCATTATTATTTGTTTATATGACCACTGTCTCACCTAATGGGAAATGATGACGTAGTCTACTATGGTACACGCATGCTTAGACTCTTGCGTAATTATGTTCTACCATTTTTGTCAATAAAAAACTAACTGCTACATAAATTATCCATAATAAAGTCTATATACCCAAATGCTATATCTTGGTGCGAAGTTAGGTGATAGTGATCCCTCATAGCGCCACCTGTAAACCACGAGTACACCGTAAGAAAGACTTCACACCTAACCATTCTCCTTATCCAATTGGCATGTAAACAAAAACCCTGTTTCTGTTTGCTGGCCAGCAAATCTATATCTAATTTTTAAAAGTTAAATAGTTAAAAAACATCAAAGTATCAGCCTTAGTATTCTAATTCCAGTGGTCGTGACGCAGTGTTCCAGTTACTAAACTTTGTTGTTACCATCAGTAACAACCCTCCGAGATCATGAGCAAGCGACAACTTTGTGCACGGATGCGCGGAACGCCACTTACTGCACTCGCATTGCAACGGGACTTAATAGTTTAACACAATTTCTGCTCGTGTTTCTGAAGGACTGTAAATAAACTTGTTTATGTCATAAACTTATGCGAGATTTTGAATTTTATTTAAAATTAAAATTAAAAAGTGAAATATCAGCTACCTCAACTCAGTGTTCGATGGCGTACCCTGGGGAGAGACTTCAGTGGACTTACATATGGCTGATGATGAAATTATAAGCTATTAGAACCCATCGTCATCTTGTTTCGACGAATTATAATATATTTAAGAAACTTTCTGTCAATCGAGATTTCATCCAAAAAACCTAAGCGTCAACAGCACTCATATTCTCGAAACGGGCTCTAAAGAATGACTCTTTCTTACTTCTCATGCAGGCAAGCACCAAGTGTCGAAGTTTTAATAAAAAAACTTCGTAAATATTTATTTCATGTAACTATTAGACTATAAAGCTGGCTGTCGTCAACTGGGACCGACGCGAGACGCTTAATAAATCGCGAAAGCGCTCAGTTCAACTCGGTCATTAATGCCACTTTTTGTAGCAGTCAGCCATCGAAGTAATGAACACAGCGAATTTTATAACGCAACTCGAATTTCACTATGAATGATAATATTATAGAAACTAACGTGAGTAGTATTCCTAACTACAACTAGAAAACGACTAATATTACGTGAGTGCTAGCCGTTTTTTATATGTAGTTATTTCGCTATGAATGCTTCACATTATAAATATTGTCACTGGTTTTGTACTGAGTATTTTATAATCTTCATTGCCTCCTAGAGCTTGTCTCTTGGGCCATACAAGCGTAGTGTTACAAAGCTCGATGGCAGTGATTGCAGACATCAGAAACCGTTTTATCAATACTAATTGATGGCCAGCGAGATGGAAGCCATGGTCTGTCATGACAACAAACGGCATGTTATCACGAACTTACATTTATTGAAAGCTTTGTTTTGTATGACGTCGATTTTACGTGTGAATGGTGTATTTGTTCACACAACGTTGAGCTGTGATACCTTTGGTTTTCAGTCATCTACTCTATTGTTCTGGTTCCAGCCGAAATTAACTTGTTACCTCTTGATCTTTGTTACTAAGTAGGCACCATATTTTGGTTTAGTGAAAATTTCCGTGACAGTTTCTATCTTTTTTGCCATAATCACTACGCTTGGCAACGACTTGGTGATCGCAGCTGCCCATTCTCTAGATATTCCCTTAGCCAGGTCTTATGGTACCGGTGGGAAGAGATAGGGTGGTCCTGTTATAACACCGGCACACCAGTTTCAAGTTTCAACACAAACTCAAAAACGCTCACGTCTGCAAACTGTATTTAAGACAATCGAATTTTCCAACAAGTTCCCTGTGAATAAAACTCTCGAGCTATAGCAGATGGAGCGCTCAGAACTAAAAAATAAGCAAAAAAAGGAAGTCAAAATTGCAACATAATACTTACTTTAATCGAACAGCGATCAGAAGCAACGGCGAGGTAGAGTGTGATTCAAGCTTAATGGCGTCTGTGAAGTGCGCTGTAAGCTTCTGCATATTTATGGTGCGTGCAGCGCTTTTCGCTGCCCGCTTACATCTAATTCTTGCTACTGCGCAGCGTTTCTCGATGACTTCCCAGCCGCCATTAAAATTGAATCACATGCACTCTATATAAAACGTAGGTATACAGTCTATCTATCCCCATCGCTAATATATGAAAGTATAACGTTGTCTGTTTGCTTTCACGCCAATACGGCTGGACAAATTTGGATGAGACTTTGCACACTAGTTATTTTATTATCGGAGTCAAAAAAAATATTTTTCATCCCGGAAAATCAATAGCTGCCACTGGAAAACGGGTAAGTTCAGGTAAAAGCCGTGGTATACCCTCTAGTTAAACTATAGATTACACATTATTATAAGTTTCTGTTCGTTGCTAAAGTTCAAGTAGTCATACTATCGGAAAAGATCAACATAATTATCATCACTCTCTATTTTGGTTTCACCATCTATTTGTTGCATGCCGTCTATTGTTCTTGTAGTCTAAACTCAAATCTAACTAAAACAACTGTTGTATAGCGTTTTAATTACAATAAAAACTATCACAGTTTTTATCATAGTATCGTAAGTAATAGAGTTTTGCGATTGCCTGCGAGATAACTCAATTGAAGACCTTTTTAAACGAGCTCGAAATAATGATTTGATTTAGACACGGTACAGTCATAGACCGGGAGACGGCTGCAAAAATGTAACCCATTACGCAATAGAATGAAACTTAGCTGTAGCGGTGGACGCTGGACGTTCAATAGAGCTTATCTTGGTTGGTCGGACTTATTCTATATATTCGTTCTACGGAACTTAATCTCTTTTTCTTTTCGTTTTGAGCTACAAATTAAGATTTAAGAGGATTTTGACCAAGAGCCAGAGTGTGTGTGTGAGAGGAAGAGAGAGAGAGAGAAAGAGAGAGAGAGAGAGAGAGAGAGAGAGAAAGACGGGGAGGCAGGGATGGGGATAGAAAGAAAGAAATGAAGAGAAATATACAGCAGTACTATTTACTAACTATTACCTCATAACTTTTGTACTAACTAACCTGGATAGGTCTCTGTTGCAGTGCTTACCAGCACTCCTATCTATTCCAATGATAATGACAAATTATTTATTTAACCATCAGAAAAAACAAACTTACATTCGGTAAAAATATGCCTTAAGCCTAAATAAGGCCCCTGTTTTCAATTCTGTACCAACCTCTTCTCTCTTGTTCTGTGCCTTCATCTAATGAATTATATTTTATTACAAATAAGTATCGCAAAATAAGGCACGCAATCATAGAGTGTACACCGTACATAAAAACTTTAACAATTCTGTAGAACATGAAAAGGGCTATTTTGCTTATCCCTACCAAGTCAGCGTTTCTCACCTAGCAGGCAAGAGTAGAAGAGGTTAAAAATGGAATAAAGTTGTCCCTAGTCTGTGGCACGGGTGCTGGCCAGACACGGATACGCACAACTAATTTTTGAGGTTCTCCAAATATTCTCTATTGTTACAGAATAAAAGTATACTAGGTGGTAGGACTTTTCTGTAAAGTTCGTCTAGGTAGGTACCACCGCTTTGCCAGTTATTCTGCCGCCAAGCAGTAGTGTGCAAGCACTACTGTGTTCCGGTTTGAAGGGCATTGTAGCTAGTGAAATTACTGGGCAAATGAGACTTTATGATCTGATCACTCAGTCTAGTAATCTGATTACTAGACTGGGTGATGTCTCAGGATGACGTGCGCAGTGCAGTGTCACGCGTAATTTTATTGTTTTAAAGTTCCGGATGACACTGCAACTGTTATGGGCGGCCGTGTCACTTAACATCAGGTGAATGACTAGCTCGTCACGTCATTCAATCACATAAAAAAAAATATAGAAACCTGTGGCAGATTACTTCTAGTCTGTTACTCCACGTGGTAGGTTATCGCGGACGCCTCCCGGTCTATAAAGACACTGGAAAGCTCGCGATCCTTTTGTCGAAGTAACAAAGGTAGTACGTGAGTTTCGTCGAGTAATGTGGAATACAAACAGGTGGAGCCTTTGTAATGAAGGGAGGGCGTGAACACGTGCGTAATGAGTTAGGATATTTAGATTTAATATCTTTAGCAAGTGCTCTCTCTGTTTGTTTCATAATTTTGTTTGTATTGGCGAAGTAATACAGTGTCAAATGCCGACCAATGGAATTATAATATAGTAATCATGGGTACTGGTTATTTGAGCCGTTTGTTGAGACCTTGGGTCCGTGGGGACCGGGACCTCATCGCGTCTTCCAAAGTGCCTGGTCGATGCGACGCGTGATCAAAATGCACTGCTGCACTCTGCTTATTTGGCACAACGAATCAGCATTGCAATTCAACGGGGTAATACTGCTAGCATGTTGGGTACACCACCTACTGGTAGGGGGCTGGAGGATTTGGACTATAGATCTTTTAAGTCATCACGGCTAGTATACAGTCCAAATGCTTTTTGTAGTAGGTGTACTATTATAATCTAGAGTAGTTGGTAGTATTGTATTGCATATTACCTAATTCAATTGCACTGTGAGTAACATTTTAACAAGCTTAAATTGTGTTATGAGCCTAAAAGACCGCGAAAATTGTAAGTTGTAAGTAAGCTTATAATTATTGATTAGAACATAGATCTTGCATATCTTTCCTTAAATCCATATATTTTTAATTTGATCTGTTATTGGCTAAAACTGGTAAAGGAGTTTTTAAGCCGCTGAATACTTAGCGGATGTTGTCTTGGGACATCAGCCAAAGAGTATAAAATCACTGCATCATCAACCTGGAGCGATAGCTTAGCGAGCTTCCAAAGCATGGTAGCACTTAATAACCATAATCTTAAATTCCAAGTCACCCAAGTAGAAACTAAAAGCAGTGAATATTACTTAGCTGAACATAATATACCAATTTATAACGACTAGTCCATCTACTCTATTGTAAACTCTACTAATAGCTAATGGTTTGAATGCTGATTAACATCACAGTGATTCAGAACAATCACACAATTCAACAACTGTTTTAAGCGAAATTAGCACTAAAGCGTTATATGTAACTACTTTAAGTTCAACCTTTAATATCTAAAGTTGCGTGACGTGGCCAGGAGAGCAATTAACTGGGACGACGTCTTGACATAACACTATTAAAAAGTTCCTCCGACTGCCGGTCCAGTTACTAAACTGGCGAGTGTCGAGATTGTTCGACGAACGTTCCGGCCAGACTATCATTGGCTCAGTTACAAAGCAAGACGAAGGTTTGGTTTTTCAGAAGTTCTGCTGCTAAGAATTTGCTTTGCCACGCTGGATGGCTATGGCCAACCTTTGCACCAGGTACGAGCCGGAGCGGGAGTCACCGGTTTTATGAAATACATACTTATTAATAAATCTCTTCAAAAAGTAAGGGTCTAAAAATACTATACAAAGCTATTTTTCCTGTTTTAAATATTGTATTAATTTTCAGAGTAGAATAGAATAAACTTTATAACATATAATAATAAGTATACTAAACTAAACTAAACCTAAAAACTAAACTATACCTAGAAACTTTAAAGCTAAAATATAAAACTAAAAATAACAATCTAAAGGAATCTTGAACTATCTATAGACCGGCAAAGGTCTATAGATAGTTCAAGCAATCCGTGGAATCTGGCAACGTTCCCATAATGCTGGCAGCGTTACCCCGCTGTATAGCGAGGCTGATCCTTTGACCAAAGTAGACGCCAGCATTATGGTCACGTGCCGATTCAACTAAACGCCCCGCTAAATCATTATAGATTTCTATGGCACCCGGTCCCCATGGCCCCATCGTTTCTACGCCAAACGGCACAAATATAAAACCTCTGTCAAGGCTAGAATACTTGCGCCGCTTGGCGAATTCCGCAGCCGCAGCAGCGCCGCCGGCCTGGTGTGATGTGTCCGGAAGATGGGACGGTGCCAATGTATCGACACAAGTGGCGTCCCACACTAAAAGCCGGCCCATCTTCCAGGGAATGAGCGTCATACCATCGGGCCGTTTACCGTCGTCACGAATAAGGCCATTGGGCTCTAACACCGCTGCGACGTTGACGTTTCCAAAGGCCCGACGTATGACGTCATTCAATGCACTATGGCGAGGTATACGGCCAGCACTCTTACTGCATGATAGGCCATGGTGACCGAGACTGCTGACCTTTTCACCGCATTTGCATCGATGGGGAACAACACAGGGAGCACCGATGCGCAGTGATATGGCTAGACGGAATGTGTTATTGTCAAGCAGTGTTCCTAGATGGTGCGATGGTAGTGCCTGCAACCAAAGACCGGATTCCCAGCGAGAGGCAGCTAAGAGACGAGCACGCTCTGTGAGGTTACTGGACGTATCAACTAGGTTCTTCCGTTCCAGCTCACAAAGCGGCGCGTCCCTCTGCCTCTGCGAGGACAGGTCTTTGGGCAGGCTGCTATTTGGGCAGGCCATTTTCCAAGAGTTAACTGCTTCGGTTAAAAATGAAATATCCAAAGTGTCACTACAGTCAGATAAAATTGCATTTACTAAATTTTGAGTGCTTTTAACCGAAGACAGAAAAGCTGGTAACGAAACGCTTGAAATTTTGCGAATGCCTAGGCCTCCCAACCGGATCGGTAGTGAAGCCTGGCACCATGTCCGTTCATCCAAAGAAATGTTAAAAATGGAGGTGAGCGTATCCTTCACAATGTTGTCCAACTGTTGTAATAAATCAGGGTGATTCCAAAGTTGGCAACACCTTAAGGAATACGTAAATTTAGGTACGAACAAGCAAAACCTAATAATGATAAATGCCATATGGGTGTTAATTTTGAAGAGTCTGTCCGAAACCGACCGAAAATTTTGTATTTTCTCTTCAATGAAGTCTGGAACAGATTCATCGAAAATTGGCGAGCCTAGGAGGCGAAGAGAACTGTTGTCAATAATTTTTATATTTGGAGCTATTGAATTGAAAGTATTGATTATGTCATCTCTTGATTTGCAAGAGTCGGATAGAAACAGTTCACACTTTGAAAAGTTTAGTTCTAACCCGATCGTTTTGAATTCAGAAATGAGGAAAGTTAAGTCTTTAAAAACGGTGTTGGCATCGCCTCCTATCGTCCCGTCGTCTAAATACCATACGTTAAATTTTGACTCAAGACGTTTAATGATGGGGTGAATCGCAAGGCTGAAAATAGCCGGCCCAAGAGGATCTCCCTGTTGACAACCCACTTCTGATAAGAGGAGGTCATTCCGATAAACTAATTTAGAATTTTGGCCATAGCATTGCCAGAGAAAACGGTAAATTTCAGGAACTTTATCTTGGACCTCAGCCAACAGGGATCCTCTGTCAACGGAGTTGAAAGCATTTTTAACGTCCACCTTCAACAACACGTCTCCTCCATTATTCATTAAAAAAGTTCGTAAGGCGTGTACTGCCGCCTCACAGCCGCCGCGTGAGCCAAAACCAAGTTGAATGGGCTGAAACTGCTGCGAAAGCACCTGGCTTTTAAGCCTGCAGCAAATTTTAGCAGTGAGGCGACGGTGCGTAGTGCCAACAGCAATGGGTCTTATGCCACCATCTTTTTTAGTGAGTGCGCACAAGTTTGCCCCGTATAAAATACCAGTAATGTTGCTGTTGACACTACCTGCCAGCATAAAATTTACTAATTTTGTAAGAGTGACAACCAGACTGTCTCCAGTGCTGCCGCAACCACCGCTAGTTAAATCTTTGAGGTGTTGTGGCGTGAGGGCGTCTAGGCCACCAGCGGAGCCACTCTGGAATGAGGACAAAGCAGCTGTCACATCTTGAGCCAACGCAGAAATGACAGCGCTGTCGTCATCCGGTGCTGGTAGAGGATCCGTTCGTGCCGCTGCAGATGGATGTTTGGAACGCAGCGCTGTAAGGGTATCCAAAGTGTTAGGAGCAACTGTATCACTGGAAAACATAAGACGCGCAGCACCTCTAATATCCCCATCGCTTAATTTGTTTTCTATAAGATGATAGGGAACAGAGAGCGTACGGGAATGCGATGATGACGACGACTTGGATGAAAAGTCAAAGGCATCAAAACATTTGGAGTTTTTTGAGCAATTTTGTTTAATTCTTGATGTGAGCGATGTATGATCAGATTGTATGCGGGGAACATGTAGAATCCTGTATGGAAATGTCAACAAATGTTCCCATGCTCGCTCTGAATTTTCTTGGACAGCGTTATTTATATCAGTGGTAAGGCATTGTGCCACAGAAGCACCGGCGCCTCGCGGAATACGCTTAACCACAGGAAAGCTGTTTTTTTATTAAATATAAATTAATAAACTTTATTGTATAAAAACTGTGTACTTACATACAAAAGTCATGAACTATAAAAATTGTCAGAAACAGTATTATCCATTCCGGACGTACAATAGAAGTGGGCAAAGAGTACTTATAGTCTTATATTAATTAAATGGGTATAAAACCAAGTATTTATATACAATATTAATAATGCTAGGGAGCTTAAAAAGATCTAGGTTTAAAATTTGCGTACTTAAAACATTGTCTTTTGTTGTTCATATTGTTTCTTTGATAAACTTTATGGAAACTGTCTTAAAAAGTGATTTCTCAGAAGCACTTTGTACTAACATCACAAAAATACCAGTGATTGCAATAATCAGATATGAGTTGATTAAATTAAATATAAGCCCTAGGTAGAATATAATATTGTATACATTCAAGTATATATGAGAGAATGTTAGAGACAGTTCTATAATTCCATGAACACTTGATATACAGACAAGGACGAAGGTTACCACACAAGTTTCAATATACTTCCTTGTCTCTCTGTTTTACGTACAGCGGTCGCAAATATTCTACAAAACAGAGATTCACAGCGAGTACAATACACTTTACAGCTGAGTAAAACAGGTTAAGTAAAAAATGTAAATCAAATATTTTAAGGTCTATAATTCTAGTATTAATAAGATAATATAACAGAGTAATTACGAGACCAAAACAAAATGGTACGATCGAAATGGTTACTGACACATGTATCAAACTATATTTTGATGTAAACGTGAATACCTTCATAACTTTATCGTACAAGTGCTCGACAAACACGTACATCCAACACGTAGCGGAAGCATCTGAGCACACCATCACCATAACCAAAAGATAATTAATTTCTGTATTGTTGTAATTAACCACGATGTTAATGAGTTTTGATACGGTCAGCAGCATCAGAAGTTTCTGGTCCATCTGCCTGCTGCACGGTACGAAGACATAGAGCACTATTTGAAAGGCCAGACAGAGTGTGGAGAGACAGATCCCGGTCAGGTATACGACGTTGAAGTTATCTTCTAAAAAATTCGCTTCATCGTCAGACATGGTCGATTCCTATGTAACACGCACGCACTGCTATAATATTGTTCCAGTACTGAATAAATTAATACTGGTGCATCATTGCAATAGATTAGTTATACTGGCTGTGCCTCGTGGCTTCGCCTGCGTTTAAAGTAATGTGTTGAAAATAGAGAACCATAAGGTATCGAAGATTGAGATTCAGATGTGCTTGCTTACAGATAATACGAAATTCTACTCACTGCATAATGCAACTTTTTGTCAACACAGTGACACAAAAACAGGCGAGATGGGCCACCTGAAACATAAAAATTATTGTGAAACATCCCTTTACACGTTTCTAGATTATTTTTCGGGCTTTGACTCTTGCCAATTTAGTGTAGTTGTAACTTTATTATAGGTTTATTTTACCATGATGAGGAATTGAACCGGAGTAAGAAGTAAATACTAACTTTACGATCAGTGATATTGATCCCTAGAGGATTATTTGGCAAAATAAAAATACGTGTTTGATTATTATGCTGAGTTTTGAGTGAACCGCGTCAAGGAATACAATTTTTTATACAAATTTCACCATCCTGTGTAAACCCCTAAAAGTTTATTTTCGAAAATAAGTCTATGTGTGTAATCTAAACTATCAACATTCAAATTTTTATCAAAATCAGTTTAGTAGTAATGGAGATAGATGGTAACAAACATTGATATACACACAAACTTTCGCATATAATATTAGTAAGATATGGTAGGATTAGCAGGCACATGTGCAATAACACCGTCGCCTACGTGTGCTGCAGTTTCTGAGGAAAACCACAATCACAAAGGTTGATAATAAAAATAATAACAACCTGACGCCGGACAGCGCTAGTTGACATCACCATTCCGTATGACGAGAATCTCGTGACGTGACCATCCCTAACTACCGATAGCTTGGGCCCCATTTGGGCCCTGACCCGCTGGGCAGCACTCTATAGGTTTAGGTCTTTTACAGTATTTTTTTACCCGTTATTTAGTTATAGTCAGTTTTTTTTTTATTCTGGATCCTAACTAGATTCCCTGCATCTAGGGACCCAGTAACTACAAAGACCATGGTCCCACAACACCCATACACATAACAAGTATATGTGGGTTTTCTGTGCACAAATGCTTGTCCTGTTCACGGGAATCGAACCAGCCGCTTCCAGGTTATGACCCGACCTGCTCAACCACCACACTGCGGAGGCTGTCAAATAGATTTAGTGAAATCACAGTTGATCAACGTGCCGCAGAAGCCATGTGCGTACATTTTATGAAAGAAATTTTGGATTTCAATCGCGTTGCTACTGAACTACTTCCTTAAGTTTTTTCAAAATGTTTTAGTAAAGTTAGTGGCCCCACCACCACAAAAAATCTTGAATTTCATTAAAAACTCCAAAGGACTTTCCTGCAATAATTTTTAATTAGAGAATTTCAGCACAGTTTCATGAAAAGTTTCCGCTTAGGCGTGCGCTGTGCATTTTATTTCCGCCTGCTGACAGGAATAAATTTAGCTAAGTTTGTTCTTTACTATAAAAAAATACAGGTGTTACTAAATCACCCGGATTTACATACGTTGATACAATTTTTCGTGATAATTAAGCACTATTTAAGGTACTTCACACAGATCAAAAAAGGTGCTTCGCACGCGTACTTTTTTCGTGCTCTGTGGTATTTTATTACATAAAAATTGGCGAGTTAGTGGTCAAATGCAAATCTATGACGTTAAAAAAAGTTGATATCATGAAATATACCAATTGAACTTGGCCTTTTTGTTTTCTCTTCAAGGTTTTCCAAAGCTTAACGCTTTAGCGTATAGCTTAGCTCAGTAAAATATTAAGCTTAAAGCTTAGCTCAGTAAAATATCCACCATTTTACTAGTAGCATTTTGACTGACAAAATAGGACTTTCACATTACGTAACCGTAAAAAAATTTAATCACTTGACATTGGCAGAATTATCGCTAAAAAGCGATAGAAAGCAATTAAACGAAGAAGAAAAATTAAATCCGCTTCTTTTGTTTTTATCTGATCATACTGTTAACATTTTTTAACGTAGCTCCAATGCTGATTCTTCGAACAGATTTTGTTCAAGAAAAGTTCCTGGATGCGGAAATAAAATGCAAACTCTAAGTTACAGGTCAAGCGTGCTTACTTCCTACCGCCGTACATTTGAAGCGGTGTCTGTACTAGGTATACTGTACTGTGGACTGTAGCCTTTATTTTTTAGCCACTATGCCCTTTATCGGCATCTCGTGAAGATTCAAGTGGCTTGGAGAGAAGCCAAGTGTCAGTTCAGGGAAAGAGGTAATTGGATTTTAATGCCTTCCATACGGATACTTTCATTTCTCATTTAAATCGTTAAAGGGTTGTATAGTTTTTTGTTTAGTATACGTACTATTCTCTTGTATGTTATGAGATAAATAAATGTACCCAAGTTATTTTTGCAAGAAACTGTTATGAATTTAATTATCATTAGATATTTATATATTATCGTCATAGCCTAGGATGCAGTTCAGAGGAAGATACCTGTTGCTAAAACTCTCCTTATCCTTTGATCTGAGTTTAGATTATATTGAGAGCTAGAGTATTCAAGCAGTATTCAATATTTTTTCCTTAGTTAGTTAGTTAGTTACGTTAACATCACTGGCCCTGGGCCCACCACCACACCAACCAGAGTTCACGTTTAGCAACAGCACTGGATTTCAGGGAAAAATGCGTTTCGATATCAGTGAGACTACCTCAATAAACGTATGTTGGACTGGGTAATAATTTTAATGATTCATGTGATATAATGACGTTTGTTTAATATTAGCTCTACTATCATCATTGACCGTGTGGTTCCAGCGCTGTGTGAGAATAGGAGCACTCCATCTCTTCTCATGGGTACCGTAAGAGCCAGTTAAGGGAATGAGAAGTGAGAATCAGCAGCAACATTCTCCTAGGTAGACACTGTGTTCAGCAGTGGAGGTCTTCAGGCTGTTGATGTGTGTGTGAATCATCACCAGCCTGAAGATGTATACTGCTAAACAAAAAGAGATTAAGGTAAAAATATGTACTTAGTTGTAATTCATTAACGCGTGGATCGATTTCAATCATTCTTTTTTGTTAGAATGAGAGTACTTTATATATTGTCCCGTAAATCTTTCAAAGTCGTCGGTTTTGTGGTTCAGAAATTACAGACATCCAACCTTCAATATTAGGTACAAAGCCACTCCTACCCTGTACTATGGGTAAGGGAGAGAAAAAAGAGAGGGGGGAAAAGATAAGGGAAAAGGATGAATGAATCCATTTCTGTTCATCCACTTCGTTTTGCCGTATCATCTATTCTTCCTTTTCCCTTATTTTTTCCCCTCTTCCTTCTCTCTTCCTTTAGACTCAGATGAGGCGTAAGACTATTTAACCCGTGCGAATCCGGGGCGGGTCAGCTATTTCTATAATAAGCATACCTATTTTATTTTATTAGGTTTGTTACTTTACTGCCTATTTTCAGATTTATTTTTATATATTCAATATTTATCAAAACTACGTCATATAAAAACGATTTCATGATCAAAGATTATTGGGTAGTTCGTCCCTTCGTAGATCATCATCATCATCATCATCATCAGAAGTGTGCGTAGGTTGCAACATTGCAACACCTTGTCTGTAATTAACGCGTGAAGGCAATTGCTCACATTTCCGGTATAATTGAATCATTCCGCCACCATTATTCAACGCGGAATAACGAAGGTAATCTCACAGTTTTGTAATTATAGTATTTTGTGAAGCAGAAATGTGAGTGGGATTATCGATATTTTGATTATTTTAGCGTCAACAGTCTGCTATCGGTTTACTTCTATTTTTGTCTGATTTTAGATTTTGATTATACTTTTTACACTTAGCTTGATTAATTTTTAAATCATCTGCTTATTAGTATGACTGCTAAATGGCATTTACAACTGAGTGCTTACTTCTATCTAATGTGGCACTACTGATAAAATTGTTGTAAGCTGTACTACAATTTCAACTCCCAATTTGCCTTCAAAGTATTCTTTATTCAAACATTTCAAAGATTATCAAATATCCAAGGCCAAGAAGCTCACACAATCCTCCTATCACGCCGTAAAACTAAGCTCGCTGGTGGAATGGAAGTCGAGTGAGATTGCCGACATAAGCTACGAACAATTTATGGGGCGGGTGACCCTACACGCCACCCTTGAATAATTAGCGATACGACGGTCTTAGTGCCTTGAGGCTACGATAGCTACAAGATTTTAGAGCTCACAGCAACCCTAACTTTTATGAAGGCACTGTGTAGCTAGATAGGTCTTACTACAAGTCGAGAGAAGTATGAAATCCTGTCGAAAGTTAGTGTCGTTACTAGCAGGTAGGTATAAAGATGGCGTAGTAGGGATGAAATAGAAATAAAATTAAAATAATATTATTTACTGTAAGTGTTGGCGACAATGAGGTAAATGTAGTTAGAATTGATATAAAGTGTTATGGTCAACAAAAAAACTTTATATAAGTAATAACTACTGTAATATTGTTGACATGTTGACGAATAAAATTTAACTTAATCAAAATCTGTTATATTTACACAGTGAACTTTTATGCTAACAATATAAAACCGTATTCATGCGTTGTATTCACAAATCTCACTATACTTACTTTCAGTCAAATTGAATTCTCCGTTGTTTGCAATCCTTTCTAATACTCAGATTAGGAAATAATCATCATCTCGCCCATTCTCTCGATCTCTCGTGATTCAATCACATTCACTCGTCGCCGTTGACATTTGCATCTGGAGGAGGCTACAACCATCCATTTTATATCAATAGATAGACTTGCTTTGTGTTTGACATAATTTATTTGGACCTCTCTCTTTGCCTTTTCCCATTTGTTATTGGGGTCGGCTCCCAATCTAACCTGTAGCGGCGAGCTACCAGAATTACACGAGCGACTGCCATCTGACCTCGCAACCAATAAGGGACCGGTAACAGGGATGGTTAGATCAGGCGTCAGATTCTATCAGGCGTTCAGACGCCTGATAGAAGTGGTAGTCAGCTACCCGTAACGATTGCCATAGATGTTCTTATGACAACCGGACAAATAATTTATTTGGACCATGACACGTAATTCTCATTCGCATTTATGGAAGTACCTACTTAATGAGGAAATTCACAGTTAAGCTTGAGTTATTAATTAGCTCTCAGAACTTTAATTTAAAGTTGAATTAACACTGCATATTAATATTGTAGACTTATGGAATTGCTACCCGTTGCAAAACAGAACTCGAGTCACCACTACAAGCGGCTTCTCATTAGGTGCTCCAGAATGTTGTTAAAACATCTTGAAACCAATGGTATGGCTCTCAATACACATCATAATTATTTAAGCATACAAAAAGGAAAGATTAAATTCTATGGCTTCACGAAAGCGATCCGCTTACTACGTGCAATACACCTCACGAGCAAGCAACAATCAGATTGCCACGCAGCGTCAATTAGCTAGCGATGATTGTGAAAACATGCCTTATCTTCCCTCCTTATCTCATTATAACTATATATCTGACCCTTATAGTGCAACTTTTCCATCATAGACTGTATTAAGTTGCATTTTACGTTGTCTGCTATCATTTAAAGTAGATAGCAACAAGTGCCTCTGATTGTTTCTATTGATGGCTTCGGATTGGTTTCACTTTGCAATCAGTTTATTTAATTTGCACTTTAGTTGGGGGATGATGGAATGAAACTGTTTAAATGAAACATCTCTCGTTGAATTGAAATTGTAAAAGTTTTGGGATGGGAATATTTGTACAGAAACAGATATCAAAAACTGCTGAGAAATTTAAGAAGTGAAACTATATGCAGCAATATAATTGTAAGTATCATCATCGGCCTGAACTTGACGTCCACTGCTGAACATAAGCCTCCCTCAGAGAGCGCGATTTTAAGCGACCACTAAACTTGCCTCTTGTATCTAACCGCTCCGCACGGTTTTGAAGTCTTCGGTCCACCTAGTGGAGGGCCTGCGTTGCATCTTCAGGTCAGGTTCGTGGTCGCGGCTCGAGAACCTTTCTTTATCGATTCTACGAGCAATGTGGCCTGCCCATTGCTATTTTTTTTAATTCTGAGCTATATCAGTGATTAGTTCTTCTGCGGATCTTTTCATTTTGGATTTCATCTCAAATATATTATACTACATGATAGATTTTTAGTAAAGAGATTTCTTTCTTAAGTAATGCTAATAAAAAAATATACCTATCAAGAGACACTGTTTCTAAATAGCTCTTTCAACGACCACCGCTGTAAAATAGACACAAAATCCATTAGGCTGTTAATCCGGTAGCACTCCACGTTCCGGTCAAGAATGGTCTCTATATCCCATATTTAGCCACCGATGGCTCTCGCTAACAATATCGCCCGCAAAATGGCCGTAACCACGATGTAAACACCCGGTAACTGAAGGCGCCGCCGCTCTATTGACGCCTTGGCATAATGCCCGATGGTCCACCACACTATTTGAAACTAAAAGTAGTTAAATTCAACCTTGATACGTTGAGATAAGGCCGTGTTAAATGCATGTTTTGTGAGGTATCTTATACGTGCGTAACAAAATTACGTGTGTCGTGTTATCGGATTTTGAAACGTATGCATGTGAAAATAGAGAAGTGGCTTAGTGTATTATGTAGATTGATATTGCAGTGACTGGCAAGTACTGCATGATAGTGGAAGTAATGGTGTAGGACTCAAGGGCTGTCTGGGGATATTGTGATGCTCATTTTTAGGGGTTTTTCGAAAGCGACTGTTATTTTCATGAAAAAATTATGCATGGCAAAACCGCGTTTAAGTGAATCTACACGAGAGGTTATGTGTTACGATAAAATTGTTGATTTATTATAAAGGGTTAGTATATATTTGATCTCCGGAGTGGTTTGACCGTGGCTGGAATAAGGTGGAATTCAGATTCAGTAGTCTCACTTTAGCACAGAATAGTTAATAGTACTACGTACAGAAGGCTCACCCCGCGAAGTCATTTAAATAAATAGCGACTCTTGCTGCAACGCTATAGAGGTTCAGCTCGCACAGTGCTGCAAGCCTTCCTTAAACAGTTGCCTCTCGTTCTATCGCTATAGCGCTGCTCTTCTGACGCGTGACGGATCGACCCGTCTAGACGCCCGATCTCATGTACTTGTAGCTTCATACCTAAAGCGCGGAGTGACACAGGCCTGACTTTAGAGACATAATGGTGTCCGGCTGTGGAATCGTCTATAAATTAAAGACGTGGATGTGTCTGTCTGTCTATATTCAAGACTTAGCTTAGAGGCCGAGGTCGTGGGGTATGCAAAAGATGCAGTAAAAGATAAGTCAAAAGATGAACTTGCACACTCAAAGGCACGAAGCACAGCTCTATTTAGAACCCGATAGAAAATAAACAAAAGTTAGTTCCAATTTCCTCACCTACATTAAATAATCTAATCAAAACCTTCGAAATAAACGATCACCGCCTATTTCCGCTCCCAATCGCGGACTATCAATATCTTATGCAGAACATAACATCACAACAAGGTCAAGTAATATCCGGATGGACAAAGCCCGCCCGACCGGATGCCATTACCGGGTAAACAGCCTGGTAATCGGTTTACCCGGATAGCTGCTTTCAACTGGGCTCCTGCGCGAGCGCTTGTACAGCCCTGTTTTTAGAGCACCAAATTGATTTTGCTACTCCACTGTGTTGTGCTCTAAGTCATAAGAGATGAGTTGCACTGCATCTTTTATGGGAGGCCGTGACGCTTAACATCAGTCAGATTACAAGCTTCTTACATCATTCATGAAACATAGGTTCTACTAGGTAGTAGGACATATCTACAAACTTTGTCTGGTAGGTCCAGTTATTCTGCCGCCAAGCAGTAGTGTGCAAGCACTACTGTGTTCCGGTTTGAAGGGCATTGTAGCTAGTGAAATAACAGGGTAAATGAGACTTTATGATCTGATCACACAGTCTAGTAATAAGATTAGTAGTAAGATTACTAGACTCTGTGTGACTGTGAAGTCTCAGGATGACGTGTGCAGTGCGGTGTCACGCAAAACTATATTAATTTAGAGTTCCGAGGGATACTACAATCTGTGGGCAGCCGTGACGCTTGACATCAGGCGGACGACTAGCTCCTCACGTCATTAATTTACATAAAAAAGTAGTTGTAGTTACAATACGGTTCCATATTAGATACACGGTAATTAAATTAATCAGATATACTATTTTCATCATTAGAAAGTAATCAGGGATGAGTGCAACTTACAAAATGACGCAACTTAGCTTATATACCGCTTGGCCCTGCACCAATGACGTTTCAATGTGCGGAATTTCCACTCGTTCTTACAAAGGTAGAGAAAACATCGCGAGGAAACCGGCATGTTCAAGAATCACAAAAATGTTGAGGACATCTGTCCGCCACCAACCACACTTGGCCATCGATGTGGATTACGGCCAGCAGTGGAAATTGTGGTAAGTAGCATTTACTTTAGTAACGGTTTTAAATTTAGTTAGTTTAATGGAAATCGCTACCGCCTTTACCCCGGCATCCGTTCAATAATCTGATGCAAGACTCCGGCAAGCGTCCCGGCAGAGATATCTTGGAGACGTGCAGCGACGAGCTACCAGGAAATTAAACGGGTCCTACTTGCAAACACTTAGAACTCACTCACTCTCTACTAATTGAACTCAGTTCTCTATACCATGCCTATTTACCGTTTTTTATCTTGAATTTTGGAATTATTCCAATCACATTAAAGATCCCGTAATTACTATTAAAAATGTGATTGAACACAACTTGATTCACAGTTATAATGCCTGCAAATTAAAATCGTATTGAAGTAATTGAGAGTAAATATTGAGAAAATTATTAGTAACTTTTTTTATTGGAACCTATGAGACAATAATATCCATGATTTTATACTGGGGAGTTCTGTGTGATATATCTATATAGAAGTCCCTACTGCTGTTTGTTAGCAATGCCCAATACAATAACCATTAGGAAGTTTCTAGCTTATATCTCGTTTTCTGTCAATAAATACTCTCCATAACATGCTAACCAGGTTGAAGAATACCATAATAAATACCAACTGCTTCCCGCAGCTTTTAACGCGATGTCTTCTTAAAATTGTTCTTTTCCAGGGTTCAAACTATCTCCAAGCAGAATTTCATTAAAATTGATTTAGCTATTTAGTCCTTAACATGTGACTTCAAATAATTTATGACATATTGAAATATCATCTGCTTCGATTCGTGTTTCGAACGTGACTCTTTTTCAGTTACTTAAAAAAATAATCTCATATTTTTGAATATAACAATAGATAATTATTATTATGAATGAAGTCTGTGTGTGTTGCCAGTGATGACTTATGAACCTGAGACATGGTCTCTTACTGTTGGCCTCATCAGGAAGCTCAAAGTCGCGCAGCGAGCTATGGAGCGAGCTATGCTCGGTGTTTCCCTGCGAGATAAGCTCCGGAACGAGGAGATCCGCAGGAGAACTAAAGTGACCGATATAGCTCTTAGAGTTAGTAAGTTGAAGTGGCAATGGGCAGGCCACAACGCTCGTAGAACTGACAACCGATGAGGAAGAAAGGTTCTCGAGTGGCGACCACGAACCGGAAGACGCAGCGTAGGCCGGCCCCCCACTCGGTGGGCTGACGACCTGGTGAAAGCCGCGGGGAGCCGATGGATGCAGGAGGCGAGCAGCCGCTCAAAGTGGCGTGCTCTGGGTGAGGCCTATGTTCAGCAGTGAGCGTCTTCAGGCTGTTAATAATGATGATGATGATGACGATGGAGTCTGCACTAATTGGCACCCCGTTCTATCAGATACATAAACAGGGGACTTGTCGATGTGATAATAATTATTTCATTAGGTAGTTTGATTATGCAACAACCTTTCACAGTACCCCTAGCTTTTGTCTAGCGAGCGACCGCAGCTGTCGTCCCAGGTTGTGACCTCACCTGAGTTGCACCTGTTCTCACCTACTTTAGTGGTTGCGGCAACCTGGCTTAGTCTGGGATTTACTTTACTATCTAAAATGGGTAAGATAAGATGTGGAAATCTACAGACCGGGTGCTTACTGAAAACATAATCACATCAATAGCTGGAATGTTTCCCAAATGTAAAGACTAGACCCACGAGTCTTAAAAAATAGAAAAAGAATAAATGATTATGATACGAAATGCAGCATTATAATAGAGCCTAATACGTCCCTATACTGCTGGGACTGGGGCTTTCTATCATGGGAGTGTTGGCTATATTCCACTACGATAGCCAAGCGCGGGTTGGTGCATGACACAATTCGTCCTCAAACTTTTGGCGTGTAAAATGCTGCTTGCATCACGATGTTTTCCTTTACCGTTGAAAGAACGAGTGAAAATTGTGCACATAACTTGAAAAGTCATTGGTGCACGGTCGAGTTCGATTCAAAACGGGGTGCATCGGTTTGCAAGTCGCACGGATTACCGCTGAGTTACGCTCGCTCTTGTATGCTCTACGTTTTATATGAATTTTGTCACGTGTAAATTGACATTGAGCGCTACAATGCTATGTAGCAATCATAAGTTTTACACTGTGTGCTACTTACTCCCGGTTTCTCGTGCGGCTGGTATAGTAAAACTTATGTCAACTTAAAATACTGAACGCTCATTGGTTGCCTGGTTGATCATCAATTGTCTTCAATCCATGAGCGTATAGTATTTGGTCTGATAAGTTAACATGAGTTTGACAAACGTATACGAGAGCCCGGGAGTTAACTAGCGCAACGTACCGGCAATGTTTTCGTCAGGTGGTACTGTAATATGTTTAATTATCATCGTCATTAACAGCCTGTAGACGTCTACTGCTGAACATAGGCCTCCCCTTTAAGCGGCTGCTCGCATCCTGCATCCATCGGCTCCCCGCGGTTTTCACCAGATCGTCGGTCCACCTAGTGAGGGGTCAGCCAACGCTGCTTCCTCCGGTTCGCGGTCGCCACTCGAAAACCTTCCTTTCTGTTGTTTAATAATATTAGCACGATAAAAATAATGTAATAATCTTGAATATGCCATAGGATGAGAAAAAATTATATCATTTTACTCAACAATTATTCTAAGAGTCATTTCTTCCTATAAATATGCTCCAGCGTAAAAACCCTTTTTATATTCATTTCAAGTTACAATTCCCTTACGTATAGTAAGAACAAAGGCGAACTTTTGTAACGGACGAAGTTTTATGTAAATACTATTAAGTGAATAAAGAAACTTGTTATGTTTGGTTTTCTTAATAAAATACCCGACAGTGGGAAAATTGTGGCGGACTCAAGCCCCGTGAAAGAGGTAGTTTGAGAAAAGTTGTCAGAAAAATAAACCTCAATTGTACCTATCTTCAAAAGATATTATGTTGGGATGAATTATAGTTTACAGTAGATATAGTTTAAGTAAGTAGCTAAAATATTTTTCATTTATTTATTTAACACACAATGGCGATTACAGCTTCCATTTAGTCAGTTATAACTAGACATTTTTCTAAGTATTTTTGGAAAGAAATGTTACAGTTTTCCAATATTTAGATATATTCCAATCTACTTTTGGCTTACTCATATAACCTAACCAATATGTCAAATCTCACAAAGGAGTAAAATACTGTTACCTACATACATAGTCTGTTCCAAAATGGAGTTTAAGTACGTTTAGTAGCGCTCATAGCGAAGCGTGACTAGCCGTTCCTAACCGATTGGTAAAGTTAAGCAACGCTCGCTGCGGTCACTATTTTAATGGGTGACCACTACAAAAAGTGGTATCCAAAACTGAGCGCCACCCTGCTTCGGAGGGCACGTTAAGCTTTCGGTCCCGGTTGTTGTCGTAACACAATAGTCGTTAAACCATGTCGGAAGCCTTTGGCTGGCCTAAGAATTCTGCCTGCATGACTAATGCTTGTAATTAACGATATGGATGGTGGCTCGCAGGTTGATGTGATCTACACGGATTTCGAAAAAGCATTTGACCGTGTCGATCACATCATACTTCTGCGTAAGCTTTATGAGCTGGGAATCCACGGCAACTTGCTAAGATGGATGGAATCCTACCTACGCAATCGCTCTCAAGCTGTTGTTGTTGGTGGTTTTTGTTCAAACTTTATTGAAGTCCCTTCTGGTGTGCCACAAGGCTCTATACTCGGGCCCCTTCTGTATGCTTCTTATCTTTATGACATTGGTCAATGTTTTGAGCATGCGCGGTTTCTTATGTATGCCGATGACACAAAAATTTACATGAAAATAAGAAATCATATGGATGCTTTGCACTTACAGTCAGATCTTGATAAATTAGAGCGCTATTATGCTAAAAATCGTATAGGTATTAATATTAGTAAATGTTCATTGGTCTCTTTTACACGTAAAAAGCATCCTACATTATTTGAGTATAAATTAAGCAATGTAAAAATAAATAAAGTAAACTCTGTTAGGGATCTTGGTCCACATTGACTCAAAATTAACTTTTTCTGAACATATTGAACTAATTACTAGCAAAGCTTACAAAAGCCTTGGTTTTATATTGCGGGTTTGTCGTCCCTTTTCTGATATCGGATGCCTTAAAGTTTGATATTATTCTTATGTAAGAAGTGTTCTTGAATATTGTAGTACAACATGGAACCCGCAATATATTACCTACATTCAGAATCTGGAAAGCATAAATTTGCTAAACACCTAAACTTTCGCTGCTATAGTAGTTTTAAAGACTATCAGGAATCATGCCTCCATCACCAACTCATGACTCTTGAAAACAGAAGAACTTTGACTGATATGTGTTTTTTGCATGGTATTTGTAGCAGTTATATAGACTGCCTGGAGTTGTCATCAAGACTTTTAAGATTTTCTGTGCCTGATCGTAGAACAAGGCACACATGTTTGTTCGCCGTTAAGCACACAGATACTAATTATGCTCGAAACTCTCTGGTCAATCGTTTGCATAGGATGTACAATAAAAAATTTAGTAATATTCATGTGTTTCACGAGAGCAAGGAAGTATTTAAACATGGAGTTGTAAGATTACTAAATGAAACTGGCAAAACCACTAAGTGAACATTTAACTATTAACATTATCATTTTTATAAAGTACCTAAACTGGCTTTACCTTTGTATTAATAAGTACCTATGGTATATTATTGTGTAAGTATAGGTATGCTATGAGTATATTATGAGTATGTGTGATATATTATATATTTACACACTAAAATTATATTATACCTATATTATAATTATAGTATCATTATTACACAATCATATACTCATACACCCGCTCTTTCTCACATAAATAAGTTGCATACGCACAGCACAATTACATGACTTTTATAGATTACCCTCTACTTGCATTCTGAATTCAGTAACGGTTGAACAACACAATCATATGTACCTACTTTATAAAATGTAAAACCGTATTTGGCTGTAAGCTTTATTCAGAAGATTTGTTTGTTTAAATTTAAGAGCTGTGGTTTTTGTAAAATAAATTTTATTATCCAGGTATCCGGTCTAATAAATAACTATGTTTGCTTCAATTTCAAAAGCTTTTATGAAAAGACAAAGTTCTATTTGCGCACCAATTAAATTCATTGTGTGCCGTGACGCTGCATGTAACGAGCTGATTAAAAAAACTATTTACATCCTAACCACATAAATAGAACATAAAAAAATGTGTTTGTCTTACGTAAAACCATTACAAAATGCCAATTTTGAAAGATTCAACTTGCTCTCAGAGCCGCCCACTCGTTCTAATGCTGCATATTGCGTACCAACATAAAACTGCTTACCTGCTGAACCTTTTTGTTATGTACCTACGAATAGTCTAGTAAAAAAATACTTACTACGATCTACTGACACGTACCAGTGGGTCGAATAGCAGAGCTCCGGGAGTTGGTTGTAATCCACTACTGCTCCCAGTGGAGCCTAAAGCAATCCAATGTCCATTTTGATCCTTTATGTCATATTATGGGTGCTAGTGGTTCCTAGGTCTTTTTAAGTCAAGAGTGGATGGGCACCTTATGGGCAAACGTGCTCCACCAAGACAACTTCGTCATTTACCATCAGGTGAGATGTTGTCAAATGTATGCCCATTTTAGCATAAAAGAAGTCCCGTTTAGTACAGTTTTCAACAACTAACTCATTATCAAATATAAATACATAACTAAGCTATCATTTAGTAGACGTACAATAAGCTACGATTTCGACTATCAAATGAGTGCTTAACGTGCAAAAGTAAATGGATATAAGAAAATTTGCCTTTAAATTAAACGGTTATAGCTGAAAAGCAAGCCAGCGCTTCAGCCCTGTTTAATTATTTTTGCTTCTTCTGCTCTCAGATTGCGGTGAATTGCACCTTTAAACGCCAGTGGCCTTATTAATAAACGCATAGTAGTTTAAAACTATGAACCCTTAACGATCACTTTGTTTTCTTTCTGTCTGTATGTCAAGGCTCTTTTTCTCAGAAACTGTTAAAGTTATTAGGACAAAATTAATATCAAATATGATCCACGGTCCATGATCATCATCATAATCACCACCATCATTATCACCATCAGCCTTTTTGCGTCCACTGCCGAACATAGGCCTCCATCACCCCATCAAGTTTGTTGACCCCTGAAAATATTAGAAGATTTAATGCAGTATAAAAATATATTTTTGTATGATATGAATAGACCACCGTTTGTCTGCAACTCACCTTATGCAAAACGACTATGAAGCCGGAGACGTAGCACGTTGGCATGACCAAAACTATTGATTTTGGGCCGATTTGGTTGTATTATATGTAACGGTTTCATTCTCGTGATTTATAACAATAATAATTGATACAGTTTATTATCTGAGTCTTCTTTCATTTCATCTTGAGTAAAAAAATATCTGAATAATTATCCATAATAGGTAAAACTCAAAAAGATTGTGTTTACAGGATGCTGTAACTTTATTTGTGACAGTAACTTTTGTATCAGATGAATACTTGGCAAGCGTTTGAAGTGTTACCCGAAACTATACCATAACACTAAGTTACTACTTTCGTAACTTTTTAACACACAAGATGAAACTTACAAGCCGGAAAGAAAGTATTTTGAAGTTTCAACTGACTTAGAAAGGAAAGAGTTCCGGATGTGAAAACGAATGCAAAAGTTTTTTTATTTTTTATGTAAATGAATGACGTGATGAGCTAGTCGTTCGCCTGATGTTATGCGTCACGGCTACCTATAACAGATTACAGTATCACTCGGAACTCAAAAATTAATATAGTTCTGCTTAACACTGCACTGCGCACGCCATCCTGAGGCTTCACACAGTATACCTAGTAATAAGTTTACTAGACTGTGTGATCAGATCATAAAGTCTCATTTGCCCAGTAATTTCACTAGCTACAATGCCCTTCAAACCGGAACACAATAGTGCTTGCACACTACTGCTTGGCGGCGGAATAACTGGCAAAGCGGTGGTACCTATCTAGACGAACTTAGCAGAAAAGTCCTACTACCTAGTGAAAGGTCTAAAGTTAAATTATGTCCCTGTATTTAATTAGTCTTTTCATGAGACTAAATTAACAAAGAATCAAATTTGAAACGGTTTTTTTACATTGAATGTAAAAATGCTAATATTACAATATCAGTCACCTGTGCTACCTCTCAACAAAAAACATGTCGCGACTTGGCAACAGTATCGCAGGTAGATTTCGCAAAGTAGGCCAATTGCTGTGAAGTCGGTAATGAAAGAGAATCGCTAGCGCGGCGATAGAGCAATAACGAAGAAAGTTCACAGCGGCTATAACTCACGTCAGGGACGGGGCATTAATCATCCGCGACCGGGTGACGTGTGATTGGTGCTAAATCACAAGCGGTAGCGGAAGTGGTTTTTTGTGATTTGGCGGCGTGCGGCTGAAAGTGGCAATGACACAATTGAGTTAATGTCTACTAACACACACACACACCACAACCACACTACTAACATAAAACGAATGCTCACTGAGTTAATATAACAAATGCTTTGTAATATCTTTTTTACTTTTATTAACTAAATATGTGTGCACATTTCACACAGCGCCATCTAGCCCCAAACTAAGCATTGCTTGTTTTACGGGCACCAGATAGCTCATACAATACTCAGATATTTTTTGTTTATAAATGCATACATAGAATGCAAATATAACATTCAGACACTTTTTGACACTCAAATTTGTTTGTAATATTAATTTTGTTTGCTGTTAATAAATCCATTACGCTACCTCTTTTGTCTTGTTCTATCGCAAAAGTAACAGAGAAAAAGAAGTAGACACTTCAACGATAGCATTATCTTTTTGGAAACCTCTTTTTATACTTTTTTACGCTTCATACAAACTCGATTTGAAAACTACTTTAAGTGAGTTGTTACATGCTTTTGTTACGAGACTGAGGTTTTGCTTGGCAGAAAGTTTAACTCACATTTTATTAGGTATATACAGATAGATACATTTTAATGCGAGTTTTATATTGCTTTTATGCCGTTTTATTTCAATCCAAGTAAGCGGCAACAGATTTTCAGGTATATTACTATAATTTGCACAAGTATTTTGGTAATAATTATACGTTTAACCAATTCATTCTGCAATGACCAGTGGCTATAGCAAAGTGGATTTAGGTTATGATAAGACTAACATACCGTAATGATAAGGTTAAATAATAATTAATTATTATATGTTTAGTTTATAATTAAGTCCCTAATTAAAATAAAGATGAATACCGGCTGCACTAAAGTTTTAAAGCTCCTAAGTTTCCACTTGTCTCTGTAGGACGTACCTAACCGAAACACATTTTCATTTTTTATTTTATTATATGTACAGATTACATCCTATAGAGATAAGCGCGAACTTTACCACTGTCAAACTTTAGTGCAGACAAACATAAGAAAAGCAAAGTAAAGACATAAAAAAAAACGTTAACGGACGGAGTCACTTTCTCAGAGTAAATATTCTTCGATATTATTTGGCAATCGATATATCGGTTTTTCTAGTCTCGCTAGTCCGTCTCTACAATAGTTTACTACTGCATGTAAGATAGCTTACTGTTCACTAATCCTCGTTCGTTCTATTTCACAGAGTGACGGTGTTGCACGTCAAGTCACGTGCAGGCGCCACCCTTCTGTGATCTAAGTCCGTTCTATACAGAAAGTTTGGAGGACAAAAGTACTTAATTGACAAAGTGGTCAAATAACAAAATAAGCGGTGAAAGCAAAGCAAATTTAAATTTTTGAACCATTTCACTTTTTTAATATATCGAGGGCGTAGAAGGGAAATTAGATAACTAACAAAACCATTATCGCGAGAAAACAACGATTTAGTGATTTTTTTCGACAAAATTAGTAATAAAAAATTTTGTGGGACCAAAATTACCGTGGATTTTTTTATATGTTATGTAATGGTTCACTATTCAACCTTTGAGTTCATCATGGATGCCACAGATATTCACAGAATTTTTTTTTTTAAATTTTAAAATTATGTCACAGATTTCTTTATACACATCCAAATTTTGCGTTGAGGTAAAACTGAATAACGAGCTTTATGCATTTTATGTGACAACAAAATGGTGATTCTGTGAAATTATACATTATTTGGTCAGTTATTCACTTCTTCCTGTCAACTTTTACAGCTATTATTGAAGGTTCATCTCTGTTACAAAAATAGCTTTTTTGGAATAATTTTGACACGGAATAATATATCCAAGCTAGGGTAAGATCAAAAGATGCGTCGTGATTTGGGCTTTATCGTCATGCCAAAAAGTCGATTTCGCAAAAAGTGTTAGTTATCTAATTTGCCCTCTACGCCCTCGATATTTTGTTGTAATCAACACAACTTTGTATTGTCTATCTCGATATTGCTATATCTGACCTATTCGGGATTTTTTTTTTTACTTTACAAGAATAATTTCAAACAAGTCTTCATTGAATTTGAGAAAAAAAGAACCAAAACCCTGTCTTAATATTATTATTATACTGTAAAAATCATAACCCTGGGCTATTTTGCCGTAGTCTAGGGTAATAAAAAGAAACATTGTTTTTCTTCTCTTTTGAGTGTAAAGATCATTTTATTTTATTTTATCCTAGTACGACTACGTATGAAATCTTCTAGCATAGTTTGCTATGTTCAACTTAAATTATGCTGATATTAAAATGTCCATAACGGAGTTTATTTTAAAGAGTTATTTTTACCATGTTTTAAAATACGTCAACTTTTAATATATTTCTTTCACGAGCATTTATCGCTTGAAATGGGACCTGCACATTTCGAAAAACCTTCTCCAATTTTCTCTTTCAATGCGTTCCTTTCCCAATCCCTTTTTGTACGTGTTCCGCGCTGCCGTAATGTTTGTAAATAAGAAAACGTATAATAACGCTTAACTCCGGATTTCGCTCTAACTGCTCTGAGCGCTTTGAGCGAAATAAGCGTAGCAACCGCTCTCTTTGCTTCTGAAAGCCGGATCGTAATTATTTTTAGGTGTGTATTACTGAAACTGTTACTGTATTATGTTTTTAAGCTTTTATATCGCTTTAAATATTTCGATTGGTTTATACGAGAAAGAAGTTATTTTGTTAATAAACATTCACATGTTTTAGCCTCGCCATCTATTGAATAATTTAAAAAATATTCATAATAGTTACTGTACTTCAAGACCGTAAAGTTTATTCATGTCGCTTTCTGTGGGTTACAAAAATAAACGGCCCTTTTTAAGGCCCGCGACTGAATCTATTATCATGTGCATAATCATTTTCACACAAATCCAGTACTTTGCCAAGTAGGCAGGTCCTTGACGGGATGCACGCAGCTTAAAGCGCGAATGTATGAAATATATACGTTTTGAGTGCAGTGAAAAAGTATAATGTGGATTTGTGATAGTGACGAATCACATTACAGCGCTTACATTACATTATTGGTTGGCGCTACTATGGCATAAAAATATTCGTGTTTAGGAAACGTCTTGAAATGGTGTTTTTTGGTGTTTTTTTTTTGTTTTTTTTTCTTGATAGTTTTTACTAAGAACTGACTATACAGCTGTAAATTAATAGTGGTCATCATTGTCAATTGTAATGGTCACAGTTCCAACAATTTGTTTATAAAATTGAACCAACAGTTGAATACATCAGTAGTGCTCTAATGCAGGTAATGTCCGAGATACGAAATGTTGTGGTGACGTGGGAATTACGATATAGTGTTATTATAATAAAGTCTAAAGGTGGTGTTACATCCTTAAGGCGAGACTGGCCCAAAAACGCCCTTGTAAGAACAGACTTTTCTCTGAGATAAACCACACTTTTAGATATGAAAAAAATATATGTTATTCTTAAGGATGTCTTTGAGTTAAACCATAAAACTTATACATAAAAGGAATAACTTCACTCGATCGAAAAAAAATCCAAAGTCACCTCTATCTTACATTTTTTGAAATGACTATTCGACTTGTTTTATACGAATCGTATTATTTAAATAATTTTTAATGCATTATGTATTGATCAAAAAATTTAAATCATTAATAAAAATGTTAAAAAGTTAATACGGTAATTTTATATGAATTTATATCTTGGAGTCATGGCATCCGAGCGCGTTTTCGGGGCCGCCAGTCCGCTCGCAGAGCCCGTCGACGCCGGACGTATGCCAAATTTTTGCGCTCTACGACGCGAAGGTACGCTAATCGTAAATTTTAATTTATAAATAGAATAATTTAATTTAATTGTTTATTTCGAGTAACTTAACTAAGAAGTGAATAAAAAAAGATTAATAAAATGGGTAACAAATGTAATAAAAGGAAAAAAAAATTAAGTTATGCATTTAAAAAATCGTACGAGTCCAGCAGCAAACGACGGTTTGTGTTTGTGTGGGCAAATGTGGACAGGCGTGGGCAAGCGTAAGCAGGTGTGTGCAAGTGTGAAAAAGCTATGGGCAGGTGAGCGGCTGGTGGGGACAGGTGGGGGCAAGTGTGAAAAAGCCATGGGCAGGTGAGCGGCTGGTGGGGACAGGTGGGGGCAAGTGTGAAAAAGCTATGGGCAGCTGGGCTGATGTGGGCAAAAGTAGGCAGGTGTGGGCAAGTTTGAAAATGTGTTAGCAGGCATGGGCTAATAGGCAGTTTGTGTGGGCAAATGTGGACAGGCGTGGGCAAGCGTAAGCAGGTGTGTGCAAGTGTGAAAAAGCTATGGGCAGGTGAGCGGCTGGTGGGGACAGGTGGGGGCAAGTGTGAAAAAGCTATGGGCAGGTGAGCGGCTGGTGGGGACAGGTGGGGGCAAGTGTGAAAAAGCTATGGGCACCTGGGCTGATGTGGGCAAAAGTATCCAGGTTTGGGCAAGTTTGAAAATGTGTTAGCAGGCATGGGCTAATAGGCAGTTTGTGTGGGCAAATGTGGACAGGCGTGGGCAAGCGTAAGTAGGTGTGGGCAAGTGTGAAACAGCTATGGGCAGGTGAGCGGCTGGTGGGGACAGGTGGGGGCAAGTGTGAAAAAGCCATGGGCAGGTGAGCGGCTGGTGGGGACAGGTGGGGGCAAGTGTGAAAAAGCTATGGGCAGCTGGGCTGATGTGGGCAAAAGTAGGCAGGTGTGGGCAAGTTTGAAAATGTGTTAGCAGGCATGGGCTAATAGGCAGTTTGTGTGGGCAAATGTGGACAGGCGTGGGCAAGCGTAAGTAGGTGTGGGCAAGTGTGAAACAGCTATGGGCAGGTGAGCGGCTGGTGGGGACAGGTGGGGGCAAGTGTGAAAAAGCCATGGGCAGGTGAGCGGCTGGTGGGGACAGGTGGGGGCAAGTGTGAAAAAGCTATGGGCAGCTGGGCTGATGTGGGCAAAAGTAGGCAGGTGTGGGCAAGTTTGAAAATGTGTTAGCAGGCATGGGCTAATAGGCAGTTTGTGTGGGCAAATGTGGACAGGCGTGGGCAAGCGTAAGCAGGTGTGTGCAAGTGTGAAAAAGCTATGGGCAGGTGAGCGGCTGGTGGGGACAGGTGGGGGCAAGTGTGAAAAAGCTATGGGCACCTGGGCTGATGTGGGCAAAAGTAGGCAGGTGTGGGCAAGTTTGAAAATGTGTTAGCAGGCATGGGCTAATAGGCAGTTTGTGTGGGCAAATGTGGACAGGCGTGGGCAAGCGTAAGCAGGTGTGTGCAAGTGTGAAAAAGCTATGGGCAGGTGAGCGGCTGGTGGGGACAGGTGGGGGCAAGTGTGAAAAAGCTATGGGCACCTGGGCTGATGTGGGCAAAAGTATCCAGGTTTGGGCAAGTTTGAAAATGTGTTAGCAGGCATGGGCTAATAGGCAGTTTGTGTGGGCAAATGTGGACAGGCGTGGGCAAGCGTAAGCAGGTGTGGGCAAGTGTGAAACAGCTATGGGCAGGTGAGCGGCTGGTGGGGACAGGTGGGGGCAAGTGTGAAAAAGCCATGGGCAGGTGAGCGGCTGGTGGGGACAGGTGGGGGCAAGTGTGAAAAAGCTATGGGCAGCTGGGCTGATGTGGGCAAAAGTAGGCAGGTGTGGGCAAGTTTGAAAATGTGTTAGCAGGCATGGGCTAATAGGCAGTTTGTGTGGGCAAATGTGGACAGGCGTGGGCAAGCGTAAGCAGGTGTGGGCAAGTGTGAAACAGCTATGGGCAGGTGAGCGGCTGGTGGGGACAGGTGGGGGCAAGTGTGAAAAAGCCATGGGCAGGTGAGCGGCTGGTGGGGACAGGTGGGGGCAAGTGTGAAAAAGCTATGGGCAGCTGGGCTGATGTGGGCAAAAGTAGGCAGGTGTGGGCAAGTTTGAAAATGTGTTAGCAGGCATGGGCTAATAGGCAGTTTGTGTAGGTAAATGTGGACAGGCGTGGGCACGCGTAAGCAGGTGTGTGCAAGTGTGAAAAAGCTATGGGCAGGTAAGCGGCTGGTGGGGACAGGTGGGGGCAAGTGTGAAAAAGCTATGGGCAGCTGGGCTGATGTGGGCAAAAGTATCCAGGTTTGGGTAAGTTTGAAAATGTGCTAGCAGGCATGGGCTAATAGGCAGTTTGTGTGGGCAAATGTGGACAGGCGTGAGCAAGCGTAAGCAGGTGTGGGCAAGTGTGAAAAATCTATGGGCAGGTGAGCGGCTGGTGGGTACAGGTGGGGGCAAGTGTGAAAAAGCTATGGGCAGGTGAGCGGCTGGTGGGGACAGGTGGGGGCAAGTGTGAAAAAGCTATAGGCAGCTGGGCGGAAAAAAAATTGTTCAAAATTATACCTGCATCATGTACTTTTTTTAACATTATAACATTTTAATCGTACCATTCATCATTATTATACCTACCTACTGGAAATAAGGTAATTGAAGTCGTTATTACCATGGGACTCCATCTCCGCTACTGAGTTACATAACGTGGCTAACGAGCGAAACAAGTGCGCGCGGCGCATCGCACACAACTTTTGGGTCGCGTAAATGAATACGTCGTGCGTTCAAAAAGTGCGGCTTGAGGCAGCGTAAAATACCTAAAGATCCGGAAAAGCCTCGCCTTAACTCTTCACGTAAAAGTGAGACGTTGTCTGTTCGTATATCTTGATTTCACCCCAAAATGGCTTAACCAATTTTGATGGATCTTGTACATTGATTTCTTATATTATAGGCGTCAAAATAGGAATTTTTAACCCGGAAGAATGAGGGTTCTCTAAGGAAAATGGATTTGCTGGGGATGAAACCGCAGGCAGTCAGACTATTGCTAAACTATTCAGTAAAGTAACCACATGCAGCCATACATTTTATTCTCCATTAATTATCACTATTATGTTGTTTGCTTTTAGAGAATCGAAATTTAGCATGTGTGAATGTCTACTTTTAATATAAACCAGTCCTTACCTGCTACAGCATCCCGTGATATTTGATACAAACGCAGCGTGGGCGGGCACATTAGTGCCCTGCTGCTGCTGGCTGCATTAGCAGCCGCCGCAGCTCTCACCGTTTGTGGCAAATAGTTCCCCGCGCACAATGTATACTATTACCTACACAATCATACAGTTTCCTGGTAATGGATTTTGGAGTGAATTGGATAGTACGGACAGCAACGACAACGGTTGGTATTTGTACGAGTACGATGACGTGAAATAAAGTCCGTTACTTCACTAACAGTTACATTAAAGGATACAATAGTTCCTTCTTAGGCTCTTAACAATGGTTAAAAACTCTAACGGATTGTAACCAAAAAATGTAATGTGTGTTGTAATTTGTTTAGTTTTATGACATTGTGTGTGTGTTTTTTGGAATAAATGTTTTTTCTTTCTTTCTTTCTTTCTTTTTAACCATTACCTTAACTACGGATCAAGAAACCCATCCTTAGTGACTGGTAGTTAGGAGACAAATGTAATTTTGTAGAGGTTACGCAAACTGTATTTCAGGAAATGCAATAATGATAATTGGTATCATATGGAGTTGGCAATAACTGGCGCGACAATCTATAATTTGAAAATGTTATTGCGGCCGGTACAACTGCTAAAACCTTTACATCTTGATGGATTCATCATCATCATCAATGAGCCTGAAGACGTTCTCTGTTAAATATAGGTACGCCTCCTGCATTGCATCCCCGCAATATTTACAGAGGTTGATCTACTGCACTTATTAGAACAAGAATCAATGAAAACATAAATACTGAAAAAAATATACATTATAAAAATGGCGCGCTATATGGCACGCATATGTTTAACAGTGGACATGATGACGATGATTTTTTTAGTCAAAAAAATATTGTCGGTTTAACGAGTTCCTTTCCACGCCGCACACACCCACACAAAGGCCTCTTATTAATTGTGTTTCTTCATAAACATAATTTATTACATATTTGGCTACTAATGAAATGTGGAATTTAAATTACATTATTAGAGGATTCAGTATATGCACTACAATAAACCTTAAAAATTTGGAGAGAATACAAAGCAACACTCTGTATTAGCTCAACATACATGAGAAAAAATCCCAACTGCTTTTTCCAGAGATTTACCATTTTTGACGGTGCGTCAATAGCCTCTGCTTTACATAAGGTAAGCACCATTTTCCCACACAAAAAAATTAACGCGTTTTTTGCAGTAAATCCCCAATTGAGTACATAATTCAGCGATGATCGCGCACGGCTGCGGGGAACGACAGCCGTGACTCGTACTAGTGCTGTAAGAACATGGGACTCTCAATTTTTCCGAGACTGGTTCCATAATTCCGGGACTGCTTATGATATCCTATGGTAGAATGCTCGGCAGATAGCTTATATTTCTTAACAGTATTTCTTACATTAAGGCAACGGTAGAGCCGTCATTTATGGTCAATTTGATGGCTGGTAGAATAATTGAAATGTCAAGTTAGAAAAAAAAACCCAAAATCATGTGCTCATTTAAAAAGTTTACCACGCCGTTTTTTGACTAACTACACTGAAACCATATGTAGAACATCTTTTTCTGACATTAGGTACTCTGCAATATCTGCCTCAGTGTAAACAAAAGCCCAACTCCATAAATCCCGGCGTAGGAAAATTTGCCCATCACTAGCCCCAACCGGGCACAGTATCGCTACGTATCACCGCGCACCCTCGCCACAATTATGTAAATATGCTCCAGCACGCCTATTTATACACAATTTTTACCAACTGGGGCCGGAACACAGTGAATCATATTTGCGAAAGCAATTTGTTGTAGCGCCATGTGACGCTAACATTGATGTAAAAGAAAAGTTCTGTGTTTTTAACAATAGTTATTTATGATATTATTATTATTATTTATTGGGTGGTAAGTTGGTTTTTACAAACGAGTAGACAAATGTAAGCCCGAGATGAAGTCGAGGGCTTACCATAGTCACGAGTTTGTAGAAACCAATTTCCGCACGTGTATCATACAACGTTTTTCAACACATTTGCGAGAAAACAGTACAGTAGGTAATGAAACAAACTGTTGTTTATTCGTGGGAAAGTTGCAACAAACAATTTTTGATGTGTCTAATCTAATATGAAAGTGGTAAAATGGGCAAAAAAGGCGCGCATTTACAATGCAAATGGCGCCACGTGCGTGTGGTGAAAATTAGAACTACATCTTCAGTTTCATATTCTCCTTAGTATTCATTAAAGTGAGACAAACGTATTTAGCAAAAACGCTTCCAAGGAGTTTCGATTCGTTGAGTATAAAATACTCCGCACCGCGGAGTATTTTACCGCACGCTCCGTTGTATGGTGTGTAATGTTTAACTTTCAAACAGTGTATAGAGGCTTCGTAAGTGCATTTTTTGAGCAAATGTGTTGAAAAAGTATTTTAATATGGCTAATAGCTATTTTTTTTCTTATCTTTAGTGTTTGATGTCACAGGCAATTTACCCAGTAATTTTTCAAGTGTATGGCTAGGAATTAAACAGAGAGTACGAGGTCTTTTTCGTATAAGAGTTCACTCGTTCACTCTCTTTCGTTCTTATTCTTGCTGCTTTGCGGTCAAAATATGAAATTATTGGACACCAAAATTGCGAACTTGACTGTAGAAAGCTCCGGTATTGTTTCAGAGTATAGTATGTGAGGACTCTTGCTGCATATTGCAATAGTAATGCGAGCTCTCACTTCATGTATATTACTTGGTAGTAGTCGGTATAACATTTCATGATATATTTTCTAAAATACTGCAAATGTTGTGTAGCATTTTGAAATAAAATTTGCAATATTAATTTAATATTTCTATGAATGTAGTATTATTTTATGAATTGGCTCCTTATTTGGCTCAACGACTGTTATCTTGGGACAACAGCTAAGACCGTCGGCGTATTGAGCCCCCCAAAGCTCGGTAGCGCTCAGTTGTAAGTAAGTACCACTTTTTAATGCAGCCACCCATCCAAGTAGTGATCGCAGCAAACCCTGCGTAACTTTACCAATCGCTTGAAAACGGCAAGTTGAGCTTCACTGTGATCGCTTTGCTACGTAACTACATAAATACAGGAACGCGTAGATTAGTTTGCCGTTTGCCAACAAACAATTATGGAAGTATATCTCCACCAAAATATCTGTTAGTCTGTAGCCAAGTAATATCTTAATTGAATACACTTGTGTAGTTTGTAGGCTGGGGTTTGTAACTTTGGTAATAACGTCAGACTTTGTTGGTAAGTTATAAACGCAAGAAAACATTCATATTACAACCAACATGGCACCATTTTTTTCTGATTCGATAAGAAAATGCCTAATCCCTTAGGACAACTTTCAGGAGCCCCATAAACAAAAATTGTACTACTTTCGCTTAATCCGAATCAAATAAACACGATGATTGATGCAAAATATGACTAGGCGGGTAAATGATAGCTGAATACTGAAACATCGGAAGAGGCCAATATTTAACTAATGCTAAACATGGCTCAATTAGATAAATAATGAAGAAACAATACTCAAATAGTACGATCATTAAGTTCTTATACACACAGCTACCATAAATGGTTCTTCAAACCATCCACTAAATTATACCTGCTAAAACATTCAGAATCACCACTGTAAGTGCTAAACTCATAGCAGACTGTCTGAACATGACACCTACGCTCGTGACGTAAAGAAATGGAACAAAAGGTACACTCGGAAAGACGCCGAAACAAGCATTTTATCTCAAAACCAAGCCACCCTCTAAGATATCAATGAAAACGTATGTAGCTGAGGTCGAAGGAGTGCATTAGTACGATGTAATTATGAGACAGTGACTAAGCTATAACTTTTGTGAAAAGCTTTTCCTACTTTTGCAGCAATGTACGTTTTGGTAAAATTTAACAAAGCAGCTGAATGCCAGGTGACTGTTCAGCAACAAACACTAATAAATAATTTGGGTACCTCGGAGTGCAGAGCAATGGTTGACTCACACTTAATATGATGTCTCCACTAGAACAACTAAAACCACAAATTCAAAGGTAAGCTTGTTGATAAGGACTGTCTGGACTATGAAAACTTAGATGCTCTTTTGGAAATGAATTTGAATGTTCTTTTTCCCCTCAAAATAGTACCAATTGATTATTTTATTTAAGTGCTATTTTGGGAATACTTTTGGTGCTCTTTTCATCGGTGCTTTTTGGTGCTAATTTAGGAATATCTCGATACTTCAACAACAATTGCTTTAGGGTTATATCACACAGGTACAGCTTGGCGCATGGTCTATCGCGCAATCTACAACAGCTTCTGACTTTACTGTAATTTGTTTGAAATTACATCACTGTAGGTTCTTCCACCGTAGTTTTGTCGAGACCAGGCGGCAAAGACGCGAGTGTAAGAGGTTTTACTTGTAGCCGCCAGCGAGCCATCTCGTTCCGATATGTTTCAATAGATGGGTATTATAATAGCTGCTGTCTTTCTGGGATATAATAATAACTACATGATTATTAAACCTCTAATTAATAGCCTTCTTTATACAGAACAATACTGTAATTATATTCAAATTTAGTTTGATCAGTATCACTTGATCACCAGTAGATCACTTGTAAATATAGACAATATTATATGTAGCTTAAAACAACATAATTCTTATCAGGTCATATCATTTCGCAGAACCGATAATCGAAAGTAAGTAAATAAATAAAGCCTTCCAATAGGTGGAGCGATGACCGAACCGATGAATGCAAGAAGCAAGCATTCGCTGAAAGTGGCGATCTATGGGGGAGGCCTACGATCAGCAGTAGATGCCTTCAGGCTGGTGGTTATGATGATGGCATCATTCTGTAGGTATGTAAAAACTCTCAAATGTCAAATCAAACTGTATTTCTCATTTTATTTAGTGTTTTCAAACATGTTCGAAGGAACATTTTAGTGTCAGTTGGAGAAATAAAAAATATACAACCATCTTACAAAATAAATAGGACATAGGATACACCTAAGCGAATATATGAATTTGAAAGCGGAGTTAGAGTAACTTCTGCATATAATAATAATTCTCACTTATTTTTGTGTAGCTCGTATTTACACAACACATTTGACACATTAAAAGTTAATGTATAGATTTTTGACGAAATTTTGATTGGGTTGAATTAAAACAAACCACTTTATTTATAAAAAAAAATTATATGCTTAAGTTTGATTGCTGTTTTGGCTAGTAGTCATTTAAAAATTTACGACGGGAATCTTTACTAACTTGTAATATAATTATCATCAGGTGAAATAGAGGCTAGCTGTGTATTATGTTGTTTTCGTTTTGCAGTCACCTGAACCGCTTAGGTAAGTTTTACAACTTCATACAGATAAATGTATCTGGAAGGCGGCCAGCGACGATAGCGTAAACTGCTCTCTTCGCTCGATGTAGTATTATTACTATGAAATTTTCTGGAAGACTTCTCATATATTTCACTGTCCACCGGTGGCCACACAATACTTTGATAGCGTAGGTTTTTTTTTATGCTACAACATAAATATTCTCCTTATTGTATTAGTTTCCGAGATTTTCCAAGGTTTTATCCATCATCAAGATATCAGTTCACATCAGCGGGTATCTTTTCGGATGATGCATAACGATGGAAAATATCACAATCATAGCAATGTCCATCACTGGTGGTAAATGATACGCATTTCACGCTAACGTCCCGCATTACATTACATTAGTACTCCAGGTTTTAAATATAGTCTCTTTCACCGATGTTTTGAAGTACCTCATATTTGCAGGAAGAGCTAGTTTTCGCGTTTAACTATTCAGCAGAAATAACGTCATGAAACGAATTAATATTCTGGCAGAAGTTCTGTCTCCTCGTTGCTTGAACTAGTCACTGTTCCAAAGTTCAGCAACGCGTGAGAATTCTTGTCCTAGCTCAGACACGTTATTACAAAATGCAAGCTTTAAAGTTCTAGTAACTATTGATTCTTTAGTTTTGGGTGAAAAAGTATTGCCAAGTATTGCTATTATCTTTTCTGTGGTATTAGTATAGCCCTTATGTTGACCCCAAAGTTTATACATTCAAATAAGTTCAAGTACAAAGACAAGATTAACTGCAAAGCCACCGCAAGCATCAGATGAGTTAGAAATAAAATTTCGTGCGATGCAAAAAGTTTTATCTGTGTACTTATATATATTTATTCATTTTTTGTGATAAAAATGCATTATTGCACAAACAACAATTGTAGGTACAAAAGCGCATTCCTATTTTGAGAGCATCGGAGCTTACATATTGTCTAAAATGGAAACGTAAAATATGTAATAACATTAGTATTTCTTTGTTTTAATTTCTCATGAAAAACCTTAAACAGTATCGAACTTTGGTATTCTAACGGGAAAAAACGAGAGCACATAAACAGTAAAATTTGTATTGATAAGGAAATTCAATGGAGATTTACAAGCTGATTTAGAATATTTTTACTACTATATGGTAATAATAGAATTCTTCCTAAAAGCACCACCAGGAATAACAGTGGCGGAAACAGCCAGTTCCACTTTCCAAAGTTGAGGCGCATGTTCTGTTGGACGTTACAAGGTGTCAGGAACGTGCTGAGTGCGCACGAACTTGGTGTCGTTGTGGCTCCGACAGCGCTCACAATGACAGCGGCGTGCGGCGCGCGGTGTGCGGACTCAGCGCTTTTATACAGGCGGTTGTTAGATAACTGAAGCAGTTTCAAAGTTGGTTATGGGACATCAGAAAATGGGACATTTTCGTACGCAAATGGGGAGGGAGGCACACTTGCACTTATATCCTAAATATTAAGATATTACTTAATTCAGTGGCTGTTTCCTGGAAGTTTGTGGATTTTCTAATATTCAATTATTTATGTTAATGCCTAATAATAGTAGTAATAGTACTTTGTACTTGAAAACTTAAAGACTATTAGTTAAATAAGCGCATGTAGCTCAGCAGTAACTCAAGCGACTTTTAAACTGACCCACTTAGGTTCATATCGCCCTCTACCGTGCACTAATGACTTTTAAAGATACACGCTGAATTCACACTTGCTCTTACAACGATGAAGGAAAACTTCTTGAGGAAACTGGCATGTTCAGGAATCACAAAATTCGAGAACACGTATCATCCATCGACCCGCATTTATAGCTAGCATGGTGTATTATGGCGTACACTTTTTCTATGTGTATTGGGATGACGACGATTGGTATTATTATGATGTATGTATGTGGGTATGTATGTGATTCTAACTACAAACGACAACCTTCAGTTCTTCACCGTAGAAGGTGAGATTAGTTTTGCTTGTGCCTTCCAATTGCTAAATAATTAAAGGCGCTTATGGAACCTGTCTTACATAAAGTGAATCGAGTAACGCCAAAATGTAGTTATGAAGCAAACACAGAATAAAATACTCATGTTGATAGTAAGTGAATAACTGAATAAGAACGGTAATGTAATCACAAATGTCATTCAAATTTCACAGATGGTAACATTACTCTCATTACTTTCCTCATTATTACATTTCACTACGGTCGTATGTTGTTAATAATGGGATAGATCATAGCCAGCAAGAAGGCTGTGCAGCTAATGTATCCGTCCCAACAGGTGGGCTCAGGTCACGACATTGGCGTCGTATGTTGGGGTTATATTATACGAATGTACAGAGAATTCGTGCCAGGAAAGTATGACATTAAAAAAGTTAATTAAACTTTTATTTTTTAAGACATTATGGTAGTTTGGACATTTTCGTTCAGACAGTTTTCTGAAATCCCACATATACTGTAAAAAATGTAGTGATGCCGCTGATTCCTTTACATTTAAAGTTAATTTGTTTCTGGTTGGTATATACCTCGATATTAAAATTTGGCAAGAGATAAAAGGGAAAACCTTATTTTGCGTTTATGATATTATTTTTTAAAACAAACCACTTTAGCTGTTCTCCAGTTTAGTTCAATTGTTTTCGTTAATCATATCGTTCACGATAGTTAGATTTTAACAAAACAATTTTCTAAAATGTTCACAACCCAACGGCCCTCAAATACAACAATAATAATTAAAGTAATCAAAAACAGATGATCTAGTTGCCTGTCCTGATTCCGCTTTGTACACAAGACATCATATTTTAATTAAATCCGCTCCCAAACAATTGGAGACCTTCAAATTGCTCTAATTGGAGTTTCATTTGCGTGGCAATAAATTCCGCTCAGCCGTTTGGAGCCGTGTTGAAACGTTAGTGAAATTTCATTACGTTTCAGTTATCGGTACACTAGACAATTTCATCATGGCTTAATGACGGCGTTTATTATTAGTGCGACAATTAAATACAAATAATCTTTTATTGGGCCCTCGTTTGGAGCCCATTTGGCACATTATGTTAAGCCGTAAACCCAATTATGATTGCGATACCTGTCCCTGATGACGCTCTGTTTGGTTTCCTTTGTTCGGCGATATCATGTGTTTGTGTTAGCAAGGGGTTTGGTTAAAGCTTGAGAGGTCTGAGTTTCGACGCTGTTCAAGCTGACCTTATTATAGTGTTTTTGTTATTGCAGTTTAAATACTACTATTCACTTTTAGTTTCTATTTTAATAAAGTCGTGCAAATATCAAAAAATCGTTATGAGATCGTTTAAAGACCTTAGCTATAGATTGTACTGTGACTGTATTTCCAAAGCAAGCATACCTGAATGCAATATTAATGTGTAATGTGTTAGATGAAGCATAGAGCATTCTGTGGTAAAGTTTAGTTTTAAAATCATTTCAGATCTTTACACCACTTATATACCAACTAGGTCGAAACACAGGTTAGAGAAAAAACAATAGGTCGAACGTTGCTTATCACCTTCTGTCAAGGGCTAGTCAAGCTGAAAAACAGCGGCCTTTTAACAGAAGAGTGGAGTACAGTATTCATCGCTCAGTTATGTATGCAATTATCATATTATTACGCGGTTTGATAGCTGCAATATTCCAAAACAATAAAGCTTACGAGTACATTTTATAGGCCCGCAAATAATTTCGGTTTTACATCGAACATAAAACATATTTATTCATGACGCGAGGAATAATAAAACTCACGTTTTTCTAATAAAAGTCGATGAAGAAATAAAAGTCAACCTTGCATGGCCACAGCGAAATGGAAGTTGCGATCGAAAGCTTGGATTATGGTGTTGAGATGTACTGAGGAATAACTTTTCAATTTTGTAATGGTGAGGTTTCCTTATAAAAATAAATGGATCTAGGTACGTAGAGCGAGATTTGCGGGTAACATGCATAGGAGTAATATTTAACATTATTTTATTTTTTTTTCAAACCAAGAAGTACCTACATTTGTTTATACTGGGTGGCGCAAAAGTAAAGACCCTATTTGGTTCAGCTATAACATTTTTTCTAAATTAGAAAACTAGATTTAGGTTTTTTTAAATGTATATTTGTGCCATTAAATTTCGTACCATTAGGATTTAAAGATGATGTCTTTTAAATGGTGACCTCCAGAGTTGATACACATTTGAGCCCTATTTATGACATTTTGCATAACTTGCCGTAACACTTCCTGCGATATGTTCGTTATTTCTTGACGAATGTTTTCTTTTAGAGCTGCGAGAGTCTGTGGCTTGTTCACATACACCCGAGATTTCAAAAAACCCCAAAGAAAGAAGTCTGGACTGGTCAGATCGGGTGATCTTGCAGGCCAAGGCAAATCGCCAAAACGAGAGATAACTCGGCTTGGAAAAGCGTCCCTCACTAAGTCCATAGTGTCGCGCGCTGTGTGTGCCGTAGCGCCGTCTTGTTGAAACCAGATGTGCTCCAGCCCCAATTCGTCCAAACTGGGTATCAAAAACTCACGTAACATGGTTCTGTAGCGTTCTCCAGTGACAGTTATCGCATTGCCTCCAGCGTCTTCGAAAAAATAGGGTCCGATCACTCTGTCAACACAGATGCCACACCATACAGTAACTTTTAGTGGGTGTAGAGGTGTTTCTTGAATAATGCGCGGATTATCAGTGCCCCAGAACCGAGTATTCTGCTTATTGACATGCCCTGAGAGATGGAAATGCGCTTCGTCACTCATAACCAATTTTGAAGGAAAATCATCCTCTTCAAGGTTGAGGTTTATGACGCGCTGGCAGTAATCTAGACGAGCTCGGTGGTCAGCAGGCAGCAGTTGATGAGTCATTTGAGTTTTATACGGGAACATCTTTAAGTCTTTCACCAAAATACGCTGCAGGGTCCGTCTGGAAATGCCCAATTGCGTGGCACGTCGCCTCGTTGATGTTTCTGGACACTCTTCCACATCTTCGCGCACAGCATCGATATTTTCAGCTGAACGGCCTGTTCTTGGTCTCCCAGACTTAGGTCTATCCAATGTTGAGCCAGTTGCTTCAAGGCGTGTGGCAAAGCGTCGAATTGTGCGACCAATCGGTGCCGGACGGTGGGGAAATCGTCGACGAAATTCACGTTGTGTTCTTATCACTGATGAATTATTCCGTAAGAACATTGACACAATTATTCCACGTTCTTGGGGAGTAAAACGGTCCATGTTTATTTTCAGTGTATTTTACATTTGTTCACTACACAATTTTCAACAACAGAATGACAGAAAATGTCATATAAAAAAAATAAAAGTATTTTCTTTAGTGCCAGTACTTTTGTGTATTTAATTATTGACATAAATATGTGCATACAGATCATTATTTTAAAGCATGCTGTGACTCCAAAATGCAGTAAATACACATAATTATAACTATCAAACGCTCTGATCATGATAAATTCCCAAATATTGTCCCCAAATCCCCTAATATTTCTAATTCTATTACATTAATAAACTTATCTCTACATTAATCACTCAAATTCAATGACTCGCAATACAATGTACCACATTTGGCAGCACGACCGGCTAATCTTTATGCTCCCGGAAACGTTATAACTCATTTTCCCCCCACTTTCCCCCACTTTTCCCCAAAGTGCGGGAAACGGGGGAAACACGCACATTTCCCTAACCACTTCCTGAGCTGACAGCTTAACACTTAATCAAGTCGTAACTTGTTTTTATTTAAGTTTGGGGTAAATGGCGTGAGGTTGATTGATGCCATTGTGCGAGAAAGAGAAAGTGATATACTTATTGTTTTGGTCTCGTTTTGGTGTAGGATTGAGTTAATAAAGCTAAGCCACAAGCTAAGTTATGTTTGTTGTGTTGTTCGTATTTTTGTGTCAGGTTCGCTGTATGAAATAAGTTAATAGATAAGTAAACCTAACTTAATTTGTTAATCCAATTATGCTAAATAAAACTATTGCATATACGTCTTTTGGTTAGTGATTTTGGTTATTATTTTTATACACTCATGGTTAAAAGCAAGTAGTGCCAAATAATTTATGTTTGCTTTTTTTAAATTCTTACGTAAGGAGAGTTTAACATCATCATCCCCTTTGCCTTTCCCATTTATTATTGGGGTCTGCTCCCAATCTAACCTGTAGCGGCGAGCTACCAGAATAGAGAATTTCAACTTTTTCAAAAAAGGAAAAAAGCACATTTAGTTAAGTAAGCTATATCAAATTATATTTTGGTCCCCGCCATCAAGCTCTCTTGTGAAACAAATTAAACCAAACGCATCATTAAACTAATTAAACTCAGTGATAACTACATGTATTCTCGTTAAGCTTAAAACTTAGAGGCAGCTTAGTGTTACTTGAAACTTTGTGTTGGCGATATTAAGCTGCTTTTGTAGGCTTACACCGAGACAAGAGGCAACCCTGTTGCGTACCTAAGTTGATTTTATAAAACGCCAAAACATGGGAACCTACAGCTTTCTACAGGCAAGCATAATTTATAAGGAAAACTGTACTACGGGCGAACAGCGGGCCTATTACTATACTAAGTATAAATATATAAACGCCCAACGATCACATACATAGATCCTGGACCCTATAACTTAGGATTCGTTGTGTCTAGGGGACCCAGGGACTATGAGCCCACCTTACTCAACCACCGCACAGTACAGAGGCAGAGTACAGAGGATATGCTGAAGTATATACTGCTACTTATAAATACTTAGTAAGTCAGGGCACACAGGGCAGTACTAGTTTCCGTTCATACATTTTTAGGGTTCCGTACCCAAAGGGTAAAAGAGACCCTATTATTAAGGCTCCGCTGTCGGTCTGTCTGTGTGTCTGTCTGTCCATCTGTCACCAGGCTGTATCTCATGAACCGTGATAGACAGTTGAAATTTTCACAGATGATGTATTTCTGCTGCCGCTGTAACAACAAACACTATAAAACAGAATAAAATACATATTTAACCAAAACAACAAACGTGTTTTTTTTTGCTTTTTTTTAAGATATTGGTACGGAACCCTTCGTGCGCGAGTCTGAGTCGCACTTGGCCGTTTATTTATTTCCATTGCACTTCTACTACAAGCTTAGTGTTACAGTATCTAAGCACTGTTCATAAATTAAAGCCACAGTATAAAGTATAAACTGTATCATAAAATACAAATTACCAGGTTCACGACACTAACAGCTGGCTAATCGCTTCTGACGGCAGTCGCCAATTAAACGAGCTACATAAAACTACGCAGTTTTAACTTAAATATATCTCTACCTCTATTTTAAGTGAGGGATAATTAGAAAGAATTTCCAATAAAAGTTTTCAACAGGTAGTGCTGAGGATTGTCTGCCAAAAAACAGCAATAAATTATTTAGGTAAGTTTCTCACCTTTTTTTACCAAATCGTAGGTCCACCTAGTGGGGGTACGGTATTCACGAGCTTAATATTTTGAAGCAAAAATATTTTCTCTGTGATTTTTCCTATCTCTGTGATAGTGACCGACCCATCTCTCTCCAAATCCCGCCGGCTATTGCAAACTAAAGTCAAACATTACAGTTAATTACATGACGCAGAGCTGCACACGCACACACACACAGAGAATGGAAGGTACATTCCAGATATGGAAAATACTCTCAAAGCACTTGTTTGATGCAAACATTATAAAAGGAGAAACTTTATGTGGGGAGCGAAATGTAGTTATCGGACAATTTTGTTGCCAGTGTTAGCTTTTTGTGTAAGTTAAATCTCAGTGTGGACTAAATAAACCACCAACCTGGTGTACAGGCGAACGACTAGCTCGTCACGTTATTCGTTTCATCATCATCGTCATCATCAACAGCTGGGAGACGTCCACTGCTGAACACAGGCCTCCCTTATACAATGCCACTTTGGACGCATACCATAGGTCGTTTGCCATAATCACCACGCTTGGCAGGCGACATGGTGATCGCAGAAGGTTTTAATGTACCTCAGAGAATGCTGCTGCCCATTGCCTGGATATTCCCTTAGCCGGCTCTTACGGCACCCACGGGAAGAGATGGGACGCGATTTGGATGGCGTCATTCATTTACATTTTAAAAAATACCTACGTCAAGGCAAATGCAAAGGCATGGCAAGGCCGTCGTGTTTAGTTTAGAGCATTTTTAAGTTTTCCAATTGTCTGAGTTTGTCTTGAAAAGTGCTGAAAATAATCTATGTAAAATAAATTATTTGATTAAGACTTTGGCGTTTTTCATAGAATAATCTTCTTAAATACTCTCCGTCTTCACGCTCCATACGCTGGATTAATTTAATCACAACTCATAACTCAAAAATTATATGGCGAATAGGCTATTTTTAGCACTTTTACAAGTCAAAACTAGATAATGCATTTAAAAATAATAAAATTAAATTATTGTACATACTAAGCAAGCATAATTAAGCAAAATGACATAGTGCTTATTGTCAAAATATTATATACCAAGCCTATTACGAGTTTGAAAAGAAAGTTCTCTTTCCCACAACAGGGGCAAAGTGCAATCTCCAAGGGACATGACAGTTTTAACTGCAGTTTGTCTAAGTTCATAGAAATGGTATTAAGATGTTTTTTTTTTTTTTTTTTTTTTTTTTATGTAATTAAATGACGTGACGAGCTAGTCGTTCACCTGATGTTAAGTGACACGGCCGCCCATAACAGTTGCAGTGTCACCCGGAACTTTAAAACAATAAAGTTTCGCGTGACACTGCACTGCGCACATCATCCTGAGACATCACCCAGTCCAGTAATCAGATTACAAGACTGAGTGATCAGATCATAAAGTCTCATTTGCCCAGTAATTTCACTAGCTACAATGCCCTTCAAACCGGAACACAGTAGTGCTTGCACACTACTGCTTGGCGGCAGAATAACTGGCAAAGCGGTGGTACCTACCTAGACGAACTTTGCAGAAAAGTCCTACCACCTAGTAAAAAAATAATAATGTAAAAACAATAATAAAATAATGTAATGTAATGTGTGTATAATGTATAGAAAATAATAATTATAATATTAACTAAGTACTTATAGTGAAAAGATTTTAATTATGTTGCAATTTAGTTTTATAAATAAACCAATAAAAGCCATAATAAATGGGAATACGGCACATTATATAACTGTGGGTGTAAATCATTATAATTAATATTCCTAATGGAATAACGCGTGCAATGATCACAGATATACAGATTGGAGATGCAAAGGCCAGATAGGTAGTCTATTGGGTCTATACCCACGTCCAGGTCGTCCACTAGACAAACGATATTGTCAGATCACAGGATCATATGAAAACAATATCAATGAAGGTAAACAATAGTTTATTCAGGATAAATGAGACGGTGAGATGAGAAGGCCAATATTTTTCCATAAATAGTTCCACGATCAAAACATATCTATATAAGAGGTATTTTTCTACCGTTTCATCCCGTAACACATTAAAGTATTCCGTCTTCATTTTTCTGTAAACGAAAACAAATTTGTTTATGATGTACGTATTTCATAAGTTCTGTAAAAACACAGCTTATGTTATTCTTCCGGTAAGTAAACTCCACGTTACCGCTTGATATTGTTTCGTGTTGGATATTATTCTGTTATGTTGTAAGTGGTTTTATTATGAGTTGTTTTTTTAAAAACACAAATACAAATATTTTATCAAAACATTGTAATTTTTTTACGATTACCAGTAATCAATTTACATTCAGTTTGACTCAGATATAAGCTGTAATGATTTTTAATAGACTTAAAAAAAATGGAGGAGGATTATTTTATGTATGTTCACTGATTTCGGGTACGCCGATGCGCGCTGGTCTGCTGGTCCTACAAAAAAATCATGTAAATCTAAAAACAAACATATTGCATTCAACGCAAACAAGAAAACCATAAATTCAGAATCCCATCCAATAAATCCAGGTTTAACATAAAGAAAATGCACTTTATATCCTTCAAGGAGACCACATCCACATTCTTTATTTATAACGTTCACAATTCTAACTTACTTTACGATCACTAAGCAGACCGTAACTTTCTCGCATGCCACAGTAATGAAAAGCGCTACGGAAATCTCTAACCAACCTCTTGCAATATGTTCCACTCATCTGCTTGAATGTGCACCTTAATCCGCGGACTTACGAGCTATGCTTTTCTTTTGTGTAAAGGCATGAGCTTCATAAGTCACAGTGGAAAACAGTAGCAGAGAGTCGGTAAAATGACACACATGTCCCTACAGCATCCGTAAAACATGAAAAAAGGCTCTTTTAACTTACCATAATGACACGAAAATATTTCAAGAGTGTATTTTATTGCTACTACACGAGTAACTACACTTCTATTTTATTTGCAACAAAACAATAGACATGAAAAATATGATTCCTTGAGTATATAATTATATCGGTATTTCTTCATGATATCAATAATTCTTTAGTAAACTTTAAGCGCGTGAACTGATCGCAGAAACTTAGACTACTGCACTAACCAAAAAGTTTATTATATATTTTGTTTTATTTGTGGCTAGATAGTGCTGTATGACATGTCCATCAGTATAATGTTTGATCATACTCTTGAATTTTTTGCCAACTATTAGGTTTATTTAAAAGCCATAAGTTGAAGTACTGTCTGTACTCTATACGTTATTTAAGTCATTTACAACATCGTGTCATGCGGTGTGTGAACAGTAAACTCTTATGAGTAAGGACGGGGTTAGACGAGAGCGAAGGAAGAGCGAATCAATTTGGATGATGAGTTGTCTTGGATTACGCGGTCCCTTGTTAAATGAGCAAAGGGAATGGAAATGTATTAATAATCGTCTTTAGCTCGCGCTAATCAGGGCTCGGAGGGTTCGGAGAGTATTTAGATATTACTTTTGTTAGTGTAGTATGTTTTTTTTTATTTTTTTTTATGTGATGGAATGACGTGACAAGCAAGTCAAGGTTTGAAGGGCATTGTAGCTAGTGAAATTACTGGGCAAATGAGACTTTATGATCTGATCACTCAGTCTAGTAATCTGATTATTAGACTGGGTGATGTCTCAGGATGACGTGCGCAGTGCAGTGTCGCGCGAAACTATTGTTTTAAAGTTCCGGGTGACACTGCAACTGTTATGGGCGGCCGTGTCACTTAACATCAGGTGAACGACTAGCTCGTCACGTCATTCAATCACATAAAAAAAAAAAAAAAAAAAAAAAAAGTCGTTCACCTGATGTTAAGTGACACGGCCGCCCATAACAGTTACAGTGACACCCGGAACTTTGAATGAATGAAATAATCTGAACATTTCTTAATTAGACTATAACTAATACATTACTGTTTTTTACAATATTAAAAAAGTTTAAAGTTGCTTATGTATCTACATTATGTAAGACTGGTCGAGGCATATTAAAAATGTTTATTTCCCGACTGATGCACTAATAGGGTCCAAAATATGAAAAAAAAACTTTGACGGAATTGGGGATATCACTAAGGGTGAGTTTTTTGACCCGTAGTTAAAGTAACCAATGGTTAAAAATGCTAACAAATTCTAACCGATGGTCATTAGTTAGAGTTTTTGACCATTGGTTACCTTAACTACGGATCAAAAAACCCACCCTTAGTGATATTCCATCAAAGTTTTTTTTTCACATCTTTGACCCTGTTAGTGCGTCAGTCGTATATTACATTTGTAATCACATTTTGCCCGATGATACTTAAAAGAAACTTGTCTCTTCTTGAAAACTGCAGCTCTAGTGTTACTATTTTTGTCTTTATAATACTTAGTTCTAATGTACATTATTTCAGTATGTACTCTCGTTGCAACATGCACTCGGCAAGTCGGTACGCAGCGCTCCCATCAATTTGCCGCTTTACAGCGAGGATGAGCGGCACATGCGGTCGGGAGCACCATCTGATTGGCGAAGTTGGAATTTCCATTTAAATTGTATTGTCGCACCAATGAAATATACAATAGGCAGGAATAAAATCAATCTTACGTACTAGTGTAACAATGGCACTAGTGTGACAATGGACGGTCTTATCGGTGGTAGCAACCTCTTCCAGACAACCTTTGAATGGAAAGTAGTAAGTAAGAATTATAATACGGCGGCGTAAAACAAAATAAAAGAAATAAAAATGTGCATATTTCGTAAAGATGTATGTACAAAGAAGTATATAATATATTTACACTTAGCTTTTTGCCTGTACGAATTTGCATTTTGCTGCTTGCCTACCAAAAATTTAATTTACCTTTCTTCCCATCACATTAAAGTTTTCCAATTAATCGTATATTCCTAAAAATGTAATAAAGCTGCATGGGCACCCTACTGCGAGTAATGGAGCGATACGCTGACTCGGTGTGAGACGCCGCAGAATTTTAAGACGTTTTATATTGTTCTGCAGTGGTTTTAGTTACGGTTATGGGAATAACTGCGTTAAAATGCACTAAAAACCTTTCGGAACTTTTATATAAAACTTTAAAAAGAGAGCAAGAGCTCTTATGAATCAAAGTTCAAGGAAGAGTTTAATCAGCTAAATTTACATCTGTCTACCTATTCTCTAAATTTAATTTTTAAGCGTAAAAATTACATGACGGCTTCTCATTTTTTGTGCACTTCTGTCCCACTTGCTACAGGGGTTGAAAGCTCAGAAATTCTACTACATGCAGTTATAACTTAAGTACAGTGTTTACTGTTTACCCTTAACAGTCTACCTACATGTTATTTTAAACCCAGCAATACGCCAAGTGCAGAGTGCACGCGCACTGAATAAATTCTCCGTAACAGGCGGCTAGGTAGCGCGTTACTGATTCATCGCTAACTTTACATCGCCTCTCACTCGTAAACACGTTTCATTGACTTGTGTATATAGCGAGCGATGAATATTAAACTAGCAACTCTATCGGACTGACGCGCGCCCCGATGCATATTCAATTTTCATATTGGCCGTTTTGTATTGATGTAAAACATTTTAGATGTTTTGAATGTATTGGATTGGAAGCAGTTCCGTTTTGATAATGGTTCTGTATTGGAAGTGGATGTTGCATAAGCGGTTGTGAATGAAGTGTGTTTTTGAATAAGGCGACAACAAATGTTTGTTGTTAAACGCATGCATGGAATCTAAATAGTAACTTTTGTCAAAATATTACAAATACAATACAATAAGAAAGTACTTTATTGAACACATCAAAATAATACTAATCTAAATAATGAAATTGTACCTTCAATAAGTAATACAAGTTTAAGTAAGTAAGCAATACTCATGTGTGTGAAGTTTAATAAAACACTAATTGTAGATTAACGATCAAACCCGTAAAATTTTCAAATTAATATCAAATAGCATTCACTGAACATAGTTCGGGCAAAATTAGTTGAAAATTGTCAGCGTTCAATCAATAAATTACCAAAGTTCAGTGACTTATATATTCAAAATCAGTAATTTAATTGGCAATGTTTAGTATTTGGCTTAGATTATTTGATCTTAAAATTAATTAAATTTCAATGAACGATAATTTGCATGAGTTCACTAGCAAAAGAAAATTTAATATATTTGATTATTATTTACGTCTAAGTTAAACGTTGAATCTTGATAGATAACTAAAAAGTTCAAGGGTAAAGATTTGCCCTTACGAGATTTATCAGATAATTACGAACTAGAGTAGGTGTGTACCTCTATGTGTGGTCTATGAGCTCTATCAGTGTGCAATTTACCTAAAAATAAAATATTATGTTGAAAATTATTTTAGATGTAATACTGATTTTACGTGACGGAGACTTCTAAACAATGTTGACGCAGCAAAAATTAGTGCGATGCCCATGTCTATCCACAAATAACTGAACTGAACTGAACGCAGAGCGAGAAGTGTAGCAATAGTGATAGATATTTATTCAATAGTGACATCCTAAATACCAGCTTAGAATAAACTAGCATTATTTAAAAGCGCATTACTCAAAATGTACCAAATCTGATCGTATAACCAGCCTGTCTCGGCTACCCGCCTACTATAATGTTTCTGCTATTAGGCGACAAATCCGGCCCTCTCGCTAAATAAATAATTTCCTTCCTCCCATCTATCATTCAGGCGGCCCGGTGTCTGGGTTCCTTAACTTTTTAATTTCTTTCACAATGCTCGGGTTTCAGTTGTTTGAGTGATTACACTTGTGTTAACTTAACTGGAATTTGAAGGATAACTGGAATGGAAACGAATTAGTTCAACAGATTAAATTTTAAAGAAAAAGGTATCACGACCGTTCCTAAAACTAGAACATGCTTTACTGAAGCTACCGTGACAAGTGATCTCATGTCCAAAATCAACTTATTTATTTGTAAAAGTTGAAGTTTTATATAAGGCCGCCCCTCACTAGGTGGACCGACGATTTGGTGAAAACCGCGGGGTGACGATGAATGCAGGAGGCGAGCAGCCGTTCAAGGTGGCGCTCTCTGAGGGAGGCCTATGTTCAGCAGTGGACGTCTTCAGGCTGTTGATGGTGATGATGATGAAGTATAAGATGATGGCTTGAGGGAGGTAGTTTCGAATCTCGTTCATGATTCAATGTGTTCATTTACATTAAAATGAATGTGTTTATTACGCTAAGCAGATGATACTGCAATAAATATCATAAATATTTAAATCAGTCAGTTTAGCAGTATGGATAGGAACTAGTTATCCTCTTTTCTATAGGTAATATGTGACATCGTTGTGTTCTGTGAAGTTTGACAAGCGTATACAAACAAAAGAACAGTAAATACATACTTTTTAGATTAGCATTGTCTAGTTTTTAAAATGTCATAATAAAATTATCGCTCAATTCACGCGGGTAACGTAATAAGATCTCGTTTCACAGGTTTTACGCAGTCTAGGAGTAGGTAACGCTTAGAAATAAAGTTTTATGCTTGAGATTAACACAAAGTGTATGTCTTGACTGCTCCTGTAAATCATAAGTTAAGCTCAAGCCTCTAAGTCTTCACCACACTACACAATATAACATCAACGGTAAGTTTGTCGAGTTCCAAATTTATTTTCTTTTGTCGCACTCCATTCCGGTCGAAATTTTTACGAATAAATCCCTTAAGATTCGTTACAAAGAGTTTCATTTGCATCTCGAGGCGGAGATCTCTTTGATTGGGGCCAGGAACTAGGCGGGAAATTGAGTTGAGATGCCAAGGTTTCACAACTTTTGCAAAAGTTAAGTGATATCCGGTAAAAGTTGAGTTCGTTATGATTTTGTTGAAAGTTTTTAAGCTATGCTGCAAATAAAAAAAGCTGCTATTTTTTGCTTAGGTAGACTCTTATAACTTTTCAGATTGGTCCATAACTTTTGAGATAGTACTAACTAAAACTAAAATCTTTCTAAACAATCATTTTAGACCCACCGCGACCGTGTCACTGAAAACTCCTCTAGTGTCACCTTGTTTGAAACATGGGACTATTTAATAATTCGGTACATACCATATTACATCAAGCTGAGAGGGTAACGGAGGCAAAATTACATTTTAAATAATATTTTAACTACGCACGATATAACAATATACTGCGTATTGAAACTACAAATGTATACCTCTTTTAGTTTCAATTAGTTGCAATCCATTAATGTGGTCACCTGGATGATAAAATTTATGAATTAATGAAATACCAACAGCCTGTCTCAACTAAAAAATTATATTTTTGTCCGGAAAGCTTGCGTGTGAGACTACCAACCTAATCAGTTACTGTATGCACATAACTGAAGTGGTTTAAGTATGTTTTTATTATAACTCCCTGCACATCTATGGCCCCAATCTGCCCGCCCCAGATTTATTAAGGCAATTAAACTTGGAGAAAGTTGACAGTTTTTTCCTTTGTTTCGGGCACTTTAATGAGCGCTTGGAGAGGTCCCGGATTTAATTCGCACGAGACCCGTGGGCTCTAGGTGGGACCGTAGCGGACTGACAAAAGGTTGATTGCTAACTGTATGGTTATGTTTATTTTATTGTTTTACTTTTTGTTATGATGGTACAGTTGGTTTATTGAGAAGAAAATGTGTCAATTTAGCGAGTCGAAAAAATTCATTCAAAAAGGCTTCAGTTACAAGAGTATCACACATTATGAATAAAGCGTGAGTTAATAATAACAGTTGCAAAGCTAGTTTCAAGAACTATAAACTGTACTTACTATAGGTAGAGGTATATTTATTTAGTTTCATTATCGAAGCCTCGGATCGGAGTCTTCTTGTCTGCATTGTGCCGGATTGCTTGCTCTGGTAGTGGGGAAGTGAAGATCTTTTTTTGAAACTCAGTTATTGTAATAGTCTTGCTATACTTGACATTAAGTACTGTAATTTCAAAATAGGTATGCTTAGAACAACATTATAAATTCTGAGTTTTCTGTTTATTTTAATTTAACTGAGTTATTGACTTGTGTAAGTGCTAATATTAGCCTATTTGCATAAAAAATATTTTGCCATATATATCTAATTATACAGAAAATTCGATATTACTAGAACATTGAATAGCATAGTCTGTAGCAGCAGAACTCATGGCAATTTGAAAATAGGCATTGTTCTTTATCAAACAGAAATGCGTAACTCAATTGAAAAAAAAACCATGCTCTTAGAGAAAAAAATATCTCAAATAGCAATTTATTTTCTTTAAATAATTTATTTTAATGTACTCAATTGGTAAAACTAGGTATTCTATAAAACTAAACTAAAACTATAAAATTAACAATATAATACAAAACTAATCTAACAAACCACTACCAATGGGCAAAGTGCCCAAAATGCTGGCAGCATTGCCACGTTGAATGGCAATGCTTAATCTTTGGCCCAAATAGAGGCCAGCATTTTGGTCACGCGTTGCTTCAACCAGACGCTTACAAAGTTCTTTAAAGATTTTGTGTGCACTTGGTCCCCATGGCCCGAGAGTCTCGATCCCAAATTTTAATGTTATTATTAAGTTAAACAGGAACTAAAATATCTTCAAATATTTTTATTCCAATTTAAATTTAAAAGTACCTTGCCATTATCTCAGTGTTCCTCAATTACCAGCCTAAAATGGAATCGTGACTGTGGGCAGATTCTTGAGCCAGTCGTTACAAACTTTTGATTTCTTCAAAGAAAACTTTTGTGCTGTGAATTATTCAAAAAGATCTAGTCATTCAGACACCTATTAAAAGTCTGAATTAAGTGTTTGGTACTTTAGTGAATCTGGCGCAAACGTGAATCAATGTGAAAAGCTACATCTTTCAAAAAGGCATACATGACTGTGACTCAAAATTGTCCATATCCATGATCTCTGGTTTGGTTTGGTTTGGTAGGTTGGTTGTTTTTTTTTATCCAGCTGCCAGCTGCTGGGCATAATGTCACTTAACTGAGCTGCAAAAAGCCCTCTAAACTATTAACCATTATTATTGGATCATAGGTCGGTGTTGATTTCAGTATGAAGTTTTCTATTAAGTGACCTGTCACAAAGGAGCGAAATGACCAACCACAGTAGAGGATTTTTCTTTAACTCCAACTCAAAATGGTTTGGTTTGAACCATCATCATCACTTGAACCATTATACAAGACGTGCATGCTCCTTTACAACCTAGCAAATTGGAATATTTACTAGTATCTTTGGACTCACTTATATTCTATTTTACTACTTTGAATGCTTTTATCACGTAACGAGGTAATAATTCCAGAAAGTGCGACACTCCTGTATAGAACGGGCTAAAATAAGAAAATAACTAAACAAATCGGCACCACCTCAACATTTTATTAAATTAGAAAGCACTCAGAGTTTGTGATCTCTTCGAACACAATAAATGTTTGAACACTTCGGTTACCTACACAATAAAGGGAACTCGTAAAGATAAAATAAACAGCTGAAGTTTTTATGCTCTGAAATTTAGAACTTACGTTTTTAATGTAAAAATAATTGACTTTTTAAGTAATTAAGTGGTGATGGCTTACGACTACGAATCGCAAGTCCTGGGCTCGAAGCCTGCAAAGAATAAATTAGGTTTCAGTGAAAGAAATATGATGTAATGATGCGCGGTTGTAGGACATATATAATACAACATTTTTAATGCTAAAAGTATAAGCAAAATAATCTGCTATTTAAATTGCTATAGCACACACGACGTCCACTGCTGAGCACAGGCTTTCCCTATAATGCTTATCATAGGGCGGGAGAGAGGTTTGCTATAATCACCACGCTCGGCAGACGTCTTGGTGATCGCTGAAGATTGCACCGAGAACAATGCTGCCTATTGCCTGAATATTCCCTTAGCCGGCTCTTACGGCACCCACGAGAAGAGATGAGGTGACCATAGGACCACCTTATCTCTTCTCGTGGGTGCCGTAAGAGACATACTCCCACCGATGCGTTTTAAAATTTAAAATCTTGTCATAAATCGACGATTACCAGACGTTTTATTTTTCTTATTTGGTTAATGGAAGCGCTGCTGTCTTCTACCAATAATTTTGTGCTGCGACTAACTGATTCACTGACAGACATATACTTACAGCTCAAACCATTGGAATTTCGAATAAGTGTTGTCTTAACATAGGGATGAACCAAAGAAATATCATCATCATCATCATTATCAACAGCCTGAAGACGTCCACTGCTGAACATATGCCTCTAGCTGCCTCCAATCGCGATATTAATAGTAAATTAGAGGTCAGGCTTAAAAAATATGCCGATCTTTACAAAAAAATTCAGTGAAAATGAGCTTCGAACTAGGCTAGTCATACAAGGTAAAAACATTCAATCCATCACAAAAAGGTCTCATTTTTTGCATAGAGCCCGCGTATAAGCTACTTCCACCGCTGTGATTTTTCTACTCGCATTACGTGTGTAGTACAACGATTTATCAAACAAACAACCGTCTCAAGGGATCCGGTCCGTCTCGAGCTGCCAGTCCGTTGGAAAAGGGCCCCAGCCTAGCCCCAGCCAGCCATGATGGAGTTTATATTGTCCGCCTCGTCACTATAGGGGTCTAGGGCTTGCACGAGTGTCTTGTTAGGAGACCAGTTCGTGACGGGTATTAATATTGCTTCGAGCAAGCGCTTGTCATACTCATTTTAATATTTACGGGATAATATTATTTAAGGGTTTTCGTAAACGACCTAAGACTCAATTTTTGTATACAGCAGTTAAAAAGTAAAAATAGAAAACTTGTGTTCTGAGTACAAATAATTTTAGCTATCACTACATCATGAAAGTAGATCCAAAGGAATATAATTAGGATTCTACATTTGTCCGTTAAATTACTTTATGTTTTTCAACTAAAAACTGAAACGAATAAGTAAACCAACACGCTATTTTTAACGAAGCTCTCTAGTAGATTAACATTCGTGAAACGCAGCTATCGTTGGCATAACGTCAAAACCATGGATGTAGTCAAATGCAAGGCAACCGTATAAAGCAGCAAGAAAAAAGGTTAACAGAGCCTCGCGACCTCATTCCCCACGCGCCACATTTGGCAGCCACTACGACGAATTTTAAAACAAAGAAAAAACATGTACGACGCGCTTGTCGGGGAGGTAGACTTTGGTTTTCAATGTTACAAAATTTTATATTTTTAAACTAGTAGTTTTGCGAACGGACCTCGCGAGCACAAACGTTTTTGCATCTACACTGCATGATTACTAACTTACTACGTCCTGAACTCAGGTCTCACGGCTTTGTCTCGGCAACTTCTTGACCCATTACCGGCTACTTTTGCCAAGTATTATCAAAATCGGCTGGTAAATGGCGCCACAGCAGTCTTCCCCCCTTTTTAGCTGGAATATCCCTCCAAACAGAAATCGCTGGCAAAAAATCCCTGATCTCGTAGAACATGTATACCAAGTTTCGTCCAGATTCATTAAAAATGCGACCTGTACGCGAGTACGTGCATCCGGATGAAAGCAAAAATCCCGAGTTGAAGCAGAGACTTTCGCTTATTTCCTTTGCTTGGTTCCTGTCGCGAGAATTGAACCCGTCACCCGTCGTTTATTAGTCTAAAATGTTAGTGCTTTCAAAATCAATTATTGAAATCTACCTAAAGAAGCCACTAGGCCGACACGTTCTACACATCTTACGCGAATTTCACCTCTAATCCTTTATAATACGACGTCAGAGCGCATGCAAATTTTATATTCCAAATAGCGATCGTAAAAATTTAATGCGCATTGGGTGAGATCCAAGTACTGGCTTATTATTGATTCGACTTTAGCTGGCTTCGTGATGCCTATTGGGAAAAAGCCTGCTAAAATAAAATTTGCTCTATATCCTCAACCTGTACAACGTGACAGTAACTAAAAAGCTGAATAGAACTAATCTACAAATTGTAGAGTACTGGAACGAAAACGTGCACCAGCATTCTTTATTCATTTCGCATGTGGCGAACATAATTATGTTACCTTTTCAAAATATGTCACAGAAAGGAATAGGAAGTTATTCATAAAATTATTAAATCCTTAATTAAACTTATTGAGATTAAAGTTCTTTGACTTTTTGGGGAGGCTTATGTTCAGCATTGAACGTCTTTCGGTTGAAGCTTTGAGATTTATTATATCGAACGTAGGTACCTACCCACATTATGGAAAAATAAAGCAAAAAATATAGAAAAAACCAAAAGCCGACTAAAATAAGCACTAAAGTTGAAACCGTATCCTCACCTGGCCACATAAAGGCGGTGGCACATGGTGGCAACATTAATTCTAATTACGTGCGGCGCGATCTAGTTCCAAACTTGGCGAATAACTCCCGGGAACTATATATTAATTAAAATCTATCGGCAAATCCCCCCACTGCCAGTTTACAGTATAAAAAATGAACAGAAAGACTGTTTGTAGCACTGACTTAAAATAGTTTGACTATTTATATCTGTGTTGTATAAATACTCTAAAAGTAAGCCTGACCCCCCCCCCCCCCCCCTGACCCCCTAAATGTACATAACTCCCTATATTATCAGCGAAATGTATAGTGTTTTAATACAAAAACTAAAACCTAGTTTTTAGCCCGCTACCTGGCGGTGCGAGTGGCACTAAATTACTAAAAAAAATATTAGGCGTTTGGGCCCGCAAACTGGGCTCAAAAGCCTAAAGACTAATTTTAAGCAGCACGCCTTGTGAAAACTGTGCAACTGTCACCAATATTCAAACATTAATTATATTGTCAAAAAATGTCAGTCAGTCTACTATCATAATCATAATCATAATAATTTATTCATAATACTTTAAATTACATGTCATCGGTGGTGTAGGAACTAAAACAGTATTGGAAACTTCTAGAAAAGTGATGACAGGAGACAATCAGTTCAAATGTATTAAGTGAATCAAACTTAATGGCGGTTTTGGTGAAGTCGGTGTGAAACGCCGTGCAGTAGCAAAACTTTGACGTACACGGGCAGTGGAAAACGGTGAGCGCAGCGTGCGAGGGGCTTGCAGCGCACTTCCTTCACAGCCGCCATTAAGTATGAATCACACTCCACCATTATGTTAGTCTTGGTTCTACCTTTACTTAAAATTATAACCAGCTAATCTCTCTGACACAGGTGTCTTGAGTGCACTAATATTTTAATTAACTTTTTTTTGTCAGGTAATACAGTAAAATGATCCAATGACGACCTACTGTATGTTATCATCATCCTGTGGCGGACCAGGGTAAAGACGCTAGTTGTTGGCTCTCTAAGCCTTTCCAACTTGGCTCGCGCGTGTGTACTATTCTCAACTTTTATTAATTTTTACGGAGTCTAGGCTTGTGACTGACGTGCTAATACTCTATGGGCATTAAGGTGAAAGAATATTGTGTGTTAAAAATGTTTGTATATGTTCTTGTGTGTTTCTAGGCAAACATGCTCCATCGTAGACTCTCTTCTAATGTCGCGTGCCCGACAAGGTCCATGATGAACTAATTTAATTTAAGAAAGTATAACATCTGTAAATAACATTGTGGAATGCAAATAAACAATTGAAATAGACTGCGTCAATACTTTCCATCAGGTGAGACAGTGGTCAAATGCTTTGCCTATAAAGGATAAAACAAGAAGAAAAAAATGATAAAATGCTTGATTTTGAGTGGCCGACAGACAACGTACCGCTCAAACCGCTAGACCTAGAGACTTGAGGTCACCTCTTTAGGGTTTCGTATTACCTACATGGAATCTTTATTATGACATGGATGTTCTAAGCAAGGGTTTTGGAAAATTCAACCCCTAAGAGTTGAGTTGAGTTGAGTTTGTAAAACGGCACGCTTAAGTAACTTAATTTTTTAGTTTTATTTTAATGATAGCGTTCTTTTGTTTAGATTACAAAATATTACTCAAATCAGCTTTATACCATCAGTCAGGATGTTCCCATAACTCTTACACTCTATATTTTTACCATCCCGCGACTTTGTACAGGAGAATAAATGTATTTTATGGCGGAATAAGCGAAAACGTCTAGTTTCTGTCGACCCGGAAAAGCCGGTCAATATATAATATGATTTATGGTAAATTGTGGAAGGGCCGGCCTTTGTAGGGTCAGCGGGTCTGCTGATTGAAATCAGCCATTATTTTTCACAAAATGGGTTTAACGGAAGATTTTTTATTCTTTGCGCTAGGAATAATGTGTTTTTGACCTTATTTTCGTGTTTTTAATGTTATGCTTCATTTTTCGGGATACAAGTTAGATGTGGGGTGTGTTTTGTCTAAACACTGCTGTATACGCATCTATGTATGTAAGTAGTAGGTATACTCGTACCACAGTGACATTGACAGGAAAAACTTAGAGTTAAAAGTTTCGTGGAATGATAATAATATAAAAACTTGCTTAAAATCAGGAGAAATGTGGTCAAACACAAGTCTATCTAGTATGAAAAAAGTAACTAAAAAGTTAGACATCTTTTTAGTATTAAAAACATCGCAAGAATAATTATGCGCGGCTGTCTCGTTTGCGCGCTCGTGCAAGTTTACGTTACTTATACACCGTGGAATTAAATTCGATATTTTCCTGAAATATATGTACTCAGTCCATGCTTTACAATGTTTATTTAAAGCTTAACAAAAATACTTATAATGTAAAACGTAAAACTAGGTATTATAAAATTAGTCCAAATCCAAATTCTTAACAAAAGGCTTACTACTTGTAATAATTTGACACTCCGGGAGAGCGGGGAGGACGGTGCAGGTGTTTTAGCTACCTACGAAATATTTGCCCGCAACATGTAGTGTGAAATAGACATTTCAGCTAACGGCAAATCATTTATTGAGGCATTTATTTAATTTTATTTTTAATTTAACGCTGTAATATAGAACAATATTACAGTGTTAAATTAAAAATGAGACTGCATCGACTGAGTACATACATTTCAGCAAAATATCGAATTCAATTCCACGGTGTATGCCTCGCCGAGGCCGCCCGGTGCGTTAGATGTTTAAAAATATGGGTAAACAACAGTTGCGTTGCTTGAATACTGAAAAAAATCTAGGGTAAATAGTAACTAAATAATTACGTATTGATTTTTCAAGTGTTCTTAGCTAAAACTTACAGCATGCAAGTATTGACTGGCCTAATAGCTCAGTTGGTAGTAGCTCTGCCTTCTGAACTTTAGGTTGTGGGTTCCATTCCCACCCAAGACAAATATTTGTGTGATGAAAACTGGTGTTTGTTCTGTATCTGGGTGTTTGGCACTTATGTTTCTGAACCTTACCTGACCCCTTCCGGAGTAAGTCAAGGATCAGTGCTCGGACCTTTGCTGTTTTTAATTATGATTAATGACCTGGCAACCGTGATCAACTTTGCAAAATGTCTTCTTTACGCTGACGATCTTAAACTTGCTCTTGAAATAAAGTCTAATAGCGATTGTATCTTGCTTCAGAATGATATAGACTCTATTCATCGCTGGAGTGTAGTTAACAGAATGTTTTTTAACTCAGATAAGTGTTTCGTCATGACCTTTGACCGCAAGCGAAACCCAATACAGCATACTTACCAACTTAATGGCGATGTTATTAAAAGAGTATTTTCTATGAAAGACCTCGGGGTAACTTTCGACCGCCTAACTTTCCACGATCACATCAGAATTATCGCCAAGGAATCTTTTCGGCGTCTTGGTTTTGTTTTGCGAAATGCCCGTGATTTCCATGACCCTTTCGTCATCAGGCTTCTGTTTACAACTCTCGTCAGAAGTAAGCTGGAGTCCGCCGTGGCTGTCTGGAACCCTCATCACGTCACATACACCTTGATGCTGGAGAAGGTACAAAAGAAGTTCTTGCGGTACTTATACAAGAGGCTTTATGGTTACTACCCTTATCTATACCCCGCAAAGTTTTTACTTGGGCATCTTGGTTTCAACTCGTTAGAGGGTAGGAGATCTTTTGATCAGCTCAATACCTCCTGTAAAATACTAAGAGGCACCATTGACTCTTCAGAATTGCACAATGTTCTGTGTAGGCTTTTTGTCCCTGATAACTACATCCGGGTGAGGTCATGTCGTAGGCACAGGCTCTTTTCGGTTCTTAGTTCCCGTACAGTGGCTAGAGCTGAAACCCCTTTGTGCCGTCGTGTAAGCGGTCTCAATGCATTCTTGAGTGCCAATCCTGAATGTGACATTTTTTGTGATAAATGGCAATGGATTCTTAAATTATTATTATCATTTTGTGAAAGTTTATAATCTGACTGTGACATTTTTTGTGATAAATGGCAATGGATTCTTAAATTATTATTATCATTTTGTGAAAGTTTATAATCTGTAATGTTTTTTATTTTACTGTTATGATGACTTTTTATTTATTTTTATATTTACACAATTGACTATTTTCTATTGAATTCTTTTTTAATGTATTATTGATTGATTGATTATTTATTAATTTGTTAGACTAATGGTATAATTTCATTTTAAATTTTTTATTTATTATTTAACGTTTTTTATCATGCATGCGTGACTAAAATTAATTTAATAATAAGTGTAATTGGCGTATTGCCGTTCTTATTATAATAAATAAATATTGTATTCTATGTATTTACAAACAAAAAAGTATCAAAGTATTCAGTTATCTGGTTTCCATAGAACAAGCTATGCCTAGTTTGGGGCTAGATAGCGCTTTGTGAAATATCAACACATATTTGTTTATTTATTTTATTGATTCTGTTTATAACCACAACCTGTATAGTTCTATGTCTGAAACCGTCTCGTGTGAAAAGACGTAGGTTCACAATCACACAATTTTAATTATCACGACAAATGTCATTATCTTCATTTACGATCACAATAAATTAATAATAACCTCCGCAGCCCTATTACCGTCCCATCAAACAGTAAACTTCATCCATAGATATCATAAGGATAGCTCGGACAGAAGGCCCCGATGGTCACAAGTTTTATGGCTCGTCGTAAACAGCACACGTTTCTTGTCCAATTGGCTCTTTATTGGGGGAACAGATGTTCCCCTGGCCTTTCTATTGCAATTACCTACTATTACGATGTTGGCAATGCATTGAATGTTTGTGAAGATTGGTTAGGGTGATGTTGGAAATAAATTAGTTATCTATAAATGGCCAGACAGGGCGTGTTCAAGAGAAGAGTCAATATAATATACTTAGTTTGTCGCGAGGAAACCAGCACGCGCAAGAGTCGTAAAATTTGAGAACACTATGTTTGGTATATTTTGGGTTTAGTGATGGATGGATGCGGGTTCAAATCCTGCTCGAGATTAAAATTTTTCCTTTACATTAAAAATTTATCTGATGATTAAAAAAAAATATTTGTGTCATCACCCGCACTTGGCCAGCGTGGTGTATTAAGGCTAACAGTCTCTTCATGTTGTGATAGAACGCCCGTATCCCAGCAGTGGGCAAGTAATTAGGCTGACCACGACAAAGCATCTAAATATAAAATCTTGATTAATGAAAGCCAGCAATAGATTGTTCTTGAAAGCCATTATCAAACTTTTCATCAATACCCATTAAATCTGTCGATAGTTCCACTGAACTAAAAACTCCGGATATAATCGGATTAAAGTGTTCACAACTTTTGAAAACGAATTCTGAATCTAACGTTGGACCGGATTGGTTCGGAAATTATTAACACCCACACAGGCGTACTCACACACACATAGGTAAGGTTTACGGCTACACTAGAGTTGATGCGAGTTTGAAACTACTTTTAAGTTTTTATGTGCCGTCAGACTTTGTGATTATGTGCTACAACCTGTACTCAAAACTATACGATGCAAATTCCGTAGAGTGTCTAAAAAAACAGAAGTTTCAAGCTACATTCTTCCATATTGTTTTTGTTTGACAAAGTTGCTCTGCGTTTACTGCTCTACGTCACATAACTGAACTCATAGAGAAGTCACCCAACTCATCACCCAGGGTCCTAACTCTGTATGACCACTTTACGATTCCTTACTTCGAAACCACTGAATTCCTCGTTTTACATGAAATCTGCAAAACTCTATTTTCTATAACATTGAAACTAAACCGCGCGATATGAATTTGGAATTGCCGCGATTTGAACGGTCAAAAATCATAATGTTACACTGAGACGCGTTCCGAAACATCAACACGTCAAAAGTTACCACCACTTATACCAATATTCATTCAAAATAAAAAGAACTTTAACATGTAACAAAGATATTTCTAATGCTGTGACACGATTTGAACACGACACGATAACGACGTGGTTTCGTATCGTGTGGAATCTTCGTTTTTATACAGAATGAGGGCCCTGGTATTTGCTTGGTATTGTGATCGAGTTGGCTTTTGAGTTGGTCGTGTACCTAAATCGCACTACTCGATTAAACATGGAAGAAACTGGATCCATAAAGTCATAGTACCGTTGCCTAGAGGATTTTTTGTTCAGATTCAGATTCAGATTCAGATATTTTATTGCTTCCATAGTGTACATAGGTGGAATAAGTATAAAATTATTTAAGTAGGCTCATTATGGACCCCGTCGGGCGCAGCAAATTTGGAGAGAGAAGGACGACTTCACAAAAGAGTCAAATAGTCAATAGTTCTTGTGTTAGAAGGTACCCTACGTGACTTGTGCCATTTATTGCAAAAAGCACAATAAAAACAGGAGAAGTTACTTTTTTCACGCTTCCGTTTACGTAATCAGGGTTCCAAAACAGTTTGGGCCACCAACTCGGAACTTTTTAATTTCATCCGACGAGTTCGGTTATGAGTGAACTTTCGGATTAGTTGCAGGAACAGGTTCAACACAAACCCCGGGTTTTTTAATTAAACTCCGCGTTTCAGGTGGGCTGCTGGCTGCTGGTAGTTGCTTTATTGACTTTATGATGCAGTGTGATCATTCTATTTTGTTTTTATTCCTTTGTGAGTTTTGTTAGTTTGTGTTGTCTTTACATGATTGTTGCATTTACCCTCTGCCTACTCTATTGGGATGAGCCATTTTACTTACTCTACACTCTACTTACCTCTGCTACTCTTAGTAGTTTTTTCCATTTCCTAGAGTACCTACCTAATAAAATAAACAATAATCTAGCCAAAAAAATAACCTAAGCCACGAAAGCTTTTAACGTTCAGGTAAGGCTTATTATTAAAAACTTCCCACCTTTAAGCCAACATTTTTGCTTATTTAAATATACCCCATACATCTCCGGCAATGGGTATTTAAAATCCAAACAACTTACTCCGAAGTTTGAATAAAACATTCAGAAACACGCTAGTAACGTAACAGATAGGTGCTTAAACATGTCGGTGGCGGTTCCGGGTCCGGTCCGGGTCCGGCCCGGGGGCGAAACGAATGTGTTTGTTTCGGGCCGGCTTCCTGCCGCGACCCAGGGTGCTCACTGACTGCGATGCGATACAAAACATATGCACCAAGAACTGATAAATTAAATGGTCTTTTGTCAAATCAATAAAACTCTTCGGAAGTGGTTTTATCTGTGCATAGGTATACATTTCATAATTGTCTCACGTGATGGTAAGTGAGCAACGATGGAGCATACTTTCATTTTATCAGTTTTTTTTTGAAATAGGTCGAATGTTTTTAAAACGGCTAAAGCGAACGAGTAGCTCGTCAAGTCATTCATTTACATAAAAAAACTGTACTACGTCGTCGCAAATGTCTGGGTCTCAAAACACATGAAAATTCACCATTCTCCTTTACAGATCGTATCGGTCCACGTGAGTAGACAAAGGGGACGCTTAACGCCCTTCAGAGCACCGCGATTAATGCACTCTTTTGTATTTATGCTAATTTTAGGGGCTTTAAAAATATGCCATAATTATTCCTTAATACGAGTTTAATTTATTTGGTTTCATCATATTTTTGTTGTTTTTAGCATAAATAAAATGTTTCCGTAGAGTTGTGTGCAGATTAACGTGTTTGTGATATAACAACTTCGTACTTACACTTGTTTCTCGTATTGGCGCGTGTAGGAATTTGAAGTTGAAACAAGTGTATACGCCTGTTAAGCCAATTTAAATGACTTGGTTTAACAGTCGTAAGCCAACAGCCGTACGACAGTTTCTTTTTTTCTATCTTAGTTAAGCCTGCATTTGACTATTGTCTCACCTGATCGTAAGTGACGACGCGGTCGACGATGGAACACTAGCCTAGAAGATACCGGTTCACACTTGCCTTGAAAACTCCCACATTATATTTTTCAGGAAACAAAGACACTGGTTGTAAAAGAAACAAAGAAGTTGTTGCTTCTCTTGCTGCCAAGCACAAAAGGCGCCATTGTTAATACTTTAGCGGTCATCCATCGATCAACCATGGCTGCAGCAAAGTTACTTACATTACCAAACATAAGAACTTCTATTGAAGCAATGCTATATGCACTACACTACTCCTTTGTCTTTATCTTTATTTTATAGCGACAAAGTGTAATGCTTTTTACCTTTCTGCTCAAGACAACCTCTATTTGTAAGCAACTTCATGCTCAATTTGATGCACAGCATGCACATTACAGAATAAAAATATCGCGAAAATGAGAAAGTGTGACACTATTGTAGCGTAAGCATTATGCATAATGCCTTAAGCCGCGTTTTCATTAATACAAATACTCGAGCACGTTGTAACGTTAGACGTTATTTTATAGAAATATTACGAAAATTGTAGGCTTCGTAAATATGAATAAATGAGTGAATTTTTAGGAATACCATAAAAACCTAATGAACCTAGTGAATATTTTGTGCAGCACTAAACTTTAATGATTTTGAAATTTTCAATTGATTTAGATTTGATTTAAAAAAAAATGCACGCAGCCAAATTCAGTTATCATACACCATGTCAGATGTACAAAACATTAAAACGGCAGTTACGTTGTAATTGTTTGCACTGTTCATTAACAGTAATTACCGAAAGAAGCCCCACCAGCACCCCCACCGCTACTTGTGAACGAACGAAAGTTCGCTTCCTGATTGCGCCGAACACGTAAGTATTGTACCACAGCTTGCAGCGAACACGGCAGCTGAAGCGACAATCGGCTCACGGAGCACACACGTGACCGTTTATCATCGCTCGTGAGAGGCATTCATGTTGTGTACACTGACACAGTGAAGAAATACAACAGTTGGATATTAGTGGCCAGTGATAACTGCATAATTAGTTTTCTTAAGAGGCGTAATGAACAGATCTATTTTGAATTAGTTGAACTAGAGTGCAGTGATATTAAAAAAGAACACCACGAAAAATGTGTTTTCCCCTTAAAAGGCACATTATTTAGTGTTAATAGTTACGTTCTTAGAAATAGGTTCTCAAGTTCGAGAACCACATTATCGCATATCACCAAGAGAAGGGTGACCAAACCCAAGCCTATCTAGTATAAATAAGTCAGATTCAAATCAGTCATCAGTCATATTATTATGGCTAGATTCTAATTTTAGTAAATCACTTTCATGGTACCTTCTTCACTGCAAAAAAAATCTAAAAACCACTCCCACGAATAAACAGAATAATATTGCAAGTAAGGTGTGACTTACTCACTATTTTAGCACACTCTGGATTATCATTCAATATTCATAATAGATAATTCTAACTCACAAAATCAAATAATTTTATTTACTTACTTGGACTTCAAAAACTAACACCCTGCAAATTCACTTTTTTTGCAAGTTTGTCCGCGCTACAGCTGCAAAGCTTTTAATCTGGTTTGCTTATTCTGAAGTTACATATTGCTAGTGCGTGGATGTTTTCCAAAGTAAACTAGGTCACCTAGGCACAAGACGTATTATGATATTTTTTACATCGTACCCAGTCTGTAATGGCAAAAATCATAATAGACGCCTAGGATAAACCCTATTTCTCTTCCATAAACCTTACGAACCATGTAAGATAAATTACCAAATTAATACATCACAAAACTCAAAACAATACACAAGTATAACGTGCCTTATTAACTGCAACAACTGATCATTAATCTCATGTAGTATGATTTCCCCCGAGACCCGCTTCTAATAAACTTGAGCTTCTATCTGTTGTACACTGTGACAGTACACAGCATGTCTGCTTATTGCATTACTGAGGTATATCACTGATCGTGTTTTGTTTATTACCACAGTAACGCAGCAATATGAATGAGAGCATTCCAATTGTCAACTAATTTGTACTGTTCTGTGCTAGGCTGTGTAAATAGTTTTCCGGTAGAGATGATTGGTTAATTCATTCGTTAGACATGAGCTACTGGTTTGCCGACGCTGTGAGTTTACCTACGCTGTGTGTTGTGTGCCTATTGCATTAATAAGTTATTGCTAATCGTGTTTAGCTTATAGCTTCAATGTGGAGCAATACAAGGATTGTGAAATATTTTATATTAATGTGTAATAACAATAGCTGTCTGGTACCTGTGCTGATAAAGGAGTTCTGATATTAAAATGCCTGATGTTTTATTTTCCCTACACTAAAATAATAAATAGACGTGGCGTCATGTTAGTGAAACGCACTTTGTAGTGATGTGTAGACTCCTTTCTATTGTGTGAGAATAAAACTTGTCACTACTATAAACTTTACTATTTGGCTTATATTATATAATACAATATGATTTAATATTACACACACGAGTTCACTTAACGGTAACTGTCTATATTTAGCCTACAATTTGTGAGTAATAATCGGTAATAATTATTTATTAATCAATATTAATTTCAAATGCATTGGGGAACTTTGATAATTAGTACGATCGTTATGATAACGAATCATCGGTAACATTTCGGTGAGTGTGGTGCGGAGCTACACAATCTAATTCCACCATCTCCGTTTCACCATCGGACGACTAGACGTACAGCTACACGCCATCCATTTATGGTTGATATTCCTTCGATTCGCACAAAGCGGTTTGACTCGACATTTATAATCCGAGCAGCAAAGGAATGGAACACTTTACCAGCGTCTTTGTTTCCGGATATGTACAATCTGGAGTGTATCTTTTAGGCAAGCATGTACCATCGTAGACCGCATCGTCACTTTCCATCAGGTAAGACTGCGGTCAAATGCGGACCTATGTAGTTACGAAAAAAAGAATCACTATAGCGCTCGGACGCGTCTTAAACACCACTTAGAGTTTGTAATCACCTATAAGCAGTCAACTATTTCCGCAAAATACCCATATTTTCGGCAAATAAATGATTTGATTTGATTTGATTTGAAAACGTTGTCAGAACTTTACCGATCCATTAAAAACGACTGGTTTATTAATATAAGTACTAATTTGTGTTTCAAACCTACGTCTAAGAAAGAATATAAACAAAAAGTTAATTAAGACAACCGTGTGAACAATTATAGAGGTCATTCCGCAGTAGCGATCGCGAGAGTGTCGCGATGGCGATGCTACGTGATCGCATATCGCGGGATCGTGACTCGAATGCGGCGGGATCTGATCCGACCCGTACTGGCCGGTGCGCGGCGCAGTGGAGGCGTTGTCGAGATGGATCACTCATATTGGTTTAGGTATTAAGTCGCTGGTCGCTGAACAACAATATAAAAATACTTTTAAAAAAATGTTATTCCTGTTTTTGGCGGTAATGTTATGTAAAATTTAGTTTTTTTGTATTTACTAAGAGCTGTGGAATAAATAAATAAAGAAAATAAATAAATATTGGAAATGGGTGCTTTAGTAACGTGTATAAATTAAAGATTATCGCCTATAAATATCTTAATTGCAAGAATGTGTGAGTCTGTCGGACTGAATACCCTTTAATTTAGGTGTTGTATTAATTAAATTAGCAATTCAGGCAGTAATTAAGTAGTTTATTAGTGCAGTGGGCAGGCCACATCGCTCGTAGAACTGACAACCGATAGGGAAGAAAGGTTCTCGAGTGGTGACCACGAACCGGACGACGCACCGACGACCTGGTCAGAACCGCAAGGAGCAGCCGCTCAAAGTGGTGCTCTTTGGGGGAGGCCTGTGTTCAGCAGTGAACGTGTTCAAGCTGATGATGATGATTAATTAAAGCTATAACTACTGCCATATCACGGTAGTGAGGTCAGCATTACAAGACAATAATTTGAACCTCACTGATCCAATATTTTCATCATAATAAAATAACAATAGGGAGGGAAAATGCACTATTATAGAATTATATTTTTATCTTTTATAGTTCACAAATAAAACTAGAACATAAACATGAAATAATAAAAGAACGTAACGTCTTCGTAGCTAACAAGCTACGGTGCTACGTGCTACAGCGTCCGTTTGCTACGAATCGTAGCAGTAGCTACGATATTAAATATTCACTTTTCTTTGTTCCTGTGCATGACTTTTGAGTGCAGTCGCTAGGTTTGTTACTTTATTATGCAAGTAAAACGTTCCATGCCAAAAAGGGGCATATATTTTCTATTATTCATCATCATCATCATCTTCCGCCTGAAGACGTCCACTTCTGATGTGTGATGACCACGAACTGGAGGACACAACGTAGGCCAGCCAATAGTTAGGTAGACTTAAGACCAGATCGAAACTGCAGGCAGCCGATGGAAGCAGGAGTCAAGCAGCTGCTCAAAGTGGCGCTCTCTGAGGCCTATGTTTAGCAGTGGACGTCTGCAGGCCGATGGTGGATGAGCTATTTTGTGGTAGCGTGAAGTGCGATGGTAGAAATGCGATGCCGAAAAGATATATAAAGAATATCAGAACATTACCTATTGTAAAGAAAGTAAAGGCTTGATTTAAAAAAAAAGCATAATGCGAATCAATTCTACTACCTTAAGTTACTCTGTGTAGCGATATAGACTCGCATCGTATTATTGCGCCAGTTACGGTGTTCCGATAGCTTTATTAGACAAGGGCTTCTCCACGAAATGTCACAGTGGCTCGCGTCGGTGTGATACGACCGCCTTGAATACTTTATACGTGTCAACCGTCGAGACATGGATATGCGTGTTTCAGCTTGTATTTTTTGACTGTTTAACCAATTCTAAAAAACCGAAGATTATATGTAAGATGCGTGGTTTTAAATGCAATACATAATTGTTTGCATTAATTGATTGTCTTGGGTTACCTACAAGGAATTTGTGTAATATTTTTTTTAACCTTAACAAAGTAGTTTGATAAACACATATAGGGAAGAGACACACAGGACATATAGGGACATATAGGGGGTATTTTGTATGGATATTGGCATAGAATTATTAAATTAAATTGATCGAAAAAATGATTTCTTGGGCAGAAATAATACTACTGTACTTTTATATGACTTTCCCTTTACAACACCAAAAACATACATCTTGGTCTAGAACAAACACCCTTATCTCTACCTCTACTAATAATTATAAAGGTGAACCGTTGTCTGTTTGTTTGTTTCCGTGGCTTTTACACAAAACCCGATAAACTTATTTTGATGACATTGTAACTCACGGGTAGCCTTATTATTAGGTGTCAACAAAAGATACCGTGGGGAACCGTGAGTTCAAAAAATTATTTAACAAAAAAATATGTATTGTAATTTACTATAGGAAGAGTTTCAATTTGATAACTTATAATAATATTCAAAATAACAGGAATAATAACTAATTACATAATAGTCAAATACTAAATAAAAATAATAAATGTGTTTATGTCATTTCAAATAATTATTAAAATATCAAATATCATCCAGTAAATTCATCGATGCTATCAAAACGGTAAAGCTCTAAAATGAACCCTAAGCCCCTCAGCGTTCTTGCGATAAAATATCATCAAATATTGAAGCTCCAGACTGATCACGTTATTGGCTTAAAATACTGCAGAACTCATTAGCATAGCGACGGTATTAAACTAAAATAACTGTAGTATAATTACGGGCGTCTAGACTTAATTTAATTATTTAGGTAGCCTAGAATCCCAGGTGTTCTAGGTAAGCTAGGTGCAGAGTAATCAATGAATAGAAGAACAATATCTAGACGACTCTTATAAAAGAGAAAGTGAAGCCGAAATTGGATCACAAGTCATACCATTTTACCCATAATGAAAGCCGAAGTTCTCTTAGATTTTGCTCATGCCTGCTGCCCACAATTATGATCTATACATTTAAGTACGATTTTACAATTTTTTAATTAATCTTTTTTATTTAAATTCTCCTTCTACCTAGTGTTATTCCTAAATTATTTTCAAGCCTGCGTGTCTAATATAGTCTGACGTTAACTCGAACATCAATTCTCTCATTATGTAGCTGATCGTTGCTGACAAATGAATGGACTTGTAACGTTCTACTTTATTAGAATAGATTGACTTTGATAAAACTTTTATATATTTATAGAAAAAATAAGAATAGAAAGATTCTCCGTTAAAGCTGTTGCAGCCCATATCAGCAGCAGCAGCGTACGTAACTGAATATTGAAAGACAACTTTCGACAAAAAAATAATCTGCAATCAGTAATAGAATCATCATCGTAGAAGCCTGAAGACGTCCACTGTTGAACACAGGCCTCCCACACAGAGCGCTACATTGAGCAGCTGCTTACCTCCTGCAACCATCGGCTCCTTGCAGTTTTCACCAGATCGTCGGTCCACCGAGTGGGGGGCTGGCCTACACTGCATCTTCCGGTTCGTGGTTGCCACTCGAGAACTTTTCTTCCTCATCAGTTGTCAGTTCTACGAGTGATGTGGCCTGCCCATTGCCATTTAAACTTGCAGTAATAGAAATAGTCAATTGTTTTTTCGGCCTTGTGTTAAACGGCCAAATGAATTTCAATTTGCAGTGATAAACCGACTAAAGTTGAAAAAAATTATCGATGTTTTTTGTTAATGAAAAATAACGTTTCATGGTCATCAGTTTAGGCTGCACGTGGCCCAATTAGCCTTAAAAACATAATTCTTGAAAATCTACAGAATTCTTAGTAATGGTTTCTAACTACGCATAGTAACAGAGATGGACTACAGAATTTTCTATTTAATCCTGCCTTGTGTCTGATGCATGTTATTTAAAAAATAAAAAAAACATGTTCATCTCCGATGTCGATGATAAACATGTTTTTTCTTTTCACAATAAAAACCGCTTTGAAGCAAAAAAGATGTTGTCCCAACTGTGAAAAGATAATTAAATGAGTTAGTACTATTCGCCAACATTTTTAATATAATTTCAAATAAATAAAACATTTTTGCACGTTAGTCTATATTTTAACGTCGTTAAGGTAAAAAATAACGTGCGCTTTTAAAAATAAACATGCTATATCTTCCTGTTATAACTCATTGAAATTGGTCGTAAAGCAGAGGTCGTGACAATATATACCGTAACTACCTACACTTGTTATATGTAGAGACGTGGTGTGAACGTGAGATCAGCTGCGGTACAATAGGCTTGTTACTAAAAAAACAGAACATGTTTAATTTATGCTGTGATTTTTAGTTTACTTTAGTTTCTGTACTACCCACTATGTTTTTGTCAGCCTAAAACTGTTTATAAAGGTTACTTTTACGAGAAGGTATTTCATAGATAAACATAGAAACTAGTAGTGTCATCTGGCTGCTACTATTTGGAGTCAGCTACGAAACTGTACCTTCAGAAAAAATAATTCAGTATACAAATTATCTTTGATATTTTACAGAAACTTATAGAACGAAATATGTAAATTTAATTATACTTTTCTTATGTAATTTTTCTGATTTGTTATTGAAGATAGATAAAGAAATGGTCACTTATTATAATGTTAGTAATTTTTACATTTTATATTTATATACCTACGAAATCAAAAATATTTACTTTCATTAATATTTGTCATGTTATTACCTTGTTTTCAGTTTGTTATTTCTTTTATATGTACTTATTATTATTTAAATGTAATTTATCGTAAGTTCGTTTCAATTGCAGAGAGCGTGCAGTATTGTACAAGTTATATCGAGGAAGGAAATGAAGTCGTTCATAGAATCTGCGTATCAGATTGAGACGGCGCGAGGTGGGAATATAATAGGCTACTGAATATATTAAATTCTAGGAGTCTTGAGCTAGTTAGGTAATAAAATTAAATGAAGAGCAGATGAAGACAAGTAAGTTTTAGTGTCGATAATATAATATTTAAAACTGAATGAAACTGAAACTGTTTGTATAATTACCTACTTTATCATTGTGAAATTAATAATAAGCTTGATTCCGAGTAGCTGACAGACAGGCACCTTATTCTAATGTCGTTGCTATCTGTCGTGGCTTATTACTACAATAAATAATTAACTAGATTAAATATTGATCCAAATATTATATTTTATAAAATCAAAATCAAAGTGTTTTATTGCAAGAAGGCTTTTATGGAATTTTAGACATTTTTTGACTTATTTAGTAAATTGATCTTTAACGCCATATTGTGTGGTGTTACAGATTGAATGGAGAAACATATCAGTGAACCCGGGGAGGTTTTAAACAGAACTGTATATCTATTCTGTGACAGAACTGCAAATTATTTAATTTCGCAAGTGAAGTATGTAGTTGAAAATCACGAATAATAAAAGCACACCTGACAATGCTGCCGTATATTTAAAAGCCAAATCCAAGGGGTACTTTCAAAATCAGACGCCGTACGAGCACCATTTTCTTGTGAAGCACTCGAGATTTTCTTGACGCACATATTCTATATGTAGGTACATTAACATCTTGTAACCCCACAAAGACATTGTGTAGTCCACAATGTTCGAATATATCCTTTTATTCTCTGGGCGACGAAATTCAAACAAATTTTAGATCTGGGAAACTCGTAAACCCGAAGTCTGGTCTTTTCACGCTGCAGCTACTTTAACCAGAAATACTTGATCTTCTACGTTTTCTATTCCATAACAAAATTGCGCTTTACAACGCAAACCGTTTCAATGTAACAGGTCTTGGTAAATTGGATGCTATGCCATTATTTCTATACGACATCGTAAGATGATTTTTGAATTTCGTTGAATTTATCTTAATATCTTAACAGTGCAAACACAATGCCGAAGCTTTGAACGCCTTTTTAATATGTGAACAGAATTTGGCGTTGACTTTCCTTTGTGTTCACCTGAAACTGTTGTCGTCTATACTAGGCTAGTGTACTTGTATGATCCAGAAAAATAATTAAATTGTGTGCTGATTTTGTGTTCCGACGTTAATGCATGTTTAAATTTAAATGTATGACCCGCCAATGGCCGACGTGTGAATTCCTTGCACAAATCTATTTAGCAGATATTAGCGATGAAATAGCGGCTTTAGGCCTTTGAGAACTATTTTTCCTACTTGTTCTACTGTTTTTTTTATTCTATTGGTAGGAAAAATAGTAGAACCAATGGTAACTAGCAAAACAAGCAATAAGTAAAACTAAGTACGAAGAAAAAATTTCAGCAAGATTTAAAAAACCATTAATCTTATTCAATTATCGAGCAACAAAGGAATGGAACGGTAACACGGAAAAAGCGGATTCAATTTCATATTTTCCAAGTTTTATCAGTTTTGTTCTGAAATTCATAAATAACGCACATGCGACCCGCTCTGAGCACTTCTCAGAGCAGAATGAATTTATTCTTCGGTACGCATTCCGATATTATTCTTTCCGTCACTTCTGTGAAACTTGTATTTATGCTCGATTGTTTAGGAAAGTAATAAATCGGATAAAATTTTAGTACTTCTGGCAGCATTTGAAAATCAGCAGGAAGGCATAACGTCTGGTTAAGTGCTTGTGCAAGGCCAGCGCGAATTTAAGCCAAAGCCACAGAATAGATGTATAGTACTAGGCCGAAGCGGGGATGAGTCGGGGGCCGAGCGGCAGGGGCGGTCTAAGTTAAAATGGTTCCAACGCGCAATAGTTTAGTTAATTTATTATTACACTGAATATAATGCGTATTTTAAAAATCCACTATACATAAGCCCTCCATTATATTTAGTTCAACTACTACACAAAGTTTCATGACCTTATTTAAAGTATTCATTGAATAATCGCGGTTTATTTGTACGGTTTGGAGGTAACTTTGTAATTTTTTTCTATCGAGAAAATTTTATTAATTCGTGTTTTCACTATACATTTGCAGTAGCATTAGTCCTGAACTTTGTTATATATTAATTTCAAAGTCATTTTTGCAATATTGTTGACGGGGCACTGCTTCATGCTCAGCCGTTTTAAACATTTTAGCGTTGTATTGGCTCTTAAGCCGTCGTTCTCGGTTGTTGCCAAAGGCAACAGTAATTACACCAACTCAAAAGCACTCAAGTGATTCTTACACCAGAACTAATCAGTTATTTAAGTTTGGATACTAAATTAACTGTTAGTATTAAATGAATTATAGACATATTTACATCAGACACAATATTAAAAATTAATTTTATTAACTGATCTATAAAGGGATCTAATGTTATTTATGTTGCACTATCTAAACATTATTTTTGATAAATACCTAATTTCATTTGGAACGATTGGTGTTGTCTGAAACATTTATCAAATCCAGTAACCGTAACATTATCAGAAATCCGAATAGAAACACGCAATGTTAAATTAAAGAGTCCCTTTGTGAATATATAATACATCTGTTTTTAACAAGAGATTAATTGTAAGTCTCATTAATTATAGACAAATAATTTTACATTGATATATCGTTTCATTTAATTATTATGTGATGGGTAAAAGGAATTTTGATGATGTCTCTCGAGTTTAATATTATTTTAGTATTATTATCAGTGTTTTTTTTTCGTTGTCGATTTACCATTTAGCCGTGTCAGCCAAAATAATTATAACACGGTTCTTGATTATATATATATTGCAAAATAAACTACAAAGGAACACCACATGATTAGTTATAGTCTTTATTTTTAATTTTTGTCAAGCTATCCCCATCGACTAAGTTACACACAAGTCTCGAGCAGCCATACTACAACTTTCGAGTAGGAATTTCTGGAAGATACCCCGTCCAGTTATCTTCATGTAATATTAATCATAAAATTGTTAATGTTATTTCAAGACTTTAATAAAAACTCCGCACGCAACTTTCCGCATTTCAAGTTATTGAGTTTGCAAGCGTCAAAATAAACACTAAAAAGTCCAGTGAAACCTTTTAACTAAAACTTGGTTATCCTTCATGTTTTCACGGAAGAACTTTCCTCACACGTTACACAATACCCTATACTATACCCTATACACTAGTTGACTCGCTCAAGTTCCGGCTGATCCGGACAACTTCAAGTTAGATTGAAAATTTACAACTCGTTCGCAAGTCGGCGATCCGGACGTCACGACGTGCGTCTTAACGAATAGGGTTGTCAGACCTCTAACTTTTTAGTTCTCTAAATTGTTTAGTACATTACTGCAGCGGCCAGCAACAGAGGCATTGATGGACGAACGTGTAAATGTGAGCCGAGGCGAAGCCCGGGCACACATACGTAAGTCCATCAATGTCTTGTTGTGGCCAAGGCTTGTATAGTACTTTTCTTAAATAATGCGCGGAAAATAAAACAAAGATTTTTTTATTTGATTATAATTTTTCCCACCATAAAGTGTTACTTTTTACAATAAACAGCTTTATATTTGCAAGCCAGTTCGAAATTTAAATAAAACCTTTGATAAGTTACCTCCTTGGTTGCCATGTTTCGGAGTAAAAGATCGTTCCATTTTTAAATTACACGACACATTATGAGTTTTGTATGTACTTTATTTGGCCGCTAAACCACGACAGATACGGATTTCATACAACTTTTTCCGGCCGCTGCTCGCCAGTACAGCAATTTCAATTTATCCCGAAGAGAGTTGTCAAAATAATACTCACATTTCCAAGCATGTTTGAGAAAATTATATTGTAAGTATGTATTTTGTTTTAATATTCTATCAGTATGTGATGACTTATGGCTTATGGCCTTATGAGTGGCAGTGGGCAGGCCACTCTCTTTCTCTATATTTTACACTTTGAGTCCAATACATACCGTTATGATACAACTTGCGCATCACTATCATATTTTTTTATAACTGAATATGCCCGCATTTTACCAAGGTCTCACCTGATGGGAAGCAACGACGCGGTCTACTATAGTACATGCTTGCCTAGAAGATACCTCTTCACTCGCGACTTGTAGAGCCCCAAACAACCCAAAATTCCGATATCCAAAGCTTAAAACATATAGCGAGATACATCAATATGTTTTTGGATGATCTTGTATGTATCTGAGTTAAATTTATAACTGAACAGGATTATAAAATAATATTTTATTGAACAGAAAATATAAAAAATGAGCTGCACAAAATTTCCTAGAGAAACGCCGCGTCGTGTGGACGACAAAGCACTATAACTGTGTTTTTGGTTGTTTGTTGCACAAAGTGCATATAAATTATACCTCTATGGTGCACGATCAATTGGTTATTGCAACAACAAACATGACTAAAAACAACTATTTAATACAAAATTAAATTTGCCAACCCTAGCGCCGCGGGAACTTTGTATGTAATCAGCGGAACTGGTGTGGTGAGGAAATAGATGCAACAACACACGGTTGGTTTTCTTGGCAACTCTGACTTGTGGAGGGGAATCTCTATAGTAATTAAAGTTTAAGGCTTGTATAGTTAGGAAAGGTCTCAGAAAGATCAGACGTATGGAGTACCTATAAGTCCGTTTTTATTTTAATTAATTGGATAGAGACTAATGAGTATCGAATAAAGCTTTGAGGATTTTGGTCCATTCTCAATTATGTAAGTACTTCTGTTGGTTGTAATAGTCCTACATCATAAATATTCATGCTAAGGTTTTATGAATACAAATAATTATATTTTGAGAGAAATATTTTCCCTTCATTTCACTTCCAGACTTCTAATGCAGCTTTCCCAATCTCACCATAACCACGCTATTTCCATAATATATTCCCGCCAGTTATAAATCTGATATGTCGAGTTGACCAATCACAGCACAGTGCGCCGATCAATTGACAAATCACTTTATCCTTCAAACTAATAACCAAGCACGCTATCCCAATTACCTGATCAAGCTCTCTTGACATCGTGATGTGTTAATCTCATAGTCATCACACCTTCAGTAGTTTACTGCTATTCTACTGGTTATGTACATTATGAATAGAACTCTATGGCGAAGCTCTCCAATTCTTGTTATGGTAAAGTTGCCAGCGGAACGATAGAGTCTTGTCTGGAGTAGAGTAAACCGCGACTCCAAGTTTAATTCTAACGCTGCGCTGTCGTGGCTTTAGGGAGAGGGTATGATATCATGTAGTAATATTTCATATCTGCTATCGAAAAGGCATTTTTTTTTATTTGATATATAATTATATAATGTAAGATAAGTATATTTAAATGGGACTTCTAATGTAGATCTTACAATAATACTTCTTACCAATATACTGTCCATCAACATTGATAAATCACAAAGGTACTTATGTCCAAGTGGGGCTCCTCAGTTGACCCCCATCCTCAATGTTTGTGTGGAGCGGTTCAAACTGTGGCCCATTTAATAAAGTGTCCTGCGTGTCCTGCCACATGCTAAAACAGGACCTCATGGAGGCCACAAATAAGGCAGTAGACGTGGTCAGGTTCTGGGCAGCAACTATTTAAAAATTTTGCCATCGACACGCTAAGAAGAAGAAGAAGATGTAATTGCAATTTTGTGTTCTTTGTGTATATTATTATCTGGACTACATTATCATCTTCTTCTAAATTTTTTGCTAGTTCAAAAATAACAATTTTTGACATTATCGATGAAACGATATGATTTTCTTTTTTATTCAGATATGAGAGACTTCAGTTTGCAGTTTCAGTTTAATTTTTCGTCATCATCAGCCGGAAAACGTCCACTGCTGAATTTCTATATATTTGTTACTAGCTGACCCGCCCCGGCTTCGCACGGGTTAATTAGTTTTACGCTTTATATCAGTCCCGTGTGGTCCCGGTTACGAATAGGACCACCCCATCTCTTCCCGTGGGTGCCGTAGAAGGCGGCTAAGGGAATATCCAGGGAATGGGTCGCAGCGTTCCCCTCGGTCTTGGTGGCAATCAATCTTCACCTACTGCGATCACCAAGCCGCCTGCCAAGCGTGGTGATTATGGCAAACCCCCCCCCCCCCCCTAATGACAAGCACAAATAAAAACGGCCCCCAGTCCCCGGCAGCTCTGCTATCCCGTGGCTACGGTAGCGGCCACGGTAACGGCAGGGCAAGGGGTGCGAAGAATCCCCGGCAGACGCCCGGCTACCAACCCCAACGACGACCCCTGGCCCTGGCAACACATAACGTGCGCACACTGAAGGCTGACGAAAGGATGGTCGAGCTAGAGGCGGAGATGGGTAAGTTACGCTGGGATGTAATGGGATTGTCAGAAGTCCGAAGACAGGGACAGGACACGATAATCCTAAATTCCGGTAACTTATTCTTCTACCGGGAGGGAGACCAACTCTCCCAAGGGGGTGTCGGGTTTCTCGTCCGCAAGTCTCTCGTCAACAACGTGGTCAAAGTCGACAGTGTGTCGGCCAGGGTAGCGTACCTGGTACTCCGAATAACCAAATGGTATTCGTTGAAGGTTATACAGGTATACGCGCCGACGTCGGCACACTCAGACGATGAAGTAGAAGCTATGTATGAGGACATATCCGAAGCCATGCATACTTCCGAAACATACTTCACCGTTGTGATGGGAGACTTCAATGCGAAGTTGGGCACAAGGAGTAGCGATGAGCTGAGAGTGGGGCCATTTGGATACGGGCAGCGGAACCCTCGAGGACAGAGGCTGGCTGACTTCATGGAGAAGGAGGGACTCTTTATGATGAACTCCTTCTACGAGAAGCGGCCATCCAGGAAGTGGACGTGGATAAGTCCCGACGGTTCCACTAAAAATGAGATAGACTTCATCATGACGACCAAGAAGCACATATTCGATGATGTCTCTGTGATCAGCAAGGTGAAAACCGGTAGCGATCACCGTATTGTTAGAGGCACATTGAATATCAATGTTAAGCTCGAAAGGTCACGTCTGGTGAAGTCTACGCTCCGTCCAAATCCTGTCCAAATCCAAAACCCCGAAGGCTTTCAGCTGGAACTCCAAAATCGCTTCCAGTGCCTAGCCGACTGTAACACAGTGGACGAGCTAAACGACGGGTTGGTGGAAACTGTCCAAGCTGTTGGATCGAAATTCTTTAAGACCCAACGCCGAAAGAAGACTCAAAAGCTCTCAGAAAAAACTCTTGAGCTAATGGCCGACCGGAGCGAAATGAAGCTGCAGTCTTCAGTTGATATGTCAGCCTACGGTGAACTCAATAGACGAATCTGGAGTTCCTTGCGACACGACTTGCGTGCTCTTAGTACTTCACGTATTGAGGCCGCAATTGAGCGGAACCAAGGCTCTAAAGTGTTCGCAAAGGATTCGTCTATTGGGCAACACCAAATGACAAAACTGAAGACCGAAAATGGTAGCGTCATTTCATCCAAGCCTGAGATTCTGAGAGAGATCGAGAACTTCTATGGACAGTTATACACCTCGACACGTAAGCCCGCTACTAACACAGCTCAGGACATCAGAGCCAAGTTAGTCCGACACTATACCGAAGATATCCCGGACGTCAGCCTGTACGAGATTAGAATGGCCCTCAAACAGCTTAAAAACAACAAGGCACCAGGTGAAGATGGAATTACGACCGAACTTCTGAGAGCGGGTGGTAGACCGGTACTTTTAGTCCTCCAGAAGTTATTTAATTCTGTCATCCTTGAAGGTATAACGCCAGAGGCATGGCACAAGAGCGTGGTGGTGCTCTTCTTCAAAAAAGACGATAACACCTTATTGAAGAACTATAGGCCCATCTCGCTCTTGAGTCATGTGTATAAGCTGTTTTCGAGAGTCATTACGAATCGTCTCGCACGCAGGTTTGATGAATTCCAGCCTCCCGAACAAGCCGGTTTCCGAAAAGGCTTTAGCACCATAGACCACATCCATACGCTGCGCCAGATTATACAGAAGACCGAAGAGTATAATCGGCCGTTATGCCTAGCGTTTGTGGACTATGAGAAAGCCTTCGATTCAATCGAGACTTGGGCGGTGCTGCAGTCCTTGCAGCGATGCCAAATTGACTATAGGTATATCGAAGTTTTGAAGTGTTTGTACAGTAAGGCCACTATGTCAGTCCGACTACAGGACCAGAGTACGGAACAAATTCCATTGCAAAGAGGCGTGAGACAGGGAGACGTTATTTCTCCGAAACTGTTCACAAACGCATTGGAGGATGTTTTCAAGCTCTTGGAGTGGAAAAGATCTGGCATCAACATAAATGGCGAGTACATCACTAACCTTCGTTTTGCCGATGATATAGTCATAATGGCGGAATCGCTCGAGGACCTTAGCACCATGCTCAACGACCTCAGTAGAGTCTCCCAGCAGGTTGGTCTTAAGATGAATATGGACAAGACAAAGATCATGTCTAATGCTCATGTTCCACCTATACCGGTAATTGTTGGGAACGATACTCTCGAAGTTGTCGACAAGTATGTCTACCTAGGACAGATTGTCCAATTAGGTAGGTCCAACTTCGACAAAGAGGTGGCGCGAAGAATCCAACTCGGCTGGGCAGCGTTCGGGAAGCTTCGTCCTATCTTTTCGTCCAAAATACCGCAGAGCCTGAAAACGAAAGTTTTCAATCAGTGTGTGTTGCCAGTGATGACTTATGGAACTGAGACATGGTCTCTTACTGTTGGCCTCATTAGTAAGCTCAAAGTCGCGCAGCGAGCTATGGAGCGAGCTATGCTCGGTGTTTCCCTGCGAGATAAGCTCCGGAACGAGGAGATCCGCAGGAGAACTAAAGTGACCGATATAGCTCTTAGAGTTAGTAAGTTGAAGTGGCAATGGGCAGGCCACATCGCTCGTAGAACTGACAACCGATGGGGAAGAAAGGTTCTCGAGTGGCGACCACGAACCGGAAGACGCAGCGTAGGCCGGCCCCCCACTCGGTGGACCGACGACCTGGTGAAAGCCGCGGGGAGCCGATGGATGCAGGAGGCGAGCAGCCGCTCAAGGTGGCGTGCTCTGGGGGAGGCCTATGTTCAGCAGTGGACGTCTTCAGGCTGTTGATGATGATGATTTATATCAGTCTAAAGAAAGAGAGAAGGAAGAGGGAAAAAGATAAGGGAAAAGGATGACTGCATGAAACGGTGAAAGGAGGTAGATGTTAGCGCACCTGCGTCCTTTCACTTTCATCCATTCATATTTTTCCTTATCTTTTCCCCCTCCCTTCCCGAGAAATATTTAAAACACCCCCTTTTCATCAAAAAAAGAGTAAATGAAATAGGACCACGCGTTAATGAATTTCAAATAAGTACATATTTTCACTTTCATCCCCTCTCCCGCGGGAACCGTGATAAATTTTAAGATTAAAAGTATCCTATAGCCTACCTCGTAATATGAACTCTAATAATGCCAAGTTTCATTTGAATCTATTCAGCAGTTTCGGCGTGATGCTCAGCCAAGGTACAGGCAGACAGACAGACAGACAGACAGACAAAAATGAAAAAAATATAGTTTTGGCTTTAGTATCGGTTGTAGAGTCCAACAAAATTTTTCAAAATATCTTTAATGTACAGAATTGACCCTGTTACAGTTTTATTGTAAGTAATAGATAATAAGAACGGCAGTGCCAGTTACACTTATTACTTAATCATTACAGGGAACGTAGGTTGAACACAGGGAGGCCCCACGAGGGTTGGTGATTTTAATGCAAACCAAGGAGAACGCTGCTGCCCATTCATAGATATTAAAAATGTTTTCGTGAGTTTATTTTAGGCTATACTGTAATTTTAGTGAGGCCCTTTTTACAGACATTTATTACAAAAAAAAGAGACTGGTCTCTCTTTTTTTTGCAATAAAGGACTGTAAGAAGGGCTGGAGTTAGTGCTGGAGTTAGCGACATACTAGTGTACGTCGCTAACTCCAGCACTAAGAGCACGTCCAACCTCGCGGTCTCTCGGCCTGCGTCATCTAAGTTAGACGGACACAATCTAACTTGACGTCGCTAACTGCATCGCATGACACGACCACTTGACAGGGATTGGGGTAATAGGCAGAGTGCTGGGGATAATTCCATTTGGGGAACAGGAGATGCATTTCGGGGTCTATGAACGTGGTTTATGCAATTTTTTTGATGTGGTGGTGAGGACGAATTCTACTTCAATTGTCTTTCCTATTGCGTTTATTTGTTTCTTTGTTTAATTGCAAGGTTTTTATCAATACCCTGAATTGATGTTGTATGAAATTTTTCACTGATTTCAGACACTACTTCTTAATGCAGATAAAAAAGTTGCAGTAACACTTGTTAATTGCATCAGGTATAAAAGTCTATGACGATGCTGTATAGAAAATAACTACATTATGTATGTGCTACCTTTTTAGTGATAGCATAAAAATAACAGAACGGTAAAAACATTAAAGTAAACGACATCTCTTATGCAAAACGGATAGGTCGTAGCCAGTTTCATTGTTTCACATTACAATGCACTGAGGTCAGCACCCGAGGACATTCAAACAGTAAAACTATATTCCCGCATGCCCCTTATGGAGACAAGAGCGGTGAGAAACCTTATTACTGACTTCTTTAAAGCTGGAACATGGCCCTCCTAAAAATAGATTATAAAAGAAATATAAACAACCCATAAGTAAGTTGTAAAAGGTGAAGGATTTTGGTCATGAGGTTACTTGTCACGGTAGCTTAAGAAACCCATGCTCCAGCTTTATGTATGGATGAATTCGGATTCAATTCACTAAAAAGCTGCTGATATTTGCAACTATTGCAAGAGGCAATTATATCATTGTTATTCTACAAATTATTTTTATTGTAAAGAAAACACTTGAATTATGAATGGTATTTGTCAAATACCATTCGATACTCAAATGTTCTCTTGACAAATACCATTCGTGATTCAAATGTTTTCTTGACAAATACCATTCGTGATTCAAATGTTTTCTCTACAATAAAACTAATTTGTACAAAAATAATGATACTATAGCCTTTTGCAATAGATGCAATCGTCAGCAGATTTTCAGTGAATTGTTGTCAAAATAACTTTAAAACACCGCTGTCGTGGAAAGGCACTTATAACAGTTACAATAGTAAGGTGACAACTGCAGTTATACTCGTTCCACATTTACAGTGCAACACTGGAAGAAGTTCAATTCCTATTGTTGAAGTTCGTCAGTGTAAAGTACTTTCGAGAGCAATAACAACTTCAGTTCTTCCAGTTTCGTGCACAGACCAAGTACAGGATATTTTGTTTCATGTTGCAACAAAGTAACAAGTGAATCTACAAGGAAGGTATTATGTTTATTGGCTAGAGGAAGCCTGAATTTACCTGTTTTTTGTGGTATAATAATAACTCTTACATAGCCGGTATAAAAAGTAGTATGATCTCGGTAGTAACAAAAACCTTATCCAACTCTATTCAGCCATTCTGGTGTGAAAGCCACTCACAAACAAGACAACATTTCATTTTTGTATACTAGTAAAGATAGTAGAGATTACTAAAGATGACTAGAGATTACTCGGATTAGTAGGGACACACACTTGTACATTCCAAATTCAAAATACAGTGACATAAACACACATAAATTAAATAAAATCACATCACTATTCATAAATTTCAGTAAGCTCTGAGTTATAGAGATATTATCCGAAATAAGGATATCCACAGAAGAACTAAGGACACCAATATAGCTCTTAGAATTAGCAAGTTAAAATGGCAGTGGGCGCTCGCTGCACCGACAACCGACGGCGGCCACAAGCCGGAAGACGCAAAGTAAGCCGGCTCTCCTTTAGGTGAACCAAAGGTCTGGTCAAAACCGCGGGGATGCAATGGCAGGCAGACGTTCCAAGTGGCGCTCTATGGGGGAGCCCTATGTTCAGCAGTGGACGTCTTCAAGCGGTTGATTATGATGATGCATAGACATACTAGATTATAACATTAATATTGGATTAAGCTCTTTCGTTCCCAAAACAAAATAACAGTATTCCCATTCGTGAAGCTTGACTTTATTACGTATACGGTTGATGTTTATCATCTGATCGCATCGTTTCACATCGCATCGCACCGCATCCATATTTGATTAGCTCGCGAGCGCTTGTATTGAAACCGTGAATATTGTAATGCTGCTACGAGTGTATGGTGGATACTGTGACGTACTAAGTGGTACATAAACTTTTGCGATATGCTAAGCGAGGTCTTATTCTTATGACCTTATTACATTTAATAGACTTTACAGGCTGAGTAGGTGGTGGCTGTGGTGTAGCTATAGACAAAAAAAAACAAAACTATGCATGCTGAACATTTATGAGAATACTCATAAATGTTCAGCATGCATAGTTTTGTTATTAGTTTTGTTCCCGTTAGTTCCACTTTATTCCCTGGGTGCACTTTATCCACTGTAGGGATGTAAAAAATCAGATTTTACAAGGTGTATTTTGAAACGAAGACAGTGCGGACGTTCGCAGGAGACTTTAATACATAACTTTTTTAAATAATATTCTGAACTGCAGTTACAGATTTTGAAAAATTTAGAGTCAGCGATAAAATTGCTAAAATACCAAAATAAAAAAAAAAGCCAAACGATCCTATTTCATGTAAGGATCAAAAGACTCTTTGTGGGCTAGGTATACGCGCGCGTCGTACAGTGCCATCCGCGTTCAATTCAATAATGCGTTCAGGGCGATGTTGGGGCTGCCACGCTACTGCAGCGCCTCAGGCATGTTTGCAGGGGCACGCACAGATTGCTTTTACGCGACCATGCGGAAGCGAGCCGCATCTCTGGTGCGCAGGGTGCGAGGCAGCGCCAACACCATCCTAAGAATGATAGCGGACAGGGTCGACTGTCCGTACATGCAGCACTGCTGCGAGAAACATGTCGCCAGCAGAACAAAAAGATTATTCTAAATTTTAATTTTATTATTCTGAAGTACTTATTCTAATGAATTTATGTGTGTGTAATATGTATTTATTTAATGTACGTGAACTCTGGAATCTTAATGTAATTTTTGAACTGTTGTAATTAATTTTTGATTATGTACCAAATATGAGTCTATTGTTACTCGAAATAAATTAAATTAAATTTTTTTTAGGAACTCTTAGTACTAGAAATGATAGAAATCACCAAAAAATTCCAATACACTTTGCACACAAAATATTAATCAGCTTATTCTTTGTTGCCAAACGATCCTATTTTTCACTGTAATCAAAAGAGTATTTGAGTATAGAAACTAGAAGCATTGTAGAAAACAGTACATTGGTTCCAAAGAACCAATGTACTGTTTTCTACAATGCTTTGAATATTGTAATGTTATAACATTGTGCCGAACTGTGGATTTACTACTCAGTCAACGTACTTTGTATCTTTTATCGGCGGGAACAAAGTCACCCGCGAGTGCGGCACTTACAACTTGGTTAATAATTGATGGTTCTACACTTTACGATACGAGCCAATATGCATTTCGTTAAAAGACATTTTTATAGTGACGTTATTGAAAATCTTTCAACGTCGTAGTTATTTAATGGATAAAGTTTGCAGCACACCGTGCACCGGTGCGCGCTGACGCTTGCTGTGATGCAAACTCTGCGGCTGCCGTAGAGGCTGTAGCAAGCCACGCAAGTGTGATTTAGCTTTCAATTACTAAAATTAAAAAATTGAATAGTTTACTTCTTTCTTACTTCCCAAAAATACTTGACCTGATATAACTTTTATCGACTAACAATAAACCCATTTAAGATTTATTAAACTGCTTTAAAATGTTCTAAAAATGCTTTATCAAAAATCCTTTCAACACTCGAGTACTAACTTTTTTAAACTAACTGTCCACGCCGCGCTAGCTTTTACCATTATCATGAAAGGTTTAAAGAGATTTAAATCAAATTTAAATTCTTTTTTGAGAGTTAAATCATTAATTTCATTCCTTGACAATAGATCTTTGAGTACTTGCGGCTAGACCTCTTTTTGTATGCCTAAATTGAAAAAAGTAGTCGGCGACTACATTTAAAGCCACTACATAGCACTTCGTTAAACCAAAGTTTATCTGTGCCTTTAAAAGTGACCGATATAAACCTACATAAATCGAGTTAATAAGGTAATAACCCTTAGAATGAAACAACAGTATAGACATTGTAATTAGAACTGAAAAGTAAAACAAAAAAAGGATTACGAAATCCCCATCCATTAGTTTCATTCTTTCTAAGGTGATCTATATTGGGTGGGTCTAAAATCTTGATAAATACTGACCACGTAAAGACCACTGGTCACTGAATGGTACAGATATTTTTTTTTTTTTTTTTTTATTTTTTTTATAGCAAATGGGTCAGCGTTTGGCCACATCTCACCTGATGGTAAGTGTATATGAAACCTAAGGTGGGACACGCTTACCCAGAAGATACCTATTCACTCTGCTCTTGAATACGCCTAGATTGTATGTGGAAGGGAAAACTGTTGCGGGAAGCAAGTTCCATTCCTTAGATGTACGGATTATAAACGAGCTTCCGAAGCGATTTGTGCGAACATGGGGCACGTTAACGACATAAGGATGGAAGGCTTCACCACGTCTAGTTGTTCTGTGACGGAAAGGAGAGGGTGGGATGAGATTATGGAGCTCCTGAGAACACTCTCCAAAATGCAAACGGTAAAAGACGGACAGACAAGCTACTTTTCTTCTGTGTTCCAGACTTTGCATCCTCTGTCCAAGCAGTGTCTCATCATTAACCACTCTTCTAGCCCTCTTCTCTATAGAGTCCAGAGCTGCCAGTTGGTACTTTGCTGAACCATCCCACAAGTGGCTGCAGTATTCCATGCAAGACCGCACTTGCGCTTGGTATAAGTTCAGCAGTTGTGTGGGAGTAATTTTTCACTCACTTTCTTGCACTACGCCGGGTCTATCGTTAGGCTTGGTGTCCTTGATTAATAGGGTTGCCATCCGGAGCTGTGAAGGTGTTCCTCGTAATGGATTTCCGAGTCATTAGCCCTGATTAGGACAATGGATCGCACCTGAATAAGGCTAACGAGATTTGACAGATTTTTGATTTGTTGTGTAATTACCTACAGCAAATAATAGTAGTAATAATATTAGCTGCTTTAATTTGACCACAAAATAAATAGTAGTAATAATAGAGTGCTATAAGTAATTACTCTGACAGCAACGACCGATGTGACAGATAAAAAAATGTAGGTTAACAGATAAGTGTATCAAATTATAGCACCAAATTTTTATTACTTCAGAGAGTGTGCGATGGAATGGAAATACGCCTTCTTTTTTACCACCGAATAACATGAAGCACGGAAATACGGCATCTAAACATAGTGACTGGCCCGATAGCTCAGTTGGTAGCCTTCTGAATGGAATACTTTACCAGCGCCTTTGCTCCCCGATAAGTACAATCTGGAGCTCTTCAAGTCGCGAGTGAATAGGTATCTTCTCCATCGTAGATCGCATCGTCACTTCCCATCAGCTGAGACTACGGTCAAATGCGGGCCTATTTAGTTGTAAAAAAAAAACTGTAGGCTGTGGGTTCAATTCCTACCTGGTCTAGGACAAACCATTGTGTGATGAACATAGGTGTTTGTTCTGTGTCTGGGTGTTATATTGTATTCTATGTATGTATTTACAAACAAAAAGTATCTAAGTTTCTATCAGTTATCTGGTTCCCATAGTACAAGCTATGCTTAGTTCGGGGCTAGATGGCGCTGTGTGAAAAACACAAAATAAACAAAAAAAAACACACACACACATTAAATAAATTAAAAAAATAGTAAAAATTCCTTCGATTCGGAGCGTTTTGCTTCAATATCTGCAAAGGAAAAGGAATAGAAAACCATACCAGCATCTTTTGATTTATAAGAAATGTAATTTGTGAGATTTTAAGGGTAGAATGAACTGGTGTTTCCACAAACATGGTATTACACCTGGTTAATTTGAATACATGGTCGTATGGATGTTACAGAGGAAACACAGAATGCTGTCCTTTCTGACCAGCTCCTTTAACATTTGGTTCATACCGCGACTGTATCTAACTTGAAGTTGTATACCTTCACGAGTACCCATACATTTCCGTGATACCAGGGAAACAATCGAAACAGTCCAGCTCAGTGCAAGTTATCGTCACCGCGGTACAGTCAGCAGCAATAAATACTCAAGAATCCCTGAGAGAGTTGCTGCTGGCGCCGTGCCAGCCCCGCCGCGACCCTGCTGCTCGTAATGTAGCTGACAGTACTAAAGCAAACCGTTCGTGCTTGAGATGGAGTACTAGGGCTGTTTGATTTAACTGTGTAGCAACAACTGTCTTACATTTTGTGCTTTCGTTTCATAGAAAAATGAGTAAACAAGTTGGACCTTAAAAATTTCCAGATAGGCAACGTGTCTGTATCGTGACGTCTTTAGGAGACGATAGCTACTTACCAACAGGCAGGCCAGGTTGTTTGTCCTCCGAATTACAGATTAACAAAAAATAGCTGATGATATTTAAATGGCTGATCCGATTTTCTACTAAAACCTGAAGACATCCACTGCTGAACATAGGCCTCCCCCATAGAGCGCATTTTGACTAACTAATACTTGTTTTTTGCATTCAACGACTCCCCGCGATTTTAACCAGGTCGTCGGAACGCTATCGATCAAGTCATGTAAAAGAAAAATCAAAACGTTTTAACCGTTTGGGAAAGACAACAGACAGACTGACGCAAATACACAAATGTTAAACTTATACTATCACCTACGCTGTTTTGTTTGCATCTTCAGTTAAACATCAAATCAAATTTGATTATTTTTTACCCCTAAATAATTATACCAAAATGTATTAAATGTGTTTATTTCATTACGCATGCCAGAATCGAAACCAAATAGTTCCTATATGTTGCGGTTATGATCGCAATATGTAAACAAGTATAATCAAACGTGATTGCCAATAATCTAACACAACCACAGCGATATCGTCTACTAAATGTTAATTAGTCGAACAAGCTTGTCATAACTTGCATTAACTTTAAATAAGCACGGCAAGGATCATGTTCGCTACAAGTTATGGAACTGCAACTCCTAAGTACTTAAGACTCGATCCGGCAATTTGAAACAGTCGCTGAGACAGATGAAGTTTTCGGTGCAATTTCTCGCTCCAAGTCTGAGTTTAAACATTGGAGGTAAACACAAGCATAATCATACCTATCTTTGTATGAATGGGGAAATCAAATTATCATCATTTTGAGAATTTTATCGTAGTGATTAATGTGATATTAAAAAACTTTTAGTTTCTAGACAAAAGATGTAAAACGTGGAATCATCGCAGTGTGAAGCTTTGGCCCCACCGGGCGCATCTGCGAAGCGGCAGCGTAGATGTAATCTAGCAATGTAAGATAGTGAAAGCAGTTATGTTTAGTAATTACGGACAGTAATTAACATTACGGTTCTAGCACTTCTAGCTATGCCCACACTATGTTATATTATTGGAGTTTTTACATAATTGGCTGGCCTATAGACCTCCTATTATGTGCTTTTGCTACGCCATATGTAAATCAAACTGATTACAATTTAGTTTTGTACACCCTTACAGTATTTCTTCTTTGATTAATTATGTAATACATTCCTTATTTTCGAAATTCAGTTAGGTAAATTGTTTTTTTTTGTTCGTATCATTGACTGGCACGTGAATAATCGGTTACGACACTTGGTATTCTAACGGGAATAGTCGGGTTGGAAAAGAGGGTGAGTCAGGTAGTTGAGCAGAGAAGCGGCCAGTCTCTTAGGATGAGTTTTTTGATCCGTAGTTAAGGTAACCAATGGTTAAAAATCTTGACAAATTTTGACCATCGGGTAAAATTTGTTAGCATTTTTAACTATTGGTTACCTTAACTACGTATCAAAAAACCCACCCTTGGTCTTTTGCTTGCCAGTGAAAAGTTATATCTATAAAAAGTATCCTATGTTGTGTTAATCCAGCTTAAAAGCTGGCTCCATTCCAAATTTCATTCAAATTCCCATCAGTGATGTACAACTAGTGTTCCATAATTATTTTATAGTCCTGTTTATTACAAAAAGAAATGAAACAACGTAACTTCAAACTTAATCCGTTGTTAAAGTTTCAGATGTTTTCTCACTCTCACGGTCAAAACTAAACCAGTATAGTGTTATTTCTATTACAAAATGTAAGAGCCCGCAAATGTAGTTCCGGCGGTAATGACGTCACACAGTACCTGCACTAAACAGCGGTAATGCTACACTTAGCGCCCGTTTACTAACCTTCACTAATGTTTAGTGGAGGTGTTTACTAGTTAGTTTAAGTAACCCTGTTATTGTTAGTGTATTGTTGAGAAAAGCGTTTGGCCAATTACATTAAAAGCTTTTGCATACTATTTACCTGGTAATCATTGTTTTTACTAATACAAATATCTTACTCAAATAGTACCTACGGCCAATTCGTATCATAGTTTTCATTCATTCCGTACAGTATAGATGCATGCAACGACAATATATGCGAGATCCAAAGTGCACCTTGTCCTCTAAACCACGAGCAGAACTTTTTAAGAAACTTTTTAAAGAAACTTTTGTAAAATTAACCTCTCACGTCACTACGCGAGAGGTTAATTTTACAAAAGTTTCTTAGTTATTCCTAGACTACTTCTTCAACAAAAATATACAAAAAAGAGCATAAAATTCCAAAAAGAAGCTAAATAAGCAGCTTTCCAGCTTGAATAAAACATTCGAGAACTTTGCATAATTAAAACGATAAACGAAAAATACCGTAAAGCACATAGAAAATGATGCGGCGCTGCTCGTAACCGCGCGGTTTTGCAATGAAACATTTTAATTTCTCGGAGCAATTCCCACTTTACTACCGCGCAGCCGAGAGTTCCGCCATAAACCGGGTAATAAGACACGTTACCCTATTTGATGCCTAATTTATGGCAATAAACTGAAAATTAGGCGATGCTGTCGTAATATTTATGGTAATTATATTCCAAGCGATAAATACGCATAGCGATTTTTATGACGTTTCAAAGTTTAACTAAAATAACATCATAAGTTTAATAAAATAATAAGTTTAACTAAAAAACAAAAAAACTAAAATTCTTTTTTTTTTAATTTTGTATCACCTAATTATTATAAGAAGGTATTGAATACCTTGCTACCATTGTATCCTGTCTAATTTCTTGAGACGGATTAGAGGAACGTCAACTCAAACACACTTGGTGGCGTGAAAATTAGATGATTGATCAAGTTAATAAGAAAAAAGTATAATAAAAACAACCCACATTCATTATTCTCAAAAAGTTATGCTGAGAGTTCACAAAAAGCCATTTTCTAGTCAATTTAAAAAAAAAATACGCTGGTTTAAACACTGATGCACCATAATTTATTTAATTTATATCTCAGTAAGTCGCTTATACACACCGTGCAATAAATCTCCGTTGATAAAATCCCCCTGACCTGACTAGTAACAGATCTTTGCGACAAGTGCGATCTACCTTTTTATAATAATTATAAAAAATAATAAGTTCTTTTAAATAAACACTTGTATTATAGAGGTCAGTGTAAATAAAGCTAGGCGTCCGTTACATCACCTAATTGACGTACAGGCGCTACAAAACTTACAGATTGGCTAAAAAAACAATTACCTGTGACAAAATCTTAATTTAAAATTGATATAATAACGTAGATCGCTCTTGTCGCGAAGGTCTGTAGCCAATAACACCGCATTTTTACCTGTTTATTCGTTTTCTCTCGCCAACAATGCATTTTTTGGGCTTCGTAGATGTTGAAAGCTTTTAGTTCCGTTATAATCAGCTTAGCCATTTTGCGCCACACCGTTGGCGCTAAATGTATCAACCATACAAAAAGTCGCAAAACAGTTTTAAAGTGTAAAGTCACTGCAAAACTGTTTTCCTAATATATTATGTGAGGAGGTCAAACTTTACCCCAACCCTGGCAAACCAAAGCGAACTTTACCCCAACCCTGGCAAACCAAAGCAAACTCGGCAAGCTGTTATCTATTCAGAACTCCACCTGCGCTGCGCAAGCTCGTGTGAATACTGCGCCGAACGCCTGAACACGCCGATAGCGGCGTTGATGTTAATGAGTAGTGGAGACAAAAGCAAAACTCAGGTGCAGCTGGATTTTGACTACCTCTGCCAAAATTATTTCAACTAGCCAATTTAATTTGTGATTTAGTAAATTTGGAACTAAAAATGAACGGTTATGAATTCGGTGTGTTAGATAGATAGAAAATGCTAGCGATGGTGGCCAAGCTGTAGCATGTGCGCTTCGCAATCTTACGGCACCGGGTTCAATTCTCGGCCCTGCACCAATGACTTATCTAGTAAGTTATGTGCAATTTTCGATGCCATCGCTCCGTGCCTCGGAGAGCACGTTAAACTGTCGGTCCCGGTCGTCATAACAACATGGCAATCGTTACGGGTAGTCAGACGCCTGATAGAGTCTGATTGTTGGCCTCATTAGTAAGCTCAAAGTCGCGCAGCGAGCTATGGAGCGAGCTATGCTCGGTGTTTCCCTGCGAGATAAGCTCCGGAACAAGGAGATCCGCAAGAGAACTAAAGTGACCGATATAGCTCTTAGAGTTAGTAAGTTGAAGTGGGGATGAAAGCAACCGATGAGGAAGAAAGGTTCTCGAGTGGCGACCACGAACCGGAAGACGCAGCGTAGGCCGGCCCCCCACTCGGTGGACCGACAACCTGGTGAAAGCCACGGGGAGCCGATGAATGCAGGAGGCGAGCAGCCGCTCAAGGTGGCGTGCTCTGGGGGAGGCTTATGTTCAGCAGTGGACGTCTTCAAGCTCTTAATGATGATGATGATGAGGCAATTGAAGTTCATCTCAGACTGTATCATACTTGCCATCAGGTAAAGCCGTCGCTAGATCTATCTTGTGTCCAAAGAGAAAAATTCTTTACTAGTGACATTATATCAAAAGAAATATGCAAGATGTCATGAATAAAAGGAATCTTTTCCCTCCTTGAATGAAAAGTGGCTCATAAAAATGCCTGGGCTTATTTTCCGTGCATACAGCCAGATAAACATTTTATTCTCTTTTTTTATAGAGACGGTAGAATGTACTGTAGAATGTGAAAAAGAGAGAAACGGATGTTTTAAACGGAAGTTAGTGGAGGACGGGAAGAGGATAAGATGAAGGTAGAGAAAGGGGGAGGAGGAAGAGTAAGTTTCTTCCTCTTCTGATGTTATAACTTTTAATATAGTATTTAGTTATAATGTATTATTACACGTAAAAATCTAATACCGTTTTGGCATAAAAACTAGTCGCCCATACAAAACACTATTTTCAAGTTATAAAAGTATTTGTTTGTGTCCGACAAAAGACGATTTTCCCTTGAAACAAAATATCAATTACCTTTCCTGAAGAGCGATAGCAAAACAAAAGCCGGCAACCTGACGACACGCCGGCGAGCCGCGCCACTCCGGAACTCACAAGACGTTTCTCTTTTTGCTCACTTCCGTCCAGCCACAGCGCGGCGCCCCACTTCCGCATTACCTTCAGCTACTGCCGATATTGTTACCTTTGTCTTTGTTTGGGAACCGCACATTTTATTTATTGTGAAGTTTAATGGATGCTTCGAAGGTAAGGAATCTCGTGGGACGTTTCGATGTACCTATTTGAAGCTTTCCTATGGGGTATTTTTGTTACGACTTTTTCTTGGTGATGCTCTTTTAAAATAACGACTAGCTTGGAGACAGAGCATGATAGATAAAAAAATTAAAAAATTACTTGATTTGATTAACGATTGTCACCGTTTCTACAGACGCCACAGATTAAGCAGTAGAAGCTAGATACTAGGTACGTATCAATCTCAAAACAATACAAAGGTTGTTGTGAGGTTCCTGACTGATGCTTATTATGTGGGTTCACTAACACCTATTTGTATACCGGTAATGTCTATCTACTCATCTATGCCACAGTGAACATAATAATAGCATTCTATTTAAATCGCTTCATTAAAACAAAATGACGGGTTCGCACAAAGTTGACAGGTTACTAAAAAAAAAAAGTAAAATGATCAAAAATAGTATAAAAGTCATTGCAACTTGCTTGGATAAAAATATGTACACAGCATATTCCCGAGCAGTTTAAGCCACGTCTCGAGTAAAACGCTCTTGGCTTTATTGTGGAGCGCTCCGACTGGTCCATTCACTTTACATTTTAAAACGCGCCCGCCCGGGGTCCATAGTGTTATTATATTTATATTCTCTGGGCTCTGTCAACACAGGAAAGGGTAGTGATACAATGGCAGATGGTGGACGTTAGTGGTGTCGGAACTGTTTCCTAGGAGGTTGGAGTATATTAAAATAGGTACCTACATGTGCAAGGAACAAAATAGTTAACTAAAACTTCGCTTTTTTATGTTAGATTGGGGGCATTGTAAAGTATTTATAATTTTCGAATTCATACTCCATTAGTAGAAACCACTACCACCACTGTGGAGTGTGGGTCAGGTGCACAAAGTAGGAAAAAAATTGAGCTATACGATGCCATACACGTCACTATACGCGAACGCGTGACATAATTTAGAGAGCCATGGACATCCAATAACTCAACACAAGAAGGAGGGTTCTATAGGTTATGGTTCTCACTATAGTCGAAGGACCTCGTAAGTCCTAGGTCCCTTGGAGTTGATAGTGAGGTGAAATATAAGACGGTTATGACCAAAACTTTGAAGTATTTCCGTCGTGTGCAGTAACTAAGTATATAGGATCGATCACGATTTGCGTCGAACATTACTTACATGTAAATGAGTGAAAACATAACGCGTTATTTGAATTCAAACAATATATTTAAATGTTACCACTTGAATTTCGAATACTAGATAACTTAATATGAATTTGAATCGATGCCACGGATCGGAGTTGTCTATTCTGCATTGCGCCGGATTACTTGCACCTGTAGTGGGAAAGAGAAACTTTTTATTTTCAAACTCACATTTTGTAATATTTACAATATTTGACATGAAGCACTTTGTGCTTTTTATATGCTCAGTATTTACAATAGTTTAATTTAAGTTTTTAAGAATCTCATAGTGCTAAAAATAGTCTATTTGCAATAAAAATACTTTTAATTTTGGTTTTTGATTTTGATTTGATGAATACAGCCAAAAAAAATAGGTAAAGTTGAATTAAACAGCGCTCATGTATACAGTAAAGCACATAGGCAAATGAAACGCGTTACACTAAGTATATTATAATTATAATATCTAGTTTGTAAAATGTAAATCGACGAGTAAAGACTTTTCTGCTCTAAACGGTCCTCACGTTTCTGCACACTATACAGTTTCGGCCTCCACATGGAATATTAACGGCGAGCGGCGAGCTTGCACCGCTTTGTGCTGTAAGTGAGTTCTCGCCTCGTTGCATCGCGCTACAGCTACATGAAATATTTGGGGAATGCTTCATCTTGAACACTTTATTAGACACGAGGGACGTTGGGGAAGGAACATTGAGAAATTGTTAGGTATTGTTTCTATTCATCTATTTATACATAAATATCATTAACCCGTAACTTTCCCAGTAGGAGACACTTTCATTATTCAGTTGTTCGTAGTCAATACGTAGCCATGCTCCTTACATACGAAAAGCGGAAAAAAGCGTTTGCACAATGCAGGATAAAAATTAATAAATTGAAAGTACGTAAGATGTTGGACTAAAGGAATGTTGGATAGGAAAAAACTTTTGAGTAAAAGATAGCCAAGTCGCACGGAGTTCGGAAGTCCTCATCCTGTTGAAGGGAAAAGAGAAGGGACAGAGAAAAAGATTAGGGGAAAAGGTGAATGGATGGGATTTTAATAGAAAAGAGGCAGGCGAAGCCTGTCTTCTGTTAGGATGTAAAACTAATTAACCCATGCGAAGGCAGGCAGCCCGGGGCGGGTCAGCTAGTAGGTTATATACTTGTGATAGTTGTACTTATTATGTTTTAAAATGCGTGTAGTGGTGTGTGAGTAAATTATTTAGTAATATGATTATGACGAAGATACTAAAATATGCGTTCGAACAAACAGCGGCGAAGTTATCTAAGGGCTCATGAGACCTCTACGCTATAATACGCTGGCAAAAATGGTATTCATATTGTACTAACAAAATTTATAACACGAATACCATTTTTGCCAGCCAGCCAAATAAATACCATCGACTTAATCTTCTGAGTCAAATATTTATTCTTTCACTAACTGCACACTGCCATTTTTTTGGTTTCACCCTGTAGACATAATTTTCCGGGATCAAAAGCATCGAGAACCAATAACCCACAAAACTCCATACTACTAACGACATCTTTGTTAGCGCTATAGAACTAAATCAACAAGTTAAAAAACTAATGGTGCATAATTTGGAGTACTTTCACCCAAATACCTCCTGTAATAATGTTTCGTGAAATTGTCGCTAGATGGTTCTGTACCTGTAAATATAATTTTAAGACTTATAAAATCTTTCGTAGTTTGCATCTTGCTAATCTCGTGCAGAGTTGAAAATAAAGTGACTGTTTACAAGTTCTACACAAGACATCAGGTTTGATAACAAGACTCGTAGCTGTTTTATATACATTTATAGAAGGTAAAATATCAACACACTTGGATAGAAAAGTAACTCTATCTCAAGCGTAGAGGAACAATCGAGGAAGGCTAATTCTAGTGTTTTTTTTAGGTTCGTATTTGTGGAAACAGTGTTTATAAACTATTTTATGATTTACCTATTCAGTGACGCTGCAGTGTTGATAAATCTAAAAAGGTACCAATAGAACTTAGTGCTTTCACCTAGACTGGTTTTAGGGGTCCTTATATACCCGTTTTTTGAATCGTGGTAACCTCGGTGTTTTTTTATCTCTAAAGGTGTTACAAGTACCTGCACTGACAAGTGAAATGTAAAGCTTGCTATAAGACTAATAGGTGCACAACTAAATCTACTTAATTATATTATCTATCTATACTGAAGAAAACAACACAATTTTCTGTAATAATTTTATTCTTCGTTATAAATAGTTTAATATTTTCATTGTTCGTAAACAACAAAACCTCAAAAGCAGTAAAAATTAAATTACATTTTATTTCATTGGATACAAAAATGATAATGTCCAATAATTCTTATGACTGATATGGATTCTTAGAGAAAATGTATCAGCTGTCATTAATTTATCTAATGCAAAAGTATATTTCAAAATTATTATGCAACTTTATATAAAACTTGATTCGCTTTGACTCGCTTTATAAATAAAACAAAAAATTATATTTAAATAAAGGACAACGTAATGTTTTCAATGAACTTTACCTATATTTTTACAATCCTTATCGAGATGCAAGTAAACATTTAGTTAAACACCAACAGACTAATCTACTGACAATTTAACCTCGATAAATACAATTTGTTGTTCTAAGGCAGTGTTTAATTAACTATCATTCGATTAGGCGATAGATGGACCATACTGAATGAAACGTGAACGCTTTTAGAATCATTCGGTGTCAAAATAATTTCCATTTAATTTTCATTAAGGGAAACTGGGAATATACCAATGATGTCGGTGACATGAACTGCGTACAACATTAATGAACTGCCCACACAACTTAATTTTACAAGCCTTTACAGATTATAGATAGTCCTCAGCAGTAATGTGTATACATGAGAATATTAATATTAATAAACATAGCACAGACTATAGTAATCACCGATCAAATGGTAATTGTAAGTATGTCCCATCTATCGTGAATGCAAAGCCGATGTGATAGTACTCGCTAAAAGGCAACTTGTTTACAATATTCATCGTCCACTAACTCATACTCACATACATTTTACTATTTGAATATATCTTTGTGTCCTTCAAAGTTTTCAATCAAGAAAAGCGCAACTGTTATGGGCGGCCATGTCACTTAACATCAGGTGAACGACTAGCTCGTCACGTCATTCAATCACATAAAAAAAAGCTTTTAGTTTGATTATGACAATTATGATTTCTAACTTGTAACAGCTTTTAGATTTTCTAATTACATTATTTTTGGACACAAAAATAACTATGTATACATTTCTTGGATGTGCTTATTATGGTAGATGATTTGTAAACCAAAAAAATAATGTGTCGATACATTTTTGTAGACTAGAAAAACCTAAACACATTTCCGCATATAAAAGATAAAAAACACTTCCTCGTCATACTATCATTCCTATAAAAACTGATTACGACACGAAATTTAGTTTAGTTAAAGTTACCTATACTTTTTACAAATATACTTTACACTTCCATACACATCCTAAACTGACATTTTATCACATCATCTTTTATTATTATCGTAAAAAGTGATCTATCTTAGTAACATTTTGATAAATAATTTAATGACTTTTTAATAATGACTAATTTTGATATAGTTTTTACTGATTGTTCGATAGATATTTAGATACTTATTAATTATTTAGACAGTTATTTTACTACAAATAATATATTTTATATTAATAATTTTTAATTACAATTTCAGTAGCTTTTTCCACATTATAGTAGTATTTGATGCGCTCGTATTGATGACGAAATACATCTATAATTTTACACACATATTTTGTGGGTTCACTATCCAGTCATTCTCTAAGTTTGCTCATATTGTTTTATTATTACTAGTACCGTAGTAGTAGTTATAGATGATTTTCATCAAAACTATCAGGTGGGTTGTTCATTAATATGTTTATCTTATTTGATGCTTGGCACGCTCTTTAAGAGCATTATTCTGGAGACAAGAATTAAATACTTAGTAAAAACATATGAACGGCTTTATTTATAATACAGAACGAACACAATCGTGAAACGATACTCGAGACAAAAATCGAGTTGAGCGCCAGCCAACCCAACGACTGAACGTCGTCGTTTATAATCCAGTGACAGAAAATCTCATCATTCACCCTGTGAACTTTTAGAATTTCTATAATATTATGCAATAACATCATTAGATTCACTATAGAAATTGATTGTGCCACCAACATTAAATTGAAATTTGAAAGCACAAGCGTTTGACAGTGCTGTAAAACATCGATCACGCTTGTATTTCTTAAATTACAAATACGTCATTAACTAAATTGTTAATGTCTGAAATGTTCCATACTCCTGGACAGTTATAAATAAAATGGTATCAATAATCCACAAGTGTCCACACGATATCTTAGGCTTTGTATGACCTTTACATTTTTTATATTTACACACTGCTCAATGTTCACAGGATGTATTAGTAGTAGTAATTCTTGCAAACTAGCGGTCAGTTCAGTGAAGATAGTATAAAAAAGCTAAAACTCGGGCACAGTGACGTACATTATGAGGAGCATATGTCTATTATTGGCCTTATATATGTTCGTTATAATTCTATGGCTATGTGCAAGTTTTTTTTAATTAGAAATAGGTTTTCTTTATTGCTTTTAGTTGCTCAGAGTAGTTATTATTTTTATTTATCACTGTGTTTGTGCAAATAAACCGTTTCTTTCTTTCTTTCTTACTTTTCTTATGATGTATAATGAAGATATGATGAAGGGAGTCACAAGCAAGTTAACGATATTCTCAGAACGCTGAAAAACTGCTAGTATGATTTCGCATAAACGATGTTTTTAAGACATCTTCAAAGTCGTACCACGTCTTGAGCATTCAGTTTTCAACGACCGCTTCTGTAACAACGTCTACCTAATCAATTTGCTTCATTTACAGCTGCAAGTTCATAGTATAAGCTGCAAACACAAACGTAGCTTTTTTACGTCTTAAAAGCTAGCAACTAGGTTCACCGCTGCAGCATTACAAACGCCCGCATCAACCGCGCCAGCATCTCCATCGTGTCAAAGTTTTAATCATCTACCCAACACATCACCATACATAACATTATGGGTCTTCCACCGATCACGGGAACCGGTATAGTTCGGCGTCGGAGTAACCACACATCACGAAACTCTACAGAACGTCTTTGACTTCGATATTCTTACTTTACAGTGTTATCACCGATGCGTTTGCGGTCTACACGTCGAGTTGTGCGAGGAAGTTGGCGACATGATGCGGCGGCGTGTGCCTGTGTGCGTGCGGCGCCACGCTGTCGATGTCGGCGTGCTCGCGCCGCACCGCGCGCGCGCCGCCCGCCCCGCCCCCCGCCCCGACGCCCGCCCCGCCCGCCCCGCCCGCCCACGGCAGGTGCAGCGGCACCGGGAGCAGCTCGGGCATCACGCTGTGGTGCGTCACCAGGGCCGACAGGGATGTGAACTCTTTTGTGAAGCCCTGCAAGCGAATGGAGATGGAACATTTTGATTGGGCATTCGAATGTGTTTATAATTTTTTGGATAAGGATACGATTGTGTAGATACATGTTTGGAATGTTTTTGTGAGAGCATACTTTTACATTTTTGTTACGTTTTGTTGTTCTATACTGGATTAACGATAATTTAAATTTTTGAGCTATAAATTAAGTTTACTTATAAATTAGTTTGGGATTACCGCAAGGGTCTACTCTTGAACCTTTTTTTTTACAATGACCATTTAATTTGTTGGGACAACGGCTTTCTTTCACAAGGAGAAAATTCAGGTCATAATTGTATCCGTCGCATATGAACATTTGCAATACTAGAACGATCGATGCGTCAACGCGATCGATGCGTTACCAGCTCGGTTGCTACTTTAGTAGCTACCTCTGAATCACGTTGGCGTCGTTCATGTATCACTAGAAGCTGACCTTAATCTTGTACCCCTTGGGAGTCCTGAGGATGAGGTAGTGCGCGATCCCGGCGCGCTGGAAGTCCCGCGGCACGCGCACGGACAGCGCGTAGCAGCCCGCCTGCGTCGTCGACCCGCGCACCAGGAACGCGCCCACCGCCTGCGCGCCCAGCACCTCCAGCGCTATCTGCAGGGGCGAGGACCTACTTCTAATAATGTCGCTTGTTGCGGGCTGACGCCGGTCTGCACTAAGGCTTACTAGCTCCTATGTTTATGCATTACAAAAAAGTCCCTTTAGACTATACGATAACGAGTTGTACCACAGACTATCTAAAGACGTCCACCGCTGAACATAGGCTTCCCCCATGGAGTGCCACTTTGAGCGGCTGCTTGCCTCTTGGATCCAACGGCTCCCTGAGGTTCTGACCAAATCGTTGATCCACCTAGTGAGAGGCCTACATTGCGTCTTCCGGTTCATAGTCACCACTCGAGCACCTTTTTTCCCCATCGGTTATCGATTCTGCGAGCGATGTGGCATGCCCATTACCATTTCAACTTGCTAGTTTTGAAAGCTACGTATGTCATTAACTTCAGTTCTCGTGCGGATTTTCCTAACTCAGCAAGGAAACGCCGAGTATTCCCCTCCATAGCTCTGCCGTACCAGACTTAAGAAATGAAAAAGTTCTAAGCAAGTAAACAGTAATATTCGCAAGTCTGACTACAGGTTTCTATAAAGCTTCCTTTTCTATTACTGGTTTCTAAGCAATCCAGAATAACACAGTTGACTCTGATCCAGAGATTCGATCACACTAATAAAGAATCAGCAGGCAGCAGCACGTCACCTCTCTCGGTATCCCCTGCTGGAACCATGGCGCCTGTCGCAGCTCGGGCTCGGCGCGCGGCACGTTGTTGTTCCCCGAGCCGTGCGACACGCCGCCGCCGCACGACGACGCGCCCGACGACGACGATGTCGTGCGACTGCATGCCGCTGATGGACTGCTGGGGAATTAAGGGTATAGAAACTATTAAGGATTGATTGAAGAGTAGCCGCGAGCTGTTTTGTAGGAACTGGATGGTGGCCTTTCACTAAAATTAAAAGAGAAAACGAAGCGGCTGAAATATTTTTTTATAAAATCATGCAGAGAGAGATAAAGAACAAACAAAAAGCTTATGAGAGCGGATGAAAACACAAGGCTATTATAATATGAGTAAGTGGGCTGGAGTATTGGTATCATGAAGCTAAAAAATAAAGGTAAGTAAAGAAATTCGCCTCCCCTAGGGCCGATAACTTGGCCAAAACCGCGGTGACGGATCCAAGACGTAAGCAGCCATTAAAAGCTCAAAAAAATACATAATGTGCGATACTCTGTAAACTTACATTACCCACCTGTTCTTGAGATTGCTGGCACACCTGAAGTCGCCGCCCAGGTCGCCGTGCATGTTGTCGTTCCTGCGCGGCGTGGGCGGCGCGGGCGTGTGCTCGCGGTTGCTCTCCCGCGTGCGCGCCTCCGCCTCCGAGCCCTCGTTGATGTACCCACTGTTCATGCAGAGGGGGATGTTTGTGGGCCTGCAATTTATAGTTTACATACGTGGTTTATTTATTTGAGTAACATTCACTTTATGGTTGATTTATTCTCTATTAAGCGGCCAAGTAAATAATGATATCACCCTTCCAATTTTCACAAAATCTAACAAGATGGCATTTGGCCATTATAAGATAGCTAGACCCCTGAAGCAAGTCTTTGTTCGACATTTTACATAATCTTGTCAACCAATTCATAATTAGCTATTTATCCTTGCCTTGTATTAAGCAGGTACTACTTAGTTATTTTACATCATTTCAGAGTCATGAATTGATACTAAAAATGCTTTCTCTAATGCTATATTTCGGAGTTGCATGTAGCCCCAACTCGTCCACTCTAAACCAATAAATTACACTTATCTGTTTACTCTTTATCCCTCGAAGTTTCTAGTAACTTTGTGTTCAAATTACGATAGTTTAAAGAATACCAATGCATTGTAAGTAACAACATTGTAACTAACTCACGTGGTGGGCGTATCAGCGACGAGCGGCGTGGAGTCATCATCCGAGGGCTGCAGCAGCGCGCCGCTGAGGCCCATTGCGAGCCGCTTCATCAGCGGCTGCCGGTCGCCGAGCCGCCGGTAGCAGTTGATCTCCGTCGGGGAGTTTGACTCCTCGGAGCTGCTCGGGCTCGGCTCGTTCACCAGCTTCGACATGCCCATTATGTCGCATTTTGCTGGAGATCTGGAATTTTAGGCAAGTAATGATTAGAGAAGTATTCCAACTATCAAATACTTACTCTCTACCATTTTACTATGATTATAAGTATACGGGGTGAATGGTTTGTAGACCGTATTCTTTACTGTTTTGTTTTTTTTTTTCGTTTCTTTTTTGTGGTGACCACTTAAAGCCACAACATCAACAAGAGTTTTCTGTTTATACGTTTCTTTTTAATGTGCATGTTCAATGATGTATTATGACTTCATAACTCACGAGATCTCCACCAATTAGTATCCAATTTTGATGATACATATTTTATATCATACGGGGTAGTCGTTGACCACATCATTCAGCTGATGCTAGGTGACAATATCAACAATATGGCCAAAAGTGGCCTCTACTGGGAACTGGCTCTCAAGGGAGGCTAAAAAATAAGGAATGAGGGGTAAAATGGTAGGACACATCACTAATATTACGTGCTTGGTGTTTGCTGACAGATTCACAACAAGATTTTTAACTTGTGGGTTGTAATTTCCAGGCAGACGAGCATAAGAAAATGTCACTACCATGATATCGCTATACCAACAAAGCTATCATCAACATTTTCATATAAGCATGAGAATGCATTTGTAACCATTGTAACGTACCTGTTCCCACAGTGCGGGTAGTGCTTGGAGAGCCCGGGCAGCGTGTCCGGCGCTCGCACCCCCATGGTGCCGCACTCGCTCCCGCTCAGCTCCTTGTTCTGGAACGAACAGAAACTTTCTTACTAAACTATTGTCTGAAATACAAACAAAGCATGAAGTCCTTGTCAAGACAGCCTTTAAACACAAACTGTTACTGGAGAACTTAATTAAAATATATGCCACAAGATTATGAATTGTTTTTTGTTTGTTCGCTTTTCATGTTTTCTATTTACCTTTAATCCTAGAAGATTGTAACTACTTAGATTTGCTAGTTAATGGGCGATTTGATAGTAGGTGGTAGGTACTAATATCAACCGGTCCGGAGCCAAATTTGAAGACAGAAGTCACATCCAGTCTTGTTATCTATAATAGTGTATATATATAATTTGGAGTGCCATTAGCGTTATGGCTGATTCCGTTCCATAACACAGCTGTTCCATAAATCAGCCCACATTCCATCGTCCGGAATGCGGACCGAAGCGGTGTTTATCTTAAACAATAATAGGAAATCAATGCCCTGTGACAAAATGCTACATTACCTCCTCGTAACATGAAGAAGAAATCCCAACCTTAAGTATAAGGGCATAAGGTCACTGAGTAAACTGTAAAAGTTAATAAACATTGCGTGACCACGAACACTGTGATGAACGGAAATGGTTGCGGTGTTGTTTGGGTTTCAGTAACGTATTGGGTAGGTATGTATTAGGTATTAACCAAAATAGATAAACTTAGATATTAAGGTCAAAAGATAAAAGTTTCCGAAAGGGCTGAAGATTTGCGTTTCCTTTTCGGTATGCTTGTTCCTGTTCCCCAACATAAAGCTAAACGTATTCAGGAAGGAATTTCCCCAAAATGTGATCTCGACAATAGAATTACCTCCGCGGAGACATCAGCGTTTTTACAGCTCACGCGTCTATCGGGGCGTGCTAGCGAGGGGAATACCCCAGGGGCATGCAGATCCCTGAGCAATCACTTGGAGACAGGGATGGGACAACGTCTAAGTAAAATAGTAGAAGTGTTATTTGAAACAATACAAACGAAATCTTAAATGTGGCTAAACATTATTGATATTTTAATGATTTAGCCACTGGCGCGTCAGGCCTTGTTAGGATACGATGAAAATTTTATTTACCCAAACACTGGCGCAGAGGCCCGAAAGGGCCTACCACCGGGGCGAGATAGTGAATGCTAACGCGACCCTATCTCGCCATTCTAATATGGAGAGAGTGTAGGCCTTAATCCCTCATATTGGCCAAGTGCGGGTTGGCGGATGACATGACACAGGTGGCCTCGAACTTTTGTGTATCTTGCAGGGTTCTTTATGATGTTTTCCTGGATCGTTCAAGAGCGTATGGAATATCCGCATACAAGTTAAAAGTCATTGCTGCAAGGCTAGCGGGATTATAACCAGGGTGCACCGGTAGGTATATATGAAAATCGTTAGAGCTACCACTGCGCTACAGTCGCTTGCCCGCTCGCAGTGAGTCTGCGCGTCTTTAAAAAATGTAAAATGTACTTATGTGAAATGTTGTCCCAACCCGAGTATGTAGGTACGTTTATATAGTGGCAGCCTCTCAACTGTCCCATATACCGTCAGAGCCACCCGAGACTGCACGAAGCGCACAATATGAAATATTCAGCCTCCAACCCGACAAAGGTTTACTGCTGCTTGCTTCGCGCGTAGTTTTCAGGTCAAATAGTTCAAGTTGAAACGTACATCTGGACTATTGTGTCATTCAAAACCTTGTTTTGTATGAAACATGAAAGGCTTGTTACATTAAAACAAGAAAGCGTAACTAAAATAGTAAGTAATAGTGTTTTTTATGTTTATGAATGATGCGATGAGCCACACAAAACCAGTTACCAGACACGCAAATCACAGTAATCGACGTAATTGTGAGTTTAATATGTATACTAGGGGCGTACCGTGAGCTCTTAGCGCGATTCAAAACAAAGCCTATACTGGATTACTTGTCAAAATCTCCATTTAAAAAAAACAAAGCGATCCAATATAGGCTCAGTTTTGAATCGCGCTAAGAGCTCACGGTACGCCCCCTGGCCTCATAGTTTCTAACCAGATGAAGTATTTTAGTTAGATCATTATTTTTTGTTTTATACATAGATATGTAACTTAATTGAGGCTATTTGCCCTTTTCTATATAGTTGATGAAACACATGTCGTGATTTTTGTTAATTTTGAGCAAAACTAATTATTATATGTGTATAAAAAGTAAATAGTAGAGCGCTCGGTCACTGGTCGTAAAATATTTTATTTATTTTAACAATTATTGTTTTTATCTAAAAGGTCACCTTCAGATTTGGTTGGCCGAGACACCATAAACATAGATCTCTCAGCCGATATTATTTCAATTTATGCCTTCGCGTGTTTCCGACCCATAGCGAATGTACTGCACAGCTCCATGAAACAACTTATTGTACTGAACCTAAAGTTTTTGTAAAATAATTAGCGCGAAGCACGCACAATGCCGACTTTTCGGGCAATTGAAACTGGAATGGAATTTACGCGCCGATTTATAGACGCTGTTCCTGCGGAGATTAGTTTAAGTGGCCTTTTGATAGATTTATTTGTGAATATTTTAGCAGTTCATTAATAGAAATGCTTCACACCGTGTTCGCCGCCTTCAGCGATACTAGCTATGCTAGCAGCGAAATTTCTATGCAACAGAAAATAAATTAATGCTCATAAAACGTAAATATTGTTTGCAGTCTAATATAGAATGTACGTGTAGTTATTATTATTACTTTGGTGTCGCCAAATGTTGCGACGGCGTTGTATCTAGAACCACCCTTTAAAGTCAGTTTCTCAAGGCTCTGTTTTTTGATATCGATGTTACTTCGTTGCGTTTAGTTTGCGGGCAGTAGAAAAACGCAACTCTTCTGCCATTTACAGTCTATTTATATCAATCATAGAACACATAGTAAGAGAATAGTTAAATTCCAATTTTTTTACTACCAACACTACTAAACGGATTTTTCCGTAACATTCTATTTCACGAAGACTCTCCATAGGAATGGAGAAAACCATGAACACATTTCATTCTGCGTAACGTCAGGACTGTCCCACACGCTATCCTATAACATAAAACCTACATCCGGAACAGTAATGCCTAATAGAGCGAATCGAATTTTCCCTTATCACGGTTGGAATGGGCCATCCGGGTCCCGCGGCCTATCGGCGCCGCCCGGCCAGTTGGCACCTATTGGGTCCCTTGGGGTCCATTGGCCGCCTACTATATAGAGTATGAAACATTATAGAACGAACACTTCAAGCCCGTAATCGATGATGATGTTACACAACATGGTAGTACACCCACCTACCCACACCCGTCACACAACATTTTAACATCTAACTAAACTAATAATATTAATACCTTGAAAACCTTTAGCTTCGAGCATTTATTTTGCATAAGTTTCATTAAAAAAAACAACATAGCTAAATTGTTTTTTTATGTTTTACAATAAAATGAATCAAACTCAAAAACAGATTTACTATACCAACCTACACAACATAGGTGCCTACTAGAGAAGTGTCTATGCTTGCTATTTAAGTGATTCCAAGATCCCAACCAAATATCTGGTGAGAATTTTAGAATTTTGTCCAGTTACTAATAACTACTAATTTTACGAAACATCAGTGGGCATTTTTGTACAAAACACTTCTACCAAAACAAAGACTTTGTATACACTAGACAGGACATCTATAACTTGCACTGTCAACCACTGCAAATATGCCTATGAGCATCTTAGCATCTTAGCATCATTACTGGGCAAATGAGACTTTATGATCTGATCACTCAGTCTAGTAATCTGATTACTAGACTGTGTGATGTCTCAGGATGACGTGCGCAGTGCAGTGTCACGCGAAACTTTATTGTTTTAAAGATCCGAGTGATACTGCAACTGTTATGGGCGGCCGTGTTGCTTAACATCATGTAACTATTGAAAAACGCGCCAAGAATCTCATAGGCAAAGAACTGTTTGAGACTCGGCTACAGAGCCTCGACCATAGACGCAAAGTTGCCAGTTTATCGGTCTTTTATCGAGTGCATTTTGGAGAGTGCGCACTGGAGTTGCATAACCTGATTCCGCCATCACCTTTCCACCATCGAACAAGCAGATGTACGAAAAAACGCCATCGTTACATGGTTAACATCCCGCATGTGCGAACAAAGCGTTTTGCTTCCACATTTATCATGCGAACAGCCAAAGAGTGGAACGCTTTGCCGGCGTCTGTATTTCCCGAGAACTACAATCTTGGAGTCTTCAAATCGAGAGTGAACAGGTATCTTCTAGGCAAGCGCGTTACATCCTAGACCGCATCGACACTTAACATCAGGTGTGATAGTGGTCAAGCGCAAGCCTATCGAACAATAAAAAAAAAAAAAAAAAAAAAAAAAACTTTTTGGCAACCGATAGAAACACAAAAATGTATGGATTTGACAGTTGCAGTACGCAGCTTATGTACAGAGTTACTATGGAAATTTTCAAATTTGGATTGAAATTTCTTTTGTTGCATTGCTATCAAAGTTACATGATCACCCCGCAGGTGAGCGACTAACTCGTCACGTCATTCAATCGCATAAAAAAAAAATATTCTCGCTCATACGATGCTCAGTACTCAAAGCGAATGCACGTGCAGCAGTGAATAGCAGTAAAAATTATGATCCGAATGTGCCATTGCACTATCGCTGCGTGTTGTGATCGTTGGTTAGACGATTTAATCTCGTAAAGCGCTGTGGCGGATTTTAGTTTAATTATACAAAAAATGACAACTAGTTGTGCTTCGAATAGCTTCTCAAGTACGTAGTACATATACCTCTTCAAAACTAAGTCTTTGGTTTTCACATATTCGCACCATCCATAACTCGTAATAATAATTAGGCCAGCTAATAAATACATGATCATGTAAGAACTCTAATTATTTTCACCTATAACATACTGTATAATTTTATCCTGTTAAAAATGATTTCATTTCTTTTCACCCCATTGGCAGCGTGCAAACAATATTCTAGGGCGGGTAATGGGTAATTGAAGCCGCTCCATACACCCGGCGAGTGTCGGCTATCCGCCCGCCCGCCCAGCGCGCCGGCCGCCCGCAATGAGCGACAATCACTCGCAGGCACGTTCCCCCATCGAACGAATGAACTGAGATTCTATTTGGTAAATGGGTGTGAGTGGTCGGAAACTCGGAATACATCGGGACGGGAGAGTGGTGCGGCAGCGGTTGCATAAGTGAAAACCTAGGAAATCTGCTGAGTTACATTACGCAAATCTATCTGCTTGTAATTCTGCTGATGTTTTTTCTATTTGTATTTCGTTTTTTTTTTTACTGGAAATGTATATTTTCTAAATAATAAAGGCTTGATACGCCATCGCAGCCGATTCCAGTTCCAGCTGAAACTAAGTAATTGAAATCGAAAACTCTTGATCATAAAATTGTTCTTTAATAAGCTCAAGGCTGCTGCCGAAGTTTTATGGTCGGACGAATTAGCCACTTGAAAGAACTGGCGTAACATGCTCAGACATTACGAGACTTCGTAAGGTCTGAGCACCTATCGTCTTAAACATGAACTTTGAAACTGTTTTTTCTTAAAAATAAGTTATTTAAAAAAAAAAGCTGCGTCCCGTGGCTTCGTCTTCGTGGATCACGATCTACCCCAGAAGAACAAGTTATCCAATTCTGATGTGTAACTTCAAGGTATCTGTGTACCTTTCATTAAAACCCATTCAGCTGTATGTAAACACAAACTTTCACATTTATAATATCAATCGACGTCCTGGTCACTACAGGATAACCATGTCGGTCATTATGAACAGAGACCAATCAATCGCAGTTCTTCAACTCAACATTTCCACCCTAGAGCGTAAAACAAATCTCCAGCAGTAACTTATCGGATAGGTTGACCATTCTTCGCGACTCCTCCACCCAATAACTGTAGTATTTCATTTCCACAGAAATATAGAATACTCTGATTATCTGGAAACAATAGGGTAGAATTTTCCTTATCCTAATAATAAAATAATATGAATCCTGTTTTCTTTTCGAGAAAACACACCATTAGTAAAATGCGATTCGTGTTTTTTCTGTTTCCGATAAAGTAATTCCATGATATTTTTCTTATAAAACGTGGAAAGTATTTCGGGTCGCGCCGGCAGGTGTTTATGAGCAGCACTTACTAAGATACCATCAGGTGGGCTTGCTCTTTATGCGCAATTTTCGAGCCAGTTTCGTAGTCTTGGACAGCTTTTTGGGTAGCTGGAATATTCTGCGAGCTGCGTAACTATTTTCTTGCTAATATTTTATAAAGGTTAATAAGCATTACTTCTGTGACCTTTTATATACAACGCTGCATCGTTGTATGAACTTAATGAAATATGAAATTAGGTTTTATTTTTTTTATGGGTTATATTGGTTCAAATAACTTAAACTTGATATACTTAAATCTTGCAATACTGTAGCAGTAAGTAGGTACGTCACCAAGAGTGTGATCTAGCACCCACTAGGGGCTTGTCGGCAGTGTAGGCCCAAAATGCAGTCAGCATCGCCGTGTTGAATTGTAATCGTGATTCTGCATCTAATAGCACATAAATATAGGAGCGATTTGTGTCTTAGCGGTAGCTTTTGTATCCTGCGCAATGGTTTGAATCCCGCTCGGACCTGACACCAATGACATTACAAATCATGTGCAAAATTTATAACGGTGAAAGAAATTACGATAATTAGGAAACCAATATAAAATTCAAGAATCACAAAATTCAAGAACATCATGTGGCCAGCGAGGTGGATTACGGCGTATGACATTTTCATATGAACAAAAATGACCATATTTCAACAGCGAGAACGTGTGTATTATGAGCTGATTATAATGGTGACCATGATGCAGGACGTGCCTGTACAATTCTCAACCCTATTTCCAAAGAGCCGAACGATCCATCCAGATCCATATGTCAAAAGCGCACTTGAAAATAAACATAAAAATGTGGCAAAAGGTAAAAGACACATCGTTGGAACCAGACCATGTCAACAGTCAGGAATAAGGTCGAGAGACCCTCTGGCGGCTGTCACTAAAGTAGTGCGGCTCTAGGGGCAAGTCCGGTTCTCACGCCCCAAATACTGAGGGTGAAGTAATGTGAAACAAGTTTTTCTGAAAAATGAATTATAACATATTTTTGACACCGTCCCGTTTTGCTCTGTAAGCATTATAGTTTTTTTTTAATGCTCCTTCATTACAGACCAAAACCATGTTGGAGGTAAAATTAGTAGTAAGTTGTCAAAAAATAAAAAAAAGTTTTCAGAAAGCACTTTAACAAATGAACAATATGTAGTACCTACTAAGACTACACGGCGGGCGAGGGCTTATGCAAAAACAAATCAGCATCACAAGCCAATTACCCGGCTTTTGTTTTTGTTTCAAGCCTAAATCCCAGCGTCTAAAAACTCCCTGAGCAATCCAAACACAAGCGTGTCCCATTACAATTTTAGCAGTCGTAATAATGGGAATGCCATCTGAAAGTCACTTCTGTTTGGACAAGGACGCAAACATAGTTATTTAATGAGAGTGCGCGAGACAGAAGGTCAGGTCACGGATTGGCGTGCCAGACGGCAGTGTGGCAGCCCAGGGGGGTAGGACGGATTTAATTATAAGGACACGACAAAAGAACAATTTAGAAAGTGTTTTAGTGACAATGAAGAGCTGGGACGGGTTTATGTATGATTGTAGTGCTTGAGGTGTGAGTATAACGACAATTGAGTAGCTGCAGATAATAAAGTCTCATTTGTCCAGTAATTTCACTAGCTACAATGTACTTAAACCGGCACACAGTAGTGCTAGTTTACTACTGCTTGTCGGCAGAATAACTGGCAAGGTGGTGGTACCTAGTTGTGCAGAAAATTCCTACCACCTAGTCATTTATCTCCCTCTGAGTGACCGAGATGAAGCTCTATAAAGCTGACACTAGCCGACTATCTCTCTCTTGAGCTTGACGTGTAATATTTACTCGTAGCGCCGCCCGGAACCCATTTCGTCGTAAAAATAAAGAATTTGCCAAACAGTCACAAAGTGACTTTCAGAGTTGCTAAACAATTTGCTTAACTTTGCCAAACTATAAACAATGAAGGCAGTCATAAAAGAAACAATGCTAATACAAAATATTTAAACCTAAGTTTAGTTGACAATAAAACCTTGCAATGGTGAAACAAAAAGCTTTTCAGGTTATAAACCTCGGGAAATAAATAGAAAACGAGTAAAAATTGTGGATTGAACAATGACTTAGGTTCGTTCAAAAATTACCCATTTCTTTAGATGTTTTGCTAAAAATAAAACAAGAATCTGAAGCTTTCTAGCTAGCCAGTACTATGGTTTGCATATTTTGGTAGAGTTGTTCAGAAGTCTCTAAAGTCTTCGGTCAGCGTCAGGAATCATCTTAAAATTTACTTTCCTTATTTAAACAGATCATTTTTGCATCTTCCATACTTTTTTAATTCTTTCTCCTATTATCTTGTTTATTTTTAAATTAATCATCATTAACCATCATCAACAGCCTGAAGACGTCTACTGCAGAACATAGGCCTTCTCCAGCGAGCGCCACTTTGAGCGGCTGCTTGCCTCCTGCATCCATCGGCTCCCCGTGCTTTTCACCAGATCTTCGGTTCTAGTGGGGAGCCGCCCTACGCTGCATCTTCCGGTTTGTTGACGCCACTCGAGAACCTTTCTTCCACATCGGTTGTCAGTTCTACGAGCGATGTGGCCTGCTCATTGCCATTTCAACTTGCTAATTTATAAAAGCTATATCGGTCACTTTAGGTCTCCTGCGGGTCTCCGCATTTTCACTTTTCGAATTTTTTCTTTATTAACGTACCAGACGTAACGTAACGGTGTTGCATTGCATGTTTTTGCAGATACATTTTTTGTCTGTCAATATAGATAATTAGTGATTACTATGTATTCTTTGATAATAATAAAAAATCAAACTGTTGAGAATGATTGTTTAATGTCTAATAATTTTACTAAGAAACATTTTGAGTTAGAAGTCACTTTCAAAATAATGAATAGCATTTTATAGGTTAAGGTTTCAGTTTTCACAATTTTTTTTGTAATGGCGCCTTCCATTTCTTTTTTCCGGCTATGGGACCCCAAACACAAGTGTCGTAAACTTTTATTATGGTTGGTATTTCTGATAACAGAAGCAGTTTGACCGTGACATGGGAAGTACACTGAGGTGTTTTTTTTTCCTTTTAATATTATTTGGTTAGCTTATCGTACTAATTTGTACCTTTGCTCGTGATTGAAGAAAATAAAGAAATTTTTTAGTATTTTTTGATTGCTTGGTTAAAACTTTTTACAATTTAATATTAAAGGATTAATACGATTTATTTATATAAGATTTATAATAATGAATGAAAGATTTAATCAAGATTGCTGTTATAGAAAGTATGTATTGTGTTAATTTAGAATAGAGCGGCTACGATTTTAGTACCCATTCGAAATTTCAGGCTTAGAACTCAGTAACAGAGTTCAATTTCTAAAGGTCTGTCTGCACAATTAAACAGTTAACTTCAGAATTAGCTAATAAAAGCAAAAAGACTATTACGCTGAGTACTTTTTGAAAAAATCCATTGATGATCAGTTTTCTTTGAATTAAAAATTAAATATTACTACTTACCCACTGGTTTGTTTAAGTATTGCATTATCATTATTATATTCAAACCCCCTTACTAATAAACGCTGTATATTGCGTCACAGTGGAATAGCTACTCAGTGTTTTCTCGTGATTTCTTTTCGCTCATTTCAAACTCAAGTAAAAGAAACAAATAACACTAAACAACTATTCGTCCGCTACACTACGTTTATAAGTGAGGAAAGACGTCTCGTGGTGTAAGTAACAAAAAATATAAGATAATCAAAAGAAGGCGGTATTCAAGACGGTGAGCTGCGAGCTCCCACATGCGACCGCCGGCCGTTGGTTACATCCGCGCTGGATATAAATCATACGATATAGATAAGTGGTTTATATTATAGCTCGCCGGCAGCGGGGGCGGGGGCGTTAGTGTGCCCGTTTGGTGACGCTATAAAGGTGAGTACAGACCAAAACTTAGTAAAAAACTGTAAAAATGAATGTTGGTCGGAGGTCTGAATATTTCTCATGTTTTCGCTTCGCAGTTAATGAGGTGAGGTTTTTTTTTTTTTTTTTTTTATGCTTGAATGGGCTCACGTTTGACAACATCTCACCTGATGGAAAGCGATGATGCGGTCTATGTTGGAGCACGTTTGCCCATGAGATGCCTATTCACTCTTGATTTGAAGAGACCCAGATTATAATTTGTAGGAAACAAAGAAGCAGGAAGCGCATTCCACTCCTCAGCCGTGCGAATAATAAAAGAACTAGCAAAACGCTTAGTACGGGTTCGAGGGATGTTCACAACAAAAGGGTGCAATGACTCGCCACGTCTTGAAGTTCGATGGTTAAAAGGGGATGACGGGATTAGTTGATGGAGATCCTGCGCACATTCCCCAAAATGCAGCCGATAGAAAATGGACAGACTAGCTACTCTACGCCTGTGCACGAGGCTTTGCGTCCTCTTCCCAACAAGCGCCTTGTCTGCAATAAGCCTCATGGCGCGACGCTCGATTGTGTCCAAACCTGCCAATTGGTACTTAGCAGATCCGTCCCACAAATGACTGCAGTACTCCATGCAAGCCCTGACTTGAGCTTGGTACAGGTTAAGTATTTGAGCAGATGTGAAGAACTGCCTTACCTTAGTTAGTATTCCTAGTTTTTTTGCAGCTGTTTTTGCTCTGGACTCAATGAAGCGGCCAAAGTTTAAGGAAGAGGATATTTGGATCCCAAGGAGCTCAAGCTGATCACTGAAGGGAAGTGGAACGCCCTGAAAAAGTGGGGTAGAAGACGGCGACGTTCGCTTGGCAGAAAAGATACATGCCTGAGTCTTTGACGCGTTAAATCTGACTAAATTAGTTGATCCCCATTGGGATACCGCTTCAAGAGTCAAATTTGTACGAGTAATCATGGCTTCCCTGAGCTCCTGCGTGGATTCAGCAGGTTGTGGTACTTATCGTATATAATACAAATCTTCGTTATTTTTGACATTTTCATTAATTATTATTTATATAAACTTAAGAGTCACTTTGATAATGTTTTATTTTGCGTTTTTGGTTTATTCCTAAGCTCACTCTGCACTAGGTGAGACATTAGGTAAAAAAAAATCTGAAAAGTGTAAGTCTCTCCAAAATTTAATTAAGTAAAATATTTGTGCTCTTATAAGAATTGCGTCCTTGGTGCTTTTTTAGGAATACTTCTGTTAGTTTACTTACTTACAAAATACACCAACAAAAGTTTGTAAGAAAAAGAAACTTTGAGTAAATTATCCCATCGTCAGTTCTCTCCATCCATCATCCAAAACCTCTTAAATCAATAACTCTCGTTAAACACCGGTTATAAATGTTTAAACGAGTGGTTTATAAAATATGTATCCATCCATCCACTCCGCCGAGACTCTACCGAAATATAGAGCTGACTCTACTAAACGTTTAAACAGTGGTCGGATAATAAATGGCTTTTAACTGATATAGGAGAGTTAATAATAGATGTTTGCAGTTATTCAGTTATTGATGAAAGGAAGTAGTTACTTAAAAGGTCTAATAATTAAATAGACTTACATTCTTACAAAAAGTTGGTAGAAAGAGTTATGAATTGCAGCATTATTTTTTTATGTAGGTAAGGTATGACGTGACGAGCTAGTCGTTCGCCTGATGTTAAGGCTGTTTTCTAAAAAAGGCTGTTTTCTAAAAGTAAACTCACTTAAGCTACTGCATACCCATTCCGGAAACTATAAATTATTTCAATAGGTTGGTACTTGTAGCGACACATGGTAAAAGCTAAATAAGCATTTTTGTACAGCGACTGTCCTTACAACCCCCCCCCCCCCCGTAGCCGGCAGTCGTCTCCATGACCGATTAGAGAACGCATGTATATAGCTTGAGAAAATGAACCAGTGATTATTATATATACGTGGTTCACTTTTTGTTGACTCTCTCCGAAATAGATCACGCTGATCAAGAGTCCAGCCAGCGCGACATACTCTGACAAAATAAAATCTTAATAAATTATAAGCTAGAATATTGATTATGAAGAGCTGTAGCAATAAATTTTGTAAAATTTATTGGAAGAATCATTTACTGACTAGCTTTTGACCCAACATTATGGAACTATGACGATTAAAAATGTAACGGGGTGTCCTTACGGCTAGCTCGCCTGGGCACCTCGTTATGTTGGTAAGTCGAGCCCTCGCGTCACCGAGAGGCGGAACGACGGATAGACCTACCTAAAAGGGGGTTAAGTGTGGATTTGGTCCAGAGAAACACGGATCACAAGGTAATAACGTACAGGTTCGTATATTCACTATTTCACAAAGGTTCCGCTTATGCTATACTTAGTTGCTATTTATTGGACGCTGTACACCAGATACGCGCGGGAGGGTGACGGGACCTGCGCCCGCGCGTCCACGGAATGTTCTCGAGCAGGAGCGCGGCGGCCTGCGAGAACCACGGTATAGGCGACGGTAGGGTTGACACGGGTACGGCCTCACGGTGAGGGCTATGGGTCACGCGCACGGAAGGCCTCCGGGGTACGGGAAGATAGCTCACGGCTGAGCCACGGCGATAACGCGCCGAGTACGTGACGGATGCGCGCACGACGGCGTGCGGCGGCGGTCGTGGGGTATGTTATTGCTAGGGTCGGGCGGCAAAAGCCGAAGCCACGCGCACGGAACTCCTTGCAGGGGGATGGGGGCATGCAGGTCTAGGGTCTGAGGGTCCTGCGGCAAAAGCCGAAGCCACGCGCAAGGAAGGCCCTCAGGGTACGAGGAAATAGCTCACGGTTGAGCTATATTGGTTACGCGGCGAGTACGCGACGGGAACGCGGTGGACGCACGACGGCGTGCGGCGGCGGTTTTCGAGGGGGGTGTGTTAGTGCAAGGGTCGGGCGACAAAAGCCGAAGCCACGCGCGCGGTCACTCCTTGCGGGGTAACATGCACAGGGACTGAGGATCATGCGGCAAAAGCCGAAGCCACGCGCAAAGAAGGCCCTCAGGGGTACGGGAGCGGGGTCGGGTTGCGACGAGAGGTGATCGTGCCAACATCAGCCGAAGCGCGCGCACAGAAGGCCACCCCCCGCCGTGTTAGTAGGGAACGGGTCAAGGCGATTTGCTAGATGCTTTTACTGCGCGGGAGGACTTGGTGTAGCCGGTTACACGTCCGTGCGCCGCGGAAGCATCGAGCAAATGCTTTTCTTGCAGTTTTTTTTTTTTTTTTTTTTTTTGAACGGGCTAATGCTGTTGGTCTCTACCGACCTTTACAGCGTCACCGGGCAGGAGGGCAGGCGCTTAAGGCGCCCAACCGTTAAAAGTGGGAGACAACTAGCACAAGGGCACCCCTGGGGTGCGAGCCTCGGCTTGGGCCGTTGCCGGGATAAGAGGATCGAGAAGGCTACGTCCACTGGAAGAGTGGACCCTATGGAAAGTCGCGACCGTTCTAGCTAACCTACGGGGGGTACGTCGACCTCGCCGGCGGGGTCGGTGTCTGATTGTGTTACGCTGGTAACCTATACCGGTGCCGAAAGCGGTACCTGAGCCAGGAGGGCTAGACTGATCCGGTGATCCTAGCGCAGCCGACACAACGGCTGCTATAGGATCATCCGGATCGCTCAAGACGTGTCTTGGGCGGCGACGACGGGGTATGCTTTTCTTGCAGCGGTCGGCGTGGGTTTATATAGTATCGGTGCGACGCGATGCGCGTTCGTGTGTGTGTGGTACCGGCGGGTCAGGCGAGCGCGGCGGTGGGGCGCGCGGGCGGCGTGCGCGGTCTGGGTTGGTTTGCTGGTCGCTGCAGGTCCGTCACACCCTCCCGTCTTCTCTGGAGATTTTTACCTAGGGAAAAATCACCGTTCCGGGTACATACAGTGTTCTTAAAACTGATTAATTACACTATCGGTTCGGGTGTTTATCATGCCGTGTTTACTAACGGGAGGAAGATTATTCAGTGGAACATTCATTGTGTTCTAATACCTTTTTACGTAGGAATATTAATTGAACAATCTTATACAAAGCGGGTTAGGCATGAACAAATATTTAGCGAGGTACTAACAAATATTAATGATATCTCTGGTTTACCTAAACATAATATCTCTGGAATAATCAAATATCTGGCACATAAACATTTTGCAAAATTAAACATATTATATAACTGGATATAATTACAGGTAGAAAAAACTTTCGTAGGACTTCCGATAATAAACTAAGTTTTTACTCTGGTGCTGGTATTAATATATTAGCGTAAGTACCTTTTGTACTTGGTTATTACATCATAAAAAACATAAAAGACAGGTTAAAATTAACAAGAAAGTAGTATAAGTAAAAAAATAAAAAATTACCGGATACTACTAAGTATGTTCCATAGCTATAAAAATTAGTCAGGTACTGGCCTTTTGTTCCTGTCCCAGGTGTGGCGGTGGCCTCCTCTGTGTCCTCTTCTTGTTTTCCTTTTCCGTCTGTGACCTGGGTTGGTTTGCGGGTCCGGGGGGTACAGGGTTTCATAGTGCTGTATGGCTGGCTGGGGGTAAACTTCATTAGTAAAGTTTACTGGGTTGGTGGTCGGATTCGGTGGGCAGGTTGTGCGTTTTTTAACATATTTTTGCGTTTTTATAAATAGCGTGTTTGAAGTGCCGGCTGTTGATATATCCTGGTGGCTTATCAATATATTTTGTATTTCACCTTGTGGTACGCCTTGTTTTCGTTCTGGCGGTGATTCTGGTTTTGGATCAAGTGCGTGGTATTTTATTGTTCTATTTAGTTGGCCCGCTTTTATTTTATTTTCTGGGATGCCTTGGAGTGGTACTTGTTCCATTTTATTTTTATGCCGGTCTTTCTTATCTTGTTTTAGTATGAAAACCGGGTTTCTGGAGAGTTCATCGGCTATTTTGATTTGGTTACTACACTTACTACTGGGTCTGTGTTCTACTTTGTAGTCGTGTTGTTCTGGTGTGTCGTTTACGGTTGTTATGCCGGTATCTGTCATTGTTTGTTGTTCCGTTATGTCTTGTATCTCATTGCTCTGGTTTGGAACCCACTCTATTTTTGCTCCTATTCTTCTTAGTATGTCCACTCCTATTAATACATTTGTAATTTCTGGGTGATAAAGCATCTGGTGGGTTATTTTAAATTTGCCTATGCTTATTTCCAATGGCAGGGCTTCGTTTATTTCTAGTTTTGCTCCGTTTGCCAAAATAGCAGTTTCTGTAATTTGTCTTGGCTGTAGGTTTCTGTTTCTAAATTCTTCAAAAATGTTTTTGTTAACGTATTATCTTGTTGAGCCTGTGTCTATTAGTGCGTCGTATTCGTTTTGTAGTATTCTGATTTTTGTGAATGGTCGGTTATCTCCTTTTCCTTGGTTCTGTGTGTTTATTATCAGGGATTCTATGTGGTTGTTTGGCCTTTTGCAGCACTTTGTGCTCTGGGTGCCGAGTTTGCCACATCCACTGCAGAACAGTATTTTCTTCCCTCGGCAATCTTTCATTGAATGGCCTGGTTTACCACAACTCCAGCAACATTCCTGTTGTTTGTAGTTGTGGACATATTTTGCTGTTCCTTCGGACCGAGTGTGTTCTCTGGGTATCCACTTGCTGTTTGTTTCTCTGGTTATCTGGTTCTGGTTTGGTGCTTCGCGTACATATTGGGGTCTTTGACTGGGTCCTTCAAATTCTCTGCGTCTTTCTTCAGTTATGTGTTCATAATCGCTGGCTAACTGTATTATTTCATGTACGGTGCTAAATTCTGAGTATTTTATGTAGTATTTGTATCTTGTTGACATGTTTTCGTATATTATTTTAAGCTCTTCGTTCTTGGACATCCTGCCGTATCGGCGCATTAACGTTTGAATTTCGATCAGGTAATCGGTGAATTTTTGTTGATAATGCTGCTTCTTTATTATTATCTTTCTTAGTAGTTCACTCTCGTGATCGCGGGTGAGGAACGTGAGTTTGAAGCATGTAATGAAGTCATTAAAAGTTTTGAATGATTCCTTACTGTTTCGGTACCATAACACAGCCTTGCCTCTCAGGAATCTGGGTAATAGTTTGAGCACTTTTTCTTTATCTATACCACTGGATTCGATTAAGTCATCTAGTCTTTCTAGGAATTCAACGGGGTCATCGTTTGTGTTAAATTGGAGGTTCCATCTTTCTATGCCTCGATCGTATTGTTCTGGGTAAATCGGCATATCGGGTTTTTCATTGATGTTTTCGTCTGAACGGGACATGGTGTCTTTATATTCTAGTTCCGGTTCACTGGTGCAATCGCTTTCTATCTGTGATTGGGCGGGTGTAGGGTGGGTCGGATCTAGTCCTGCTTTTATGGTTTCGGCCAAGGTATGGCGTAGATCCTTAACCGTTTTGTTTTCCGTTATGAGGTTCCTCTTCCTGCACTCTTCTTCCAGCTCTGGCTTCTTTAGATTGTAAATCCACGACGTTTTATCGGACATTTGATTCGTGATTTATTGTTTATTTAATTTGCGTAATAATTTTTTCGTCTGGACCAACTCACTTATCCCCTGGGTTTCGTTCGCGGGTTTTTGAGTTGGGCGCCAATGTAACGGGGTGTCCTTACGGCTAGCTCGCCTGGGCACCTCGTTATGTTGGTAAGTCGAGCCCTCGCGTCACCGAGAGGCGGAACGACGGATAGACCTACCTAAAAGGGGGTTAAGTGTGGATTTGGTCCAGAGAAACACGGATCACAAGGTAATAACGTACAGGTTCGTATATTCACTATTTCACAAAGGTTCCGCTTATGCTATACTTAGTTGCTATTTATTGGACGCTGTACACCAGATACGCGCGGGAGGGTGACGGGACCTGCGCCCGCGCGTCCACGGAATGTTCTCGAGCAGGAGCGCGGCGGCCTGCGAGAACCACGGTATAGGCGACGGTAGGGTTGACACGGGTACGGCCTCACGGTGAGGGCTACGGGTCACGCGCACGGAAGGCCTCCGGGGTACGGGAAGATAGCTCACGGCTGAGCCACGGCGATAACGCGCCGAGTACGTGACGGATGCGCGCACGACGGCGTGCGGCGGCGGTCGTGGGGTATGTTATTGCAAGGGTCGGGCGGCAAAAGCCGAAGCCACGCGCACGGAACTCCTTGCAGGGGGATGGGGGCATGCAGGTCTAGGGTCTGAGGGTCCTGCGGCAAAAGCCGAAGCCACGCGCAAGGAAGGCCCTCAGGGTACGAGGAAATAGCTCACGGTTGAGCTATATTGGTTACGCGGCGAGTACGCGACGGGAACGCGGTGGACGCACGACGGCGTGCGGCGGCGGTTTTCGAGGGGGGTGTGTTAGTGCAAGGGTCGGGCGACAAAAGCCGAAGCCACGCGCGCGGTCACTCCTTGCGGGGTAACATGCACAGGGACTGAGGATCATGCGGCAAAAGCCGAAGCCACGCGCAAAGAAGGCCCTCAGGGGTACGGGAGCGGGGTCGGGTTGCAACGAGAGGTGATCGTGCCAACATCAGCCGAAGCGCGCGCACAGAAGGCCACCCCCCGCCGTGTTAGTAGGGAACGGGTCAAGGCGATTTGCTAGATGCTTTTACTGCGCGGGAGGACTTGGTGTAGCCGGTTACACGTCCGTGCGCCGCGGAAGCATCGAGCAAATGCTTTTCTTGCAGCGGTCGGCGTGGGTTTATATAGTATCGGTGCGACGCGATGCGCGTTCGTGTGTGTGTGGTACCGGCGGGTCAGGCGAGCGCGGCGGTGGGGCGCGCGGGCGGCGTGCGCGGTCTGGGTTGGTTTGCTGGTCGCTGCAGGTCCGTCACAAAAATAGTACAAATCGGGGTGGTAAGTTACTTGGAGTAACAAAATTACTCTAGGTCTGTGGTTGAGCTTATGTTTCCTTCCTAGGTGAGGCCTAAATGGTAAATTAAAAAACATAAACTGAAAATTGTAACGGTTTTTAATCAACTCTTTGTATTTGACTATTCATCCCCGCGTGTGTAGTTAACCATGATATGTGTGATGTGTGTTATGAATGTGTGTTATGAATGTGTGTTACTGTTGTGTACTCACCCAGAGCGGCGCGGAGGGTTGCAGCTGCGACGCGAACGCCATTCGGAAAGCATCGCCCAGCAGCTTGTTCAGTTCCTCCGCCTGGAAAACAAACAAATTACCATATGGATGACTTCAGGCTGTTGATGATGATGATGATTTATATAATTGATGGCCTGACGATCTGGTCAAAGTCACGGGGAGCCAGGCAGCCACTCAAAGTGGCACTTTATGGGGGAGGTCTACGTTCAACAGTGGACGTCTTCAGTTTGATGATGATGATGAGTAAGGCTGGTACGGAGCAAATACTGTTAATTGAAAACTATAAAAACACTATTCTATCGCAACTAGTTACCAAGAAAAAGGAAAAACTACTATCATGCAACTAGTTGCGTTACTTAGTTGCTGAGATGCCTGGAAACATAAAAAACTGAGTGTTTATTAATTTTATTTCCACAGTTACTGGCTTAAAAGTGATAATTAAAATTTTCTTTGTAACTGCCACGTTGTTATAAGTAACTTTGAAAGTGAAACTGGTAATAGTACAGGCAGCCACTGACTCCTGACTTTTCCGTTACATCCGCAATCACATCAGCATTCGTCGTAAAACGAAGTGTCCATAAACCACCGTGTTAAGGGTAGGTAGAGTATGTAGAGCAATTGTTCTCAGAGCTGAAACGTCAGCTACTTGTAGGATAGGTTTTTGGCAATTTTATGTATTTTCTTTGCTACATCATTTAGCATGCACCACCATAAGCCGCGACATCACTTACCATAACGTGAGATAGTGGTCAAACGCTATGCCTATAAATAATTTTAAAAAAAAGCTAAATTAAAAGTCTTCTTATCATTTTGGTAGAGTCATAGAAACACTGCGCTTAAAAAACAATCTATTAACAAAAAGTTCATAAAATGTTACCAAGTTTAGTTTAAGAGACATAAAAGTACAATAGTATATTGCTCTACCACAAAATAGGGAGTTTTCTATGCACATTTAAGCGTGTTCCGGCTCTCATTTGTCCATCTCATCTAGTATAATAGTCTAGTATATTAATCTAAAAAAACGCAACATGAAGCAGTAGTCAAATCAACAGTAGTACAATATAATGTATTCTGTGAATGTGCTCTACGCATTGCAGGATTTCGGAAGGTAGAGTAAGGCTTTATTCTCGGGAGAGATAAAAAGCGTTAGGTAATAGTAACTTTGGAAGTTCTACGATGTATAAAATAGGGCCAACCGACAAAAACCGGGACCTAGATAAAAGTACAAAAAAGCTGAATATTGTCTTTTAGGTAAGTTTTCCAATAATGCCTATACCTAAGTCACTTTACCACTCAGTCGCGGTTAAATGCTAAACCAAATAAGGTCATACGTGAATTTTTTTTTTTTTTTTTTTTTTTTTTATGCGATATAATGATGTGACGAGCTAGTCGTTCACCTGGTGTTAAGCAACACGGCCGCCCATAACAGTTGCAGTGTCACTCGGAACTTTAAAACAATAAAGTTTCGCGTGACACTGCACTGCACACGTCATCCTGAGACATCACACAGTCTAGTAATCAGATTACTAGACTGAATGATCAGATCATAAAGTCTCATTTGCCCAGTAATTTCACTAGCTACAATGCCCTTCAAACCGGAACACAGTAGTGCTTGCACACTACTGCTTGGCGGCAGAATAACTGGCATAGCGGTGGTACCTACCTAGACGAACTTTGCAGAAAAGTCCTACCACCTAGTAAAACGTGAATGTAAACCTTAAATTAGAATGAACATACAAGCCCGAACAAACACGAGGAATGTGAACCAGTGTCAAATTAGAATTACCTATAAATTTCTACTATTATGAAATTACACCTGCAAATATAATTAAACAATTATAAACCTTAACGCTGTAAAAATAAAGACGTATAATTTTTTGATGAATGTTAAAATAAGGTGGTAATACTCAGTGGGTGTGAGTGATATGCGTGTTGGACAGGCGTCTATCGCCCACGGCAATGCATGCTGAGTGTGAGGTGGTAAGCGGAGCGGGAGCGATTCATTTCCGCCCGGTAATGTATGATAGACTAGACGTTCAATAAAAGTTATCTGACTTTGGATTACTGATTAATACTTTTTGTTAGTTTAAGCATCTTTTACACTATAATATTTTTTTATAGTATCAGGTATTAGAAAAACGCTACTATAAAAGAAAAATTTTGGCAGTTTTATTGTAAGCTTTTAATTCAACACACATCACACACACACAAACTCTCTCACACACACACACACACACACACACACACACACACACACACACATCACACACACACACACACACACACACACATCACACACACACAGACACATTAAACTAAGTTAAGAAGCAAAGTGAAAACATTTTTACCGAGCATATAATCTGGACAAAAACGAAATAAAAAAAAAATCAATATGTACATAGAAAAACAAACTATATCTAGTGTTTAATAATACCAATATTGTGTAAGGTGAAAATAATTATAAGTCTGTAATTTTTCTGAAAAAAATAAAATAACATACCAAAATAATAACACTCGACGTTTTCGGTCGGAGAAATGATCGAAATGGCAACAAAAGTCATCTTGCACAGTTTTTACCGTTAGCTAATTTTATTAACCGCTAATGCTCATCGCTGTCCGCTAACCAATACGTCCGCACCATAAATGCAAGCTTCTTGAGTGACACGGCGTCAGCAATATGAGAACATTCGACTATTATTGTTATGGGTCCCTAACGGGACACATTCCACACGACATACTCCACCTATTGTGGTGAACACGATCGATCACGTAAGTTAATTAGAAAATATTGTTATAAAGTTTTAATTGAATGCTAGGTGTATTACATTACACATAACCAATTTTCATCAACAGCTTATATTAGAATAAAGGCCTCTGTCAAGGTGCGTTACTGAACCCATTCTGTATCATCCAACTACTGTCAGCCACTTTGGCACAAGACATCACATATTATAATATAACACAGGTTTTGACAATGTATTACGCTGCGACTATGAAGATTTTTTTAATGAGATGAGTGGCAAACAAGCAGGCGGCCCACCTGCTGGTAAGTGGTCACTACCGTCTATTGACATCTGCTAAACCGAAGGCATTGCCGGTGCGTTGCCTGCCCTTAGAGAGGACTCTTTTAACACTTTTCTTGAAGCTCCCCATACTGTAGTTATGTGGAAAACCCTCAGGAGGAAGATCATTCCGCATCTTGCAGGTTCGTGGAAAAAACGAGCGCAAGGATCGCGTCGTATGAGATTTCCACGTGTCATTGATTATATTAATAAAATTGTTTATTGTAAATTGTTTACCTTTAATAATATGATTACTTTTTTGTTCTAAAATTTCGTAGCTCATTATAATTCAATCAAAAATGTCCGTAAACATAATTAATGAAGGTCATCCTCCAATCAAACTATGCAAGCAAAATCGTCCACAAAACTATTTTTTGGACGGCAATCGTCGTATGAAGCTAACTATGACTGTTGACGCCAAAACAAATATTTGTCCGGAACAACATAATATCCCATCATTAAATAACGCTCATCCACTTTGCTTACACCATTCATTAGGACGCCTACACCCATCAATTTGGTTGGCTTCCACTTGGGCTTACTACTACAATAAAACTGAGTTGGTTTCACGAAAATACAATCTTGGTACCTTAGACTAGAAGGGATATTAGACGGAACACTTCAAACAAAGAAAGAAATACCAAATCGCAAAACCATAATATTCTACTCCACCGATAGTATCTACTGTCTATCTATATCAATTCTGAAGCAATGATCGGTGTTAGTCTAATCTAATAAACATACTAGATAGTAAATAGGCATCAGCAAGCATAATATTTAAAGTCTTTTTTGATTGAGAACAAAAAATGGTAAGATATTGTTATATGTATATTTATCGCTTAATGTTTCAACTAGTTGCGCCCCGTGGTTTCACACGCGGATGAAAAGCATTTTTGTATAATTTTGTTTTTTTATATCTATTTTGTTATGTATTTTATTGTAAAATTGTATGTATCAAACATTATTGCTATACCATATTTTTCTTAATATCTAATAGTTTGTGCACGTCCGTCTTTCTATTGCACTTTTGTTGTTTCGGCTATTCTGTTTACGATATTTGTGAAAACTTTTAATTAGCCTTCTGTTATAGTGTAGTATTAATGTGTTATTTGTTAACTAGCTGTAAGTTTTCCTTTGAAAATAAAATAAAATAAAATTGTATGTGTTAATCCAGAATAATATAAGCTTTTTATCTGCATTCCAAATTTTATCAAAATCAGTTTAGTAGTTACGGAGATATAGGGTAACTAACATTAAGACACCCCCCCCCCCCCCCACACACTAATAATATTATTAGGAGTTATAGTTTTGAGAGTGCGTTTTTTATTACCTATCCTTCTAGTCAGAGACTGTGCTCTGCCTTCTACATAAAACACTAACAACTACAAGAATAATACAACTGTGTCGGTTCCCAAAAGAAGATGTCGCTGTTTACTCCAGCCATAAACAAGAAACCAAAATAAAGCTCCCTAGAAGCGATCACTACTAGAACTTACTACCTCTAGGAGTAATAACTAAGGCCCAGCTTGTTTCTTTGATCAAAGTGTGAGTTTTTCTTATGGCGCGACTACACGACTTATAGCCTATGTGGCGTATTTGCGTATCTTTGGAAAAGTTGGACACAAGGTTTTAGCTAGTTTTTAAGGGTGCTAAAAATAGCCTGTTTGCAATAAAATTATTTTAAAAAGTAACAAACTCCGATGAAGGTACAAAATGTAAGTTCTCGCTATCTCAATCACAATCTTTGATTTGTTTATGACGTGTGGAATAAAACAAATGAGTCTTATTTGAATACTCGAGAATGTTATTGATGGCGTTTAAAAGAGCTACTTTGCTGGTACTATCTAATACTAAACTATTATGCTATGCTCGATTTAAGGTATCGAAATATACTTACTAGCGTCCAACCCAAGCCGGCACATAAGTAAAAAAGCTTTTAATTTCATGCATTACACAAAGTTTTTTTGACATTCTTGATAAAATAAAAATATTTTTTACCTTTTTAATCAACATATTTTTTTTTTAACCTTATCTTTCAAACTAAATAATCAGTTATTATTAACTAAATTCCATAACATAATTTCATTTATATTTTATATAATATCTGATAGAGTTAAAATTGAAAATAAAATAATGTAATAGTTAAAATTTACAAACGAAACTTGGAATGATATTAGCATAATTTTCAATATTATTGGATTATAAAACAAAATTCAAATTCAAATTTAAATAGAAAAAAAAACCATGCATGAACCCCTCAAGTAGTGAGGGTGAAGGCCTCCTCCAGAGAACTCCAGCGATCTCGGTCTTTGGCTTCTACCAGCCAGTGTTTGCCTGCGATTCTTATAATGTCGTCTGCCCATCTAGTTACAGGTCTTCCTTTTTTGCGAGTGCCTATAGGACCTCGCCATAACGTCGTGCGGATTGTCCATCGATCGTCGCTCATTCTCGCTACGTGTCCTGCCCATCTCCATTTTAACTTCAGAGCGTAGGTGAGAGCATCTGTTACTCCTGTCTTCTGCCTGATGGTAGTATGACGAATTTTTTGACATTTTCTGATTTTTGCAACACTTCTCTCCATACCTCGCTGGCAGGTGGTGATTTTGTTTTTAACTTTTTTGGTGAACTTCCACGTTTGACAGGCGTAGGTTAACGACGGTAAAAGACATGAGTCCATGACTTTTCTCTTGATTTCCATCGGCATCTGACTTTTTAAAATTTCCTTTAGGCTCCAAAATTTTTTCCATGTCGTTTTTATTTTTCTATCCACTTCTGCATCGTTGTTTGTTTTTTGGAAAGAAATTTGTTTCCCTAGGTAGATATAGTTCTCCACGTACTCTACTGGTGTGTTGTCAAGGCATATAGAGTTTTGTGCAGCATTTGTCATGAGTTTTGTTTTGCTTAGGTTAATTTCTAGTCCTGCCTCTCTACTTGCTTGCTGTAATGTGTGTAACATTGAATTCAGCTCTGTGCTTTTTTCTGAGAGGAGGACGATGTCATCGGCGAACCTTAGGTGGCTTATATGCTTTCCTTTTATTGATATACCGACTTTATCCCAACATAATTTACTGATAATCGATTCTAGTACTGCTACAAAGATTCGAGGTGATAGGGGGTCACCTTGCCTTACCCCTCTTTTGACGGAGATGGGTGGCCCTACGGTCTCCAGTTTCACTCTACTAGTGTTGTTTTTATAGAGGTATTTTAGGACTTGCACGTATTTTTTCTCCACCTTTTGTGATTGTAAAGCTTTCCATATTGCGGGATGAAGTATTGTGTCAAATGCCTTCTGGTAGTCAACAAACCCTATGTAGAGAGGACGTTGATATTCTTGATATTTTTCGATAAGCAATTCTAAAGTCTGGATGTGGTCTATTGTGGAATAGCTTTTACGAAACCCAGCTTGTTCGATCGGTTGACTCTTTTCTAGTGTAGTGGTCATTTTCTTTTCTATAGTTGATGAAAATAACTTGTACAATGACGGGAGAAGGCTAATTGGTCGATAATTGGCAATATTTTTGGGGTCCCCTTTTTTAAACAACAATATAATATTTGACTCTGACCACTGTGTAGGTGTTGTAGAGGAACTTAAAATCAAGTTAAATAGATGTGTCAAAGGGTTGATCAGCAAAGGACAAGCTATTTTTATAGCCTCGTTTGTTATTCTGTCAGGTCCTGGACTCTTCTCTACTTTTAACCTTTTTATTCCCATTAAAATTTCTAATCCATCTACTGGTTGTATTTCTACATCATTATCATCTATTTCTGAATCACTTTGGTCTATGTCTTCACATACTGGGGCACTGTATAAGTTTTCATAAAATTTAGTTGCTAAGCGTATGATATCTCTCCGGTCATGCGTTATTTTTTGTGGGCCATGAAGTCCCTCTATCCATGTTTTATGAGATCTTATTTCCTTGTAAGCTTTTTTTAGACTACCTGAAGAGTTAAGGTATTTTTCAATGGTGTGTTTTCGATGTCTTGAGTAGTCTTTTCGAACATATTTGCTTACAAGTTTGTACAGTGCTTTTAGCTCATTTTTTATAGCTCGCGTTTTTGGTTTGATTTTTTGTAGAACACTTCTACGGTGTATTAGCTTTGGCTTTGTGATATCACGCTGCTTCTTCCTTTATCTCTACTATGTACAAATGCTTTCTTTAAACTAGTCTCTAAAATATTAACAATTCTGTCGTAACATTCTTGTACCGAGTTGGTTTCTTGGCAGTTCATTAGGTCTTCGTTGCATTCATTAAGTGATTGTTTGAATCTTGATATTTCTTCTTCGTTTTTTAGCGAGCTTCTTGAGTTGTTGTAGTTCATTCTGGTTACCTTTAATTTTTGTATTAGAAATGTTGCTCTTACGAATCTGTGGTCTGTAGGGAAATCCAAATTGATGACTTGTATATTCTGCACATTGTTCTGTAAATTAGTCAATATATAGTCTAGCTCGTTTTTAGTATTACCGTCTGGAGATCGCCAGGTCCATCTTTGATTGTTTTTCTTTATGAAAAAAGTATTTATTATAGACAGTTTGTTTTCGTATGCGAATTCTATTAGTCGTTCGCCTCTGTTGTTCCTTATGCCATATCCGTGGTTTTTCATGATCAAACTTTCTTCTGGTTTTGGTTGCCCTATTTTGGCGTTAAAGTCCCCCATGACTATTATGTTCTTTTCTGATATTTTCAGGGCTTTGTCGATGACGTCATAGAAAAGTTCTATTTCAGCATCCTTAGCAGCGTCTGTAGGGGCATAGACTTGTATTATACTTATTTTGAAATTGTGGATATTTAGCGTCAATAAAGCCACGCGTTCTGATAGACCAGTAAAGCTCTCAATGTGAGTTTTGAGATGTTTTTTCACGAGAAAACCTACACCATAAAGACCTGGCGTCTCTCCTATATAGTGAAAGATAACATTTTCATATTCTTGAATTGAACTTCCCAGCCTCCTCGTTTCCGACAGGCCAATTATATCGAATTTAGTATTTTTCAAGGCCTCCATTCGTTCTAACAGGCGAGCGTGGTTAGATAGAGTCCTTACATTGTATGTCGCAATATGGAGTTGGTTGTTGTTTTCAGGTTCTAACATATTTGTAGTATTTGTCTCTGAAGGGTTTCGGTCTTTCTCTCCCACGGGGACCGGCCGGATTGGGAGATAGGGAGGGGCTTTCTGTGATTGCTATTTGGTTTCATAGTGCTCTACCGTTTGTACATGTTCGTGTGAAGTACTTTCATTGTTGTAAACTAGTTTGGGTTTTTGTAGGATGTAGCTCTTCATAGTAGCTGTTTTGGTTTTCTTTACAGGTTGTTTCTTGTTATCAATCGTGTTTTGGCCATCGAGTGTCACTGTCTCGGGTGATTCTGATAAAATTCTTTTGTTTTTATTATGGTATTGTGCTATGTTTGTATTTTTGTTCGGTAAAACAATGAGCTTGTCATATTTTATAAAGGCTTTGTTGCCTGACTCCAGTTCTTCTTTCAGTTGGGCTTGTAGATCTCTGCGTTTGTTCAAGACATCTAGGGGGTAATCCTGTTTTACATAATATGGTGAGTTTACTAGGCATTTTTGGTTTTGCAGGATTTTTATTTTTAAACCCATTGTGCTGAACGTAACTATAACAGGTCTGATTTTTTCGCCCTTTTTACCAAGTCTTCTTACAGCCTCTATACAATTTTCATATTGCAAGTTAAAGTAGTTGTTTATTATATCCAGTATCATTTTTTCTAGGTCGTGGTAAGATTTTTCTTGTTCTTCCACTCCAAAAACAATCAAGTTTTTACGTCTAATGTATCTTTCAAAGTTATTGATAGTGGAAGAATGCTCCTGTAATTTATTTTCTAGATGTTCGTTTTTCATTTCCAGGCACCTAAACTTATCGTTTATATTATTGTTAATTGTAGATTTTATATCCTCTTTCATATCAAGCATATCGACCTTTTGTTGTTTTATTTCTTTTTGCATGTTTTCAAGCAACTTTTTTATTTCATCCATGATTATTTGTTAACAGCGCCCTCTGGGATGAAGTGCAGAGCAAGGCGGCTTCGATTAATAACGGACGGTAAGGTCAATACATCACTTGAGTATGGTTGGCTAAATATTGTTCAAGTTTTATGATAGATGGCGTCAGTAGTAATTTAAATCGTTCAGCAAATTTTTTGTTTTTTTAGACTACCTCTAATATTTTATTTTCTTGACACAACACAGACGATCACTAGATTTTTGTTTTTAAAAATATACTGCAATTAGCTGAGTTTTGACTTATTCACAGTCTTTGTAACACTTGATAACACTTGTTTTCACAGGTTTACACACTTTTAACTTCTTATTTACAGGAAATACATTTTTTAATTCACTTTAAATACGGACTCGATATGAACAGTGACACTCTCACCGGCACATCAGTAAATGACCCTAAATAAAGTACCAGATTTCAAACACTGAACCTATTTCTAGGTAGGGGATATCTTTAAGGTCCATGATGTACCTAAGTAATCCTTGGACGTTATTTGTAATGGCATAGTAGTGATGACATCCTGCACTTGCGAAGTTATACTATAAAACGATACTCAGAGCCAAAATGTAGCATTACGGGAGTGACATTGTCAACCTTGACCAAACTCCTACGGAAAACATTAAAAAAAAGAGCCAAAATGCAAATACAATATACATAGTTCGCGTATCGTGGCCCTTGATACGCGTACTACATTTTGTTTGCACCTTTAACTCCCAAGACAAACATAAAATGAGGACGTGCCGCGTTAGATTCGTTCCGACTCAATCTGCTATCACGCGCAGATTAACCTAATTTGATTTCCACAAGTTGCAGGATCAAGAATGACATTTCAAATAAGTATTTGAAAGCACTAAAGCGTAGGGTTTACATAAATCCGATTACCTACTTTTACAGAATCAGCTGTTAAGGTGTAAAATGTATAATAATATTTTCATGTCGTAATCAAAGATACGAGATATAGCTAACACTTTCGATGCGGACCACAGCGTAGCGAAAGAAACAGGTCACTAGTTCTCTTCTCACGTTAACACCGCATTTTAGTACCACGATAATCTTACAAATTGTATCATAAATAATATTCCGAATTAATTTAACGTCTGAACAGAAAGGTAATAATATTTTACTATAATTCTATGCAACATGCCACATTCGTTTAAATACTAAAATCGGTCAACATTCAAGATTGTCGTTTCTAATATTCGATTTCCTGCTTGCGAGAAAGTTATTCCGTCAAAGAGTAGAACCGACAACTGGTTCATTTTACACAGTTTATTTTCCTAATTACATAGGTACTAATAAATATACCTGTTACAGGAGCCGTCAGGGGACATTAAGCTCTGCTACGCCTAACATAAAATTGGAAAATCAATGAATTAATTTTGCTAAGAAACATCGAAGCAGCTTGAAACGAGTTTAAGCTTTGTAAATAGATATCTAAGGCTCAATATTCCTTGCAGGTTGTTGGAGTATCACTGGGGGCTAAATATGTAGAATGGCAATTACGAGGTGAGTTTCCTTCGGTTGCTTTAACAGAAGGGTATGGCTACCGGGGACGAGAGCCTGTCGAGGCTCGTCGCGGCGGAATGTGGCGGACAGAAAATTGCAGGAATCTGTGACGATAGCAGACGTAAATAAACAAAAACGCAATTTAAATTAAAACAAATTACAGATTTCCAAACCGCCAGTAATTCAGTTTTTAACTTTATTTCAATTGCCATGATTTCCTTTCCTGAATAATTTTACATGGCGTTTGTGAGATGTCATAGTACCTATTTTAATAATTTAGTAGATATGTACAGAAACCGTAAGCATCTACATTGTCCACACTATACTGTATTTTTAGCGAGAAGTTTGCTGAGAAGTTACTTTCGTATACAAGCTAAGTTTTTTTATGAGAATGAATGACGTGACGAGCTAGTAGTCTACCTGATGTTAAGCAACACGGCTGCCCATAACAGTTGCAGTGTCACTTGGAACTCTAAAATATTAAGGTTCGCGTGATACTGCACTGCGCACGTCATCCTGAGACAATAGCAAAGTCCAGTAATCAGATTACTGGACTGTAAGATCAGGTCATAAAGTGTCATTTGCCCAGTAATTTTACTAGCTACATTGCCTTTCAAAATGGAACACAGTAGTGCTTGCACACTACTGATTGGCAGCAGAATAACCGGCAAAGTCCTACCACATAGTAAGGTTTAGTAATTATTTTAACCCCGAGTTTTCCCGCTATAAATACGTTGCAGGGGTGACACAAGCCAGGCCCTGGTAGTGGTGGCCACACGTGGTGCTTCCTAATGTTTCGTAATTGCTTTATCAGATTATTGTGATCTCCACACAGTACATTGTTTATCATTTGTAATCAGATTAGAAAAGATAGTTACATAATCAAAAGTGACGGAAATTAGCTGCTGTATATAAATCAGCAAAAGTGATGCAAAACTTTTGTAAAATAGTCATCATTTTATAGTCTACTCCTTGAAGTCCTTTGCGTATTATAATAACTTATTGTATTTCTACGAATATCTAATAATATTTTTGTGCTACAAAAACCGACCCCCAGTACAAAAAAACCGTCAAATAGAAAGGTATTCGTTGTATCATTATGTTTGAGTTTCTGAAGCATTTTTTTTTTAATTATATTTTCTGTAGCTTAATTGTAAAGGAAAAAAATGGCCGCTAAACCACGACAGAATAATGTGGATTTTCATACAACTTTTGCCGGCCGCTGCTCGCCTGTACAGCAATTTCGATTTATCCCGAAGAAGGGTGTCAAAATAATACTCACATTTCCAAGCATGTTTGAGAAATAGTACATTACTGCTGCGGCCAGTAACAGAGGCATTGATGGACGAACGTGTAAATATGAGCCGAGGCAAAGTCGATGCACACGTACATAAGTCCATCAATGCCAAGTTGTGGCCAAGGCTTGTATAGTACTTTTCCCAAACATGCTTGGAAATTTGAACATTATTTTGACAACCTTCTTCGAGATAAATCGAAATTGCTGTACAGGTGAGCAGCGGCCGGCAAAAGTTGTATGAAAATCCATATCTGCCGCGATTTAGCGGCCAAATAAATTACATAGTAAACTCATATCTGTTCACAGATTAGAGAAAAAAACAACTGACTACCTGTCGTGTAGTTTAATAATGGAACAATCTTTTACTCCGAAACATGGCAAACAAGGAGGTAAGTTATCAAAGGTTTTATTTAAATTTCAAACTGGCTTGCAAATAGAAAGCTGTTTATTGAAAAAAAAATACTTTAACATGGAATAAATATTTTCAAATAAAATGTTCTGCCTACACTTAGTTGTAATTTTCGCGCATTATTTGATAAAAGTACCATACAAGCCTTGGCCACAACTAGGCATTGACGGACTTATGCGAGGAAATTAAAACTAATTACTACCTAGGCTTTTTATTTGAAAATAATTTTTCCCACGGTAAATTGTATTTTTTTTTCTATAAACAGCTTTCTATTTGCAAGCCAGTTTGAAATATAAATAAAACCTTTGATAAGTTACCTCCTTTTTTATGTAATTATGTAATTTCTATTGCGTATTGTAATGTAGTGTTGTGTGATGTCCTGAATAAATGTATTTTCTTTCTTTCTTTCTTTCTTTCTTTCTTTCTTTCCTTGGTTGCTATGTTTCAGAGTAAAAGATTGTTCCATTTTTAAATTAAACGACAGATATGAGTTTTGTATTTAATTTATTTGGCCGCTGAACCACGACAGATATAAATTTTCATACATTTATTGCCAGCCGCTGCTCGCGAGTACAGTAATTTCAAGTTATCTCAAAGAAGGTTGTCAAAATAATGCACAAACCAAGTATGTTTGAGAAAAATACTTAAAGTAAACATACCTATTACCGTATAAAAAAGTTAACCGAATTCACTATCAATATTGTAGAGGGCGGTTTACCCGCACGTGGGTTCGGATCGGTCCTTCGTCTTAATTACTTAATTAGGCATGCGGCCCGCGTACTCCCAACCGTACACTCACTGACTAAAGTTACGATACTTTTCACAGCTTCTAGTTTATCTGAATACCCAAATATTACTCAACTACTGCACTGAGATTGACAAAACTTCCTAAAGTGATAGCTTGAACCCTGGGGAAAGACATAATGCAAACACTGACATTATTGCAATCAGCTTTACGTGCAAGCTTACGTGCTTACGTCCGCATGGACAGAAAGACCCAACCTGCATTCGGTGAAGCAATAATAATAATAATAATTTGTTTATTTTGGCATCAAGGCCCAAGGGTTAGTGTACAGACTTATAACTAGGTGTTAGTACTATCGCTAAAGGATCGAAAGATTCAAAACTATTTGACAAGCACACTGACAAATGCTCTGCTTATCGGGCTATCGAAACTTGCTGCTATAACTTGCAGTATGCTATTAAATGTATCGGTGAAGAATGTTCTGGAATATCGCACGAAGCTCGCGAGCATCTCGTAGTGTTTCACACTGTCTCTTTTATTTTTAGAACTAACTACAACTAATCGTAACTAAATACTAGAGTGCTGACAGAGAGCGGTAATCGTACCATTATACCCTCCTAAAACATTTTATATTGCGTAATATCCATCCACGGATATTTCCAACTCAATTTGCGCCAAGTAACATACACGCCTCCATCCTAGGGATCAAAGAGAGAGGACATTAACATGCGTACCCTGTATGCTAATATAGAGCAATTAGCTATGGGTAGCGACACAGATTATTTTACAGTTATTACATCGCAGTTTTTTCTACTTGTAGAATAAAGTTTCCGGACATGCCCTTTATTTTAGAGCGGCAAATAGAAATTACTGTAGCATTTGTCAAATTATACGTTTGATTGTTTCGCAATGCAAATTCCTAGGCTGCTGACTAGACTTAGCGTAAATTAGCCTTTCTTTCCAGAAATATACCAATCATCTAGTTTCTAGTACATGAGAGCTACCATATAGAGACAGAAGGGACAGCCTATGATTACCTATGGGGACTTAGGGACAGCATACATAATTATATTATAAAGTCAAAGCGGGTCTCTTCGCGCCCAAAATGAACGACGGAAGTAGAGGGAGAGGGAGAGGGAGGCCTGTTGCCCTGCCGTGGGACATATCAGGCTCATAATAATGAGCTCAAGTCGCGTAAAAAGTACTATAGCATACATATTTGTGTTATAGCATGCATTTTTCTTAAACATACGTGCAAATAAAACAATACTGATAGATGAAGCCACTGAAGTGCCTGTTGTTGTTTTTCGCATGTTCCTACAAGCAAATAAATGAATTGAAATTGATATACCATTAATTTATTTTACTTTATAAAGTTTACTGACTAAACATACTTGAGTCAGATCTATAGTTGAACAATACACCTTCGTGTATGTAAGTAATTACTAATTAGCTTCACATGCTATAACATATTCACTGATGCAAACGTTTCCGCAGCTAATGGCACAGATAACCGAAGAGTTACGCTGTAACGGTTAGACCACGACTTCCGGCAATATTTACGTCGCATTGTGTCGCCGCTCCAACAAGGAAATACGTAAATTACCAACGAGCATTGAACATGTTCTTGCATACTTCGAAACAGGACTACATAATAAAAACAGTAGTGGGAACTCTGATTTGATATATTTTGATAAATACTTAAATTTAGTCCTGGCGTAAGAAATAGGACGGTGCGGTTACCCCATCTCTTCCGGTGTAGGTGCCGTAAGAGCAGGCTAAGGGTAGCAGGCCCAGGGAGCGGGCAGGATTCTCCTTTGGTCTACACAATGTTATAACCTACTGGGATCATCAAGACTCCCACGCGTAGTAATTATGGCAAACCCTACGTTCAGCAGTAGACTCAAAAAGGCGGGTAGTGTGAGATTAGTATAAAGATTTGGGAAGCCTACAAAACTGACACTCAAGATCAGTCATAGAAAATAAATATAAGTCAGTCTAACTCTAAAAAACAATGATTATAGTAACGTTATGCCTTAGAATAACTAACTAGTTAAGCTGTTTAATTTACTAAGCTTAGGGTTTGAATTTATTTCTGTTACTTTTGTAAATATAAATCTCTAAGATTAATGATTAAAGTCACAAACATCTAAAACAACAGTCACAAAATTAGCCATCCATTAGGAGCTTAGAGTAATAATAAAGTTAATTTATTAATCAATGCAGCGGCTCAGAGCGGCATATAAAACACGTTTGGACCAAAATATGTTGTCATTCGTCCCACGCACGCGCGAGCTTGCTCGTGAGGCTGGGCTGGGATGATCGCGGTTTGCGGATTTCATTCGAAAGAGGATTCCAACATGAATAAAATAAGGCGAACGCAAGAGGTCTTGTTCTTTTTGTGTTTGGTTTTTGGGAAGTGTTCATTGTTCTCCGTTTCAAGCTGTTGGATGTTAGACTTTCCGGTTAGTTATTCGCGAGAGAAACCCAATCTTCATTCGTTATTATGTGACTTAATCAATGACATTTCATTTACAAGTCATTGCACTGATGTTGATTTGATCCCTCCCGATCAGAGTGTCTCCGGACATTTCGCTTGTCCAACAGTTCATAGTGAGTAGTATGCCTAATTAAACTAAACGTACATGTGTATTCTAAATTATGAACTACGCATAGTAAAATGTTTTACAAAGAGTGAGGCAAGATGAATGAAGATTGTGAGAGATATTTCATCACCATTAAATAAATTCGTGAAACACTCTAAAGTAAAATTTGAAAATCTTGGTCATGGATTCATCGCATCGGATCAAAGCATGTAGATGGTTTGGTGTTATGATTTTTAACGGGTGCTGTGAAACGATGGCGTATGGCCCCGGGTCTTTGTATAAAAATGTGAAAGCATAAATGCAAGTATGTTTACGATAACTCCAGAATATTCGAGAATATTCCGCCGCCATTAAAGCCGCACGCGAGATAGATCCGTTCTGGTGTTTGTTTACACTCAGTGGGGAATCTCGTTATTCGGAACAACGCTAAGCGAATTTGTTTTAATAAGAAAATCATACCAGCTTGCGGCGTGATGTATGGAGGTAATATTGGCGCTAGTTTCAGATCAGTGTAGCCGCCTTTAGAATAAACTGTGAGCTCCTTACAAAAATGGAACAAACAAGATTATGCCTTATGCTTTGGATGCTATATTGGAGTAGTTTTCTTACAATATTTAGTTATTTATTTATTTATTTATACATACATATACATGTCCTTGGGTGAACATGACAGTTTCCCATTTCGTTCACCGAGGACTCAACAAACATAGCACACATATTATATCTAATTTACGACATAATTATCATACTTAACTATTACTATTTATATACCTACCAAAAAATTTTTTTTTATTTATTTTTTTTTATCTTGGTCTATCCAAATGAAGATTTGGATATTTATTCGTTTGCTCATACTCAAATTTTTACCCGACTGCCAAGGAAGGATGTTTTTGTTTACCCTCAAAAACTGTCTATAGTATTTTACTACTTTTTAAATCCTTTCTCATGTCGGGTAAAGTAAAATTCCATCCCAATTAACCTGTTCTTGTGGAATGCTCCTGTTTACCATCCGTACGACCGGCTGCGTATTCGCATTATGTCCATTAGGTAGTATCGTCATCAGTGGAAGTGACCCTTACTCTCTACTACCAATCCTGAGAGCCCTGGTTCTTCCCTAGCGACTCACTTTAGGTCTTTATTTGAATCGCGCTAAGAGGTGATGTGTAATACCTACGCAATTTTTAAACTAAATATTTGTATGCGATGTCTTGTCTACTGGGACTACATCCCAACGGTTCATAATTTCGGCTTATCTCCAGATCCGTGTCTGTTTCCTGCCTTTTATTCCATGGTTACCTTGCTTTTGGACTATTAACCTTGATTTGCTCTCACTATGGTTCAATTTTAAATAGAAATAAGAGAGTTATGAATAGGTAAGGAAGGTGATAGTTCAAATGCCACACATGCATCTTTAAGAGAATCTATGAGACTGCGCTCCAAATACTTTGGTTCTATCTTGGGAGTTAACTAGTGAAAGTGTATGTAAACAGTATTTACTAGAATGGACCTAATATCTAATTACATAAATATATTTTATTATCAGATTTTGTTAAAATATATCAAGATAACACAGGCTCAAAAACTTATCACTTTCGATCCGATAAGGCAAGGCTAGAAGCAAAGTTTTTAAACACCTTACCGAGACCAAATAATAGACTATCTATAGGTACTCTTTTATATACTACAATATATACTGCATTAAGAAAAAACAAACTAATAAATAATAATAGTTATAAACTCGCTGCATGCCAAATTTTTAATGAAACACCAAATTCAATTAGAAACCAGATGCCTCTTAATCCGCACACACCCGCCACACAGACACACTCCGTATCGGCAGCCAGCGTTCAAGATTTACGATCAGACCAACGACTGACACCGAGGGAAGCTCAGATACGACGCAGAGGCACAAAACAACACTCCATATTACACGTACAGGAGATTTACCGCTGATTTTGAGCCGTGTGGTCCCGGTGTGAGAATTGTATCGCCCCATCTCTTCCCGCAAATGCCAGCTAAAGGAATATCCTAGGTGGTACTAGGTGGTAGGACTTTTCTGTAAAGTTCGTCTAGGTAAGTACCACCGCTTTGCCAGTTATTCTGCCGCCAAGCAGTAGTGTGCAAGCACTACTGGGTTCCGGTTTGAAGGACATTGTAGCTAGTGCAATTACTGGGCAAATGAAACTTTATGATCTGATCACTCTGTCTAGTAATCTGATTACTAGACTGGGTCATGTCTCAGGATGACGTGCGCAGTGCAGTGTCACGCGAAACTTTATTGTTTTAAAGTTCCGGGTGACACTGCAACTGTTATGGGCGGCCGTGTCACTTAACATCAGGTGAACGTCTAGCTCATCATGTCATTCAATCACATAAAAAAAATCCAGGGAATGGGTAGCAGAATTCAGAGATCTGTAGCAGCATTCTCTTTGGTAAATTTAAATTATATGCCATGACCAAGACACCTACAAATGTCAAACCTTCTATTTAAAGTGCAAGCCGGGATGAATCCGACACGACCCCGACACGGCTCCGTCACGACGCTGGGCTGAGATGTATCCGACGCGGGATAACTCGGATTTATTGGCAGATCTTCACGTCATATCACGCGTTTTGTGAGGATCCGTGCTAAGGAGTGTTGTGCGTAACATGATATGGCTTTGGGGGATAATTTAGAAATATTGCATTCGGGGAAAACTTGACAAAGGGGATAATAAGATTTGGGTTTTGAAGTAAGTTTTGTGAGACCAGAGACTTTCTACTGCGCTGGTACCTTTCAAACTGGTGTGTGTACATTGTACATTGTATAAAATATTGACCAAATTATGAGAAAGGGTTCACTGTCGAAACTCATAAAATCGTTTGTCATAATTTTGTTACAAATAAAAATGTTACTTATAATCATCATTTCACATAATGTGATTTATTATACTTTCACTACATCTAATTTTCTTTATTATAAATCAAAATTAATAATAATCCAAATTTATAAGAATGAAACTCATAAGGCGTATATAACATAACAGTACAAATTTATAATGTTCTTTTACCATAACTAACTTTAAGCATAAAACAAAATATCAATAATACTGTAAATTAATGTGACTGGAACTGTTGATTGTTATATATATCCTAATCAGTTATAAAAACGTAGTACGGCAAGCCAATTTGCTCTTCAATCTATGCAGGCACTTCATCCAGTCAAAACAAACAAAATTAACGTGTGGACTGTGGGTAATTGTAAAATAACTTATATTTTCTCATGTTATGTTGATTTTGGTGTTGTTGGTGAACTTTGTGCATTATTTTAATAAATAACTTGAAATGTGTAATAAAAACACGTGTAAAATATTTAAATCAAATAACGGTAACCTGAAACTTAATATAGATGGTTTCTGTAATTTTTTAATATAAGGATAAGTGACTTCTGGCACTTCGCCGGCCGCTGCCGCGGCACGCTCGCTACGCTTCGCTTCGCTCGCTCGGCTCGTGCGTCGTGTGGTCACAGTTAACCTAACGCTCCTCCTCGCTTCGCTCGTCGTCGCACCTATTTATGACTTTGCCTTAGACTAGTATCTTAGTATCTTTAGGGTATACATGCATATGTATATAATGATTTAACTACCTCAAAATTATTATTATGTTAACTAAAAAATATGAAAAAGTCATTATGAACAATACAATTATGAATGCTGATTATTATGAAATTATAAGTAATGAAATTTATAATAAAAAAAAGTATGATAAAAAAATTCTTAACATTAACATTATAACATAATTTTTAATAAATTTAAACATTATTTGAATAAATTGTATAAGAAAAGATCAATATAAAAAGTAACTATTATGAACAAAGTTATTTATAAATAACCACCATTATAAATTTCATCATTATTAAAAATGAGGTATGTGAAATGAAATTATGAATAATGAAATTATTAGTACAGACGGTATCCCATGAGAAAGCTATGAAAAAAAGTATGAAAGTTATGGAATTGGCACCCACGCAAAAGGATCTTAGCACATGAGCGTTAGGCACCACCTGTTTTTAAAGCGATGAGAAATAGCAAGACCTTCTAAAATATGTCCAACACATAATACAATGGGTTATAGAGAAAATTTATACCAAACAATCAAAATTATTATTCCCTTAGACATAGTAAAGATCGCAGGAAAGCAGTGATTGAGACTCGTACAAGACGGGAACAGATAGTGTGAATGAGAGGAGGCCTATTGTATACCCAACAGCGGGTTAACACGGACTGAAATGATGATGATGAAACCGATTTGGTGAAACTTCTATGAAACCAATCTAAGTATTTCCTTTCAAATGATAAAATAATTCTGAATTGGTCCATAAATGACGGAGATCTAAGGTAACAAACATAAAAAATCAACCTCCTTTTTTGAAGTCAGTTGAAAATTACACTACATGGTTCGAATTTTAATAATTCACGTTGGTTATAATTATGGTACCTTATTGAGGTCTGATCGCGCAACTTATCGTTCGGAAATGTATCGAGCGGTACCCGTCGAATGTAAATCAGCGTTCGGTTGGTTCCACGAAGCGTGCTCTCGGTAATGTGATATGTTTTGGAGACGCGGCGGCGTTCACGGATGTCAGGACTTTTTGTAGAACGATTTTACTCTTTATTTAACAGGGTTTTTCACAAGATCCGATTTTAAAATGGAATATACATATTCTGATCATTTCTTTATATATTACAAAAGGGCTTGTAATTTTTACCAAATACCTATAATATAAAAATAAGCAAACGTATAATACCTAACATTACCACTTGCATTACCAATTTTACTATAGTACATGACATACCTACACCATCCTTCTGATGATGATCACAGAGAATATAATATTATGCACATGATTATTGAAGCGTGTGACTTTATTGTGCGTACCTACACTCGGTACAGGACGCCGTGGTTTCTAGGTTGATTCGCGGAATTCATTTACTCGGCATGAAAGTAGAGAAAGTTTTGAAGTTATAAATGAACTTACAATTTATAATACAATTTATTATTATTATTAAAAAATACGATTATGTTTACCACTCGCCTTGCCACGTAAGTGCACTATAATATGATAGAAGGACCACAGGACGTTACAATATTTTATTTTAAAATATGACTAGAAATTTTAGCATCCAAGTTAGAAATGTAAGTCATCAATGGTGCAAGGAAACAGCTAAGTAACGCGATATGTTCCTGGAGAGCCGGGCCTTCTGTCGCACGCGCGTGACTGCCGCCTGATGCTAGCCTGCCACCTACCTCGCCCTCGCCTCGGCCTGTGGTAGCGGTCACCGTCACACGGTTGAGCTGTGATATGTTTGCAGGACTGTGCATTGTGCAAGGCTTTGTGTGCCGAAACATGATGCTTCAGCAAACTACAGAATAGAATAATAGTAGGTACGTACGTACTACACTACAACATAGTGACTCACTACTGATAACTTGGTGTTGGTAACGAAACGTCGATCATTAGGTACTTGATTTAAGTTCGTAGTTTTGTAAGGTATTATTAGGCAATGTTCCATTTAGTTATAGAAACGGGTACACACGTGCTGGATTCGTGTACTTATAAGTAACAATAATCACTGCGTAACCGTGACACAAACGCAGTAGAAAATATAAAATAGAGTCCTAAACCAAGTCTCAAGATGGTAAACGCAGTGCAGATTTAATAAAAGTTTACGGTACTATCAGACCAATCCAAGATACTTTAAAAATAAACGTGCTTAGTTATATCACAGAATATAATTATAATATTTGGTTATACTGGTCATTCCTACACCTTTTATGATATGGAACATCTAACGATACTAAACAATTATTATTGTAAAAATAATTAACAAAACGAATGTTTCTTTAGAAAGCTCACAGATGGGATGGCCACCCCTGCCCTTTGTTTATATCAAGCTAAGCGGATATTTACTCGGCAATAAACTGTATTTTTACCACTAACAGGAATTCTTTGATCTTTGGGAGGCGTGTCTTTATTGATAACTTCCTCTGTTATAGTCCACTCATTTAGAAACGGGACGGTTTATCATTTTGAAGACAGGTTTGGTACTTTATTTCATTTTATTTCCAGCTTTGAAGTGGGTTGTAGTTTCTCAAAAACTTATTTCGCATCTAAAATGGCATCTATGTTATAGTGTTTCTTAATATTGTTGTTAGCTTCCGCAATTAAAACCTCTGTTTTTAAGATTTCCAAAATGTTTTTCGTTTTAATGACGTTTTAAACTTTGATGTGTCTCGTGTTTGAATGTATCTTGACCAGATTCTTTATTAAATATGTCATCTCACTCGACGCAGTTAGTTTCAATGGCTCGATTCTATTTAGTAAAGAATAGAGTCGTTAGGTTAGTAAATAAAATCACAGCCGCTATCCGGTAAACCAATTTGATTCACTGTATTAAAAAATGCTCGAAAACATCGAATTAGAAACAGTGAACATATCGCATGATAAGGTAGGAGTGAAAGTTATACTTTAAAATATTAAAAAAAGTACCCAACCAGGTGGTGGCTGGTAATCTCCACGTTTACAAGTTTCAGGAGACCACGGGAGTGGAGGGCGGAGGGCGAGGGTAAGTAAGAGGGTGGTCGGTCCGCGGCCGTTTGTCTTAATTACATACTTACTGACTCGCGCCGGATATTAATAGCGGATAAACTTTACGCATTTGTCTTCAGGCGGATTTTTAAAGACATATTTTCGAAAAGTTTTGTTTTTTAACGTTAAGACGTTTTACGTATTAGGTGAAGCAGCTTGCAAACAAATATAATACAAGAGCTTTTTTGTTAAGTTGCAGTACACATTTCAGTCAGTATCGCGAACATTTTCTGTATCAAATGTACTCAAAATGTAGCGGTATTAAACCTCGTTAATTATATGCCAATTTATAAATTCCCCGACGGTTATTGCAAAATTACCTGCGATAAGATCTTCAGTAAAAGTACTTACTAAGATAAAGTTAAAAGTATAAATTAACCAACTGCATGGAACACTTAAGATGCAGAAGAGAGATAGCGTAATTGCTGTAAACAGCGCATAATCAAACAGATCGGATACGATACATCAATTGGAGCGATTAGTGCAACGGCCTCAGCATGGGTTCGACTCCCGATAGAGTCATTATTCAATTTGTTACACTTCCTGGGGGATATGATTTGATAAACGTATGTTAAAAAGAATAAAATTGTTATTTTCTCTTCGACCAGATATAGTGACTTTGCTTCAATGATTAAACTGATAGTTCTGATTAATCTGAATATTTTAAAATATTTAATGTCATATTTAAACTCAAAGTAATTGCTGTATTTATTTCATGATACATTAATAATATATAATAATAATAACATTTTGAAGGTCATAAACATTTTTTCTGTTGTCCAGACCTCAATTCTCAGAAATGTCCGCTCTTTTTTCGGCATTATCACCTTTCGCCGCACATTTGTCGCTTAATAATATATAATAATAATAACATTTTGAAGGTCATAAACATTTTTTCTGTTGTCCAGACCTCAATTCTCAGAAATGTCCGCTCTTTTTTCGGCATTATCACCTTTCGCCGCACATTTGTCGCTTAATTAAGCCACAGAGTATCCAGATAACGTTACTTGAGCTCCATTCTATATATCAGCATCGATGTACAGCTCCTCGAATCACTAAACATTTGTTGTTTATTGGAATAAAGCCTGAAAATAATGTTAACCAGAACATTTTATATACTAAATCTGAATGATTTTTATTTTTACCTTTTTCTTTTTTATCATCATAATTATATGAAACAAGAACTTTTAAGATTTAATTAGTTACGCCATATTTTCAGTATTTACAAAGCTCTCAAATAGTACTATTTAGAACGCTCAATAGATTATGGGTTAATTAGTTCACAAATCACGTAATCGGATTACTGCGGGAAGTAATCACGGAATCGAGTAAATGCATCATGCATTATGTAGAAACTGCGTGGACGGAACAAGTTTGACTGGTACTATCAGTGAAAGTAACCGAAGAGTTTCATATTGCTGAAAGGTAGAATCAAAGGAAATGAACCCTTTATTTTATTTTATTGATATAGCTTATTTAAAAAAATAGAAGTTATTGTTTTGTTTATATTTTGATGCACAAAACTCGCCGTACTAAAATACTGGGTGGCGCAAAAGTAAAGACCCTATTTGGTTCAGCTATAACATTTTTTCTAAATTAGAAAACTAGATTTAGGTTTTTTTAAATGTATATTTGTGCCATTAAATTTCGTATCATTAGGATTTAAAGATGATGTCTTTTAAATGGTGACCTCCAGAGTTGATACACATTTGAGCCCTATTTATGACATTTTGCATAACTTGCCGTAACACTTCCTGCGATATGTTCGTTATTTCTTGACGAATGTTTTCTTTTAGAGCTGCGAGAGTCTGTGGCTTGTTCACATACACCTGAGATTTCAAAAAACCCCAAAGAAAGAAGTCTGGACTGGTCAGATCGGGTGATCTTGCAGGCCAAGGCAAATCGCCAAAACGAGAGATAACTCGGCTTGGAAAAGCGTCCCTCACTAAGTCCATAGTGTCGCGCGCTGTGTGTGCCGTAGCGCCGTCTTGTTGAAACCAGATGTGCTCCAGCCCCAATTCGTCCAAACTGGGTATCAAAAACTCACGTAACATGGTTCTGTAGCGTTCTCCAGTGACAGTTATCGCATTGCCTCCAGCGTCTTCGAAAAAATAGGGTCCGATCACTCTGTCAACACAGATGCCACACCATACAGTAACTTTTAGTGGGTGTAGAGGTGTTTCTTGAATAATGCGCGGATTATCAGTGCCCCAGAACCGAGTATTCTGCTTATTGACATGCCCTGAGAGATGGAAATGCGCTTCGTCACTCATAACCAATTTTGAAGGAAAATCATCTTGCAAAATGTCATAAATAGGGCTCAAATGTGTATCAACTCTGGAGGTCACCATTTAAAAGACATCATCTTTAAATCCTAATGGTACGAAATTTAATGGCACAAATATACATTTAAAAAAACCTAAATCTAGTATTATAATTTAGAAAAAATGTTATAGCTGAACCAAATAGGGTCTTTACTTTTGCGCCACCCAGTATATTGATGGTAAACTTTTTCTAACGTGATATTTTTAAGTTTTAACATTTATGAGAATATTTTTACTCTGAAGATAGTAGAGTATCTGGTAGAAGCTTTGGATGCTCATAAGCAGGTGGATGTCATATACACCGATTTTAGCAAAGCTTTCGATCGTGTTTCCCGTAGTATCCTATTAATGAAGCTATCAGCCCATGGTTTTGGTGGTCCTTTACTAAAATGGGTACATTCATACCTTGACAAAAGAAATTTCTATGTTGTTATGGGTGGTTTTTCATCTGAAAAGCATGAAATAAACTCCGGAGTCCCACAAGGATCACATTTAGGACCTGTTTTATTCAACATTTTTATTAACGACATTGTCACGTGCTTTAAAAATTCCTCCCCTTCTCTCTATGCCGATGATCTCAAGTTCTCTAGAATTATAGAAACTGAGGCGGATGCCATCTTGCTTCAAAATGATCTTGATTGCCTTAGTCAATGGTGCATAACGAATGAAATGTCTCTTAACACTAAAAAATGCCATCATATCAAATTTACAAGGAAAAATAAGCTGATACCCTCTTGCTACTATATTGGCAAGGATCAAATCCAGGAAGTAAGTAACATTCGGGACCTTGGCGTTATTTTCGATCAAAAGTTAACATTTATTCCTCAAGTAGACTTCGTTATTAAAAAAGCGTCCCGCATGCTTGGCTTTTTGATTAGAAATAGTAGGGCATTTAAAAAACACTCGACTAAGATTCTTCTTTTTAACTCTCTGGTACGAAGTGTTCTTGAATATGACTGCGTAGTATGGCGTCCACATTATGCCACTCATAGCTTAAGGATAGAGAGAGTTCAAAAACGGTTTATGTGGCATCTATGTCGACGCACACACCTTGCTCGAAGATCAATCTCATACCGAGACAGGCTAAATCATTTTAATATACTATCGCTTGATAAAAGAAGAGATCTCATGGATCTGCAATTCATATACAAAATTCTTAGAAATCAAATTGATTGCACCATGCTAGTTGAAAAGGTTAAACTGAGAGTGCCGTCTAGATATCCTCGTTATAAAATTAAGTTATTCTCGGCACCATTTAGAAAAACAGTTTTAGGTAGCAACTCCACAATCCCACGTTTAATCAAGCTGGTTAATCTCCACGACAAAATAGATATATTCTCTGACAGCTTGGCACAATTGCGTTCTGACGTCTCAGGTTTTTTGTAATGCAGGATCGTTGAAGTTTCCCCATAGTATTAATGATTTAATAAATAAAGCCCTTTCAGAATGCTATGTTGCGTAATTATTTTTTTTTATTGGCAGGTACTTGTGTCAGTTGGTTGTAAAGTGTCGAGGATGAATTATGATATGAGATCACTTTTTAAGGAATTTTGTATAAGACTCGTTCGGCTTGATGCCCGTACGGTTGTGGTAACAAACTCTGCTCGTGATTTGGTCTATTCTTTTTCTCCTTGGCATTAAATACTATGGGTAATAATGTTACATTTTCTACTTCTTGTTTTTTCACCTTTACCGGTTAACAATAGCGTCATGTACAGTATTAACTATACACACTTTATACAAATTATATTATTGGAACATGCGGTGTTTGCCTGTAATAGGTTGAGCATGTAGTTTAGATATCATAAGCAAGATTCATTAGCGTTAGTTCATGTTTCTACTGTTGGCGGACCTAAATAAATTAAAAAAATTAAAAAAAAAAGATTGTTGATAACAAAACTAGAGCTTAGAACCAGCTAAGCGGTAATTGATTTGAACAAAGTTGTTTCGATGTAACATACATAATTAAGTCATACATAACAATATGCAATACTAGAATACTACATTTATATATATTTAAATAACCGTCAATAATGCTAGGGCTGGTACCAACACAGATAAAACAAGACAAAAGGAACATAAAAGCTCATAAAACGCAAACGCAGTAACGTAGTTTAGAAGTGATTAGTACATACCGTCTATATTTATGTAGTAAAGTAACAGCTTAGAATGGATGTTAGAGTTCGTCCAATAGATGTACACTCAGTCGTAAAACTAATGTCGCCCATACTAATGTAATATGATATTCTAATATGATATTATAAAAAAATTAAATGATTTTTGGTATTCACGTTGTATTCTTATTCAAATGTCTTTGCTACCGTTTCCATGCTTTTACGATGGGTATAGTAAGAAACGGTGAAAGTCATATGTATTCAAGATTGTAAACGAATTTGTATGAATCGGATTAATATGTTTTACACACATTGAACATCACTTCATAAACGCCCATGAATGTAGTAAAAAGCATGATCGTGATTAAAATGTTTTCACTTGCATTTTAAATGCAAGTTCCTTTGTAACATTTGTTTGTGTTTTGTACATTGTAAAGTATGGATGATTATTTGTCCGCCAGAAGCATGAACACCGCCGGGTACAATAGAGGCTGGGACAAAGGCTGTTAAACAAAACACTGACAGAAAAAATACAAAGGGAGCAGTAATTAAAAGATCAGGTAGTCAGTGTTTTGTTGGCGAGAGCGACCGCCCGCCCTTCTATTGTTGCACTTTTTATATTATCCACGCAAAAAGCTTGATGAAAATGCATCAACATCTAACGACAGGCAACATTATTTGTTGTTTTACTTACTTATGGACGGCAGATAAAGTAACTGTACCTACAAAACACAAGAGCGAAAAAACAACGCAAACTCGGAGTAAGTCGCAACATCGGGGTTGATTAACAAGACAATATCAAAGAATTTCTCCCTCCAGCTCTCGCGTCGTACAAAAGCAGTTGCATACCAGAGGAAATCTCCCACGATTAGGCACGAACAATAACTCGCGCGATGCTCGGGTCACTCACACCTCACTGCACAGACAACACCTCGGTAATCAAACAATCAATCACACCAAAGGCGTCACTAAAACTACGCGTGCTTACAATGTTTCTTTAACACGGACTGACACAGCTTCTCTCCGCAAAAGCTCTCTCGGGACTGAACTCAAACGAAACTCGTTTGGAACTCGACTCCAAAGCCTTCACGGTAAGTGGCGCGGGCACAATGGAAACCGCGAGCGCCCGCGCACCTGTGTCGTATATTGGTCTTTTCTTTTTAATTTAAAAGCCGACGAACTTTTCTGCATGCCCGTCGACCGGTTGATGACCCTAGCGAAACCTAGGACAATTCAATGTTCCCCGTTGGACTATAATGATTAGAACTCTCGGTGGGTGTGTATAATGGTCGGTAATCCATCAAGGTTTTTGCATGACGTCTGAATGGGCAGCCGAGGCAGAGACGAGCGAGTAGTAGACGTAATGAGCACGTGATGGCAAGTGATAGTGTCGATTCTTGGAAGCGTGGTTACTATTTCGGAGGCAGCAGCGTCTGCGTGGAATGTGGTCGCCCCTCGGCATGGCAAGGTCGCGCGCGGTGGCATGCGCTTGCGCCGTGCACGACCGTGTTAATGTTAATGCTTATAAGAGCAATAAGTTCAAGCAAGCCGATGACAGTGCGTGAGTTGTCGATTACGGCGAAAACTATGTTACTTTTTTGGAAGAACACAAATCAATCCTCAAAAACAAAACAACACATTACAAGTGCCAACACGAGTACTACAAGTAGAGTAGCAAACTTTGCGTCATCAGATTCAAAGATCGCTTAAATACGCGCGCTCCAACTTGTGAGATTGTAATCGATTTTTAATTCGGTCTCCAAATACAATTTGGAAGGCAATAAAGCTTTTATGTTATTTGAAAGTACGCCACTAAACACCGGGAAGTATACTGAACGCGACTATGAATGACAAACTTTATGATATCGTTCTTATAATTTACGATTATGGTCATGATTCGAAAATTTTACTTTGAACCGGTTATGTTATGAATAACAAAGCGCGAGTATTGTTGGTTTGGTTATATTCCAATTGTTATCTTGAGCTGCTGACTGCGAGATTGGGACTTAGATTTCTTTACGATCAACATTATCATGGCCAAAATAATTTGGTATGTTTTATTATATTACCCATTTATAATATTTTGTCATACTATAAAACCAATCATAGTAAACACGTTGCTGTCTACAGACATTTTAAAAGGTAGACCATAGGACTAACTACGTATAATGAACCAACAAGAACATGTTTATAATATTGTATTCGGATTCAAAATATATTCGAAAAAACGGCGTAATTTAGTCCATCATTGATTTGCATGTCTGTAGAGTAACTTCTGTCAACTCAACAGAGGGAACTATATCGGGAACTAAGAAGTGATTCGAATCGTGATAAAGATCTCGTTAGTAATATTTAGGAGTGTAGTGAACACGAACAACCGTGAAGGTAAACAATATTTACGATACTTTTTTCATCTTTAATTTTATGTCACCCCTTAATATACTCTTAACTATAAGTAAATAACAATATTAATAATGATGTATGATACAGTAAAACACATACATACATGAAGATATTATAAGTAGGTAAGTATAATATAATGTAATAAGTATTTTAAAAAATCCAAGACACTCAAGTGATGTAAAAATCAGTTAAGTAATTACGAGTTCTGCACATAATATAAGAGTCTCAGCTACATAATTCCTAGAGTGTCTTGGAGTCAAATATAGGATACCTGTGCCGGAGCCGGCAACATTTGCTTGGACTTTGTAAAAGAGGTGTATAGGATAAGTAGTAGTGTCAGCAATTAATTCCAGCCTAGTGCTGATATTAAGGGTCAGTAGAGGAGAGAGACTAACAAAAAAGCTATTTAAAAAAAATGAGTAGAATTTTTTTGATAAATCTTTCTGGTTGCGCTGATTCAATGTAAATTTCTTAGTAAAACGTAACGTTTTGGTTGTTGCAATTATTTCCCCATATCTATATCCTACTCCTGCACATACCTATCTGAATATGTGCGAGCGAGACCGCTACAAGCGTCGTCGCGACAGTAGCGCACCCTAACGTGAGTGCGCAAAGTCAGTGCGTGTTCGAATTTCGCATGGCCGACCGACCTCCGCCTTTTGTCGTTATAAACTAGAACTTTGTGCGTGAAATTGTGATGCAGTGGATGCTCTCGCATTTGGAAGGACTCCTGAAAGACCAGCCGCATTGGATTATCCAGGTATTGTGCTCCTTCCCTATTTTGAACTGTGTTTTCTCTTTCCCAACTCCTACGCAGTTCTATCGTCCATTCTTTGCAGCAACCTACTTTGCATTTGTTTTGGCAAATATCGCTTTTCCCGCGTACACATTTGTTGGTCCTATCGATCCGCATATTGAATCAGTGCTAGCCATCTAGATATTTGTCAAAATAGTAGTAATTGTCGTAATAAATCGCTTATATTCGCGTCGGTCGGTGCGGGTTATAACACCTACCTCCACTTTTCGTTTATTCCCTCGCCTCGAAGGGAATCGTAACTATCGTAATTATTCGTAATCGTTATTTTTCGCTTTGGTTATATTTACTTGTTATATTTTTTTTTTAACGGGCAAATTGCCTTTATTACTCAAGCTAACTACTACAATAATAAAAACTAAACTAAACTAAACTAAACTAAACTAAGCTAAACTAAACTAAACTAGCTACACTACCTACTACAAAGAACACTTATGGACTGTATAATAGCCGCGATGGCCTATAGACAGTCCAAGTGCTCCAGCCCACTACCGGTAGGTAGCGTACCCAACATGCTGGCCACATTGCCACGTTGAATTGCAATGCTGATGCGTTGGGCCAAATAAGTGCCAGCATTTTGGTCACGCGTCGCATCGACCAGGCGCTCTGATAGACTTTGGAAAACGCGATGAGCTCCCGGTCCCCACGGACCCAGGGTCTCAACACCAAACGGCTCAAATATGTAACCGCTACCGAGATTACTATATTTGCGCCGTTTTAGCTGCTCAGCAGAATTAGCCGCGGCGCCGGCCTTAACGTGTGTCTCGGGAAGGTGTGACGGCGCCATAGTATCGACGCAAGTAGCGTCCCACACTAAAGGCCGCCCCATCTTCCAGGGAACCAGAGTCATTCCGTCGGGTCTTTTACCATCGTCACGCATGAGACCATTCGGTTCGAGAATGGCTGCAACATTGGCGGTGGTAAAAGCCCGGCGAATGATGTCATTAAGACTAGCGTGGCGCGAAATTCGACCAGCGCTTTTTGAACACGAGAGACCGTGATGACCGAGCTGGTCAACTGCGGTACCGCACTGGCAGTGATGGGCCACACAGCATCTTGCGCCCAAACGTAAGCTGATAGCTAAACGAAAAGTAGTCGGATCTAAAAGGTTACCAGTGTTGAAAGAAGGCATGGCCTGTAACCAAAGTCCTGACTCCCACACAGAGACTGCGAGAAGCCGAGCACGATCAGCGACGCTAGGACACGTATCTAAAAGATTTTTCCGTGTTAGTTCGCAGAGCGGTCGGTCCCACAGCCTCTGTGAGGAAAGAACCACCGGGAAATCAGAATTTGGACAAGCCAACCCCCAGGCATTCTTGGCCTCAGACAAATGGGCTACTTCGAAAGTACCTAAAGATGGAGCAAGAATTTTTTCTATTAATTTATGTGTACCATGTACAGAGGACAAAAATGCCGGTAATGCAACACTCGAAATTTTGCGTATCCCTAAACCTCCTAAGCGCACAGGTAGAAAGGCTTGCGACCACGTCCTGTCATCCATATCAACATTCAAGACCGAAACCAGAGTGTTTTTTACAATGTTGTCTAAGCCCATAAGGAGCTCACTGTGTTTCCACAGTTGACAACATCGTAAAATATAAGTAAATTTAGGGACAAATAGACAAAAACGAATAATTGTAAAAGCCATGTGGGCGTTAATTTTGAGTAACCTGTCTGATGCGTTATTGAACTTTTGAAATTTTTCTTCTACAAAAGGTGAGATAGACTCATCCAGAATCGGCGAACCCAAAAGGCGAAGAGAACGCTTGTCTACTAATTTGATATTCGGAGCAAGACTATTAAACTTTTCAAAAACCAAATCTTTATCAGGACAAGTATCGCAAACAAAAAGTTCGCATTTAGAAAAATTTAAATCCAAACCAATGTCGCGAAATTCGTTAATAATGATACCTAGATCATTAAAAACAGTGTTCACGTCGCCTCCTAGGGTTCCGTCATCCAAGTACCAAACATTAAGTTTGGACTGAAGACGTTGAATAATCGGATGGATGGCAAGGCTAAAAATGGCCGGACCTAGAGGGTCGCCCTGTTGACACCCGACTGAGGATAGGTTCGCGTTATTTTGGTAATTTAATTTTGTTGGATTGCCATAACATTGATAAAGGAATTTATATAGTTCGGGAATTTTATCCTTGACTTGTGTCAAAAGAGCACCTCTGTCGACAGAATTAAAAGCGTTTTTAACATCCACCTTTAGCAACACTTCACCACAATTTAGTTTGAGAAAGGTTCTAAGTGAATGAACAGCGGCCTCACAGCCACCCCGCGAACCAAAGCCCAGCTGTATTGGCTGAAAAAGGTTGCTTAAAAAAGCATATATATATATGTTATAACTGACATACATAACAAACTTGTAGTTATTTCGCTCATCTCGCACCAAGTAGGTAAACGTAGGTACAGTTGACCGTAACCGTAACTTTGCCTACCTACTTCTTAGGTTAATAATATTATCATCTCGCATTAAAAATAATTCGTAATTTTTGCTCTCGATTCGCATTAAATATTTTATTTACTTACTTATTTCGTGGGTCCCGCTTAAGTAAATAATTTATTTACATATTATACAGTCCACATAGTATTCGTTTCATAGATTAAATTCGCAATTCGCTTTCGTTAATAACTGCATCTCGCACTAAATAGGTACGCTTACGATTACATCATATTGGTATCGTAGGTAACTTCTTTCACGTCTGTGTATGTAGGTAATAACGGTTCTCCACCGCTTATTTACGTTTATTGTTTGATACATTGATTTGTTGTGACTTTGATTAAAATGGCACCTGATTTAACTAAGTTGAGGATGTTATACGCTAAAAGAGATAGAATATTTGCTCGCATGCAATGTATTTGTAATCGCGTAAATAGTCTTGATTTAGAGTCGGTTATGGAAGCGTTTCTGTGTGAAATGGAAACCGTAGACTCATTGCATCATGATTTCGAAAGTGTGCTGGACCAAATAGTCGACCTTGAGGTAAAAGCCAACCCCGATTTTGTTATCAGTTATCAGGCGCTTTCATCATTCGAAGATTTGCTAGGTTGTGCTAAACGCGCCGCCAAGGCGTACCAGTTGCAAACGGAAGTCAAACCGCCACCATCAAGTCAGTATAGGGCACCTAGACTTCCGCCGATTGAGATACCAGAATTCAACGGTGATATAAAAAATTGTTCGTTATTTTTCGCTAGTTTCAGAAACGCCGTACATGATAATGCATCTCTAACCGAGTCGGTAAAATTGTATTATTTAATCGGAAGGTTAACCGGCAAGGCTCGCTCGGTATGCGCCGGCATCACACCGTGCGCCGAAAATTATTCTTTGATTTTCGATTTGCTTAAAAATAAGTACGAAGATAAACGGTTAGTAGCCACTACGTACTTAGATCAAATGTTCGATTTTAAAACTATTTCGTCCGCATCTCCTTTGAATCTAGAACAGTTCCTAGATAAATTCGCTTCATCAGTCGCCGCTTTGAAAAACCTGAAGGTCGATGACCTTTCAGATTTTGTATTCTTGTACATCGCGCTAAAGAAACTGGATCCAGAAACCGCACGTTCATTTGAGTCGTTCAATCGTACTTGTGAAATGCCATCCTTTGATGATTTGTCGTCATTTGTTCGGGATCAAATTAAAATATTGCAACGCACTTCCCCCGTAAAACCGGAAGTTATTAAAAGGTATGTTGATCGTAAAGTGGAGACGGCATCTAAATACAATAAACCGCCTACTACGCTTGCTTATGTAAATGCCGCATCCAGTTCTCAGCCATCTTCGTGCTCGTTGTGTAATAGTCAACATGATCATTTATATAAATGTTCCGTGTTTCACAACTACAGCCCAAATGAACGCTTTAAATTCGTTAAGGCAAATAATTTGTGTATTAACTGCTTGAGTGGTGGACATCGTGTGTCCGCGTGTGGATCCAATTCTTTGTGTAAAAAATGCAATGCAAAACATCACACTTTGTTGTGTTTCCGGGATGCATCCGCCGCTAGTAATTCGCTCGTATCGTGCGCACCAGCGCCGCCTGCGCAGTCAGCGGAGTCCGACGGCGCGTCCGTCGCACTCGCTCGCGAGGCTCGAAATGATGACGTCACTCTATGTTCGTTATCAGATAACAACAAAAACAACCTCGTCTCTCGAGGCCCTACTACGATATTGCTCGCGACCGCGCGTGTAATTATTGTCGATTCTCGTGGTAAGGAACATTGCGTACGCGCTATGTTAGACAGTGCGTCCCAAAGTAATTTTATTAGTCGTGATTGTTGTCAACGCTTAGGATTGAATATAAATCGGAACCCTTCTTGTGCCGTAGTAAAGGGAATAGGAGGTTCAACTAAACCTGTTCAAGGGTCGGTAAACATTAAGTTATTCTCGCGCTTTGATCGTAACATTAATTACGAAATGGAATCGCTGGTGGTAGATAAAATTACTGAGCGCTTGCCGACTGTCGCGGTTGACATTTCACGTTTGTCGAACTTTAAAAATCTACCATTGGCGGATGATACCTACTCCGTATCTGGTCCTATTGAAGTTCTGGTCGGAGCTTCGATTTTCCCGCATCTTCTCTTGTCTCACAAGGTTCAAGGACAATCATCGCATCATTCTCCGCTCGCTTTAGAAACTGTCCTTGGATACGTGATCGTTGGTGAAGCTCCGGTCCACGTTGGTAGTTACGAAACCGCTTCTTATTGTTGTGTCAATGATTCTCTTAACTTCGCAGTTCGTAAATTCTGGGAAATTGAAGAGGTGAACGTCCCGCCTATACTCAGCCCAGATGATAAAATCTGTGAAGAAATATATAGCAGCACGACCTCTCGCGATGATGATGGTCGCTACGTAGTGGCGCTGCCCTTCAAAGGAAACATTCATTCTCTCGGTGACTCTCGACAAGCAAGCGAACGGCGATTTTTCTGTTTAGAGAAAAAACTGCAAGCTTCTCCTAAGTTGAAGGCCGCCTATGATAGTGTTGTGAATGAATATTTAGACAAAGGCTATATATCTCTTGTACCCACAGACGTGCATACATCGGAATCTCAGTCGTATATTATACCGCATCACGGAGTTATTAGAGAGGATAAGGTGACATCTAAACTTCGTGTTGTACTGGACGGTAGTTCCAAGACTAGTACTCAAGTATCGCTGAATGATCTACTATATAGTGGTCAAAACCTTCAGGGTGATTTGTTTGACATAATTATTAATTTTCGCTTGTTTTCGATCGCACTTTCGGCTGACATTCGTCAAATGTTTCTCAGCATCGGCGTTCGCGAATGCGACCGTCGCTTTCAACGCATTCTATATCGCTTCTCCCCGCAAGAACCATTACAAGTTTATGAGTTTAATCGAGTCGTGTTTGGATTGAAGTCGAGCCCCTATCATGCGCTGCGCACAATCAGACAGCTCGCTGCTGATGAGGGCGACTCTTATCCCAAAGCTAGAGAGGTTATCGACTCTGGTCTTTACATGGACGACGTTGTCTATTCTGTCCAAAACGATGAAGAGGGCGTATCTACTGCCTCAGAAACGATAGACCTCATGAAATCTAGTCAGTTTGAACTCGTAAAATGGACGAGTAATTCGCAATCAGTTGTAGATTCGATACCGCCATCGCATCGTCTTTCATCAGTTAAGGAATTTGATGAATCTGAACAACATAAGATACTCGGCTTATGTTGGTCACCCACATCAGACCTGTTTAGTCTTAAAATAAATACACCCGCTGAAACTTGTACGAAACGCACCATATTATCATGTGTCGCGAAAATATGGGACGTTATGGGATTTGTCGCACCTGTCGTCTTATACGCAAAGCTGATAATAAAACAGCTTTGGTTATGCGAATGTGATTGGGATGATACACCTCCCGACGATATCGTTCGTGTATGGTCTCGCTTTAGAGAAGAGCTTTCTTTGCTGTCTAAGCTTGAAATTCCTCGCTATGTGGGAATCACCGCTGATAGTGTCGTAACAGTTCTCGGATTTGCAGACGCTAGTGAAAAAGCGTACGGGGGAGTTGTCTACTTCCACGTTCAAAATGACGATAAGAATACTTTAAGTCTTATTAGTGCGAAGTCAAGGGTTTCCCCTCGTAAAGTCGTTTCGCTTGCGCGTCTTGAACTTTGCGCTATACTCGTTCTTGCTCAGCTAATGAAGAGCATAATCGATGCTTGCAAAAACCGTTTCGAAATTCGAAACGTATTGGCATTTTCGGACTCGACCGTCGCTCTTTGTTGGGCGCACTCGTCACCACATCGTTGGGATACGTTTGTTGCCAACAGAGTGGCAAAGATACAAAATGATTTGTCACCAAAGCATTTGTATCACATATCCGGTACGGATAATCCAGCAGATTGTCTGTCCCGCGGACTTACGCCTTCGCAAATAATTGACCATCCGCTTTGGTTTGACGGCCCGCCTTGGGTTTGCTCAGATATTTCGCAGTGGCCCGTTGTTGCCTTCAATCCTTCTACAGTCACAGAAGTGTTTGAAGAAAAGAAGCATTCGCTGGTAGCGTCTGCGCCGCCTGTGGAATCTCTCATAATTTTGTTAGCTAATCGCTTATCGTCGTGGTCGAAATTATTACGTTGTGTAGTTTACGTTTGTAGATTTGCTAAACTTTTGCCGCCACGAGATCGTATATCGTGTTCGGACCTCGACTTCGCAGAAGTACTGATCCTTCGTGAAATTCAACGCTTGCATTTCGCTGTTGAAATTTCTAAACTGCAAGCAGGGCAAGCTTGCAGCCGCTCCTTTCAACACCTCAAAACTTTCATTGCGGACGGTTTGGTTAGAGTTGGTGGTCGTTTGATTAATTCAAACTTGAATTATTGCCAAAAACATCCTGTCGTGCTTCCGCGAAAGCACCACATTCTGGATTTGCTTGTGGATTACCACCACAAAGTTCATTGCCACGCAGGTCCAGACTTGTTAATGTCGCTATTACGTCAGAAGTATTGGATACTCTCTGCACGTAACTTAATTAGAAATAGAGTACATAAATGTCTCCCTTGCTTTCGTCTTCGACCCAAGCCATCTTTCCCTGAAATGGCGGACCACCGCTCATGTCGTGTTGTACAATCCGCGAAGCCCTTCGTCCATACGGGTACAGATTATGCTGGTCCTTTCAAGGTCACCATAAGTCGTGGTCGTGGCATTAGGTCCACAAAGGCATACGTGTGCCTTTTCGTCTGCATGACAACTCGTGCAGTGCACATCGAGTTAGCTGGTGACTTGAGTACCGCAAGCTTTATGGGAGCTTTTAAGCGGTTTTTATCGCGCCGTGGTCCAGTAAGTAGAGTTTACTCGGACAATGGTAGTAACTATATCGGCGCTAAGCGCATGCTTTCGGAACTTCATGAGTATTTGATGTCGAAACATCACAATACCGAATTTGGTCACGTATTAGCTGATAATTGCATAGATTGGTCGCTTAACGCCCCAGCTGCTAGTCATTTTGGCGGAAACTGGGAAGCAAACATCAAGAGTCTGAAGAATCATTTATATCGCGTGATAAGTGAACAGATTCTGTCATTTGAAGAGCTCATTACTGTGCTCACGCAAGTCGAGTCGGTTATAAACAGTCGACCTCTTTGTAGAACGCTCTCCAATGACCCTTCGGAATCTCTCGCATTGACTCCAGCACATTTTCTGAATCTTACGCCGCTGAAGAGCTTACCTGCCGTAGAAATTGATGATAAAGTACACACTCTTTCGCGTCATGATCTGCTCGATAAACTAGTTCAACCATTTTGGAAGCGCTGGAGAACTGACTACCTTCATACTCTACAGTCGCGTCAAAAATGGAATACACCAGTTAACCCAATCGCGGTCGGGACTGTTGTTAATCTCATAACTGAAAATTCGCCTCCTCTTCACTGGCCTTTGGGTATTGTAGAGGAAGTTTTTCCCGGTTCAAACGGAGTGACACGAATAGTACGTGTTAGGACTGCGACTGGATCTTATTTACGTCCGGTTGTACGTCTCTGCCCTATACCTAATCAATAGTTCGGTGATCGCTTTAGTTTAGGTTAGGGTAATTAGCTTAGGTTTCTTTAGTTAGATTAGCATCATAGTTGATATTTTAGCATGCATATAGGACTCATTTTGAAGGCGTTCCTTCAAGTCCGGGGGAATGGTTGCGCTGATTCAATGTAAATTTCTTAGTAAAACGTAACGTTTTGGTTGTTGCAATTATTTCCCCATATCTATATCCTACTCCTGCACATACCTATCTGAATATGTGCGAGCGAGACCGCTACAAGCGTCGTCGCGACAGTAGCGCACCCTAACGTGAGTGCGCAAAGTCAGTGCGTGTTCGAATTTCGCATGGCCGACCGACCTCCGCCTTTTGTCGTTATAAACTAGAACTTTGTGCGTGAAATTGTGATGCAGTGGATGCTCTCGCATTTGGAAGGACTCCTGAAAGACCAGCCGCATTGGATTATCCAGGTATTGTGCTCCTTCCCTATTTTGAACTGTGTTTTCTCTTTCCCAACTCCTACGCAGTTCTATCGTCCATTCTTTGCAGCAACCTACTTTGCATTTGTTTTGGCAAATATCGCTTTTCCCGCGTACACACTTTCAAAAACGCATGACAAGTTTAATAATTAATGGCGATGAAAAGAGAGAATCAATGTACAAGCGGCAAAGACTGCGTGAAATTATAAAACCATTATTTTAGAACCTACTTAGGTCCTGGTTAGTCTTTAAACGTTGAACCTGTTACTTTAAATATGTATTGTAAAACGTAAAATCCCTGTCGAAACTAATTTATTATTTCATGCCAAAATGGCTGCATCGAAATAAATTAAATTTTATTCACACCTGAGTTCCCGCACGAAGAACAAATATAGTATAAAACTATTATCACGATAACTTTAATACTATACTTTGAACAACTTCTACTACCCATACCATATGTGTAATAAACACTAATAGTGGTTCAACTCCTTCGTTATACCGCAAAATACCTACAAGACCGTCTCGACGTCTAGTCCTTAAAACTAAGTAAGGGTTGTCCAAAAATCATTTTCTTAGATAATAATTTTGTGTTTCGTAATAATTATTTTTTGTCAAAGTTGTTCGTACAGTGGCTCTTATCACACCGCTTTTAGGTTCATAATCCAAGGTATTACGGACGCGTGCTTTTTACTTCACATTACCGCACTAGTGTTTATTATGATATCTCGATTCAGTTAAGTTCTCAGTATCTCACCGCAAGTTATACGTAGACTACGTAGTATCATCATCATCAGCCTGAAGACGCCCACTGCTGAACATAGGACTCCTCCACAAAGCGCCACTTTTTGACGAAAAGATAGATCGTAAAATTCTTCTTCTATACACGTAGTACGTTCAATTTACGTATAATTATAGAAGAAGAATTCTTAATTTACAGATTCCGTATTATACTAACAAAGAGTTTTTATGCGGCTAAGATCGGTACATAAGAACATACACATTTTCTTGAATAAATAAATTGTAGTAAACATTCCTAAACAACCTTCTTAGTAAACATTCAATTTTATCAAATTGCAACTTATTCTGCGTACCTACGCAATACGCCTGAACGGGCGTACCCATACGCAAGCGAAGCCGGTGGGTACTACCGCAGACGTCGCGGGCAGGGGGGGACCTCCGCTCTTCTTGATACCGCACCCCATCGTTGCTCCGTCTAGCCACCGAGTTGACTCACTATTAGTATTTATTACACATATGCCTATACCTAAGATACCTGCTAAGATCAGCATGGTCTACGTAACATAATCGGTATGAATCAGAATGATGCAGACATGACTCACTTCCTACAAACACAAGAACTATTGTAGTTTACACAACAACTAAACTAAATTCTATAAACAAGTGAGCCCGCGCGCTCTGGAATTGGTTTGCTGTGCTCACATTGTTGACGACTTGTTACTGAGCTTTACCTATGGCAGTTTAATTGAATGCAAGCAGCTTTAAGTACTGGGCAAATGAGACTTTATGATCTGATCACTCAGTCTAGTAATCTGATTACTAAACTGGGTGATGTCTCAGGATGACGTGCGCAGTGCAGTGTCACGCGAAACTTTATTGTTGTAAAGTTCCGGGTGACACTGCAACTGTTATGGGCGGCCGTGTCACTTAACATCAGGTGAACGACTAGCTCGTCACGTCATTCAATCACATAAAAAAAAGTTAAAATATTATGACCAATTTATTGTCTGAACCGAATCTACAGCAGATTTTAGATTAGTTTAAAAATATTGTTATAAATTAAGTTATTTTATTTATTCACGAATGCACTAAAATTAAATATTGCCCAAATCCAAACCAGACGTAGATTCAAATCGACCAGAAAAATTTACATAAGTATGCATAATGTTCGACTATGCTCATACCAATAAATATATTTTTGATTAGTTAAATCCTCAAAATGAGCCATCTATCATTAGAGGCAATAAAAAATAATAATTCAGATCGTAATAATATCACCGCAGTAAATGTTCTCAATTGATTGGATCTTGAACCGTCATCAAAACGTCAGTAGTAATCCACCGTGGCTTGCCACGAGCCGTTCATAACAAGGTCATTCCGCCAGTCATCATGTTACCGCACTCATTGCAAGCAATGATGACAGGGCTATATGCTTCATTGATGGAACTGCCGGACAATTGGATTTATTTCAATTTGTTCCAGAATTTTTGTGGTTTTTAATTAGATTATACCAAGCCAAGATAATATTCTAAGATTATGCGAACTTGGCATTGCCACAAATTCATTGGAGAAGACAGGTTTTCGAGTGCAAAACATGAACCGGAAGATGCAGCTTAGATCCTTCACTAGGTCGACCGATCATCTGGTTAAAACTGCAGGGAGCCGTTGGATGAAAAAGGTAAGCAGCCGCTCATAGTGGTGCTCTATGAGGAAGGTCTATGTACAGCAGGTGGACGTCTTCAGACGGATGATAGAGATACCAAACTTCAAAGCACAGCAGTTCTTCGTAAAACTTCATATGAAACGAGGGTTGCCTTCAACTCAATTTCAGTAGTATTGTTGATAAACTTTACCGAAGATTAAGTTTGGATTTATGTTTATACATTATGTATAGTAAACAAGGTTTCAAGGATTTGTGTGAAAAGCCAAGACGTGGCGGCAGTGGCGCTAAGACAAAGTTAGAGTAGAGTTGAGCCGCCTTTAATCGCAACCGCACTGAGAATCGACGGCTGGAGTGTTGTTAAATAAAGTGAAAACAGTTGTGCTATCTCTGAGTGTGCTTCCAACTGGCAGACAAAGCTCTGAGAACCTTGCAAAAGTTGCAAAACTTGAACCAGATCAAGAAAATGATCGAAGTGAAGATCTGATATTTGCTCTAATCTAAATGATAGTATAGGTACTATCTTTTAGCCTTATCATAACAACACTTAAAACATTTGGAAATGAGAAGTTGGAGTGTCACCTATTTGAAAATCTCACACAATTTAGTGTCTGCTCTCACGCGATGGTAGACGGAAACACGTATTCTTTTGAAGAATGATATTGCACGTAATTAAATTTTCCGTTAAGCTATTAAGTCCGTCATTACATTAAGCTATAGAGTTTGTTAGTGGAATGCAATCAGCTGGTTTATGGTGACAGGCAGCGTGCACTCCCTCGTATAAAGAAACATAATAATAATAGAGTAATCAACCCAGGGTCGTAACCTTTTACGTCGTCATGCATTGCTGATGTCGGCTCTTTCATCATTTCAAATGTTTTGTAATCGCACGGTAACATTTCGACTAGGGTTTTGTTACTGGCGTCTTTAATGTAATGAAAGTAAAGAATTAAATGTAAACAGTGCGGTTGCTGACCTTAAATCAGATATATATTTCATCGCAGTTGCTGACGAAGTTTTTTAATATTTTAACCATGGTTGACATGGATTGGCCTGCAAATGCCTGGTATTCTTACTAATTTATAAAAGGAGCTCGTTTTATTGCCAGAGCTTTTATTAAACTATGCAAATTACTCTTGAATCGCTCTAAAAATGTTAGATTTTAACAAATTCACTATGTGAAATCTATCAAAAATCTAGGACTGCCTAGCAATGAGCAAAACAAAAATGTTAGAGTCCTGTAAAAATAAATTTACGAATGAAAACTGTGCACCCGATAAATTTTGAATAAAAGGTAGAATAATGTTTGTTTGTATGGCCACGCCAGTTTGACTCAGCTGATTTGGATACAACTTTACGAGCTCACGTTGCTTACTGTACCACTGACCAAAATAGCCTACATTAAAAAAATGCTTTGTCGCAAATACTGGCATACCACTGATTAACTTAGCCGTGCAAACCTCATCACACAAAGGATTTGAAGATTTCTATATCTTTACTATTATGGGAGGTGTACATAAACATATATCTCCGAACTCCGATTGTAAAGCTAGCGCCTGTGCTGTTAGTGCAATTTCGTGTGCCGCAGCCGCTTCACTACGTTCCAATGGATCGCCGACCGAGCCGACCGCTTCCGAGATACGATCTGGATCGCAGACTTGAACGGTATTATGTGATAACTTGACAAGGAAAACTTTTGTGAATAAACTCTGTTTTGAAAAAAAAAAGTCCTGTTTATACGATGTTGAATCGATTTTTTGATGAACATTTTATTACTTCTTGTGCATCACGAATTATACTTGGAAATGATTAAAAAATAATACCTACTTACTAATTCTTACTTAAATGCGTAAACAACATCAAACACTACACACTAGTTCAGTACGGCGCGCGGGTTGTCGCGCGAACTGTGACAACCACCACTTTGTAGCATTTCGTGATTACCTACTACGTCTGCTGAACATTATATGCGATACGCTTATCGATTTTTTTTACCAGGCATGGAACCATTAACTAAATAATTAAATATCACCTTGTCTGTTATTTATTGAATGGCCTAGCATACAATTTATTTGATGTGATTTTTATGTGATATTTTTACTTATATAAACATTTATATGATAATGGACAGCAGCATTCTCATTGGTACATTTAAATCTTCTGCGATCACCAAGTTGCCTGCCAAGCGTGGTGCATGATTATGGCAAACTCCCCTATGATAAGCGTACAAATTGACGCTTAGGGCGGAAGCCTGTGTTTAGTAGTAAACGTCTTCTTGCTGTTGGTGTGATGTGTGCGTGTAACTGACCTGGTCGGGCGTGTCGGTCTCGAACGCGTGGCAGTAGGTCCGGGCCGGCTCGGAGCGCGGCTCCCGCGCCACCAGCGCAAACAGCGCGCGCACCGACTCACACGTCGCGTACAGGATGCGCCGTAACGCGTGGCTCATGCGCACGCTCTGGAAACATTGCACATCGTGTATAGTGTTGGCCTTATTAGTCACCTCAAAGTCGCGCAGCAAGATATGGTCAGAGTTTCCCGCGAGATGAGACCTGAAATGAGGATATCCGCAAGAGAACCACCGTCGATCGAGAGTCACGGAGCTCTTAAAATTAGCAAGTTGAAGTGACAGTGCATGGGCAGGCCACATCGTTCGTAGAAATGACAACCAATGGGGAAGAAAGGTTCTCGAGTGGCGACCACAAACCGGAAGACGCCGCGTAGGCCGGCCACCCACTAGGTAGACTGACGCCTTGTGGGGTGATCACGGAACTTTGATTGCAATGCAACTTTCATTCCTAGTTTGAAAATTTCAATACTTACTGTGCACATAAGCTGCGTATTGAAACTGTCGAATCCATACAATGGAGATTGTTAATTTTATTTTATTCGTTGTAATTACAAAACCATTTCAAGGAAAAGGCTTACTGATCACTACTTATAACTTGAAAATCAAAAAGTTATGGATTATTAGTATTTCAGGCTTTAATTGAACATCCTTCATCTCTGCACCTTATGTTGACGTCACTCATCGCTAAACGGAAGAAATGCCTGAGCCTATGAACAAAAAATTTAAGAAAAACAAAGATAGGACGCGAATGTGACGTTATTGACATTTAACACATGGAGGAACCTTTTTTTAATGGCAGAAATTTATTGTCAGCAAAGTATGACGTCTACAGCCACGGGGAATTTTTTATGAGGTAGGCCTATGTTCAGCAGCGGACGTCTTCAGGCTGATGATGATGACAGTGTGCTCGCTGAGCGTTCATCAAACGGTTTTTTTTTTAATCAGGCAGAGTACTTTTGACCACATTTCACCATTCATGTTTAGTAACAATACGGCAGAAGGTGACCACGGTCATTTCAAAACTGGTTCTGCAGTGCTTACCAGAATAGATTATGAGGGTGGGAACAAGCCAGACTAGCACTAAAAGTGTTCTACCACCATGCAATAGTCATTTGCATCCAAGATCCTTTTAAAAAAGGGAAAAACTTGTCATGTTAGAACGCGTGGTCAATTTGTACTATGATGTACATTGTAGAAATGAAAAACATAACTCACCTGATCTTCGGGATCGCATACTTTGACCCCCGAGAGTGCTATCACCACCAGTACCGGGACCGCACGCCCGGTTTCCTGTTAGAAATGGGAATATATATTAATATCATACTCTCTTCACTCTTCATCAGCCGGATGAAGTCAACTGCTGAATACAGGCCTCCCCTATAAAACGTCACTTTGGACGCTTGTCATAGGAAGAGTTTGCCATAATCACCACGCTTGGCGGCTTGGTGATCGCAGAAGATTATAATGTACCGAGGAGAATGCTGCTGCCCATTCCTTGGATACTCCCTTTGCCGGCTTTTACAGCAGCCACGGGAAGAGATGGTGTGGCCCTATTCGCACACCGGGACCACGGGGATATTAATCATAGACACTAATTTGTCACGTTATTGAATGACGTAATGTGCTAGCCATTCGTCTGATGTTAACAGTTAAAATAAATAAATAAATATGTGTGTACATTTCACACGGTTAAATGTTTAGTTGCAGTCATAATCGATAAAAATGAACATAAAGGATAGGTTTACGCCGGGTAATATTCGGTACTAGTAGTTATGGATAAAATTACGGAACGCCTCTATATTTATGAATATTTCGTGTTTATTTATTTATTTTACTAAATCAACAATTCTTAATGTTTTTAACCTTTTTATAATACATCAAAACCTAACGTGTGTTGTGTGTGCGTGCTGGATGAGTATATATATATACTAGCTTATTGGAATTCGTGCTTCCTGATGCTAATTATAGTTTGAATAGGATTTACATCCTATTCTTCAATTCAATTAAAATAAAATCACGTAAACATAGATAGTTTCCTTGTTTAATAAGACTCGCGCCATTGTGTCAACAGGAAGCAAAAAGTTCCAGACGCGGTTTAATCATTTCCATTGTGACCGCGGACAATGTGCACAAGCGAGCGACGCGGAGTCGATTCTCAAAAATCCGTACACGACATTATTATCACAACATATCCACGAACTCTTTTTAAAGAACTGTGACTAATTTTACTCTAGATTTGGCTCTAAAAGTCATCTTAAAAAAACCACCCAAAAATCAACAATGGACAAAATTGGGGATCTTACACTACTGCACCGTCTTCAGCCTAATATATTCCCACTGCTGGGAGACACCCATGCATTCCACATGAAAAGAGTGTGGACCATGATCCACCACGCTGGCCAATCGCATGTTCTCGAGTTTTGTGATTCTTGAACCTACCTGTTTCCTCACGATGTTTTGCTTCACCGTTGTAAGGCTTGCTCTTGCGAGTGCAAAGTCGGCACATAACTTAAAAAATCATTGGTGCAGAGCCGAGCAAGATTTGAACCCAGCAGCGTCAGTTTGAAAGTTACAATGGTTACTGCTAAGCTGAGCATAATGTGTCCACAGCAGCTTTAGTGGCTGTTCGCTGCCTGGTGACGCTGTAGAACCGGTATTGAAACCTTTTTAACAACACAAAACCTTTGAGATTTCGCGACTATAGACGATCTGGATGCAAAGTACCTTGTCCGTAAAACTCGCGTTAAGCTCTCCTACGATTATACTTACAACCATGTTGGTCAACTCTACTGCAGTGCATGTGATCGCACGTTTGAAACCTTTGGTATGGCAAGCCACTTTAGGGCTCATGCAAGGAAGTAGATGAAAGGGTCGCCGTTGTTGAAAGCTGACAAGGAGGACATCATCAGAACTGGTATTGGATTCACTATATTATTATTATCTCGTGCTCGATATTTTCCGAGTGTCGCCCGAGCTTGTAGCGACCACTACTGTCGAGTGATTGGCGGTAGACAATAGATGGTGCTCCCGGGAGGTAGCCGGGAAGGGATGGGTGATACAGTTTCTAGGAGTTTGATTGAAAATGTCTCGATGGGATGAGAAAGATTTATAATGGTAGTAAAACAGAGATTGGTATAATTAAGTACTGATAAAAATACTGTACTTTGACAAAATGCACCCCTGACTAACGAGTCAAGATTTTTTTCATCCATTGCAACGTGAGAGTGATAATAAAATTCATTATTATTGGCCTAACATAGTCCGCTACTGGACATAAGCCTCTACAAAGGTATGCATGCCACTGAATCTACTTTTCGTAGACAATCAAATAAAATAAATTGTATATCTCATTACACTACATCAAACTTTCACCGTTTATTACAACAAACTGAAACCTCGTGTATCCGAGGCACCTCCTGCTTCATGTTCTCATTAGGCATTTTAATTAAGACGCTGCCGAGAGCCAATAATGAACGTAGCCTCCCACTGGTGACTGGATGGAGGGCAGACGCTTTGTGTACGGAATAAAGATAGGAATAATAAAGGAACTCTTCAGTGGAAATGATTAGCTATGAGGGGCGACACTAAAGCAAGCATTTGAAAGTGTTTTTTGCAAGATGTGTATTTGTAAATATTTTCGCGTACACTTTTAATATTTGCATAGAATATTGTTGCTGTGTTAGTGAATTAAATTAGAGAGGCAAAATGGTTTGCTCAACGCCAGTGTTTAGTCTTGTTTAGTTTGATGTTTGGAACCTTTGTAAAAAAATTAGGATGAACCCCATTCCAATTTTCCCCCAAACATTAAATAGGAAGTTAATTGATTGCTAAATCCTCCAACTTGATTGATTCAACCGAATTTTATTTCATTCTGATGGCTGTATTTAGTCTCAAAAAACTGAATGACGGATTTCTTATAATAGTAAAAAAATCTAATTGTGTAAACTGACTATTTTATTGATGGTGGGCATTTTGAGTACGTAGGTACTTATAACCAGATAATTTTATACATGATCGTTTTTAACATTTCATATTTTTGTGTTCGAATTATTTAGAATGGTATCTCATTAGCCTCTAATGAAATGTAATAATATTCAGTCAGACCTTAGAGAACATAGACACTATTTGGGTAGACCATTGAAGTACTCAACTTATGTTCATAATAATTAAGCTGAAACTAGCTCTAACTTAAGTACTATTAGGAGAAATCTACATGAACCTGGCATCTAATGAGCCTCACCGGAATCGCTAACAGCGAGACATCAGAATCCATTAGCGAACTTCAGAAAGCACAGTTGTTTCAAATTACTAAATCATAACAGTTTACCGCAACTTTGTTGAGCTGAGAATAATGCACGCAACTCTTTTTCAGGAACGCCCAAAAAGTGTAAACGTACATCGCTTCATCTTAATGGAAGAACGTGATCACGTTTAAATTTGAGCCAGCGATGGTTATCGTTGGATGAAAAAGTGGCGTAGTAAGGGTAGACTGGTAGGGTGGCGGATGTTTGCATGCAAATGGTGAGTTATTTGGCATGCCGGCGCCAATATTGCGACCTTGGTATGTGCGGCGCGCGGAGGTTTACTACTGAAGCGCGCGTATTTTTGCGACGTGTAGACTGCTACGGTCTGAGATAGCTGAAGGTTGAGCATTTGAGGGTTAATGGGGGATGTACCGACGACAATAGAACTCACAATGGGAGGAGGGAAAGTTCAAATGCGGAACCTTTCGCAGTCGCTTATTATCGCCGCGTACACTGGAGCGAAGCTACGCGCACGTGCTGCTGTTTTTCCCGTTATCTTATCTATCTCGGAGTAAATTGATAAGTGCAACACGTGACTGAGCTGGTTACTGTGCTTGTAATCTTGTGAGAAGTTTACCTTGTTATATTGATATAACAAGGTAAACGGTAGAGAAGGTAGAACTCTCAGCCATCAATAATTTCATCTATATCTAGTTAGTTTGAGGATAGTTCTCACTACCATGTGAATAACGTTCCCAACCCTGATTTTTTTTACATATTTGGTACTTAGGTAAATTATATATTATATAGTAAAAAAATAATGTAACGTGGCGTGTAGCTAATTAAACTATTTTTTGTAAACCTACAGTACTTCAAGAAGATGCCACTCACTGAGTATATGCAAAGAATTCAATGACTGTGTACGACATGTTTTTGTAATTTGTGAGATGTAGAAAAACTGAAAATAGCCATTTTAGAATTTCGCAAACATAAAAAAATACCCGAATAGATAAGCAAACACGTCACGATCGAAGCCAAGCGTCAAAACCACAAGTCGTTTTATTAGCAGCTATTTCTTTATGAAGTTTTTCGTACAAAAAGTAAGTTCTTTTGTTGGGAAGTCACATTTAAAGTCCCTCAAGTATTAAAATGTTTTATGTACCTATTGCCCGGTTAGTATTTAAAACGTGTTTGAAGAATAAGTATCATTTTACGTAGTTGCATTGTAGCTTTTCATATTCTAGTCTAGACTGTGTTACATTTCTACGAAAAACTTGTAAGTATTATGAAAGGTCGAGTGTCTTTATAATTAAAATCTCTTTATTTGCCCCAAAAATTGACACACGTAGTTATTTTAGGGCCACAATAATAAATGCTTAACGTTAGAGTTTAACATTGTACTAAACATTTTATTAAGTCGACGCGACACGAGTTGAGTCACATCTTGGTTTTGTTCTGTGGCAGAAACACGAAGAGACAGCGAGTTCGGTTCAAAGTTCCAAGGTTGGTAACACGTGATTTAGTGCCAAACTTGCTGACTTATTGTGGACGGGGGCTTGGGGAGGGGAGGGGGGAGGGGGCGTACCGCAATAAAAAGGTAAAAGAGGTAGAGACAAAGGAAACGGTGTAAAGTTGTGGATCCAATATTAGCTGTAAAATGTCAGCAATGTGGTGCAGCAATGTGGTGGACTCACAACCCGACGCGTTACAATCCTGTTCGATCCCACAATTCACAATTGAAGAATTACAAAACTTGAGGACATTTAGGATTTGTACAATATAATAGGTAAATATTTTTTTTTTTAATTCAAGATGTGTTTCAACATTATCTAACCAGCACATGTAAAGCGTGATGGATTGCGACATAAACCAAGTCTACACCCACTCCTACTCTCCCTACCCATAAAAAAAGCCAAGCCTCGTGTTCCAAGAAAACGTATGAGCGGACTGCAGTAGGCTATTTGATGATGCAGGCGTTTAAAAAAATTGGTTAACATTATCTACGAGTGTGGTAGATACAAAAAAGATAGAAATAAAGGGAAGTAGTTATAAATCGTGCAAAGAAATCTTATGATTGATCTGTTTATGTAAAAACGTTGTATCATTGCCGACTGTTTACCTGCAATGTTGTACTACAAGCAGTTGTCAAGCGGCTCCGGAGTGGAGTACGATAATAACACATTGAGCGGTGACACTTCACGACGGGACTCGCTCAACGGAATAGCAGAAAAACTCGCACTAAATGGGAAATATTGTGCGGTACAAGCGACAAACGATCGTACATTCATCGTTACATTCATTCTAACCAAAAGTGACCAAAAGGGAAATTCTGATTAATAGAATGAAAGAGCGAAAGGTGCTGATCGATTTAGAGCAATAAAGGTGACTGGTGATACTCCACAATAGTACATTATGATATAAGTGTGCAAAGTTGTAATGATCAATGCACACGCATGTCATACGACGTTTTTCATCACAGTTGCGAGGAAAAAACTGAGTTATACTGTTAAATGTCGTGCAGGCTTCTTATTTTCACGCGGCATCAGAGAAAAACTGGAATGGAACTGAAACGGGAACTGGAACGGGTTGACTATTTCTTCGTTTGTCCGGTTTATTTTCTTTTCGTGTAGCCAAGTAGCTAGGCTTACATCTAACATGTTAATTTTATATAAAAAGTTTACTCTTCAAGCTTGGACTGGTGGTTAAATCCATTAGCGGGCCGCAGCCGCTTTCAGTTCCGATATGGTTTCCGAGTGCAGTGATACAGAACTACAGCCACCACTGCTCACTGTGCAAGGGTACCCCGGGGAAATGTGTTGCCACTGTTTTACAAGTGGTTTCATTACTGATCACAAAAATATTTAAAAAAATGATTTATGTGTAAGTAGCCCTATTTTAAAACCTCTATCCCATTCTATTCACAATAACTTCAAATATTCCTGGATAGTCTTTCATGATTCTGCTAGGTGGATAAGCGTATTTTTCAGTTGTATTTTGTTACAGCAATGGTTTTAAATTAACGGTATAAACAACTTCAACAGCAAAACAAACGTTAGTGAAGTATTTACGTAAATATGCAGGTATGTGCTAGCGTACGCAAATATAAATGCCAATAGTATTTGCGCTCAGTATCGGCTATCTATTTAACATTACAATCGAAAGCGCGTGTTCCAGTGCAAACTCGCCAGGCAGTGGGCGCTACCACTTGTCTACTCGCTATCGAGAACGACCGAGTGATCCATCGGTATCGAGTGTTATTTAAAATGTACGTGCGAGCAAATATTTGAGTGCACTTAGCTTAAGCGCGCTCTCAACTCGTTTTATGTTTTGTCTCGATTGCTTTGTTGGTGACTTGGTATTCGCATTGATGTTGTGTGTAAGTATTGTGTGGGCGCCACTTTTTGTTGTTTGTTTATAAAGCTTCTTTGGCTTCATCGTTGTATGGATTCATTTCAGGTTTAACTATAATTTTGCTAAGTATCTGATGATGATGATGACTTTCTAAAACATACAAAGAGAGCTTAATTATCAAAAATTTCGTAAATAAAACCACAAAATAAATATACAAAAGTAAAACAAACAAAATAAACTCGCAAAGAAACCGTCCTCGGCGAGAGAAAAAGTTATTTTTCTTAAATTACCTAAAGAGGAAAGTACAAAGAGTGACTTCTGTTTCACCCTTCGGGGGCTAATTACTACAGGCGCAGGTTACAGACCAGAGGGGTGAGGTGAGGGGTGAGGTAACGGTGACACGTCACAATGGGAAAAGTTGCGTATAACAGACTAACTTTAAGCTCCGCAACGCTATCAGACCATTTGAGACAGTCAAATTTCGCCCTTGGGTCCAAGTTACACAGTCCTCTGTAAGTAACGTGATAACTTTGTAATGCGAATGTCTTTTTGGTACGTCATTGGAGCGCGATTTATGTGAATAAAGCACGAGTTCGGTATTGTTTGATGGTAGTGGTAAACGTCAGTTAATCCAAGAACATCGTAAAGTAAGGAAAGTTATGGGCAACGTGTCTAAAAATATGGATTTATTCGGGATATATAAGTAATCTGTTTTGTTAGTTCCGGCTGTTGGTTTGTTCGGTAATTCGGTTTATATTTGACCTATTTACATTGCAAGCCGCTACAGCTGCCGGTTTCCGCGTGTTAGTAAAACTATTATGTTCCTCGTACTTTATTTCGGTATGTCCCAAGACTCAGTTACCGTTTATGTTTTTGAACTTATAACAGGTTATAGGAATAATTGTGTTCTAAGAAAATTTAATAATAAGTAATTAGTTTTAGATGGTACTGAATGTAAATTTCATACTAATTTTCCATCGTTTCTGAACCATCTTACGTTCACAAATACTCTTTAATGCTTATTTATTTGTCTCTGTATATTTGATTCAATCCCTATAATAAATGTTGGCTGTACTTATATAACTTGTTCCACAGAGTGCGCAGAGAGCTTTACGTGAGAACGGTGTCGTGGAAAAGATTAGATAGGAACTATTTCGCTCTGGATGAAAGCTAATGAATTTTAAGTTTAGTTTTGACTGCAGTGGATTTTAGGCTAATTAGGTTTTCAGTAAAGGTGTAATAAGCTCTACTCCATTGACCGTACAAAACCTACGTAGGTATATTTTTCAAGCAGACAAATAACTTTGTCAATGAACTTAACTCCACAAAAATTGACTGAATCAAAATGAAATTTTTCAAGGTGCTTTCGTGCGTGGTCTTGAAATGTCGATTTGCTACAATGTAAGAAACAATTCAATGATATAAAATGAATAATGAAGTGGGCAAAACCATTGTTAGCATCAGACACAGTGCAGATCATTTCGTGATTTGCTATTGTTACACCCATGTTTAAACAGGGTCATGGAAGTACCAGTACTTGACCTATTATGCGGCTAAAAGCGTGAAGATAATGGTAAAAATATTCTACAATCAGGGTAACCGGTTGAGCGGCGCAAGGTCGATATTTACCATAACACAATAGAATTATATTACCTATGTCTACGAGCCTACTGCTAAATAGAAGAGATCCGTTTATGAGCAAGTATACTTTATTTTACAGTATCATTTTTAAAAACAAAGTCAGTTCCAGGGTAGCTAGTTTCAGCAGTCTAGATTTAGTTAGTTATGTAGTAAATTTAAAGTCAAAAGATTTTATTGCAGATTGGCTATTTTTAGCACTTTTACAATTCAAAATGAGATTAGGCAGGTACTTAAAAGTTATTGTACTGCACGGTAGGAAATATCAGTTACAATGTATGGCTCCTTGTGTTTATTTTTTAAACACTGATAGGCACATATTTTTAATCATTCATGCATTAGCATTCTGTGCTTTCTAATTTAAAAAAATTAGTTGATCAATAAATATTTATTGTTAAAAATACGCCATATTTAACTTTCAACGATCCAATAAATCTCAACTCACCACTTACTGCGACCAGACATACAAACGTTTCAAAAGTTTTCACAATTTTCAGTTCAACAATCGAAAGTTCGTACGAAGTTCAAAGACGAGGGGCATCTAGAACCAGCGGCACGTGCGACACGGCCGGACTCCGGGACACGACTGAAGGGCACTGGGACTGGCCCAACTGGCTGGCGTCTGAAGTGGCTATAGGGGCTAGGGCTAGCCGGCTAACGTCACCCGCCCTAGGGTTGAGAACTCTACTTGTAGAGCGGGCGGGAGCACATAGTTAAGAAAATACGTAAATTAACATAACGTAACGTACGTAAATGTCAGCATTTTACTCTACCCAAAATTATTGGGTACACTTTTTCCGCCTGCAGTGGTCTTGTAAATATCGGTATAGACCAAGAGCTAGTTACTAGGTGGTAGAACTTTTCTGCAAAGTTCGTCTAGGTAGGTACCACCGCTTTGCCAGTTATTCTGCCGCCAAGCAGTAGTGTGCAAGCACTACTGTGTTCCGGTTTGAAGGGCACTGTAGCTAGTGAAATTACTGGGCAAATGAGACATTATGATCTGATCACTTAGTCTAGTAATCTGATTACTAGACTGTGTGATGTAAAGAAAGAAAGAAAGAAAAAAGAAAGAAAGAAAAATAATTTATTTGTGACAATAAAACAATAAATAATACACATACGATCAACAGCAAATTAAACACAGCAGTAAATTGCTATTTGCCACAAATCGGTCCCAACTCAGCTTAATGCTGGTCATGAGACCAGCGCTGGTCTTCCGTTGGGACCGGATGTCTCAGGATGACGTGCGCAGTGCAGTGTCACGTGAAACTTTATTGTTTTAAAGATCCGAGTGATACTGCAACTGTTATGGGCGGCCGTGTTGCTTAACATCAGGTGAACGACTAGCTCGTCACGTCATTCAATCGCATAAAAAAAAAAAAGCATTAGCTCAGCCAAAAATATACTTTTTTTTTAAATATTTTTGCACTAGGTATAAAGTTGATTGATTACACTACGAAACTTATTCATCCGTATATGAATACCGTAAAACGTAACGAAGGCATATAAAAAGAAACTAAAATGACTATAGTCTTTAGTCTAACATCTTTAACTGTATAATATAACGCCCAACGATCACATACACAGATCTTGGACCCTAACTAGGATTCCCTGTATCTATGGACTCAGGAACTACGAGGACCATGCTCCCACAACATCCTCACATAGAACAAATTTTTTTCATGTTCACAAATCCTTGTGCTGTCGCGGGAATCAAAACCGTCACCTCCGAGTTATGAGCCGACCCGCTCCACCGCCACACCACAAAGACTGTCGAGATATAAATATTTCACCTTCAACGCGTTTTGAATTTGTGATTGTATTGACCAACTGCATTATGAAATAGACATGGCTAGCGAGTTTTCCTGCTGGTAGTAATAAAAACAGTACCAACATGCCGGTTACAGCAGTAGGTGCAGAGGAAATTGCATTTCCAACTGCAGCATTGTTTAATGTTTAGTTATTACACATGCACTCTAATATGTTTGGAGCGCAATTTGCTTTGTGATGTAGTATAACGGGTGTTTTTGGATTATTGTGTAGGTGTGGTAGGAGTCTCTAGCAGAGTTCATTTATGTAGATACCACCGCTAATTATTCTGCCGCCAAGCAGTAGTGTGCGTTCCGAGTGCCACTGTAACTGTTACGGGCGGCCGTGATGCTTAACATCTGGTAAACGTCGGGTTCCACGCTATTCAGTCGCACACAAAATTACAAAACCACGAGTAATTGATGAGGAATCAAGGACAGATAGCAGTCACAATAAAAGGAATAAAATACAGCAGGAAAATAAAATAAATTGTAACTTAAACAGAGTTCATAGTAATCGGAACGAGCACAGAATAGTAACAAATTATAGAACCAAGTATTCTTTTCAGATACCTGTTCAACGGTTTAGTTTATATTATCATGATTTTTTTTAACCTTGTGAAGACGATTTGCGATCCGTGAGTCGTGGGTTTGAATCCTGCAATGTGCTTGAGGTGTCGGTGAGAGAAAACATCGCTATGAAACTGTTGCATGGCAGTAGAGAATTGTGGACACCGTCATTTTAGGAATCTGTCGCCAAGCACCTGACTGTCGAACTTTAGGCCCAGTTCCCATTCCTATATAAACGTAGCATGATTCCAATCTTTCGCCATATTGAATTGATATCAAAGGGGATGTGAATCACGTTACTTTGATAGCAACGCAATCGGCCAAGTTTCTTTCTGAACTTAAAACTCTACGTTTAAACTATGCACAATTAATTGCACATAGGTAAACTGCGTATTGCAGCAAACTGGCATATCCATACAAGTTTGTACTACTATCGGTTACAATCAAGTTAGGTACATCGTATAGTGGAAATTTGAGTAAACGCTACCCTGTTCTAAATAAAAAAAAACAAAGGCAAGACTAAAATTAACTGTTACATTTATAACATCTTTGACGGATATATATCGCGCATCCAACAAAATACAGCGCGGCAATAATAGGCCGTAAATATCTGGAAAGGTCAATACAGGGTGCGCCATAACGGGGAAATATTGTACGGATAAGATAAACGATGGTATTTATCATCATGGTGGAAAACTGATCAGCTTTATTTGGCATTCACAATTTCTGTACTAATAGGACCTAATGAGAGAGTGTAAAAAATAAAAGTACCAACAGTTTTAGATTATCTGACATTTTTGAAGTCCTTCATCATTATCATACAGTGCGGAAATGCACCATCAGCGCCCCTGGTGTTGCAGATGTGTATAAGCGATGGTAACCACTTACCATCAGGTGGATAGCCTGCTTGTTTACAACATAATAAAAATAACTCGGTAATATCCAGCAAAGGTCACTCTATGGGCATAATGGTGACGTGGTCTTAAAATTAATAGGTACCTTATTGTAGACGTAGGCTAGATCTATTGCATCCGCGAAGATTACCGCAAGGCAAAGGCAAACACAGCAGCCCTAATTGAAAGCAGGTTCTCAGTTCAGGCTTATCGTTTTGCCAATTTTGACCATCAAATTAACAAAAAGTAGTATTACCAACTAAGCGCTACCGTGCTTTGGAGAGCACGTCAAGCCATCGGTCCTGGTTGTCACTGCAAGGCGCTAAGTCAAAAGCCGGCAGGTGCCTTAAAAATTCTGACCCAAAAGCTTATAACTTACGAACACGGGGAGGAAAGGTCAAACGCCGTTATTTGTTGTAAAAAATTACACAAAGAAAATTAAATACCAGGTAAAAATGTGAACACAATTTGCAAGGGCTCATTGCCGAGGTCACACGGCTGGCATCTTCCCGCAGCGCGTCTCGTTTACATATAAATAACATTATGTATTGTTCGAGGGTTCTCCCTCTCGTGCATTATTCATGGAGAGATCATCCACTGCTTCATTAGATGGGCTGATAACTGACAGATTTGATAGCATACTGATGCTGCTGTGAAGTTGATGAGAAAAGCGGCGCAGCAGCATTTTTTAAACACTTGTCAAACGATGGACGACTTATTTAGTGCACCCAAATTGTATCTTTTGTTTGTGCGCAGTTATTTTCAATAGTGAACTCTATTTTGGAGGAATAAGACACATGAATATTGTACGTCAAGCTGCTTAAAGTTGTTTTTTAACGGATGTGCTGAATCAGGTGTAGAACACTTTTGGAAACGTAACTGATTCATTATTCGTTTCTTACAACGGGAATTAATTTACCTTATTTTTCTGTTCCCATTATGAAGAGAAATAGGGACTTAAGGGGAAGACTACTGACTTATCGTTATTCCCATGAATGAGGCGGGGCAATGGGGCCGAAGGGAAAACAAGCTTCGCCTACAATCGGAAACAGACCAATATAAGGTAAGTGTAAAGAGATGACAGGTGAATCTTTAATACCAGGCTTCGGTCAGATGCGGGATAAAATTACCTCAATCTGTCTTTCCAATGATGCTTTGATGAACGTCTTTCAGTGTCCTGCCACCTGATTCCTCAAACAATATACTTGAGGCTTCCAAACTACAATAACCAAGAGGCCCACCTCCCACCCCACCCCCATGGCTGGGGTAATGGGTAATGTACCAGACAGGGTAAATATTTAAAGCCTCCCTGTTCAAATGAAACATGAACGCGAATGCCTGAGCTAATGAAAAAAATGTAAATAACTTGAAACAGAATGGCCGCGCTAACATTACATTTTTCGTACTTTTAAAAATTAAACTGTTTGGTGTTAATTAAAATAAGTGATGCGTTAAAATGGCAAAGTATCAAAGTGAGCATAGTTCATCGCGGTTTCAGACCGAGATGTGTAGTAAGACCTGACAGTAATACGATGTATTTAACTATATTTAAACCAATGATTGTTTAATAAGAGTGTTTATTTAGTATATTTTTTAATGTTAGTATATTGGACTTAACTGTATAAAACATTGGCCGTGTGGTCCCGGTGGTGTGCGAATCGGACCACACCATCTCTTCCCGTGGGTACCGGATGAGCCGGCTATGAGAATATCCAGGGAATGGGCAGCAGCATTCTCCTCTACATTTCTCTTCTTTTCTCTTTTTTTTTTAAATCTTCTGCGATCACCAAGCTGCCTTCCAAGCGTGTTGATTATGGCAAAACGCCCTATGATAAACGTCCAAAGTGGCGTTTTATGATGTAGGCCTGTGTTCAGCAGTGGACGTTTTCAGGCTGTTGATGTGTGTATAAAACATTAAGGTACACAGTAATACCTCAACCATTTGTGTACTTCCTTTCAATCAACCATCAAACATCAGAAAAATCATTGAAACACTTCCCTACTTTTGATTTCCCTATTGAGAAGTTTTTGAGTCCAGTTAAGTTATATTTAAGTTACTACCTACTGCCTGAATCGATTGGAGTGATACTTTTCTCTTTGGTTGAGGAATACATGAGGAATGTTACCCCATAAAAAAAAAGAAATTCTATGTACATGATATTTTTTTAACTTAGTGTCAAATAAAATAAAGTAGAAAATCATGAACCCAGCCTGCCGCTTTGCCGCGAGAGGTACTCTTCAGGTGTTTACATCGGAATACTCTGCACACATCGTTTGGGAGGAGTGCGACTGTTTGAGAGAAAGACCGATATCGACTAGATAGACATTCCACTTGAAAGGTTACAGTGTAAGAAAAGCCATCTAAAATGTGAAAAGATTTACAATTACTAATTTAATTGACCATAAAATATTAAAGACTAGCTGACCCGCCCCGGCTTCGCACGGGTTAATTCGTTGTACGCCTTATCTCAGTCTAAAGGAAGAGAGAAGGAAGAAGGAAAAAGATAAGGGAAAAGGATGAATACCTTCATCCATTCATCCTTTTCCGTTATCTTTTCCCCCTCCCTTCTCTCTTTCCCAGAGTACAAGATAGGAGTGGCTTTGGTTCTAATACTGAAGGTTGGATGTCTGTAATTTCTGAACCACAAAACTGACGACCTTGAAATATTTACGGGACAAAATTTAAAGTACCCCCTTCTAACAAAAAAGAATGAATCAAATCGAACCACACGTTAATGAATTACAACTAAGTACATATTTTTACTTTCATCCCCTTTCCCGAAGGAACCGTACTGAATTTCGGGATTAAAAGTATCCTATAGCCTTTCTCGTAATATGAACTCAAATCATGCCAAGTTTCATTTGAATCTATTTAGTAGTTTCGACGTGATATGCTCAGCTAAGATAAAGACAGACAGACAGACAGACACACACTAGCTACAATGCCCTTGAAACCGGAACACAGTAGTGCTTGCACACAGTAGTGTGCAAGCAGTAGCTTACCCAGACGAACTATGCAGACAAGTCCTGCCACCTAGTAATTATTTCCATGTGAGAGAAGGTCCCAGCAGTAGGGACGTATGAGGCGGATGACGACGACTATGCTACTTATATAAGTACAGCAATACACCCAACTCACGGAGTTGGCTTATTATCAGGCAGACATATCTTATTAATACAAACGTGGATAATTCATTCAACATTAGCTACCGATAATACCATACACTTACATAACTTAATTCATGAACATTTTATAACGAAATTATTTAATGTTTATCAATTTACCTATCAATTTATCTTACAAAGAAGAAACTACGCAGAAAATACCTTATCCTGACTCATATTTCACAAAGGCCTCACTTCAGTTTCACATAAAAATAACCCTTCGAGTTCCTCAGCTATTCTCCGAGATAAAATATAGGAATCCAGTACAGATAACGGAAGGTATGTACGTAGATAAATATATAGGTAGAGTCGGCGCGGCGCGGGCGGATCAAATGACCCACAGACTACCCGGGGAAGGGTTCGGTAGCTACAACTCTACGTGCAATAAACCTTTTACGGCTGAATCTTTCTTGCTTTAATTTCATTTATCTCATCTTAGAACACGGTTAAAAGAACCACTTTTTTCTTCTAAAAGAAAAACTGTCTTCTAAGCAGCCTTTTAAGCAATTTCAGAGATGCTAAGACCATACACCATAAGTCATAAGTTGTATTAATTCATCTCCTACGCAAAATAATTATATCAACCTTGAAGAAAAAGCAATAAGTGTTCATATTTTGTAAGCGAAAGTTTATAAAACAAAGTTAAATAATCAATCAGTAAACATCAGAACATCAATAGCCGTTAAATTGTACAACACATCCAAAATTACCAACCAACCTCGCGTGACCTCCAGCTCGTTACGACGTTACAAACTCGTTAAAGCACATGCAAAAGCTGTTAAACAAGGCGAGGGTCTACGTTGGATGGTTGCGAGTTTTGGAGCAGAAACGCTTTCCTCCGCCGACAAGCATCTCAAATACTTGGAGAATTTTACAAGAAAACTTTGTAAGAATCAAAGGGAAGTTTTATTTTCAAATGGGTCTTTATCATTGGGAACAGGGTTAAAGTAAAGTTAAACGGGTAAAGTCACAGTGTTTAATAAAGGGTTTACGGCACTTTTGTTTATAAAACTTTCCTAAACTTTAGCAAAAACGATGACGTCATTTTTGCATGTTACTTTTTTGATGGTATATTGCACAATATAATGGATTCTACCCGGTGTTGATATCTACTAACTTTAAACATCTAAACATTGTTCTAGAGTAGATAAAATATTTGATACAATTTTTGTTTGCAATCTTAACCTTACTTTCTTTGAAGCATGTTTGTATTTCGAAACCAGTTTTAGCCTTGTTTTAAGGAAATTGACAGTTTTTGGTTAAAACAAAAGTTTTATGTTGCCTAAAACATAGAATATGTTCTACCTAGTAGATCTCTCTCGTAATTTCAGCTCTTATCTAAACTGTTCTACTAAACATGATGGAACTACTGAACTTCACCAGCGCCCTCTGTCAGCGAAATGTCTCGGAAACTTCTCCAACTTACCGCATCAAAATTAAGCTTCAAAATATTACCTAGCCGGGTATGTCGTGCTCCTTTTTGTGGTAATTTCACCTTTATTACGGTTAACATAAGATACATAAGATTCCTAAGGTAATGCCGTGCGGTGGACCAACGAGCAAGTTATTTAATTTAGAGTTTTTCACGGTGATAAAATATAAATCGGCTTTAAAAGTGAGTTAACGGTCAGTCTGTTACATCAACGATGAACGAGCGGGCGCGGCGGGAGGTACTTTATGAAATTATAATTTTTTGAAAGCTAATGTAGGTACTGGAAGTCTGGAACTGTGGCAAATATGTAATGCTGTACAGCGTTCACTTACTTTATTAAACGTTCGTTTAGACACTTATACCTCTATAATTATCTCTAAATATAAAACACTTGGCCAATTGACCAGACTGTTAAAAAATTTAGTAGCTGCCGCGGGGATTGCACCCGAAACGTTAGAGAAGATAAGTCTATCCACGTAACCACTAAACTTTCCTATCTGTCCCACCACCCGTGAGTTAATAATTTTTTTTCTTAGTATTACGAACAGGCCCGTACATTGATAAGCACTGCTTTGAGGGGACGTAGCATTATTGAAACAACTGCTCTTGATAGACTACCTTTAATTACTCATCATATTTACAATAACTTACGCTCTTATATGCTAGATCTACCTAACCTACATACGTACTACATACACCTCAGCTTCATTGAATGGTAAGCACCGACGCGATCAACGATGGAGTATGCCTACTTCAGCATTGCAATTCCCAGAGGTAAACTAGACACTAGACAAGTGAGTTTTTCAATAAACAGTATAATTACGTGATGTCTGAGTGTTGCATTACAGTCATTAGCGTGGAGTCGCGGCGGCGGCGGCGTCACGTACAGAACCAACAACTCGCGGAGTCGCTTCGTTAATTGTTTCACTCATTATTGGACCGATGTACTCATTATTTCGCACTTATCTTTTGTAGCAGAAAACGGGAGCAGGTCCACAATTACAGATGACACGCACAAATATAAAAGGGAATCCAAAAAGATGACAAAATACCAAAATTATCCCGTTCCGTTTGCATTAAGACTTTCTAGTCTGGAGTGAAGACGTCAGATGATAATCAATCCATATTGCTTTTTTTTAAGCCCGTCAGAATACTTCTTTCATAGAGACCATTGGATTGTACTTTTTAAGCAAAGCTATTTATAGGTGGTCTTTTTTCCTGTTGCCTTTGTTAGAAATTACATCTAGGTCACAGACATCTAATACTATTACTGTATAGTATTAGATGTATGTGATCTAAGTTAGGTTCCTCTGGCTGATGAGGATGATGACGATAGGTACTTCTAGGCTGTTTTGACATCAATCAAACGTTTTTTTAGAAACTTTGTTTAAAAACTGATAGGAGATACATATTAATAGATTTTATTTTCCGACAAAGTTTCATCTCAATTTCAATCTAAACTTGTTTTGAAAATAATTGTATAGATTGACTTTTTTATGGTATGGTTGAGAGATCGTATCGTAGAGCAGCAGCGAGTGGTCGGCTACAGGGTCACGTACGAATACGAAACAAACACGTCCGGACGCTCATTTCGTTTTTCGCTAATTGTTACCATTATTTCGGAATTAACCCCGTTTGTAGCTACGACGACTCGCACGTTTTTCTACAGCCTTTGTACTTTTTCATTGAAAATTTGTATCATATGCGAGCTTACGGGTGCGAGGAGACGTGTATTAAAACAACTGGCTCGATGCGTACTGATTTATTGGGCTCGCGACCAATGCAAGCGCGGGCGCAGCCACGCGTATATCGTGTATATATATGCATACATAACAACTCCTCCCTCCATAGCTTAAAACCAAAACACTAGGTAAATAAAATGAAAAGTAACTAATAACTACTACAAGAATTTTCTATAATTAACGTTAGGCCTGTTCCGCTTTGACCTAGCGGGTTCTTGCAATGGAGTTGTAGTGGTTGGAGTGGAAAAGGCTGGTGAGTCAGCCATTGTGTCTAACGAGTGCTGAGCTCTTGGAGTGCTCGGGTGTAGCAACACCTGGGGCTCGTCCAGACTTCTCCCTTCCTCCTCTGCCGGCTCGGCAACGCACGCAGGCGTGCCCGCCGTGTTGTCATTATCATGAGAACAAGAGCTTGATGCACAGGCTGCGGGACTAACTACTGTGTCATTAACTAATAAATGCTTAGGATTATCGACTGAATCGGGACACCAGTTATGTTTGCTGGTAGGTGTCGTAGTGTTACCTGGCCCTTCTTGTCTCAACCATAACTGATTTTTATGTTTTTTCACTGTAACGTCTAGTTTTATGATATGCACCAAGTACACAACATTGCCTAATACTTCTTCAATTATACCTTCAAGCCAATAGAACTTTTTGTTGTTTAAAAATTTCTTAACCCACACAATATCATTGACTTTAAAATCGGGTCGCACTGTTCCTTTATAATATTTGGCCTGTGAACACTGTTTACGTTTAACATCACGAGCAAGGTCGGTGGATGACGAGTCGATGACGTCAGAAGGCTTCAGTAAATCAAGCCTGCTGCGTAGCGGCCGACCGAAAAGAATTTCAGCAGGTGATCTGTCGGTGGTACTATTCTTTGAGTTTCGATAGTCGAATAAGAACTTTAAAAGCTTTTCCTGCGTAACACTTTTACCGCTGTTAGATATGATTATTGATTTAATTCCTTTTTTAACAACCTTCACCAGACTTTCCGCCTGGCCGTTGCTGGCCGGGTTATAGGGGGGGGACAAGGCATGTTTAATGCCATTCGTGTTGCAAAACTCCTGGAATTCCCTGGACGTGAACGAACTTCCATTATCGCTTACAATTAAATGCGGAACTCCTACATGTGACATTAAATCGTTCATTTTATCAATAACTGCCTTGGAGCCAAAGTTCGTATTCATACAATAGCATTCTACCCACTTAGAGAAAGCATCCACTATAATCAAGTACATTTTATTATCAATTGGACCTAGAAAATCCAAATGTATTCTGGAGAATGCATGCGGGGGAAACGGCCAGGGCGCGAGAGGGGCGCGCGGCGGTGCGGGGCGGAGCTGAGTGCACACGGCACACGTATTCACCAGCTGTTCGAGGTAGGCATCTATACCTGGGAACCAGAACCGCGCACGAGCTGCCGCTTTCAACTTTACTATGCCAAAATGGGAACTGTGCAGCTCATTACACACTTTGACTCGGTACTTTTCGGGGATGACTACTTTGTGCCCGCGCATTAGACAACCATTTTCGTAGGCCAACTGAAATCTACAGTTAAAAAACGGTTTCAAGTTTGAATCCGTGACCCTCCTAGGCCAACCAGCCAAGACGTAGCCTACGACCCTTTTAAGTAGCCCATCATCTGCTGTTTCGGTGCGCAACTCTTTAAGTGTGACCGGCAGCGACCCGTCAGTGACGAAGTTAACGTAAGCGGCGCGCTCTTGACAACAGTGCTCCTCTTGGCGAACGTCAGCCGCGGCCACCACTGCTGTTTGTTCGCCGGGCAAGGTCGCGCGTGACAAAAAATCTGCACTATTATCCACACTTCGTACATACTTGGAGGGGCGTGTAAATAGCCCACTCCGCTTTAGGTTCCAAAATCAGTGTTCTTACAGCCTATGATAAAAATTAAATATGGCCGAACACTAAACCGCGATAGGTGACAAGACTAAAACTAACATCAAAGAAGTGAAGCAACCCACGTACCTTAGCCAACCAGCTCTCACCAGGAACTCGAAGATGCGAATCACAGCAGAACACCGTCCCCAAACAGATCAAGCCCGAGATCGTGGGGCCGCCGGCCGGCGTTTTTCAGATCCGAAGAAAATCCTGGTTATTCTGATAGTTCGGCAGTAACTAGGAATACACCACAGTAGGACTGTCTAGCACTCAAATCACAGCACCTTTAGTCACTTTTTCGTCAGTTATTAGGTCACCAAAAGAATTTTCACACAAAACAGCGTATCGCTTTCACGGGACTTGGAACGAGAAGAAGTCGCCATTGTCCGAATTGACATTAGGGCATATGTTTTAACCAATCAGCGGTTAGTTAATTATTGCGGTTAGCGGAACTGCTAACGCCATCTATGGAGTCCATATAGGAAACTCGAAGGCTTCGGATAATGGGCGCGACATTCCAATATTATTAATCTTAGGTCGTTCATCAAAGAAATTAATACTAATATTGGAAATAAATATTATTCATTAGAAAATAAATGAAAATTCATGTTGGAAATTAAATATAATAAACATTGTCTTTAAAGGCCTTAGCGCTTAACCATGCACCCCGCCTTGGAAGGTCGCAAGATCTTTCAAAAGAAAAAAAATAAAGTTATACATTAGTTTGCGTTAAGTTAGATAGATAGATAGATAGATAGAAAATGCTTTATTGCACAAGATAATCAAGTACATAGGCGAACTTAATGCTAAGTAGCATTTTCTTCCAGTTAACCTTTGTGTAGTGTGGAACGAGTGGTAGTGCTGGTTGAAAAAAGAAAAAGAAAAGATTACCCAAAATAAAAAAAAATAATAATAATAAGAGGTAGATAACATTAATAGTTTAGATATTATAAGGTTTTAAATAATAATACAATATAATACATACAATATCTTACATATTACATTTACTTATATAAAGTTTTATGATATATATATAAATATATACATATATATTACAAATCTATATCAAATAAATAAAAACAAGTACATATTTAATAACTATTTTAAGTGCTCAATTATGCTGACTATTTTGAATGGATATAAAGTGTTGGTAAAGTTTGGATTTGAAGATTCCCATTGAAGTGGCTTTCCGTACTTCTACTGGTAATGAGTTCCAGAGACGAATAGCAGTGACAGTGAAGGAGTCTGTGTAAAAGGTAGTATTATGCTGAGGGATGATTAGATCAAGGTGATAGCAACTGCGCATAGGGCGACCATGCGTTGAGAGCAGAGTAAAACGTTCTTTGAGGTACTCAGGGGAATAAGGGTTATTGAGAATGTTGAAAAGGAGACAGAGTGTGTGGGTATCCCGACGGAATCGGATTTTGAGCCATTTAAGCTGAGAGCGGTAATATGAGACATGGTCATACTTACGCAGTCCGTAAACATATCTTATACAGAGGTTTAATAGCCGCTCTAATTTGTTAAGCTGCTCCTCGGTCACATCGGGGTAACAGACATCCGCATAATCCAGAAGTGGTAGTAGGAGAGAGTTCACGAGGGTGACTTTAGCAGAGAAAGGGAGGAAGTTTTGCATGCGTTTTAGCGCATGCATAGTACCATACATCTTCCGGCTGATTTCAGCAATATGACGATCCCAAGATAAGTTCTGAGTGATGATCAGCCCAAGGCTCTTCACCTCAGAGCAATAGGTCAAAGGGACACCATTAAACAAAACAGAGGGGAGAGAGTTTAAGTCAAGTCTAGCTATGAAAGACTTACTCCCTGTGATCATCACTTGGGTTTTACTTGTGTTGATTTGAAGACCAAATTTTTGAGTCCATAAATAGACAGCACTCAAATCCTCAGTCAGCAGTTTCACAGCATCGAGAATGTCGTTGGGCTTAAATGAAAGGTATAGCTGAACATCGTCAGCATATAGATGAAAAGAGGAGAAACGAAGAACTGTGACCAAGGTATTAATAAACACGGAAAAAAGAAGAGGAGAGAGGACTCCCCCCTGCGGAACACCAGCGATAACGTCACACCAGTTTGAATGAGTATCATCGACTTGTACCCGTTGCTGGCGACCACCAAGGTAAGAACTGAACCAATCAGACACAGCTAGGGATATATTTAAAGAACGTAGAACTGATAAAAGTATGGAATGGTCAACACAATTAAAAGCATTAGAAAAATCTAGAAGAGTGAGAAGAGAAAGTTGCTTACTATCCATAGCAGACCTAATATCCTCAGTAATCTTAGTAAGTGCTGTGCTAGTACTATGTCCTGGCCGAAAACCGGACTGAAACGAATTTAGCAGGGAGTGCGATTGGAGATAATGGGAAAATTGGCGATAAACAACACGCTCCAAAACTTTTGAGAGAAAAGGGAGTATAGAGATGGGACGAAAATCTTTTAATTCAGAGATGACAGATTTTTTAGGGATAGGAATAACGTGAGCTTTTTTCCAGACAGCAGGAAAACAACTGGTGGTAAGCGAAAAGTTAATGATGTGAGTGATGCAAGGGAGAAGAAGGTCAAGAATAGGGATAATGAGATCACGGCCAATGCCATCTTGCCCCACTGCTTTGCTTGTTATACTAGATATAATGCGGCGTATTTCATCTTCCCCAACTGAACAAAAGGAGAAAGGTGTGAAGTCAAGCTGTGTTAGGTTTCCTAATTCAGCAATAGTGTGCGCTTTCGTGACATTATCCACACAGTAAGCAGCTGTAGAAAAATGCTTGTTGAGATCGTTGACATCTACTGAAATATTACCAGAGTTCTTACACCTGCCAAACCCAAGACTATGGAGAAGCTTCCACATATTATTTGGGGTGCCAGCACTAATAGTACCAAAGATGAAACGCCGTTTGGCGTTACGAATCATTTGGTTACACCGATTTCGCGCCTTTTTGTACCGTGAAAGGTTCTCTTCTGTAGGATCCCTCCTCTTCTTGCGGTACAAATAGTCGCGCCTAGCCATATGCTTACGGATTTCTTCTGTGAGCCAAGGTGCGGGTGGTCGTTTAATGCGCACTGGATGAAGAGGTGCATGAACATCATATACCTTAGTGATAGAGGTGTTCAAAAATTCCACCTTTCCATCAATACTATTAGAATTGTACAACTGAGACCAATCAATTTTAGCAATGTCTCTGCACAGACTTTCCACACACATACCAGCAATATTCCGTTGCAGTATAACCTTAGGTTTTGTTTTTGGAATTCTTAGTCTGTATGAGGCATAGATTAGGTCATGGTGCGAAAAACCTGGTGCTGGAAATTGGCCATAGCTGGTGATACGTTCAGCATCCCCTGTTAGTATATGATCTAGCTTGGTATGTGATTGATTTACATGATAGGTAGGGTTTAAATTAAGTAAGGATACATTAAGAGAAGATGTAATGCTCAGAAACTTATTGGCTCTGGAGTCACGGCGCAACAGACATGTATTAAAATCACCCATTATCAGAAAATTATCATATTGAGGTAAGTGGGTTTCAAGAAGTAATTCAAAGGCGTTGAAATAGTTGATAGTTGGTGGAGCATACACAACTCCAAGGAGGAACCGGATGGTCTCATTGATAGTGATCTCAACAAACAAATATTCCATTGAAGCTGAGTAGTGTGATGGTGAGGTTGCTACGACTTTGTGTTTAAGATTTGATCGTAAGTAAATAGCTACCCCACCCCCACCCTTACCAGTACGATCATTTCGAACTAAGACAAAGCCAGGAAGTGGATAAAAGGATGAAGGAAGGGTTGGTTTTAAAAAAGTTTCAGTTACCTATGGCTACTGAAAGACTCATGAAGTATTTCTCCAAGGGACTTAGCCTCTGTACTACAATCCAGTGCATCAGAGAAATCATCAGAATCCAAGGAAACAAATAGGTCGGAACCAATTGAGCAATCCATTATCTAAAAATAAATATAATTAATATAATAAAATATAAATATAGGTATTTAAAATATGATAAATATAATTACTGTAACTATAGTACAAATAACAACAAAAAAAGGCAGAATTACTCATAATGCACGCCACAAAAACACTGCCAGCGAACTGAAATAAATGTGATAACATAACACAATACACTGTAGTTATAATAATGAAGCTATTATATTCACAATCAACGTGATAACATACATTCAAACTGCTATAAATTAAATCCCTGCACTGCAAACATCAAAGGAGACAATATAATTTTAACTATAACTGCATTGATGTTTTACAATGCTAGAGAAGGAAATTATATTCATTCACGTAATTGGAAACACAGGTCAGTTATGAGAACCACAAAAATATTGAAAATTAAAAAAAGAAACAACAAATAAAAAAATGCTATGTTATGTTATATAGGAACCAAAGAGTTTAACACTTTCACAAAAATCCAGAGAAACCAAAATAAATTAAATTAAGTTGATCTCTCACTATGTTTCCAAAACCACAGATTGCTAATACCCTATTCAAAACATAGAACAAAGTTAAAGTTATTTGGAAAACAAAACCAGAGTACCCTGCAAACCCTGAGTGCTGCACAAATTACAAGCAAAACTAGAACAATGCAAAAATAGAACACTTATTTTAGCAAAGTGCTATAACAAGCATGCACAACTTATTCTACACATATTTTATATACACATTGCAGATCATAGGAAATATAAACAGATTACATAGGTCCCTACTTATAATAGCAAAGGACACAAACCGAGTGGATGATAGATACCTGATGCAGTTGCATGATATTAAATAGTGCCAAAAAAAAACAAAACAGTACTTATTACCTACACAAGTCACCTGCTTACAGTTTATTTATTGTGACTGTGAAAAACTAAAAACAATAACTAATTAATGGAAGAAAAGAGATACATACATAAGTAACTGAAATATTTCCCTAATTCCAACAGGAAACCTACCACTCCAGTACCTATTCACTTGGTGGGTCGATGGCCTTTAGCACGGAGTGTTGGGCCAGCAGGGCCAGTAGCACCCATAGTAACTGACTTAGGGTTACCAGATGTCAAAGCCGTGGCAGGACCCGGGGCTGTCTGTGCCTTCGGAGGAGACTTTTGCATGACTTCTTTTAGCTGGGCAAGCGTTAAGAGACGGTGCTTTGTGCCATCTTCGGTCAAAAGATACACACTGCCATCCTGCGACCAGCACTTATTAACTCCGTAGATTTTACGGGCCTCATTGAATAGGCTTCTTCTGGGTGCTGTGAGATACTCAGCTAGAGAAACACCAGTCCCTTTGAGCTCCTTCTTGCTTCTCCAGATGTGACCACGGACATCAAGACTCTGGAATCTGACAATGACTGGTCTCTTGCCTTCCTTTGAAATATCCTTACCCAGACGATAGCAAAACCGGATGCTATCAGAGGTGAATTCTAGATATTTTAGCTTAGTGGTAATTGTATCTGTCAGAATGCTCAGTAGATTTTCACCTTCAGTTTCTTTGAGCCCTCGAAACATAAGGAACTTACGGCGACTCCTGTTTTCCATCTCGTCCGCGGCAGCAGTAATCTGGGTCACTTGGGAACGAATCAGGTCAATGGCAAGCTTCATGCACACCTTAAATTGCTTGAAGTCAGCGGCCAGTTGCTCCAAAGAAAGATTTGAGGTTATCGACGAACCACTCAGCCGACCTTCGAAAGATGCAACACAACGGTCTAACTTGGCATCAAGTTCCCTGATGGCGGCGAGCGGATCTGCTGTGTACACAGTAGGTTTTTTCTTCTCAAGTGACATGGTGAAGCACGTAGAACTGGAGTAACTAGAGATGAGGCAGCGTTTGTGGCGGGGAGGTAACAACGCTTTTTATATCATTCCAAGTGCACTGGTGACACTGCTAATAAGTACACTTATGTACAAGCGAGTATACTATCATTTTACACTTGTTTCGACACTATTACGAACGTTTAAACATTTAATTTTACGAATTTAATTCAGACATACAATTTTAAAGTGTTGGTACCGCGACTACCCACAGACGAAAAAGCCTAAGTTATACTAGTTTCGTTCTAAAACGGAAGGATATATGTTTTCAAAGAACTCATGACTGATCAGAAACGGAAACGAATTATAGATATTAATATGACAATTGGATGGTAGACTATAAGCTAAATTTAGCAATTGTACATTTTATTAGGTTTATTGTGTCGGTATCGGATATAGTTTGGTAACAGCGCGTTTGAAGTTACCGAATTTTGTCCTCACCATAGCGACTCGCACCGTATTATCCGAACCCTTAAAGACTTCAGTTATGACTCCTAAAGGCCAGTGTAGAGGAGCTAAATCATCCTGTCCTACTAATACGACGGTTCCGATTTCAATTTGTCTGTCAGGAGTCGTCCACTTCTGTCTGACCTGCAGCGTGTGCAAGTACTCAAGCCGCCATTTCTTCCAAAAAGATTGGACCATGCTGTCCAGCAACTGTTTGCGCTGTACTAAGTTGACACGTTGATGAGACAAGTCGGTGGCGGGTAAGTATTGTAGTGGAGTAGACATTAAGAAATGAGCGGGGGTTACAATTTCAGGGTGTGGATCGGAGGATATCACACACAGAGGGCGAGAGTTCAAGATGCACTCGATTTGAGCGAGTACAGTCTGTAACTCTTCGTATGTCAAAAGCTGACTGCCTATAGAACGATAGAGGTTCGTTTTCAGGCTGCGAATGTTACTCTCCCACATACCTCCAAAATGGGGAGCTCTAGGCGGAATCATTTTCCACTCTATGCGGCGGGTGCTTAACTCATATAAGAGTGAAGTATTGAAGCTGGAGCTTGCCAGGAAGCTATACAGCTGATCTAATTGGGCCTTGGCACCAATGAAATTCGTCGCGTTGTCCGAATACAGACAAGTAACTGGTCCACGTCGAGAGATAAAACGCTTGAACGCGGCCAGGAAACAATCAGACGTCAGATCGGACACAAGTTCGATATGAACTGCCTTGGTTACGAGGCACACGAACAGGCATATGTACGCCTTCTGTGCGTGTTGACCTCTGCGTCGGGTGAGTGTTATGCGGATAGGGCCAGCATAATCAACTCCTGTGTGGACAAATGCCTTCGCTTCCGAAACGCGGCATGCGGGCAGATCTGCCATCTTTGGGGACGGGTGCGACGGGTTCACCTTAAAACAGACGTTGCATTTCCGCAACTTGGACCTAATGACCGTTCTTGCATCAAGGATCCAGAAGCGCTGTCTCATAATAGACATGAGGAGTCCAGGCCCAGTATGACAGTTGACCACATGATAATGTTGTATGATTAGATCAACAACATGGTCGTGTTTGGGGAGAAGCGCGGGATGTTTAGCATCAAATGGAAGATTCGATTTAGAAAGCCTTCCGCCAACCCGTAAAATGCCTTCTTCATCTAGAAAAACGGCCAAGCTCAGCAGTTTCTTCGACGGGAGCTTGTCAGATTTAAGGCATTTAATATCCTCAGCGAAATGAACAGATTGAATAGCGCGAACTATAGAGCGTTCCGCAGCTATCAATCCCAGAACAGACCGCGGTACAATGTTATTCTTCGGTAGCGCAAATTTCAAAATGTATGAGATTATGCGAAGTAACTTTTCCCAGGAAGATGTGCGTAGGGCCAACTCGCATAAGAGCGGTGGTTCTAACTGTGACGTCACTGTCATGACATTTGTCTTGTGTTCAGGTAGCTCACCACAATTGCTTGGAGAGAAAGGCTTGACAGGCCAATCCTCGGGAGCTCCATGCATCCACGGCGGTCCATTCCACCATAGGTCATGCGAGACTAGTTGGGAAGGGAGCATACCACGAGAGAGGCAATCACTCGGATTCTCTACGCCGGCAACGTGGTAGAAATTTTTTGCGGGCAGGTTCTCCTGACACTGAGCGACGCGGTTACTGACAAAAACAGACCACCGATGCGGAGAAGAATGTATCCACGACAAGGCTATGGTGGAATCCGAAAAGGCGTAAATTCCTGCAATAGGAACACGCGAAGCGTATGCATCGTGAACAGTTTTGACCAGTTTGGACATGAGTACTGCAGCACATAACTCAAGGCGGGCGAGAGTGGTGACCTTGGTCGGTGAAACCTTAGATTTTGCACAAAGTAAGTGAACACTGGTGCCAGAGGAGTAAGTACAGTGTGCATAGACCACACAGCCATACCCATTCATGCTGGCGTCGCAGAAAGCGACAAGGTGTAACACACAGTCAATGTAGACGCCTACATGACGTGGAATGCGCACGGTATTAAGTAAGGGAAATTCCTGTATTAAAGCGGCGAAGCGAACCACGACGCTCTCGGGAGCGGTATCGTCCCAGCCACAGTTGATCAACCATAATTCTTTAATGAGCAGTTTGGCGTAAAGTATTACGGGTGCAACCACGCCGAGAACGTCGAACAGACGAGCAACGATCGACAGTATGTTTCGTTTAGTGCATTTGTCTGTGACTGGAGCGGAAGTGAAGAAAAAATTATCTTCAATAGGGTCCCACGACAGACCTAAGACCTTTGAAGCGTTATTCTCAGCATCGAATTCGAGGGATTTGCGGTGCGAATCAGGCAGGCTGTTTAAAAGCACTGGAGAATTACTGGACCACTTTACCAGCTCAAAATCGCCTGATTGGAACATCTTAATGAGATCTCGTGCCAATTGCATAGCAGTGTCTTCATTATGAGCAGAATAAACTAGATCGTCCATGTATAGACAAGTTTCTGCAATCTTAGCTGCGTCAGGGAAAAATGGACTCATGTCGGTTGCCAGCTGGCGCACAGTACGCATGGCTATATAGGGGCTCGACTTAAGACCGAAAGGTAAGCGGTTGAAAGCGTATGTGCGCACTGGTTCGTTCTCATTGAATCGAAACAAGATGCGCAAGTACTTTCGCTGGTCAACAGGTACACCAATGCGTAAGTACATTTGCTTTATATCGGCGTTCATGGCTACCGGAAACAACCGAAACTGCAAAAGCAATAGAAAAAGATCGCTTTGTAAATTTGGACCATTATGAATGACGTCATTCAAAGAGAGGCCAGTTTGTGACCGAGCGTTTGCATCCAAAACTATTCGCGGCATCGGCTTATCAGCTCGAACAACGGCATGGTGCGGAATATAATACCCGGAATCTGAAGTTTCGTAAACATCAACTAAACTAAGGTAACCGTTATCAATGTAATCTTGAATAACTTTACTGTAATTTTCCCTTAAGTTTTGTGAATGGCGAAATTTTCTTTCTAGCGAGATGAAACGGCGGTAAGCAACAGCGTGTGTGTTGCCAAGTTCCGATGGATCCTTTTTAAATGGCAACGCCACAGTATACCGACCCTCATCGTCGCGGGTAACTGAAGACGTGAAAATATTTTCGCATTCCGTCTCCTCCGGTGATAATAATCGCATTGTAGGAACTTCCTCAAGCTCCCAAAACCTTTGCACTAGTTCATTTAGAGCTAAAGCAGTAAAAGAGGCGGTAGGTATCAACGCGTCGTTCCGCGGAAAATCACCCATCAGGACATATCCGAATGTGGTCAAGAGCGCAGGTGGGGCATGGCCACCTAGAGCTACTTTATTTCCCAAGTAAATATACGGGAAAAGTTGAGCGCCTATTACAACATCAATGTCCCCGGGGATATTCCAGTTCAAATCAGCGAGCGGTAAGTTATGAAAATCTATATTCATGTTACACTCAATAAATTGTGACGGTAACTGATCAGTAATACACTCCACGACTAGTGCGTGTATGTTGTATTTCTGGTCGGGGTATACGCGGGATTCAATATCCAAATGAACGTAACCGATGATTGGGCGTGAAGTTGAACCAACACCTTTGACAAAGGAGTTACTCAAAGGTATTATAGGTAAGTTTAATGTGCGACAACAATCTGTGGTAATTAGATTATTTTGCGAGCCGTTATCAATAAGGCATCTAACCACAGATTTCTGTCCCGTACTACCATTAGGTCGCGCGTACACTTGAGCTGTCGACAATAATACGGTTGACTTCGGTTTCATTTCGGCCGAAAGTAAAACCGCAGTACTATGCGATGGGGGTGCAACAGTAGTGCAAGGCGCGAACGTAGTGGGGGACCTTAGCGAAGCAGTAGCGACAGGAGTATTAGAGATCATAAGCGTGTTGGGGGATCCATCCACAGTTGGGGGGATCATCGTAGAAGGGGGGGGCGAGCGTCATAGCGTGTCTATAAACATCAGGGGGCCCATCTACAGTCATGGGGACAAGCGTAGAAGAGGGGATCAGCGGTATCGGCGACATATGCGCATTGGGGGACCCACCCACAGTAGGGGGGACAAGCGTATTCGAGGCAGCGAGCGTAGCGGAAAATGCGGGCGTTGAATGGGACAAACCTCTATTCGGGGGGACATCTACCGTGTGGGGAATGTGTGGAGCGAAAAATGTGGGCACCGTAGGGGACGAACCCATAGTAGGGGACGTGCACGGTGGCAACATTGGTACTTCGCCCTCAACCCAAGTGACGTGCGTGCGGGAAGTGTTCCTATTAATCTTATTGTCAAAGTGCAATAAGGTATCCGCCTATACGCCTATATATATAGGTATACGCCAGAGGCATGGCACAAGAGCGTGGTGGTGCTCTTCTTCAAAAAAGGCGATAACACCTTATTGAAGAACTATAGGCCCATCTCGCTCTTGAGTCATGTGTATAAGCTGTTTTCGAGAGTCATTACGAATCGTCTCGCACGCAGGTTTGATGAATTCCAGCCTCCCGAACAAGCCGGTTTCCGAAAAGGCTTTAGCACCATAGACCACATTCATACGCTGCGCCAGATTATACAGAAGACCGAAGAGTATAATCGGCCGTTATGCCTAGCGTTTGTGGACTATGAGAAAGCCTTCGATTCAATCGAGACTTGGGCGGTGCTGCAGTCCTTGCAGCGATGCCAAATTGACTATAGGTATATCGAAGTTTTGAAGTGTTTGTACAGTAAGGCCACTATGTCAGTCCGACTACAGGACCAGAGTACGGAACAAATTCCATTGCAAAGAGGCGTGAGACAGGGAGACGTTATTTCTCCGAAACTGTTCACAAACGCATTGGAGGATGTTTTCAAGCTCTTGGAGTGGAAAAGATCTGGCATCAACATAAATGGCGAGTACATCACTAACCTTCGTTTTGCCGATGATATAGTCATAATGGCGGAATCGCTCGAGGACCTTAGCACCATGCTCAACGACCTCAGTAGAGTCTCCCAGCAGGTTGGTCTTAAGATGAATATGGACAAGACAAAGATCATGTCTAATGCTCATGTTCCACCTATACCGGTAATTGTTGGGAACGATACTCTCGAAGTTGTCGACAAGTATGTCTACCTAGGACAGATTGTCCAATTAGGTAGGTCCAACTTCGACAAAGAGGTGGCGCGAAGAATCCAACTCGGCTGGGCAGCGTTCGGGAAGCTTCGTCCTATCTTTTCGTCCAAAATACCGCAGAGCCTGAAAACGAAAGTTTTCAATCAGTGTGTGTTGCCAGTGATGACTTATGGAACTGAGACATGGTCTCTTACTGTTGGCCTCATTAGTAAGCTCAAAGTCGCGCAGCGAGCTATGGAGCGAGCTATGCTCGGTGTTTCCCTGCGAGATAAGCTCCGGAACGAGGAGATCCGCAGGAGAACTAAAGTGACCGATATAGCTCTTAGAGTTAGTAAGTTGAAGTGGCAATGGGCAGGCCACATCGCTCGTAGAACTGACAACCGATGGGGAAGAAAGGTTCTCGAGTGGCGACCACGAACCGGAAGACGCAGCGTAGGCCGGCCCCCCACTCGGTGGACCGACGACCTGGTGAAAGCCGCGGGGAGCCGATGGATGCAGGAGGCGAGCAGCCGCTCAAGGTGGCGTGCTCTGGGGGAGGCCTATGTTCAGCAGTGGACGTCTTCAGGCTGTTAATGATGAATAAGGTATGGTGCCGTTTTTTACACAACTCACACACTGATGATGAATTACAAGTCGTTAAGTTATGCATTACACTTAAGCAATTCACACATCCACGCTTCGATTTAATAAAATCGTATCGAGATTTAGCATCACGCGATCCCTTAAACTGCGTGCAGTTATAAAGTTGAGTGTGGCTGCTATCATTGCAAAACACACAGCACGTGGCATCTGCGGTAGGTACTAGTCCGTCGCTAGCGACAAAAGCCTTGTAGGTATGCGAGCCCGTGCGAGCTTCACGTGACGTAATAGCGGCCGGCGGTTTGTTATTTACGTTTCGCTGGCTTACGTACGACGAAGACGGATTCGAACGCTCTAAAATCTTAGCCTGATCCTGAACAAAAGATATCAGCTGTTTAGTGATAGGTATTTCAACGTCTCGAACTGATAACTCGAAACTCTGAACCGTTTGCATATCTATCTTTCTTAATGCACAGTGCAAAAAAATAAAATCGGTAAGGTCCGGTATAGCTAATTGTTTTAAAGCGGACATAGAAGCCGAATATTTTTTTATAAACATATCTAAGCTATTAGCGTTGTGCGAGCATCCTTTTATATCCAGGATATTATTCAAATAGTGTGTGCCTAAAGCGCGCTTATCTTGGTATTTTTTAACCAAGCTATCCCAAATTATTCTATAGGTATCGCCTGTCGGAACTATTCCGGCGGTCACCTTCAATGCGTTGTGAGTTAATTTACCGACCAAGTAATGCACACGCTGTGAATCAGACAGCTGATCATTGTTATGAACATTCGCTTTAAATGATTCATAAAACGCGGGCCAATTTTCCGAACGACCGTCAAAACTTAATAAGTTTATTGGGGGTAAGTTAATGTGCGAATTCACGGCCTTCGGTTGTCTGTCACTAAGTGATGGCAAAATAACGGGATTAATTATTTTATTACGGATGCGTTTGACTTTATTATACAAATCCTCGAAGGCGTCTAAACAAGCGTAGTCGACGCGTGCTTCGGGATTCAATTGCAGCTTTTTTTGATTTATTTCATCGATAATTCGCTCAAACTTATCATGTAACTCGTCTACCGTTTCCGACTCAGTCATGAAGTTCTCATTAGACCTAGAAGTCGATTCAAACGACGTTATAGTTTTAGCGAGATTATAAACACGATTCATTCGTTTAAAATGCAATTCCCTCTTTTGCTCTAAAAGAGCCAACAAAGTTTCCTCACTAGGTTGAACTTGCGTCATGATGACTAACTGTAGGTACTTAGAACACAAAAATGAAATTACTATTGAAAGAATTCACAATTAGCGGGAAACTAAGTTCGCGGCTACGGAACACAAATAGCGGTGAAATTATAACTTAATAGCGTTTCATGTACAACTTTATTTGAACGAGATATTACCAATTATTACGTAAAACTATATCAAATAATGTGACTTTATTTAGAATAGGTATTAGAATTTTACCAAAAAGTTTACGTAAAATCTATGACCAAAAGTTATATTGAACGAGATATTACCAATTATTACGTAATTCTATGTCAAATAATGCGACCTTTATTTAGGATAGGTATTAGAATTTTACCGAAAGTTTACGTAAAATCTATTTAACCAAAAATTAAATTGCGAATGAATTTTACCAAAAATTACGTAAAATTTATATATATCACTGGAAAGATCCGGCTCGAAGGACCAAAATATTATGGAGGGGCGTGTAAATAGCCCACTCCGCTTTAGGTTCCAAAATCAGTGTTCTTAAAGCCTATGATAAAAATTAAATATGGCCGAACACTAAACCGCGATAGGTGACAAGAACGTTTTGATGAACGACTAAAACTAACATCAAAGAAGTGAAGCAACCCACGTACCTTAGCCAACCAGCTCTCACCAGGAACTCGAAGATGCGAATCACAGCAGAACACCGTCCCCAAACAGATCAAGCCCGAGATCGTGGGGCCGCCGGCCGGCGTTTTTCAGATCCGAAGAAAATCCTGGTTATTCTGATAGTTCGGCAGTAACTAGGAATACACCACAGTAGGACTGTCTAGCACTCAAATCACAGCACCTTTAGTCACTTTTTCGTCAGTTATTAGGTCACCAAAAGAATTTTCACACAAAACAGCGTATCGCTTTCACGGGACTTGGAACGAGAAGAAGTCGCCATTGTCCGAATTGACATTAGGGCATATGTTTTAACCAATCAGCGGTTAGTTAATTATTGCGGTTAGCGGAACTGCTAACGCCATCTATGGAGTCCATATAGGAAACTCGAAGGCTTCGGATAATGGGCGCGACATTCCAATATTATTAATCTTAGGTCGTTCATCAAAGAAATTAATACTAATATTGGAAATAAATATTATTCATTAGAAAATAAATGAAAATTCATGTTGGAAATTAAATATAATAAACATTGTCTTTAAAGGCCTTAGCGCTTAACCATGCACCCCGCCTTGGAAGGTCGCAAGATCTTTCAAAAGAAAAAAAATAAAGTTATACATTAGTTTGCGTTAAGTTATACTAGTTTCGTTCTAAAACGGAAGGATATATGTTTTCAAAGAACTCATGACTGATCAGAAACGGAAACGAATTATAGATATTAATATGACAATTGGATGGTAGACTATAAGCTAAATTTAGCAATTGTACATTTTATTAGGTTTATTGTGTCGGTATCGGATATAGTTTGGTAACAGCGCGTTTGAAGTTACCGAATTTTGTCCTCACCATAGCGACTCGCACCGTATTATCCGAACCCTTAAAGACTTCAGTTATGACTCCTAAAGGCCAGTGTAGAGGAGCTAAATCATCCTGTCCTACTAATACGACGGTTCCGATTTCAATTTGTCTGTCAGGAGTCGTCCACTTCTGTCTGACCTGCAGCGTGTGCAAGTACTCAAGCCGCCATTTCTTCCAAAAAGATTGGACCATGCTGTCCAGCAACTGTTTGCGCTGTACTAAGTTGACACGTTGATGAGACAAGTCGGTGGCGGGTAAGTATTGTAGTGGAGTAGACATTAAGAAATGAGCGGGGGTTACAATTTCAGGGTGTGGATCGGAGGATATCACACACAGAGGGCGAGAGTTCAAGATGCACTCGATTTGAGCGAGTACAGTCTGTAACTCTTCGTATGTCAAAAGCTGACTGCCTATAGAACGATAGAGGTTCGTTTTCAGGCTGCGAATGTTACTCTCCCACATACCTCCAAAATGGGGAGCTCTAGGCGGAATCATTTTCCACTCTATGCGGCGGGTGCTTAACTCATATAAGAGTGAAGTATTGAAGCTGGAGCTTGCCAGGAAGCTATACAGCTGATCTAATTGGGCCTTGGCACCAATGAAATTCGTCGCGTTGTCCGAATACAGACAAGTAACTGGTCCACGTCGAGAGATAAAACGCTTGAACGCGGCCAGGAAACAGTTTTTGTCTTTTAAAGTTCCGGGTGACACTGCAACTGTTATGGGCGGCCGTGTCACTTAACATCAGGTGAACGACTAGCTCGTCACGTCATTCAATCACATTAAAAAAAAAAAAAAAAAAAAAAAAAAAAAAAAATCAGACGTCAGATCGGACACAAGTTCGATATGAACTGCCTTGGTTACGAGGCACACGAACAGGCATATGTACGCCTTCTGTGCGTGTTGACCTCTGCGTCGGGTGAGTGTTATGCGGATAGGGCCAGCATAATCAACTCCTGTGTGGACAAATGCCTTCGCTTCCGAAACGCGGCATGCGGGCAGATCTGCCATCTTTGGGGACGGGTGCGACGGGTTCACCTTAAAACAGACGTTGCATTTCCGCAACTTGGACCTAATGACCGTTCTTGCATCAAGGATCCAGAAGCGCTGTCTCATAATAGACATGAGGAGTCCAGGCCCAGTATGACAGTTGACCACATGATAATGTTGTATGATTAGATCAACAACATGGTCGTGTTTGGGGAGAAGCGCGGGATGTTTAGCATCAAATGGAAGATTCGATTTAGAAAGCCTTCCGCCAACCCGTAAAATGCCTTCTTCATCTAGAAAAACGGCCAAGCTCAGCAGTTTCTTCGACGGGAGCTTGTCAGATTTAAGGCATTTAATATCCTCAGCGAAATGAACAGATTGAATAGCGCGAACTATAGAGCGTTCCGCAGCTATCAATCCCAGAACAGACCGCGGTACAATGTTATTCTTCGGTAGCGCAAATTTCAAAATGTATGAGATTATGCGAAGTAACTTTTCCCAGGAAGATGTGCGTAGGGCCAACTCGCATAAGAGCGGTGGTTCTAACTGTGACGTCACTGTCATGACATTTGTCTTGTGTTCAGGTAGCTCACCACAATTGCTTGGAGAGAAAGGCTTGACAGGCCAATCCTCGGGAGCTCCATGCATCCACGGCGGTCCATTCCACCATAGGTCATGCGAGACTAGTTGGGAAGGGAGCATACCACGAGAGAGGCAATCACTCGGATTCTCTACGCCGGCAACGTGGTAGAAATTTTTTGCGGGCAGGTTCTCCTGACACTGAGCGACGCGGTTACTGACAAAAACAGACCACCGATGCGGAGAAGAATGTATCCACGACAAGGCTATGGTGGAATCCGAAAAGGCGTAAATTCCTGCAATAGGAACACGCGAAGCGTATGCATCGTGAACAGTTTTGACCAGTTTGGACATGAGTACTGCAGCACATAACTCAAGGCGGGCGAGAGTGGTGACCTTGGTCGGTGAAACCTTAGATTTTGCACAAAGTAAGTGAACACTGGTGCCAGAGGAGTAAGTACAGTGTGCATAGACCACACAGCCATACCCATTCATGCTGGCGTCGCAGAAAGCGACAAGGTGTAACACACAGTCAATGTAGACGCCTACATGACGTGGAATGCGCACGGTATTAAGTAAGGGAAATTCCTGTATTAAAGCGGCGAAGCGAACCACGACGCTCTCGGGAGCGGTATCGTCCCAGCCACAGTTGATCAACCATAATTCTTTAATGAGCAGTTTGGCGTAAAGTATTACGGGTGCAACCACGCCGAGAACGTCGAACAGACGAGCAACGATCGACAGTATGTTTCGTTTAGTGCATTTGTCTGTGACTGGAGCGGAAGTGAAGAAAAAATTATCTTCAATAGGGTCCCACGACAGACCTAAGACCTTTGAAGCGTTATTCTCAGCATCGAATTCGAGGGATTTGCGGTGCGAATCAGGCAGGCTGTTTAAAAGCACTGGAGAATTACTGGACCACTTTACCAGCTCAAAATCGCCTGATTGGAACATCTTAATGAGATCTCGTGCCAATTGCATAGCAGTGTCTTCATTATGAGCAGAATAAACTAGATCGTCCATGTATAGACAAGTTTCTGCAATCTTAGCTGCGTCAGGGAAAAATGGACTCATGTCGGTTGCCAGCTGGCGCACAGTACGCATGGCTATATAGGGGCTCGACTTAAGACCGAAAGGTAAGCGGTTGAAAGCGTATGTGCGCACTGGTTCGTTCTCATTGAATCGAAACAAGATGCGCAAGTACTTTCGCTGGTCAACAGGTACACCAATGCGTAAGTACATTTGCTTTATATCGGCGTTCATGGCTACCGGAAACAACCGAAACTGCAAAAGCAATAGAAAAAGATCGCTTTGTAAATTTGGACCATTATGAATGACGTCATTCAAAGAGAGGCCAGTATGTGACCGAGCGTTTGCATCCAAAACTATTCGCGGCATCGGCTTATCAGCTCGAACAACGGCATGGTGCGGAATATAATACCCGGAATCTGAAGTTTCGTAAACATCAACTAAACTAAGGTAACCGTTATCAATGTAATCTTGAATAACTTTACTGTAATTTTCCCTTAAGTTTTGTGAATGGCGAAATTTTCTTTCTAGCGAGATGAAACGGCGGTAAGCAACAGCGTGTGTGTTGCCAAGTTCCGATGGATCCTTTTTAAATGGCAACGCCACAGTATACCGACCCTCATCGTCGCGGGTAACTGAAGACGTGAAAATATTTTCGCATTCCGTCTCCTCCGGTGATAATAATCGCATTGTAGGAACTTCCTCAAGCTCCCAAAACCTTTGCACTAGTTCATTTAGAGCTAAAGCAGTAAAAGAGGCGGTAGGTATCAACGCGTCGTTCCGCGGAAAATCACCCATCAGGACATATCCGAATGTGGTCAAGAGCGCAGGTGGGGCATGGCCACCTAGAGCTACTTTATTTCCCAAGTAAATATACGGGAAAAGTTGAGCGCCTATTACAACATCAATGTCCCCGGGGATATTCCAGTTCAAATCAGCGAGCGGTAAGTTATGAAAATCTATATTCATGTTACACTCAATAAATTGTGACGGTAACTGATCAGTAATACACTCCACGACTAGTGCGTGTATGTTGTATTTCTGGTCGGGGTATACGCGGGATTCAATATCCAAATGAACGTAACCGATGATTGGGCGTGAAGTTGAACCAACACCTTTGACAAAGGAGTTACTCAAAGGTATTATAGGTAAGTTTAATGTGCGACAACAATCTGTGGTAATTAGATTATTTTGCGAGCCGTTATCAATAAGGCATCTAACCACAGATTTCTGTCCCGTACTACCATTAGGTCGCGCGTACACTTGAGCTGTCGACAATAATACGGTTGACTTCGGTTTCATTTCGGCCGAAAGTAAAACCGCAGTACTATGCGATGGGGGTGCAACAGTAGTGCAAGGCGCGAACGTAGTGGGGGACCTTAGCGAAGCAGTAGCGACAGGAGTATTAGAGATCATAAGCGTGTTGGGGGATCCATCCACAGTTGGGGGGATCATCGTAGAAGGGGGGGGCGAGCGTCATAGCGTGTCTATAAACATCAGGGGGCCCATCTACAGTCATGGGGACAAGCGTAGAAGAGGGGATCAGCGGTATCGGCGACATATGCGCATTGGGGGACCCACCCACAGTAGGGGGGACAAGCGTATTCGAGGCAGCGAGCGTAGCGGAAAATGCGGGCGTTGAATGGGACAAACCTCTATTCGGGGGGACATCTACCGTGTGGGGAATGTGTGGAGCGAAAAATGTGGGCACCGTAGGGGACGAACCCATAGTAGGGGACGTGCACGGTGGCAACATTGGTACTTCGCCCTCAACCCAAGTGACGTGCGTGCGGGAAGTGTTCCTATTAATCTTATTGTCAAAGTGCAATAAGGTATCCGCCTATACGCCTATATATATAGGTATACGCCAGAGGCATGGCACAAGAGCGTGGTGGTGCTCTTCTTCAAAAAAGGCGATAACACCTTATTGAAGAACTATAGGCCCATCTCGCTCTTGAGTCATGTGTATAAGCTGTTTTCGAGAGTCATTACGAATCGTCTCGCACGCAGGTTTGATGAATTCCAGCCTCCCGAACAAGCCGGTTTCCGAAAAGGCTTTAGCACCATAGACCACATTCATACGCTGCGCCAGATTATACAGAAGACCGAAGAGTATAATCGGCCGTTATGCCTAGCGTTTGTGGACTATGAGAAAGCCTTCGATTCAATCGAGACTTGGGCGGTGCTGCAGTCCTTGCAGCGATGCCAAATTGACTATAGGTATATCGAAGTTTTGAAGTGTTTGTACAGTAAGGCCACTATGTCAGTCCGACTACAGGACCAGAGTACGGAACAAATTCCATTGCAAAGAGGCGTGAGACAGGGAGACGTTATTTCTCCGAAACTGTTCACAAACGCATTGGAGGATGTTTTCAAGCTCTTGGAGTGGAAAAGATCTGGCATCAACATAAATGGCGAGTACATCACTAACCTTCGTTTTGCCGATGATATAGTCATAATGGCGGAATCGCTCGAGGACCTTAGCACCATGCTCAACGACCTCAGTAGAGTCTCCCAGCAGGTTGGTCTTAAGATGAATATGGACAAGACAAAGATCATGTCTAATGCTCATGTTCCACCTATACCGGTAATTGTTGGGAACGATACTCTCGAAGTTGTCGACAAGTATGTCTACCTAGGACAGATTGTCCAATTAGGTAGGTCCAACTTCGACAAAGAGGTGGCGCGAAGAATCCAACTCGGCTGGGCAGCGTTCGGGAAGCTTCGTCCTATCTTTTCGTCCAAAATACCGCAGAGCCTGAAAACGAAAGTTTTCAATCAGTGTGTGTTGCCAGTGATGACTTATGGAACTGAGACATGGTCTCTTACTGTTGGCCTCATTAGTAAGCTCAAAGTCGCGCAGCGAGCTATGGAGCGAGCTATGCTCGGTGTTTCCCTGCGAGATAAGCTCCGGAACGAGGAGATCCGCAGGAGAACTAAAGTGACCGATATAGCTCTTAGAGTTAGTAAGTTGAAGTGGCAATGGGCAGGCCACATCGCTCGTAGAACTGACAACCGATGGGGAAGAAAGGTTCTCGAGTGGCGACCACGAACCGGAAGACGCAGCGTAGGCCGGCCCCCCACTCGGTGGACCGACGACCTGGTGAAAGCCGCGGGGAGCCGATGGATGCAGGAGGCGAGCAGCCGCTCAAGGTGGCGTGCTCTGGGGGAGGCCTATGTTCAGCAGTGGACGTCTTCAGGCTGTTAATGATGAATAAGGTATGGTGCCGTTTTTTACACAACTCACACACTGATGATGAATTACAAGTCGTTAAGTTATGCATTACACTTAAGCAATTCACACATCCACGCTTCGATTTAATAAAATCGTATCGAGATTTAGCATCACGCGATCCCTTAAACTGCGTGCAGTTATAAAGTTGAGTGTGGCTGCTATCATTGCAAAACACACAGCACGTGGCATCTGCGGTAGGTACTAGTCCGTCGCTAGCGACAAAAGCCTTGTAGGTATGCGAGCCCGTGCGAGCTTCACGTGACGTAATAGCGGCCGGCGGTTTGTTATTTACGTTTCGCTGGCTTACGTACGACGAAGACGGATTCGAACGCTCTAAAATCTTAGCCTGATCCTGAACAAAAGATATCAGCTGTTTAGTGGTAGGTATTTCAACGTCTCGAACTGATAACTCGAAACTCTGAACCGTTTGCATATCTATCTTTCTTAATGCACAGTGCAAAAAAATAAAATCGGTAAGGTCCGGTATAGCTAATTGTTTTAAAGCGGACATAGAAGCCGAATATTTTTTTATAAACATATCTAAGCTATTAGCGTTGTGCGAGCATCCTTTTATATCCAGGATATTATTCAAATAGTGTGTGCCTAAAGCGCGCTTATCTTGGTATTTTTTAACCAAGCTATCCCAAATTATTCTATAGGTATCGCCTGTCGGAACTATTCCGGCGGTCACCTTCAATGCGTTGTGAGTTAATTTACCGACCAAGTAATGCACACGCTGTGAATCAGACAGCTGATCATTGTTATGAACATTCGCTTTAAATGATTCATAAAACGCGGGCCAATTTTCCGAACGACCGTCAAAACTTAATAAGTTTATTGGGGGTAAGTTAATGTGCGAATTCACGGCCTTCGGTTGTCTGTCACTAAGTGATGGCAAAATAACGGGATTAATTATTTTATTACGGATGCGTTTGACTTTATTATACAAATCCTCGAAGGCGTCTAAACAAGCGTAGTCGACGCGTGCTTCGGGATTCAATTGCAGCTTTTTTTGATTTATTTCATCGATAATTCGCTCAAACTTATCATGTAACTCGTCTACCGTTTCCGACTCAGTCATGAAGTTCTCATTAGACCTAGAAGTCGATTCAAACGACGTTATAGTTTTAGCGAGATTATAAACACGATTCATTCGTTTAAAATGCAATTCCCTCTTTTGCTCTAAAAGAGCCAACAAAGTTTCCTCACTAGGTTGAACTTGCGTCATGATGACTAACTGTAGGTACTTAGAACACAAAAATGAAATTACTATTGAAAGAATTCACAATTAGCGGGAAACTAAGTTCGCGGCTACGGAACACAAATAGCGGTGAAATTATAACTTAATAGCGTTTCATGTACAACTTTATTTGAACGAGATATTACCAATTATTACGTAAAACTATATCAAATAATGTGACTTTATTTAGAATAGGTATTAGAATTTTACCAAAAAGTTTACGTAAAATCTATGACCAAAAGTTATATTGAACGAGATATTACCAATTATTACGTAATTCTATGTCAAATAATGCGACCTTTATTTAGGATAGGTATTAGAATTTTACCGAAAGTTTACGTAAAATCTATTTAACCAAAAATTAAATTGCGAATGAATTTTACCAAAAATTACGTAAAATTTATATATATCACTGGAAAGATCCGGCTCGAAGGACCAAAATATTATGGAGGGGCGTGTAAATAGCCCACTCCGCTTTAGGTTCCAAAATCAGTGTTCTTAAAGCCTATGATAAAAATTAAATATGGCCGAACACTAAACCGCGATAGGTGACAAGAACGTTTTGATGAACGACTAAAACTAACATCAAAGAAGTGAAGCAACCCACGTACCTTAGCCAACCAGCTCTCACCAGGAACTCGAAGATGCGAATCACAGCAGAACACCGTCCCCAAACAGATCAAGCCCGAGATCGTGGGGCCGCCGGCCGGCGTTTTTCAGATCCGAAGAAAATCCTGGTTATTCTGATAGTTCGGCAGTAACTAGGAATACACCACAGTAGGACTGTCTAGCACTCAAATCACAGCACCTTTAGTCACTTTTTCGTCAGTTATTAGGTCACCAAAAGAATTTTCACACAAAACAGCGTATCGCTTTCACGGGACTTGGAACGAGAAGAAGTCGCCATTGTCCGAATTGACATTAGGGCATATGTTTTAACCAATCAGCGGTTAGTTAATTATTGCGGTTAGCGGAACTGCTAACGCCATCTATGGAGTCCATATAGGAAACTCGAAGGCTTCGGATAATGGGCGCGACATTCCAATATTATTAATCTTAGGTCGTTCATCAAAGAAATTAATACTAATATTGGAAATAAATATTATTCATTAGAAAATAAATGAAAATTCATGTTGGAAATTAAATATAATAAACATTGTCTTTAAAGGCCTTAGCGCTTAACCATGCACCCCGCCTTGGAAGGTCGCAAGATCTTTCAAAAGAAAAAAAATAAAGTTATACATTAGTTTGCGTTAAGTTATACTAGTTTCGTTCTAAAACGGAAGGATATATGTTTTCAAAGAACTCATGACTGATCAGAAACGGAAACGAATTATAGATATTAATATGACAATTGGATGGTAGACTATAAGCTAAATTTAGCAATTGTACATTTTATTAGGTTTATTGTGTCGGTATCGGATATAGTTTGGTAACAGCGCGTTTGAAGTTACCGAATTTTGTCCTCACCATAGCGACTCGCACCGTATTATCCGAACCCTTAAAGACTTCAGTTATGACTCCTAAAGGCCAGTGTAGAGGAGCTAAATCATCCTGTCCTACTAATACGACGGTTCCGATTTCAATTTGTCTGTCAGGAGTCGTCCACTTCTGTCTGACCTGCAGCGTGTGCAAGTACTCAAGCCGCCATTTCTTCCAAAAAGATTGGACCATGCTGTCCAGCAACTGTTTGCGCTGTACTAAGTTGACACGTTGATGAGACAAGTCGGTGGCGGGTAAGTATTGTAGTGGAGTAGACATTAAGAAATGAGCGGGGGTTACAATTTCAGGGTGTGGATCGGAGGATATCACACACAGAGGGCGAGAGTTCAAGATGCACTCGATTTGAGCGAGTACAGTCTGTAACTCTTCGTATGTCAAAAGCTGACTGCCTATAGAACGATAGAGGTTCGTTTTCAGGCTGCGAATGTTACTCTCCCACATACCTCCAAAATGGGGAGCTCTAGGCGGAATCATTTTCCACTCTATGCGGCGGGTGCTTAACTCATATAAGAGTGAAGTATTGAAGCTGGAGCTTGCCAGGAAGCTATACAGCTGATCTAATTGGGCCTTGGCACCAATGAAATTCGTCGCGTTGTCCGAATACAGACAAGTAACTGGTCCACGTCGAGAGATAAAACGCTTGAACGCGGCCAGGAAACAGTTTTTGTCTTTTAAAGTTCCGGGTGACACTGCAACTGTTATGGGCGGCCGTGTCACTTAACATCAGGTGAACGACTAGCTCGTCACGTCATTCAATCACATAAAAAAAAAAAAAAAAAAAAAAAAAAAAAAAAAAATCAGACGTCAGATCGGACACAAGTTCGATATGAACTGCCTTGGTTACGAGGCACACGAACAGGCATATGTACGCCTTCTGTGCGTGTTGACCTCTGCGTCGGGTGAGTGTTATGCGGATAGGGCCAGCATAATCAACTCCTGTGTGGACAAATGCCTTCGCTTCCGAAACGCGGCATGCGGGCAGATCTGCCATCTTTGGGGACGGGTGCGACGGGTTCACCTTAAAACAGACGTTGCATTTCCGCAACTTGGACCTAATGACCGTTCTTGCATCAAGGATCCAGAAGCGCTGTCTCATAATAGACATGAGGAGTCCAGGCCCAGTATGACAGTTGACCACATGATAATGTTGTATGATTAGATCAACAACATGGTCGTGTTTGGGGAGAAGCGCGGGATGTTTAGCATCAAATGGAAGATTCGATTTAGAAAGCCTTCCGCCAACCCGTAAAATGCCTTCTTCATCTAGAAAAACGGCCAAGCTCAGCAGTTTCTTCGACGGGAGCTTGTCAGATTTAAGGCATTTAATATCCTCAGCGAAATGAACAGATTGAATAGCGCGAACTATAGAGCGTTCCGCAGCTATCAATCCCAGAACAGACCGCGGTACAATGTTATTCTTCGGTAGCGCAAATTTCAAAATGTATGAGATTATGCGAAGTAACTTTTCCCAGGAAGATGTGCGTAGGGCCAACTCGCATAAGAGCGGTGGTTCTAACTGTGACGTCACTGTCATGACATTTGTCTTGTGTTCAGGTAGCTCACCACAATTGCTTGGAGAGAAAGGCTTGACAGGCCAATCCTCGGGAGCTCCATGCATCCACGGCGGTCCATTCCACCATAGGTCATGCGAGACTAGTTGGGAAGGGAGCATACCACGAGAGAGGCAATCACTCGGATTCTCTACGCCGGCAACGTGGTAGAAATTTTTTGCGGGCAGGTTCTCCTGACACTGAGCGACGCGGTTACTGACAAAAACAGACCACCGATGCGGAGAAGAATGTATCCACGACAAGGCTATGGTGGAATCCGAAAAGGCGTAAATTCCTGCAATAGGAACACGCGAAGCGTATGCATCGTGAACAGTTTTGACCAGTTTGGACATGAGTACTGCAGCACATAACTCAAGGCGGGCGAGAGTGGTGACCTTGGTCGGTGAAACCTTAGATTTTGCACAAAGTAAGTGAACACTGGTGCCAGAGGAGTAAGTACAGTGTGCATAGACCACACAGCCATACCCATTCATGCTGGCGTCGCAGAAAGCGACAAGGTGTAACACACAGTCAATGTAGACGCCTACATGACGTGGAATGCGCACGGTATTAAGTAAGGGAAATTCCTGTATTAAAGCGGCGAAGCGAACCACGACGCTCTCGGGAGCGGTATCGTCCCAGCCACAGTTGATCAACCATAATTCTTTAATGAGCAGTTTGGCGTAAAGTATTACGGGTGCAACCACGCCGAGAACGTCGAACAGACGAGCAACGATCGACAGTATGTTTCGTTTAGTGCATTTGTCTGTGACTGGAGCGGAAGTGAAGAAAAAATTATCTTCAATAGGGTCCCACGACAGACCTAAGACCTTTGAAGCGTTATTCTCAGCATCGAATTCGAGGGATTTGCGGTGCGAATCAGGCAGGCTGTTTAAAAGCACTGGAGAATTACTGGACCACTTTACCAGCTCAAAATCGCCTGATTGGAACATCTTAATGAGATCTCGTGCCAATTGCATAGCAGTGTCTTCATTATGAGCAGAATAAACTAGATCGTCCATGTATAGACAAGTTTCTGCAATCTTAGCTGCGTCAGGGAAAAATGGACTCATGTCGGTTGCCAGCTGGCGCACAGTACGCATGGCTATATAGGGGCTCGACTTAAGACCGAAAGGTAAGCGGTTGAAAGCGTATGTGCGCACTGGTTCGTTCTCATTGAATCGAAACAAGATGCGCAAGTACTTTCGCTGGTCAACAGGTACACCAATGCGTAAGTACATTTGCTTTATATCGGCGTTCATGGCTACCGGAAACAACCGAAACTGCAAAAGCAATAGAAAAAGATCGCTTTGTAAATTTGGACCATTATGAATGACGTCATTCAAAGAGAGGCCAGTATGTGACCGAGCGTTTGCATCCAAAACTATTCGCGGCATCGGCTTATCAGCTCGAACAACGGCATGGTGCGGAATATAATACCCGGAATCTGAAGTTTCGTAAACATCAACTAAACTAAGGTAACCGTTATCAATGTAATCTTGAATAACTTTACTGTAATTTTCCCTTAAGTTTTGTGAATGGCGAAATTTTCTTTCTAGCGAGATGAAACGGCGGTAAGCAACAGCGTGTGTGTTGCCAAGTTCCGATGGATCCTTTTTAAATGGCAACGCCACAGTATACCGACCCTCATCGTCGCGGGTAACTGAAGACGTGAAAATATTTTCGCATTCCGTCTCCTCCGGTGATAATAATCGCATTGTAGGAACTTCCTCAAGCTCCCAAAACCTTTGCACTAGTTCATTTAGAGCTAAAGCAGTAAAAGAGGCGGTAGGTATCAACGCGTCGTTCCGCGGAAAATCACCCATCAGGACATATCCGAAAGTGGTCAAGAGCGCAGGTGGGGCATGGCCACCTAGAGCTACTTTATTTCCCAAGTAAATATACGGGAAAAGTTGAGCGCCTATTACAACATCAATGTCCCCGGGGATATTCCAGTTCAAATCAGCGAGCGGTAAGTTATGAAAATCTATATTCATGTTACACTCAATAAATTGTGACGGTAACTGATCAGTAATACACTCCACGACTAGTGCGTGTATGTTGTATTTCTGGTCGGGGTATACGCGGGATTCAATATCCAAATGAACGTAACCGATGATTGGGCGTGAAGTTGAACCAACACCTTTGACAAAGGAGTTACTCAAAGGTATTATAGGTAAGTTTAATGTGCGACAACAATCTGTGGTAATTAGATTATTTTGCGAGCCGTTATCAATAAGGCATCTAACCACAGATTTCTGTCCCGTACTACCATTAGGTCGCGCGTACACTTGAGCTGTCGACAATAATACGGTTGACTTCGGTTTCATTTCGGCCGAAAGTAAAACCGCAGTACTATGCGATGGGGGTGCAACAGTAGTGCAAGGCGCGAACGTAGTGGGGGACCTTAGCGAAGCAGTAGCGACAGGAGTATTAGAGATCATAAGCGTGTTGGGGGATCCATCCACAGTTGGGGGGATCATCGTAGAAGGGGGGGCGAGCGTCATAGCGTGTCTATAAACATCAGGGGGCCCATCTACAGTCATGGGGACAAGCGTAGAAGAGGGGATCAGCGGTATCGGCGACATATGCGCATTGGGGGACCCACCCACAGTAGGGGGGACAAGCGTATTCGAGGCAGCGAGCGTAGCGGAAAATGCGGGCGTTGAATGGGACAAACCTCTATTCGGGGGGACATCTACCGTGTGGGGAATGTGTGGAGCGAAAAATGTGGGCACCGTAGGGGACGAACCCATAGTAGGGGACGTGCACGGTGGCAACATTGGTACTTCGCCCTCAACCCAAGTGACGTGCGTGCGGGAAGTGTTCCTATTAATCTTATTGTCAAAGTGCAATAAGGTATGGTGCCGTTTTTTACACAACTCACACACTGATGATGAATTACAAGTCGTTAAGTTATGCATTACACTTAAGCAATTCACACATCCACGCTTCGATTTAATAAAATCGTATCGAGATTTAGCATCACGCGATCCCTTAAACTGCGTGCAGTTATAAAGTTGAGTGTGGCTGCTATCATTGCAAAACACACAGCACGTGGCATCTGCGGTAGGTACTAGTCCGTCGCTAGCGACAAAAGCCTTGTAGGTATGCGAGCCCGTGCGAGCTTCACGTGACGTAATAGCGGCCGGCGGTTTGTTATTTACGTTTCGCTGGCTTACGTACGACGAAGACGGATTCGAACGCTCTAAAATCTTAGCCTGATCCTGAACAAAAGATATCAGCTGTTTAGTGGTAGGTATTTCAACGTCTCGAACTGATAACTCGAAACTCTGAACCGTTTGCATATCTATCTTTCTTAATGCACAGTGCAAAAAAATAAAATCGGTAAGGTCCGGTATAGCTAATTGTTTTAAAGCGGACATAGAAGCCGAATATTTTTTTATAAACATATCTAAGCTATTAGCGTTGTGCGAGCATCCTTTTATATCCAGGATATTATTCAAATAGTGTGTGCCTAAAGCGCGCTTATCTTGGTATTTTTTAACCAAGCTATCCCAAATTATTCTATAGGTATCGCCTGTCGGAACTATTCCGGCGGTCACCTTCAATGCGTTGTGAGTTAATTTACCGACCAAGTAATGCACACGCTGTGAATCAGACAGCTGATCATTGTTATGAACATTCGCTTTAAATGATTCATAAAACGCGGGCCAATTTTCCGAACGACCGTCAAAACTTAATAAGTTTATTGGGGGTAAGTTAATGTGCGAATTCACGGCCTTCGGTTGTCTGTCACTAAGTGATGGCAAAATAACGGGATTAATTATTTTATTACGGATGCGTTTGACTTTATTATACAAATCCTCGAAGGCGTCTAAACAAGCGTAGTCGACGCGTGCTTCGGGATTCAATTGCAGCTTTTTTTGATTTATTTCATCGATAATTCGCTCAAACTTATCATGTAACTCGTCTACCGTTTCCGACTCAGTCATGAAGTTCTCATTAGACCTAGAAGTCGATTCAAACGACGTTATAGTTTTAGCGAGATTATAAACACGATTCATTCGTTTAAAATGCAATTCCCTCTTTTGCTCTAAAAGAGCCAACAAAGTTTCCTCACTAGGTTGAACTTGCGTCATGATGACTAACTGTAGGTACTTAGAACACAAAAATGAAATTACTATTGAAAGAATTCACAATTAGCGGGAAACTAAGTTCGCGGCTACGGAACACAAATAGCGGTGAAATTATAACTTAATAGCGTTTCATGTACAACTTTATTTGAACGAGATATTACCAATTATTACGTAAAACTATATCAAATAATGTGACTTTATTTAGAATAGGTATTAGAATTTTACCAAAAAGTTTACGTAAAATCTATGACCAAAAGTTATATTGAACGAGATATTACCAATTATTACGTAATTCTATGTCAAATAATGCGACCTTTATTTAGGATAGGTATTAGAATTTTACCGAAAGTTTACGTAAAATCTATTTAACCAAAAATTAAATTGCGAATGAATTTTACCAAAAATTACGTAAAATTTATATATATCACTGGAAAGATCCGGCTCGAAGGACCAAAATATTATGGAGGGGCGTGTAAATAGCCCACTCCGCTTTAGGTTCCAAAATCAGTGTTCTTAAAGCCTATGATAAAAATTAAATATGGCCGAACACTAAACCGCGATAGGTGACAAGAACGTTTTGATGAACGACTAAAACTAACATCAAAGAAGTGAAGCAACCCACGTACCTTAGCCAACCAGCTCTCACCAGGAACTCGAAGATGCGAATCACAGCAGAACACCGTCCCCAAACAGATCAAGCCCGAGATCGTGGGGCCGCCGGCCGGCGTTTTTCAGATCCGAAGAAAATCCTGGTTATTCTGATAGTTCGGCAGTAACTAGGTATACACCACAGTAGGACTGTCTAGCACTCAAATCACAGCACCTTTAGTCACTTTTTCGTCAGTTATTAGGTCACCAAAAGAATTTTCACACAAAACAGCGTATCGCTTTCACGGGACTTGGAACGAGAAGGAGTCGCCATTGTCCGAATTGACATTAGGGCATATGTTTTAACCAATCAGCGGTTAGTTAATTATTGCGGTTAGCGGAACTGCTAACGCCATCTATGGAGTCCATATAGGAAACTCGAAGGCTTCGGATAATGGGCGCGACATTCCAATATTATTAATCTTAGGTCGTTCATCAAAGAAATTAATACTAATATTGGAAATAAATATTATTCATTAGAAAATAAATGAAAATTCATGTTGGAAATTAAATATAATAAACATTGTCTTTAAAGGCCTTAGCGCTTAACCAATACTCTATAACATAATTATATGCTGATAAAAAAATCGCATACCGCTGGAGACGATTGGCGGATACTTCTGGTATACCTTTGTGAGGTCCAAAAATGGTGATTAAGGGCTTATGATCTGTGCGGAGAAGAAATGGATCCGAGCGACCATATAAGTACTGGTACCGCCTAACCCCAAAAATAATAGCAGTGGCCTCCTTTTGTATTTGTGAGTATCTAATCTCTGCTGACGTCAAGGTGCGCGAGGCGAAAGAAATGGGTCTTTCTAACCCGTCTGAGCATATCTGGGATAACACTGCACCTAGCCCGTAAGGTGATGCATCCACAGTCAAGGTAAGTTTTGCGTTAGGGTCGAAGTGAGTTAAAACTTGATCGGAAGCAAGTATGAGCTTTATTTTGTTGAATGCATCCGTATGCGCAGTAGACCATAACCACTTTGAATTTTTGTGCAGTAAATCATACAAGGGACTTAAAATGCTAGAAGCATTTGGGATGAAGTTGCGATAGTAATTAATAAGCCCTAAAAAAGACTGCAACTGTGACACGTCTGTAGGTATAGGCGCCTTTACGATCGCCGTAACTTTGTCGCTTGACTTACGCACCCCACGAGCGTCGATGACGTGGCCTAGGTAACATATTTCCGTTTTTAAGAACTCGCATTTATTTTTTTGAACAGTCAAACCCGCGTCCTGAAGACGTTGTAAAACGCCACGTAGGCGCTCTAAGTTTTGCACTTTGGTAGAACCTGAAACCAATATATCATCTTGGAAACATAAAACACCCTCCATGCCTGCTAGTACGCACTCCATCGCGCGCTGGAAGATAGCCGCCGCACTGGACAATCCAAACACCATGCGCGTGAAATTAAACAGGCCCCGGTGCGTGTTAATGCAAGTGAGGCTTTGTGACTCTTCCGACAGACGGAACTGAGCATAGGCCATAGATAAGTCTAGTTTGGAATAATATTTTCCACCGTGCAACTTAGAAAACATTTCATTGATAGTGGGCAATGGATATTTTTCGATTACTAAATGTTTATTTATAGTCACTGAATAGTCCGCACATAATCTTACGCTCCCGTCATTTTTCAGCACAGGTACAATAGGGGAGGCATACTCAGAGTGCTCGACGGGTTTTAGGACTCCCAGCGCTACCAAGCGATCTAATTCGCTATCTACCTTGTCTCTTAAAGCAAAAGCTATTGGCCTAGCTTTGAAAAATATGGGTTTCGAATCCGGTTTAAGATATAACTTAACTTCATATTTGTTGAAACAACCTAAATGACCGGAAAATAGCTGGGGAAACTTGGATATAGTATCAGTGATTAGTGTGTTATCTGATCGTTCGCAATATTTTACGTTTGTTGTCGTAGGCGCGATCTCTAAGCCAAAAGCACACATGAAGCTACGACCTAGCAGTGGCGGGCCGCCGTCGCGCGCCACGTAGATTTCCAGTGCAAAAGTACTGCCTCGGTACGTAACGGGGGCGTGAAAATACCCGATTATTGGCATTTTATCCCCGGTGTAGCTATTAAATTTTTTAGCTGTCTGTGCTAGTGGTAAATTGTTAAAAAAGGTTTCGTACGTTTTGTGAGAAATTACATTGATCGGGGAACCACTGTCAATTTCAAACTCAAAGACAGTACCCCCGACTTCTACGCTCTCGACCATAGGCATATCACGCCGACACCTAATATTGCAAAGCGACTTACCATCATCGCCTTCATCCACCTCGCCTTGCTCAACGTTTTTAATTTTATTATTATTACACATTTTGCGTAGATGGCCCTTTACACCACACTTTTTGCACTTGTAATTTTTGAATCGACATTGCGCACTTTTATGACTTGTGTATCCACACACATTGCACTTGTCGGCGTTCTTCCCCGAAATGCTGAACACGCCAGCTTCCCGCGCTGCGGCTGCGTGCGCGGCGGCGACGGAGCCAGCGCCTCCGGGCGCTGCCGCCGCGGCCTCGCGTGCGCAACGCACGCTCTCACCCAGGTCAACTGCCTTGCTGAGAGTGAGTTCCCGCAGGTCCTGTGAAAAAAGCTTGTCACGTTCGTGTCCCGCTACCATGCCCATGACGAAACGGTCTAGCAAGGCCTCTTCGAGATTCTTAAAACCGCAATGAGCTGCAAGGCCTCTGATACGGGCCGCCCATTGTGAGTGCCCTTCCCCTGGGTTTTGCTTGGCCGAGTAGAAATGGTACCGCTCGGCGAATCCGCACCTCTTGGGGGTGAAATGGTCATCGAAGATTTTTAGGATGGCCTCAAAATTTAGATCTGCCACATTATTTGGCAGCGCCAAATCACTAGCCAACTTGTACGATGTCTCGGTGAGTGCGCTGAGCAAGATGGCCTTCCTTTTCACACCCGCTTTGTCTGTGCCGTCGGTAAAATCATTAGCGATGAAGAACTGCAAGATTCTGTTCTTGTAAGTGTTCCAGTCCTGTGACAAGTGGTCAAAGCTGGACAACACTCCAAATGAAATTGACGCCATTGCACTGTGAGTTCGATCGTCGCCACGTGTATCATATGCGAGCTTACGGGTGCGAGGAGACGTGTATTAAAACAACTGGCTCGATGCGTACTGATTTATTGGGCTCGCGACCAATGCAAGCGCGGGCGCAGCCGCGCGTATATCGTGTATATATATGCATACATAACAAAATTCAGAGTCAACCAACCTGCACTTGGCCAGTGGGATGGATTATGACATACTCTCTCTCAGTCTCGTTTTTAATAACTTTATCAAGCTCTCCCTCAGTCAAGACTCCTTTAACGGTAAGTTTAAGTTTACGTTCTATGTCCCGCAGTTGTAATGTGTAACTGCCGGCTGCACTACAGGCATTAGGCTGTAGACTCGAGTTCGAGCGGTTCAAGTGGAACGCCAATCTGTCCGAGAAAGAACTCCAATATTCGAGGAGGCTTCCAACAGGCCTCGATGGACGCTTTAAAACGGGGACAGTAATTGCAATATATTGGAAATCGAGAAATACAGACTTTACATTTCTCTTCATGCTACTTTATAAAATCAATTCGAACTATATTGAAGACTGTAACCTCAATACGACGTGTATGTAATATACTTCACGTAATTCTATACTTGTTGTGCTTTTGAATGCTATCCTACCAAATGCGAAATGAGCCTATTATAAATGCGAAAGCTTGCGTGTGTAAATGTTTGTTACCTTATATCTCCATAAATACTGAACTGATTTTGATGAACTTTGGAATTCAGATAGCTTTTACGCTGGATTAACACATAGGGTACTTTTTATCCGCGGGTAACACCGCGGGGCGCAACCAGTAACGTAATCATTTATTACTCTGTGATACTGAGGTTACTCTTGACCTCATGCGAGATTAATATCCGATATAAATTCGTTTATCCATGGTAATATCAATTACCAATACGTACAATTTAAATTCAACCCTTTCCAAATAATTAACAAATGTGTCCGTGAAAACTTTCTCAAAATCCATTTATAGATTTTAAAGATTAGTTCAAACAAACAGACAGACGCACTTGATGGGAGAGTCTACTTAATAGTTATGAGTTCCAATTTCCGATAGCTCCCGATTGCTGCTATTGAAAGCCGTCGAGCCTACGAGGAAGCCTGCGATATTGGAGCTCCTTTCAGACAGATTGGCTGCGCTCGCCGCTACGCGCCGCCCGTCGTCGGATGACCTGTTTCAATACCAATAGCTGTATTGCATACCGTTTTACTCGTACATGCAACACTGTATCTTCAGTTGTGGTATCTTGAGCTGTGTACTTACTTAAAGATTGCTTCTAACCACTTCGAGCGGTTAGGAAAAACATCATTTTAAAATTTAAACAAACCATAATAGGATACGATAAGAAACTAACTGAGGCATTCCTCAGTTAGTTTCTTATCGTATCCTATTAACCATAAGAAACAAAGCAAACATTTAATTAACGTCGATTTTTACTTGTTTTTGCTATTTCGTTTACATTTGTGACGTCATGTTTTGATCAATCCAAAGATGCATTGCTCGAGCCATTTAGCTCGATTCTTTTTACAATCGATAGGAAAAGTTCTCATCAGATACTTTACAAATTACTACAGCAGACCTTATTTCCAAGGAATGTCGGACAAACAGACGCCCGTATGACTTTTCACTATTAATTAATTGTTAGGCATGTCATCATTCAACTGGTTAAAAAGTGACTATTTAAAATTTCCCTTTTTTTCTCAAATTTAATATTTTTGTAGTAAAATCCAACTGACAAAACGTACCTACTCTACTAAACAATATACGTGATGCTAAAAACAATCTAATAGTCTTGTAATAAATGCCCTTCTAGCCAGTCTATCCCTCATCCAACTAGATATTATGGCTAAATAAAAACATGACGCATGAAAGACGAGGTTTTTACGAGGCTTCTCCTAATGTTCCCCTCAAGAGTGGGGAAGTAAAGGGGGAACCTCAGCCGAATTAATTGTAGTAGGCCGTAATCCGTCACGTTTCATATTAGCACACGGTTTATGGGACGCGAGCGTGCGAGGGAGACAGTAGACGGGTGTGAGATTACATCAAGATACTTGGGTTATATGGCGTATATACCTACTTGTGGTACGTGCAGTCATTATATCAAATAACTACATGTATACAACTAAGCAAAAATTAAAAACATTCCGTAAATATATTGCTTTTACAAGGAGTAGGAAAGATAACTTTTTTCCAAACTCATAAGCTTCAGTAGGCTTTCTATAATATAATAACTTATAACTTTATATTTATGCTTAGTACAATAACTGATATTACGTAAGTAATCTCAGTTTGTGTTATAAAACTGCTAAAAAATAGCCTATGTGCAATAAAATACTTTGACTCTGACTTTTACAGTCAGGTCTTAGCCAAGTCATAAATTATGAAAAATACAGCTTTTTCTAACAATCTATTTAATCTTAATCAAGTCAATCTTTATAATAGCCACTTTCATCGATCCATAGTAATCTCAGTAAAATTAATATATATTATATTAACATTAATACCACACCAAGGTCTTATTGTAAAGTTGGTTAAGAAATATGTAATCATATTTGAAGCTATGCCTACAGCCTACATGTAATAAAACTGAATTATCTACAAAGTAAAATGTGTTTAAGGGTGTAGCATACATGATGTCACCGCCGCGGCTGTCCTCAGGAGCGGGAAGTCGATAGCATCCACCGCTCGGTGCACGCGAGGAACATCCCACTCCGCTGCACCCGACGGGGCTGAACCAACCCTGACCCTTCACCTAACGATATCACATAGACGGGGTACGTAACTAAAAAGTTAGTCCATGCAGTGTAATAATGACGATACGTCAATAATGATGTATGGATGGGTGAAGATGCTTCGCTACATCTGACTTATGAACTCCCAAAAACTCCAGAAACAACGTTTTTCCAAGGAGTACATCAATACGCTTATATTTTGTTAAATAACGGCCAAAGGTCCTGCATATTATGGACTAGAGTTTTTTGTATGTAGAGAACCCTAAACAATAAAATTAGGCACTTGCGCTTTTGTTTCTAAAGTATTTTTAGAATATTTGTTATTTGGTATTCCTAAGGTGCCTCCATCTTTTAGTGCGTACGCATATCTATGTGATTCTTCAAATCTGAGTTCCTACTGATACTGTCGCGGACAGACACGGGGACAAATTTTACGATTTCCGTTAAATTATTTAAAATGTCTGCTGGATGTTACATTCTGCGCACGAAATAGTTTGGTTTTTGCGCATTAAATGGAATCAGAACTTAAAATATTTCCAAAGGATGCTTCAAATATTTAAAATTATTGCGTAATATTATTTAATTGATTTTAACAAAACTTTTGACTTGAACGAGTTTAGGTCAAAATTCTCTGTTAATTCACTTTCTCGATCGTTTTTTAGATTATAAATTAGTTAGTACCACTATCAAAGACAATCAAAGTAAATGATGAGGCACCTAAGTAAATCGCCGGCTGTAAGCGACTGCACCGAAGTTCTGAGTTTTAAGGCGCAGGCATGTGTCCCGCTAATAAGCCGAGTGCACACAGACCTAAATCACCGGAACGAGCACATTAACGTCAAGGAAGCGATCACCCATCTAACCCGCCTAACTTCAAGCTACCACAGCGATCTTGATCCGTATCCCAAAGAGTTAAGGTCCATGGAGTAGTGTCGAGATAGGATAAACATTAGCTAAAATAAACATTAATCCAGCTTTCGTAACATCATCTTTATTACGTCGACACACTCGTTACACCAACAAAGTCCTCGTGATGATAATAACATGTTCGCGGGATCGTTATACCAACACGAACGAGTGTTTGTTTGTGTGCGGACGAAGTTAAATCCTTAAATGTTATAATCATAATGCTTGTTGGAGTGCTTACTTTCTAGAAATTGGTCATGAGTGTTGTCGTTTTCTCTAATCAATTTGTTTTTCGTGGTTTATATTATGCTTATACGAAAATAGGTTTATTCCATATCAGTGGCACAAATGAAATTGACCTTTCCTTAAAAAAATACAATCCAAACAGTATTTAAGTCTGGTATGCAAATGTCCAATTTAAAGGACAATCAAATGAGTTCGGGAGAGAGGCGCGGGAATGTCGCGTAACAAGTAACCCGTGAAACTGACTGCTTGCTCACGTAACGCAGTGCCGGTAGGGAGGTTAAACGTCAATGTTTTTATATTTGACCTTTACTATTATTTATTCTGTAGTCTGACTTAAAACCTCGCAAATTATCACATAACATGAGAAGCCAGGAGACGTCCACTGCTGAACTTAGAGCTGCTAAATGATCTTCTCACGACTCCATTGGAAGTTTTAACATCTGCGACGCGGCTTATTCCGTCTGCAGCTGGGTGAACAGCAACAATACGACCTAATCTCCACTTAAGGGGCGGCAAATTGTCCTCTTTGACAACAACAAGAGCGTCAAGCTTCAGTGTGTCGTGGTTTGATCGCCATTTGGTACGTTGTTGCAACTCTCCAATATATTCCTTGCTCCATCTGGACCAAAAGTGCTGTCGCAGCTGTTCGAGTCTCTGGTATCGCGATAAACGACTAACGTTGGAGTCTTCATAGTTTGGTGCAGGAAGGGCAACCAGTGGTCTTCCAATTAAAAAGTGACCGGGAGTAAGCGGCAGAAAATCGTTCGGATCCGTGGATAGTGAAGAGAGTGGGCGCGAATTGAGTATGGCCTCAATTTGAGTTAGCACAGTGTTCAGCTCTTCGTAAGTAAGGTTACAATTTCCCAGAACCCGAAATAAATGAAATTTGATTGCCTTAACCCCGGCTTCCCACAGACCTCCAAAATGCGGAGAGTAAGGAGGAATAAAATGAAAGTTAATTCCTTCATTGGCTGCACTATCAGAAAACGAGCTGCAGCTGCTCTTTAAAAATTTGCCAAGTTCATTATAAGCACCGACAAACGACGTGCCATTGTCGGAGTACAAGTCGCGGGGTTTACCCCTACGAGATATGAACCTGCGTAAAGCTGACATAAAATTATTACTTGTTAAGTCACCCACAAGTTCAGTGTGAATCGCTTTAGTAGTGAAACAGACAAATATTGCGATATAGACTTTAACCATCCTACAACCACGTCCTTGGCGACTAGCACACGAGATGGGACCAGCGTAATCTACACCTACACATTCGAACGGGTAGCCACCTGAATGCAACCGCGACTGAGGTAAGTTTCCCATTAGAGGTTCTAGAACCTTCCCTTTCATGCGTGTACAGCGTACACATTGGTGGTAGGTAGATTTTGCTAGGTTACGACCTCCTATCGGCCAATATGTATCTCTGATTGTGGTAAGCAATAACTGTGGGCCTGCATGCATTAGTCTGATATGCTCAGATTGAAACAATAGTTTCGAAAAACGATGAGTGGACTGTATGAGTATGGGATATTTCTTATCATAAGAAAATAATGAATTGCCCAGACGACCCCCAACTCGTATTAACTTATTGTCGTCTAGAAAAATATTAAATTTGCATAACCTACTTCTTTTTGGAATAGGTTGATTAATGACTAACATTTTGTACTCAGGGAAACATTCCTGTTGAGAAAGTCTAATGATTAAAATTAATGCAGTTTGCAGTTCATCATGAGTAATAAAATTTGGTTTGATTGGCTGCTTCTTGCAAATGCTGATAAAACGTAGCATATAAGCCACGGCACGCTTTAGTCTTAATATATTTGAAAAACGTTCAAATTCTATAAAATCGTTAGTGTTCACTAAAGAAGCGTGTAAAGAAACTTCAGTGCGAACTTCTGGTAGTGGGTCTACCTCAGAAGTGATAGGACTAGACGGCCACTGTGAACTATCTTGGCTCAGATAACGAGGGCCTGACCACCACAAATCCAGTGACTGTATGTCACTAAAGTCAGCACCACGGGAAATCAGATCAGCGGGGTTCTGTTTAGTGGGAACGTGTCGCCAATTACAGTTACTAGTCTGCTCTATGATTTCTCCAACACGATTTCGAACAAATGGCTGAAGTTTGTTAGGAATCATTTTAAGCCATCCAAGCACAATTGTCGAGTCTGTCCAGAATGTAGTTTCTTTAACGCTGGCTCGAATGGAGGCAATAGCCTTTTCATACAAACGTACTCCTACGAGGGCTCCGCACAATTCGAGTCTGGGTATCGTCATGGACTTTATCGGAGACACCCTACTCTTGGCCATTAATAAACGTACTAGAGTGTCGCCATGTGCGTTCGTGCTTCTCACATACAGGCATGCGCCAAAGGCAGATAGAGATGCATCTGAAAATATGTGAAATTCTAGCGTATCGTATGAATCGCACAAAACAAGACGAGGAACGCGTAAATCATTTAAGCGTGGCAAGCACTTCACTATTTCAGCCCAAGCTTTGGTTACGTCTGACGGTAGCTGATCATCCCATGATAATTTGTAGAGCCATAATTTTTGCATAAGTATTTTTATTAAAATAACGCATGGGGATAAAATTCCTAAGGGATCAAAAAACTTACCAATTGAGGCCAATAGACCACGCTTTGTGGTTTCTGTTGAAAGCGAACATTCGATTGAGAAATATAATTCATCAGAGGTAGTTAACCAGCCCAATCCTAAAGTTTTGCTTTGTTCGTTACCTACATTTAAATCAACAGATGAGTTGGCCTGATCCGTCGGAGCGCTTTGGGAGGAAACTAGCTGAGGACAGTTGGACTTCCATTTTCGTAATGGCATACATGCTGATGCCAACATGTCTGTAACCTTCTGCTTGATGTCTGACGTAGCAGCAAGTGTATCTTCACCCGTCAAAAGATCATCTACGTACATATCGTGTAAAATAATCTCAGAGATTTTATGATCAGTACAGTCAAGACCTACCTGTTTAATACATCTAGTTGCCAGAAACGGCGCGCTAGCAGTTCCATAGGTGACCGTATTTAACTGGAACGAGTCCATGGGTTCTGTAGGGTTATCACGCCAAACTATTTGTTGCAAGTGCCTGTCTGCAGGGTGCACCATCACCTGCCGATACATCTTTTCAACATCAGCGGCTAGAACATACTTATGTTGCCTGAACCTAATGAGTATCGATAAAAGGTCATCTTGCACTGTCGGCCCCACCATCTGGATCTGATTGCTCGAAACTTGAGATGTACTGGGTTGACTCGCATTAAAAACTACGCGCAATTTGGTAGTTGAACTACTTTCACGAAGAACGCCGTGATGAGGTATAAAATATGAAACCGATTTAGAATCAATAGGGCACTTAGACATGTGACCCATAGTAATGTACTCTGTCATGAAATCAGTATCATCATCATCATCATCATTAACAGCCTGAAGACGTCCACTGCTGAACATAGGCCTCCCCCAGAGCACGCCACCTTGAGCGGCTGCTCGCCTCCTGCATCCATCGGCTCCCCGCGGCTTTCACCAGGTCGTCGGTCCACCGAGTGGGGGGCCGGCCCACGCTGCGTCTTCCGGTTCGTGGTCGCCACAAATCAGTATACCTTTGATGAAATTCCGGTTGGGTTTTAAATCTACGCTCTAATGAAGTGAGACAGTGCTTAGCTCGCGCTAATGAGTCACCTAAAACTTCAGGTGATTGCCTCAGAGGTAACCGAACACAAAAACGACCGTTTTCTAAACGAGTTGTGTTTTCAACGAAGTGGTCTTCACAAAGTTGTTCTTCCTTGGAGAATGATGACTTTCGATTCACTTCTTCAACCTGCCAGAAGCGAGCTAAGATATGTTGACAGTCGTCAACTGGAAAATCACTTTGAGTTGAATCAACTTTTGTAAAGTTACATAATAAGGGAGACGATACATGGCCACTACCTAAAGGACCGGAAACTAGCCAACCCAGCCTAGTCTCCCAGAGTACCGGTTTATTGTCTCCGAGTTTAATTTTTTGTGAACCCAAAAGGTCCCAAAATACATTGCTACCTATCACCAAGTCAACGTCAGACGGCTTGAAAAAAGTTGGATCCGCCAACTTAAGATCGTTAGGTATGTTTAATTCATTTAAATTTACTCGACGGCAGGGAATCTTATCCGTGATTGCCGGTAAAACATAGCACGGTAACGTCCGCGAATAATTCTCATTTAATGACTCCATGTTGACGCGACATATTCCTAATGTTTGTGTCATTGTGTTATTTATACCATATATCGGTTTTTCGACGTCAACAAAGGGTAAGTCTAACAAGCGGCTCAGTTTTTCTGTCATAATACAAGACGAGCTCGCACAGTCTAGTAGTACGCGAACAACATGCGCTTGACCAAGCCTGTCTAGTACCTTGACTAAAGCAGTTGAGAGTAATACGTCCTGCTCACACTCCAGAGGCGTATTCATGCATGTAGTCAGCGTCACGTTGGTAGGTGCTGAGCTCGGAGAGGATGACGCGGGAGAGAGCTTACTGCCGACGTCTGTCGTTGACGAGTGATAAGTCGTTGGTTTTTTATTTTCTGCAAGGTGAATCAAAGTATTGTGTTTACGTTTACAAATTTTACAGCCATTTTTCTTACAGTGATTAGCGTAGTGACCAGTGCGGAAACAATTGAAGCATACTTTGTATTGAGGCAATAATTCTAGCCTTTGTTCATTACTGAGACTAAGAAATTGAGAACAATTAAATAGTGGGTGCGATCCATTGCATTTTGGGCATGGTTTGAATACCTGCTGACTACCTACTTCAGACCCTGACTGAGAATTCGATACTGAAACCATGGCCTTCAGTTTCATGTTAGAATTAGCATTCTGACTACATTTGGTACCACGGGACATTTCTAAAGTCTCTAATAAGTCAGCTCGGTTTCTAATAAATTCGAGAAAATAACTAAGTGTTATTCGCTGATTTTTATCAAACCTACCTTTACACTCTTCCCATTCACGAAACGATTTCTGATCAAGCTTCAGAGTGACGATGTGGATGAGAAGCGTGTCCCAATGCGAGACAGGCTCACCCAGTGATTCTAACGCACGCAAGTTCTTGTTAATTTGGTCAATCATTCGCTTAAGGCTGGCAGATGATTCATTTTTAATTAAATCTAAGTTAAACAAGGCGGTAACATGATTTTGTACCAGAAGGCGTTTATTATTAAAACGCTCACATAACAATGCCCAAGCCATAGAATAGTTCATAGCAGAGAACTCAATCGACTGAATTACGACAGCCGCGGTGCCTTCAAGGGAGGCTCGCAAGTAGTGAAACTTATTTATATTGTCAATCTCCTCGTTCGAATGTATAAGACTCGTGTAAGTATCACGAAACTCAAGCCAGTTATCGTAAGAACCACCAAATTTAGGTAACTGAATAACAGGTAACTTAACAAGTCTTTGATGCTTTGGTGAACATTGCTCGCTACCTAACGTTACGTTTGCAGACTTGTTTTGATTATTATTAGTTTGAAGCAAATCTTGAGCTTTAGATAGAATCTGGTAATACGTGGACTCGAACTCGTTACGCTCAGCGATCTGCAGGTCCACATCGCTGACCAGGCATTCTAACTTTAATTGCACATCGTCGTACTGTTGATATAAGGCTTCAATCTTACCTATTCGCAGCTGCAACTCGTTTACCTCAAGCGCGCTTAACTCTTCATCCAAATCATTCAGGAAATTAGAAAACGCTGTAAGGCGGCCCTTGTAGCTGGCGCGTTTTTTAATTAACTCCTTCTCTTCCTTGTCCGTCATGTTTGGTAGGTATGTGGGAAGCTGCTTACACCTGGAATTTATACAGTTACAAACTTAAATATAATGAAATTTACATTTACAAATGCAGGGATTGTACACAGGCATGAAGTAAGATTACACAAGAAGTAGGTGCAATTTATATTAATTAAGCTCAAAATTACTTTGTTTACAAACAATCAAGTGAATAATAGGTCTTATTGTAAATAACTGTGTATTTAACATCAATTTTGAAAACACAATTTAGTACATTAACACCTTATGGGTATAACTTTTATATGAAGTTTTCTTTGACTAATTCTGATAGTTACTAACAATAAAACTAAGGAAACGCTAATAAAGGTCTTGCAATTGATAATTAATACCCTTTGTAGGGTGCAAACCTATGTTTCTGCTTAGAAAATTACAATGAAATGTAACAAAATTAATGTGTTAAGTAACATCATAGAGGTTATGAAAAGTCAAGAAAATAGTTACTAACCTTATAAAGTGTCGTTTGTTTTACACTAAATACTACCTGAACTGGGTTCTGGGTGGAAAAAAGTACACTAAATAGCTAAAACACCGTTTTCACATCCAAGTTGACCTTTGTACTCCGGTCTGACTCTTCGGCGTGTACTTCGAAACAAAACGTCATTTTGGACGCTTTGCCATAATCACCACGGTTGGCAGGCGGCTTGGTGGTCGCAGTAGATTATAATGAAGACCGTCCAAAACTTATAAGCTTTGTAGTAACCTGCGTAAATCATTAACAGCCTGAAGACGTCCACTGCTGAACATAGGCCTCCCCCAGAGCACGCCACCTTGAGCGGCTGCTCGCCTCCTGCATCCATCGGCTCCCCGCGGCTTTCACCAGGTCGTCGGTCCACCGAGTGGGGGGCCGGCCCACGCTGCGTCTTCCGGTTCGTGGTCGCCACTCGAGAACCTTTCTTCCCCATCGGTTGTCAGTTCTACGAGCGATGTGGCCCGCCCATTGCCACTTCAACTTACTAACTCTAAGAGCTATATCGGTCACTTTAGTTCTCCTGCGGATCTCCTCGTTCCGGAGCTTATCTCGCAGGGAAACACCGAGCATAGCTCGCTCCATAGCTCGCTGCGCGACTTTGAGCTTACTAATGAGGCCAACAGTAAGAGACCATGTCTCAGTTCCATAAGTCATCACTGGCAACACACACTGATTGAAAACTTTCGTTTTCAGGCTCTGCGGTATTTTGGACGAAAAGATAGGACGAAGCTTCCCGAACGCTGCCCAGCCGAGTTGGATTCTTCGCGCCACCTCTTTGTCGAAGTTGGACCTACCTAATTGGACAATCTGTCCTAGGTAGACATACTTGTCAACAACTTCGAGAGTATCGTTCCCAACAATTACCGGTATAGGTGGAACATGAGCATTAGACATGATCTTTGTCTTGTCCATATTCATCTTAAGACCAACCTGCTGGGAGACTCTACTGAGGTCGTTGAGCATGGTGCTAAGGTCCTCGAGCGATTCCGCCATTATGACTATATCATCGGCAAAACGAAGGTTAGTGATGTACTCGCCATTTATGTTGATGCCAGATCTTTTCCACTCCAAGAGCTTGAAAACATCCTCCAATGCGTTTGTGAACAGTTTCGGAGAAATAACGTCTCCCTGTCTCACGCCTCTTTGCAATGGAATTTGTTCCGTACTCTGGTCCTGTAGTCGGACTGACATAGTGGCCTTACTGTACAAACACTTCAAAACTTCGATATACCTATAGTCAATTTGGCATCGCTGCAAGGACTGCAGCACCGCCCAAGTCTCGATTGAATCGAAGGCTTTCTCATAGTCCACAAACGCTAGGCATAACGGCCGATTATACTCTTCGGTCTTCTGTATAATCTGGCGCAGCGTATGGATGTGGTCTATGGTGCTAAAGCCTTTTCGGAAACCGGCTTGTTCGGGAGGCTGGAATTCATCAAACCTGCGTGCGAGACGATTCGTAATGACTCTCGAAAACAGCTTATACACATGACTCAAGAGCGAGATGGGCCTATAGTTCTTCAATAAGGTGTTATCGCCTTTTTTGAAGAAGAGCACCACCACGCTCTTGTGCCATGCCTCTGGCGTTGTACCTTCAAGGATGACAGAATTAAATAACTTCTGGAGGACTAAAAGTACCGGTCTACCACCCGCTCTCAGAAGTTCAATCGTAATTCCATCTTCACCTGGTGCCTTGTTGTTTTTAAGCTGTTTGAGGGCCATTCTAATCTCGTACAGGCTGACATCCGGGATATCTTCGGTATAGTGTCGGACTAACTTGGCTCTGATGTCCTGAGCTGTGTTAGTAGCGGGCTTACGTGTCGAGGTGTATAACTGTCCATAGAAGTTCTCGATCTCTCTCAGAATCTCAGGCTTGGATGAAATGATGCTACCATTTTCGGTCTTCAGTTTTGTCATTTGGTGTTGCCCAATAGACGAATCCTTTGCGAACACTTTAGAGCCTTGGTTCCGCTCAATTGCGGCCTCAATACGTGAAGTACTAAGAGCACGCAAGTCGTGTCGCAAGGAACTCCAGATTCGTCTATTGAGTTCACCGTAGGCTGACATATCAACTGAAGACTGCAGCTTCATTTCGCTCCGGTCGGCCATTAGCTCAAGAGTTTTTTCTGAGAGCTTTTGAGTCTTCTTTCGGCGTTGGGTCTTAAAGAATTTCGATCCAACAGCTTGGACAGTTTCCACCAACCCGTCGTTTAGCTCGTCCACTGTGTTACAGTCGGCTAGGCACTGGAAGCGATTTTGGAGTTCCAGCTGAAAGCCTTCGGGGTTTTGGATTTGGACAGGATTTGGACGGAGCGTAGACTTCACCAGACGTGACCTTTCGAGCTTAACATTGATATTCAATGTGCCTCTAACAATACGGTGATCGCTACCGGTTTTCACCTTGCTGATCACAGAGACATCATCGAATATGTGCTTCTTGGTCGTCATGATGAAGTCTATCTCATTTTTAGTGGAACCGTCGGGACTTATCCACGTCCACTTCCTGGATGGCCGCTTCTCGTAGAAGGAGTTCATCATAAGGAGTTCCTCCTTCTCCATGAAGTCAGCCAGCCTCTGTCCTCGAGGGTTCCGCTGCCCGTATCCAAATGGCCCCACTCTCAGCTCATCGCTATTCCTTGTGCCCAACTTCGCATTGAAGTCTCCCATCACAACGGTGAAGTATGTTTCGGAAGTATGCATGGCTTCGGATATGTCCTCATACATAGCTTCTACTTCATCGTCTGAGTGTGCCGACGTCGGCGCGTATACCTGTATAACCTTCAACGAATACCGTTTGGTTATTCGGAGTACCAGGTACGCTACCCTGGCCGACACACTGTCGACTTTGACCACGTTGTTGACGAGAGACTTGCGGACGAGAAACCCGACACCTCCTTGGGAGAGTTGGTCTCCCTCCCGGTAGAAGAATAAGTTACCGGAATTTAGGATTATCGTGTCCTGTCCCTGTCTTCGGACTTCAGACAATCCCATTACATCCCAGCGTAACTTACCCATCTCCGCCTCTAGCTCGACCATCCTTTCGTCAGCCTTCAGTGTGCGCACGTTATGTGTTGCCAGGGCCAGGGGTCGTCGTTGGGGTTGGTAGCCGGGCGTCTGCCGGGGATTCTTCGCACCCCTTGCCCTGCCGTTACCGTGGCCGCTACCGTAGCCACGGGATAGCAGAGCTGCCGGGGACTGGGGGCCGTTTTTATTTGTGCTTGTCATTAGGGGGGGGGGGGGTTTGCCATAATCACCACGCTTGGCAGGCGGCTTGGTGATCGCAGTAGGTGAAGATTGATTGCCACCAAGACCGAGGGGAACGCTGCGACCCATTCCCTGGATATTCCCTTAGCCGCCTTCTACGGCACCCACGGGAAGAGATGGGGTGGTCCTATTCGTAACCGGGACCACACGGCATAAATATTACCAATAAATTATTAGACCTGAGTGTCTGAGATTCGGTTAAAACTACCAGGTTTAAAGATTGCAATAACATTTAAAAGTCTCTTAAACAAATATTTGAAATTAACGTGTGAATTTTGTTCGCACGAACACTTTTAACCAATTTTTATAACTATGGTAGGTAAGGTATGGTAGCCAATAATACGGACGTAACCAACCCGTCGATCGAATACAAATTCCATTTCTTATATCTGCCGTCTGTGTTTCCAGTCGCAGTTACGCGACCGCCGCGCCGAGCGCCTCGGGACCGATTGCCTAGATTGGATAGACCTAATCCCCAGTCACCCTGAGTTATCCCGACTCACCCCGATCGACTCTAGATATCGGAAGGGCGAACACAAGCGAGTTTTGAATATTTAAAGTTTGAACACAAGTTTCATTTCTGGAAAAAGATAGGTCATCTACTCAAATTGCCCGTAATCTAAAAATTTACTACTTTATTATACGTGAGTACTTAGGTATAAGGTATGTTTTTAGACTGTGAGAAATTTTGTGCTATTAAAGATTTTAAAATTATTATTATACTTCTCAGAGCCATGATAGTTTTAGGAACATAATATGGTACTACATACGTATGGTACCACATTATACAATAATAATTATATGAAACGATTGTTTTCTATGATTCCTCACGGTTATTTTCTAAATATAATTAATTATGTTGACTGATTTGTAGGTATGCATATTTCATTTAGAAAAAAAAATCTAGTTATTCTACTATTATAACAAATATTTACTTATTTAGTTTAAAAATGCACTGTTACAGTCAGGCGTAGGTATATAGTAGGAAGAAACCGTTTCATTGAACGTTCCATATTTTCTTCCCGCAGGACCCTAACACTGCGGACTAGCTCTTCTCATTCCGGATCTTGATTAGTTCTCACAATTTTCGAGCGACAAGTTTGGCGATAATCGAGATGAGCCGAGTCTACGTTGATTTTGGAAACTGATAGTGGTGGAGCGGAAATGCGGGAAGTTTTCATGTCCCTTTAAACTGAACTTTGAACTTTTTAGTACAATGTTTGGTGTAGACTATGTACCTTATAATCGGTGGAGTTTAAGTTATTGACTACGTATGTATGTACGGCCAAATTAAATTGATTACTTGCTGAAAACATGGGTATATTTATAAACTTGTTGATTTTTTTATGAACACGTTTGAACATTCCAAAAAGACTTAATGGGGTATTTAATTTAATGTATTTGTTTCGAGTTGCGAATGTAAGTTCAATGCACGTTGTTGTATGAGCAGTATTAAATAAAACTTTAAAAGCTGTTAAGTCAACGAAAATTTTTTAATGTATTAATAGTTTAATTCTATGATACAACAAAACCCCAAGATCCAAAGTACGAAACATAAAAGAGACCCCCAGCCGCTAGCCGTTGAAGCACAAGCCACATTGTTGCGTACTCAAAACGTTCCTTTCTTGTAGATGCTGTTTCGCTCTCATTTGCATCTCGTCCGTTCGTTTGTCAGATCCATCCCGCCCGCCCCCGCCCCCGCCCCCGCCTCAGTCCCGGCCGGATATCCTGCTTCTAGCAACAGTAATGAAACGAATCTTTTGAAACTAAATTAAAGTAAAAAGTTACGGATAACGTGATAAGATTACAGTAATCAAGGAGTAGATTACGCGGGTCCCTTGCTTTTTGTAAAACTTTTTTGCGTTGGTTGCGTTGATTGATGAATAACTTAAAAAAAAGTCAAAAACAATCAATAATTTTCGTATGTTTTATTTTAATTTTAATATCAAAATTAAAATAAAACATACTAAAATTAATTTAATTAATTAAGTAACTGCGCCAGCTCTCACTTTATATTACTTATCAGGCCTCTCAATCACAGACAAAAGAATTGTAACGCAACCTTTGTTATGATTTTCGTTTCTGAAAGTGAAATAATGAGTACAAGCACCGCGGTTTTGATGAGCCATACATAACTTGACTCGAAGGGTGGTTCCGTTCTTCGGCTGCCTGTCCCGCCGCAGTTACCCCCGCACTCAGCTCAAACACAAATACTAGAAAGCATTCGTACAAGAAGTACGAAGACTGCGCAAACCAAGCCTAAACCACACAAATAGGGCCGCGGTACAGGCGCTAAATTAATTTTATAACATTTTATTTTTTTAATTTTAAGAGAGTTCAAAATAAACAAGGCATAAAATTATTAGTTTTGACAGGCTGTAGCAATGACCAAAAATGAAATTTAGAAAAATATCAGACGGCGGTATTCTATTCTGAGATTTTGTGTTCGATACTGAGCCTGAGCATTAGCGTTTTAATTTTCTACGAGCCAAATAAGTGCCAGCATTTTGGTCACGCGTCGCATCAACCAGGCGCTCTGGTAACCTTTGGAAAACGCGATGAGCTCAACGCATCAGCATTGCAATTCAACGAGGTAACGCTGCCAACATGTTGGGTACGCTACCTAGCGGTGGTGAGCTGAAGCATTTGGACTGTCGTGACTAGTATACAGTCCAAATGTTCTTTGTAGTAGGTAGAGTAGCTAAAAACTTTTAGTACATAATATAGGTTGTATTATTGTAGTAGTTAATGTGAGTAATAAAGGCATATTGCCCTATATATATATATATTTTCTAGGTACTCTGCTCAAAAATATATTATGTGTATTGGATCGAAACTGTTCTGAGCTTGCCTGTACATTGCAGTTTCAAGCGAAGGGGTCTGAGCATTGTCTGAACGTCATTTTACGCGTTTTCGAACCGTCTAGAGCGCTTATTACTTTTATGTCAACTTACAAAGCACTAGTAACTAGTACCTACCCTAGAAGGGGTTAGGGATAGGGAGCTTTGAACTTCCAAATGATATGAAAAAGTTTTCCGCTTTCTGCGTGGATTTGAATCGATGGCTCTTGTAGTATTGTGAAATAACAATATTTTCTTCTTACGCTAGGTAGTTATGAAACTTATCTCTGACGGTCACTTTTCCAGTGAATTAGTCGTCTACAGAACTAAACTAAAAATCTTAATCTCTTAATCTTATTAGTACGTGCGACACAGGCCCAGTCGGCGACATGACCTGTTCGCCGTTCCCATCAGCCACACTGTGACTCGGGCCCAGTCCCCCCTGTGTCGTTGTTTGCGTCACCTCAATGCACTCTTGGTAACCAACCCTGATATTGATTTTGCTTTTGACAAGTGGCAAAAAATACTGTCCGCCTTGTTGATTTATTGTGAAAATGTTTATATGTACGTTACCTACCTTTGACATTTCGTTTTAATTTTATGATAGTAATTTGATATAGCTATATATTATTAGTATTTATGTTATTTCCGTTCTAATTCTTGACATTGTTTTAATTCTTATAATTATTTTTTTTTTTTTAACGGGCAAATTGCCTTTATTACTCAAGCTAACTACTACAATAATAAAAACTAAACTAAACTAAACTAAGCTAAACTAAGCTAAACTAAACTAAACTAGCTACACTACCTATTACAAAGAACACTTATGGACTGTATAATAGCCGCGATGGCCTATAGACAGTCCAAGTGCACCAGCCCACTACCGGTAGGTAGCGTACCCAACATGCTGGCCGCATTGCCACGTTGAATTGCAATGCTGATGCGTTGGGCCAAATAAGTGCCAGCATTTTGGTCACGCGTCGCATCGACCAGGCGCTCTGATAGACTTTGGAAAACGCGATGAGCTCCCGGTCCCCACGGACCCAGGGTCTCAACACCAAACGGCTCAAATATGTAACCGCTACCGAGATTACTATATTTGCGGCGTTTTAGCTGCTCAGCAGAATTAGCCGCGGCGCCGGCCCTAACGTGTGTCTCGGGAAGGTGTGACGGCGCCATAGTATCGACGCAAGTAGCGTCCCACACTAAAGGCCGCCCCATCTTCCAGGGAACCAGAGTCATTCCGTCGGGTCTTTTACCATCGTCACGCATGAGACCATTCGGTTCGAGAATGGCTGCAGCATTGGCGGTGGTAAAAGCCCGGCGAATGATGTCATTAAGACTAGCGTGGCGCGAAATTCGACCAGCGCTTTTTGAACACGAGAGACCGTGATGACCGAGCTGGTCAACTGCGGTACCGCACTGGCAGCGATGGGCCACACAGCATCTTGCGCCCAAACGTAAGCTGATAGCTAAACGAAAAGTAGTCGGATCTAAAAGGTTACCAGTGGTGAAAGAAGGCATGGCCATATAATTAATTGTAATAATTGTATGTTGATCTATTGCTCTGTAATATGTATAATTGGTAGGTATGCCGTTCATGTTACAATAAACATAATTTGAATTTGAATCTTATAGCAACACAGTTGTCATAATTGGGCATTTAACTACTTGCGGTATAACTTTCTTTTTATTGGTTTATAGGGTCGCATTTGACCACTATCTCACATAATGGGAAGTGATGATGCGGTCTAGGATGTAACACCCTTGCCTAAAAGATACCTGTTCAGTGTTTACTCTCGATTTGAAGACCCCAAGTTCTCGGGAAACACAGACGCCGGCAAAGCGTTCCATTCTTTGGCTGTCCGCATGATGAACGTGGAAGCGAATCGCTTTGTTCGCACATGTGGGATGTTAACAATGTATCGGTGGCGTTTTTCGTACATCTGGTTGTGTTATGGTAGAATGGTAATGACGGAATCAGGTTATGCAACTCCAGTGCGCACTCTCCAAAATGCACTCGAAAAAATATAAATTAACCTTAATGTTTCGCCAAGTTACAAGTAGGTAAACAAAAAAATAATGCAACAGAGAAATCAATTTTAGTGATCCGTTTGTTCCACAAAGCTAGGTTAATGATTGCTGCAAAATATTGAATGTCACAGAGCGGGTGGGACAGGCGCTATGGACTATGGAGTAGTTGAGGGAGGGGGGGGGGGGGAAGAACACGTGAACCAATGAATAAATTTTCACTGCAATATACATAACAAGGCACAACAACATCTGCATACTGCCTGAAGGTGCGGTCTACGAGTGATAAATTTCATAAATGTTGATCTGTCTGTTTTTAATAAATTATTTGACTTACAATTTTTCATGTACTGGTACATACAATTTATATAATATTAAAAGTTATAAAATGTAAAGTACGTATATCCTCTAAAACAAAATTCTGTTTGTTCTATAGAACGTATTTTATATGAATGTTGCTATTATGAATGCTATTGTGAAGACGATTTAGTGTAGTGATAATAATATTTATGACCAAAAAGTTCGAAACAGTATCAGTTAAAATCAGAAATAATGCTAACGGCATATTCAGTGTATGTAGTCGGCACTTGCTTCCACCTTACTTGTCCTATGAGTAACTCCTGTGAGAGGCTCCTGAGCCACAGCACTCCTACTGAAGGTATAGCACGACACAAGCGACGCCGGAATAATTAACAATGTCCTGCAGTGTATTCTGATTTCAACAATATATTTTGTCCAAAATGTTCGGTCTGATGGTTTTGTCTTAAAAAATTGTCAGTCTAAATTCCCTTAATATTATGTTTTTAAACGAGTGCTACAAGATAACTTTTTTATAACCTAATCTCAGTATCTAAAAATCTTATTACTATCAAAACGACGTGCGCAGTGCAGTGTCACGCAAAACTTTATAATTTAGAGTTCCAAGTGGCACTACAACTGTTATGAGCTAACATTAGAGGAACCACAAGCTCTGAAAATTTTAATATATATTACTAAGCAAAGATTTTTTCGTATATTCAGCATGTAAAACAAATACAAATATTACACTTAATTCCGTGAAGAAACGTGAGGATATACAAATGAATGTACACTATTGTCATAATTCAGGCATGAAAAATGGCGTAGCGTCGTAGCGTTCCTATTTCTAGAATAATAACCTAGCGGCGCTCGTCAGCTCGTTAGGAAACCGTTGGCAGTTCGTCTTCGTTACGGCGCAACAGCTACACTGCTAGCTACGAGAGGCCTACGCCGTAGCTGTTCTTGTCTTTATAGCCTTCAAAAATGCTATTTCTTTATTCAAAATGTTACTAGAGTCTTAAGAAATTGAGACAGATTTTGATAGAGCAAAAGTCAATAACTGACTTTTAAAATAATTTTCTCAAGTTGACCTGCTTGTCAGCTTTAGTAGCACTTAATCTCTAAGACCTTCTATTTTTACGACTATTACCTTGCATCGGCAATCAGTAATGCCGACTTCACGATCCTGTGAATGGCTGAAAAATAAGAGTAGAGCTAACTATTCTACAAAAGAAATGAAAAAAAGTAAAAAAAAGATTAAGTATTTTTAAATGAGTAAAAGCTCACATCACACTTCTGGTTGTAACTTAAAGCTCATCCTAATCAAGTATAATGTCTGTGTAACGACTCCGCTCGGACATATTCAAAGTTGTGAAGGCCGTAAGTTGACACCACTGGCCCCGTCTCCCCGGTCACATCAGCCCGCGGCTGAGGGCACTGTCACAGATTACTAAATATGTTACTGGCTTCTAACAGCTCAGACTAAAAGTATGTAGACGGTATACGTAGAGTCAGCCGTGTAGTCCTGGCGTAATCATAAGACTATTCTTTTTATTCTGCGGGTCCCGTGAAAAGTGTGACAAGGAATCGAGAGAATGTGTAGCAGTATTCTCTGTGTACCTACTCACTGATAGTACATAAAGTTTGTATCCCCGTTAAGGGAACGTTTGTTACAGCAGTGGAGGTCTTAGATTTGTTGATGTTGCGTAGCATTACAAAATTAAAACCAAAAAGAAAACAACCAGTCCATGCCAAATTCTCAAGCAGAAATTAGAGTAAAAAGCCACTTCAATAAGCGCGCTATTTGTTTAGTATTTAGTACTAGTTGACCCGCCCCGGCTTCGCACGGGTTAATTAGTTTTACGCCTTAACTTGTTTATGGGTAAGAGAGAAGCGAAAGGGAAAATATAGGGGGAAATTATGAATGGATGGGACGGCAATGGAAGAGAGGCAGCTGCTTTTCTTCGCCGGCCTATCCATCCTTTTTCCCTTTTCCTTCCATCTTCCCTTCAACAGGATGTGTATAAATAAAAAAATGAATAAAAATTCTTGCATTAAAATTACATACATGTGTCTTCGTGTAACCCACACTTAGCCGTTTTAGAAAAAAGTATCAAATACTCAAATACTCAAATACTCATTTATTTATAAACTAGGTTTACAAGTCAGTTCAGATTAATTACAGTATAAGTAGGTAATAATTAAATAAACATTGGTGTATACACATTGGTATACGACGACATTAAAATTATCATAATTATTTATCATAAATATAGGTACCAATAAGTAGGTAGCTATTTTATAATTGGAATAGAAGAAAGAAGCAATAAAATATAAAATTGTCATTATTAAGCATAAGAATGATAAATGATTATAGAATATGTCAACAATAAAATAATACCCAATTCGAAATTTTAAAAATAAATAAATAAAAACAACAAATTATTTTGTCTTCATAAAATCGTCAAAACTGTAGAACGTTTGCTCGATAAGCCAGCGTTTCAGCTTAGATTTGAAGATCGTCGTACTGGGAGCCTCAACTATATCAGCGGGAAGTCTGTTATAGACGTCCGGGCCCATAACGTGAGTGAGTTTGCAAGACTTCGCAAGAGATCGTGAAATCGCTACAAGCTTGTGCGCGCTGCGAGTGCTATAGGAGTGCATGTCACTGTATCTCTTGTATTGTTCGGGATTAGTTCTCACATACACTGCCACCTGAAGGATGACAATGGCAGGTAATGTGAGGATCCCGAGCTCTTTAAAGTAAGGCTTCACGGAGGTGTCTCGTGACACTCGCACTATCGCTCTGACGGCGCGTTTCTGCATCCTAAAGGCGCGCTGCCATTCAGCGCAGCGGCCCCACAGTTCCGCGCCGTACTGCAGCAGCGAGTGCACCGTCGCGAAGTAGCACGCGCGAGCCACCTCCGCGGGTACTACCCGAGCCACACGGCTGAGAGCGTAACATGCACTCCCCAGCTTCCCACATAGTTTATGGATCTGACTCTCCCACGTCAACCCTTTGTCTATCTCAAAGCCTAAGAAAGTGGTACACCTAACCTGCTCAACCCTGATACTACCCACCAACACCGTCAATGGCCTCGTTATTCGGCCTGATAAATTAAAATGTAAGAAGTGCGTCTTACTCAGGTTGAGAGCAAGGCCGTTCATATTGAACCACCACGCTAGGCATTGAGCAGTTTCATTCAACTTCTCTTCCAGACGGTCAACGGTAGGTGCAGTGACTATCGCCACTACGTCATCCGCATACATCAAGATCTCTGCTGCCGTGACGATTTCCGGTAAGTCGTTCAATAGCAGTGAGAATAATATATTTGAGACTGACGACCCTTGCGCCACACCGATAGTTGACGATAGCGGATCTGATCTGTTTGCTCCATCACCTGCATCAACTATTTGCGACCTGCCACGTAATAAGTCTGTTAGCAATGAATACGCTAACTTGTCTATCCCATAGTGCTTCAATTTGATAGCGAGCACAGCATGATCCGCCACGTCGAACGCTTTTGATAAATCGAAACAAAGAACAGCGACTTGCTGCTTATGCTCACGAGCGTCCATCACGCGACGTATCACCTCACGAGTTAAGGAAGTCGTCGACCGCCCCTCCCGGTATGCATACTGACGGTCGGATAGAGCGTGGGCTGATGACAGATACTCAACCAGTCTAGCACTCAAACCATTCTCAAATATCTTCGCGATAGCCGGTATTATAGAAACTGGTCTATATCCGTCGATACTGGCTCGCTTCCCCTTTCCCTTGAATATTGGCGTCACCTTGCTTACTTTCAAAGATATTGGGTACGATCCTTCTTTAAGGCACGCGTTGAACAGTGACGCCAATATAGGTGCAAGCGGTATGATTGCCATTCTGAGCAGTTCCATCGACAACCCATAGACGTCTTTGGACCGCTTCGGAGGTATCCGGGTGGCAACCATACGGAAAACCTCATCCGCAGTGAAGGGACGTAGCCTGAGCGAGCGGTCAACGGGAGGGCGGGCGGCCGACAAGGCGCAGCGAACACCGGCGATGTCCGCCACTGGCGCGCCGCCCGCCGCCGCTGCGCTCAGGAACCTTGAGTTCATCGCATTGACGGCTTCCTTAGAACTCTTAAATTTAGCACCATCGGTATCCACCACAATGTCAGCAAAGTTAAGTTTGGGGGTGTTGTTTTTACCCCTTTCCAAATTAACAATGCTCCACATACCCTTTGAAGCGCTTTTACTGTGTAGAAATAGATTTTTATAATATATAGATTTTTGATTGATTAGCAACATGTCATATTTTTTATTTAATTCACCGATTATTGATTGGATGCAAATGTCATCAGGAAATAATTTATTTAATTTATAAATGTCAAAGAGAAGCGATTTAATATTTTTCACATCGGAAGTTACCCACGATGAGTCAAGTTTTTTAGTCGGTTTTCTCTTCAAGGGAAAACATACGTCAAGCTTGTTTACAATTGTGTTTGTCACTGACACTGCTAACCGTTCAGCTGAGACGCAACGCTCACTTATTTGTAGCCAATCTACGCTATCTAATGAAGCGACGAAGTTAGCGCGATTGGACTGAGAGAAATCTCTGACAAGCCGAATAGGTGGCTGCGGTATGATTTGGGTGCAGGAGACCTCACCCCGCACCGCAAGATGGTCGCTAAGGTTGGTTACAACTGGTGTGGCCCGCACAGACTCCGACGACAAATTGGTATAAAGGTGGTCCAGGCAGGTAGCAGTTGTTGCTGTTACTCGTGTCGGGAAGTCCACAATATTTGACATATTGTGTGTATATAATATGTCCGTTAACTGTTTTTTCTCTGTGTATACCTCAGCCAGACAGTTTATATTAAAGTCGCCTACTATGACGCATTCTATATCGAGATCGTTGATCTTATCAAGCAAACGTTCGAAGTACAACAGGAAATCAGTACCGCCAATTAAGTTAGTGCGGTATATACACACTATAGTAATGTTAAAATCCAATAGGTCTATTGCCGATATTTCGCAGTATTGTTCTACCGATAATGTCACTAAATCTAGATTTTCAGTACATGTCAAGTTTTTATTTACAAATATGCACGAACCTCCATGAGCCATTCGTTGTCTACAAAATTTAGATGCGAGAATAAAGTTTGATATATTAACACAATTTAATTTTGGTTCAGTTAACCAGTGTTCAGTGATTGCCAAGACGTCACATTTTAGATCACTCTCCAATAGCACCTATAGCACCTATCCTAAATGTTATTCTGATAAATTAGCTATAACCATACGAAATTTCAGCGAAATTCATTCAGTAGTTGCAGCGTGATGCATGTTCAAAGAGAAAGACAAAAAATTAAAAAAAAAAATGGTTTCCACTTCTATATCGACAAAGAAGTGTAATGCAATCAAAATTTACAAAAAATATTCAATGCACAGATAAGTATTTTGGGCTAAGGCCCAGTTACAGTTTTATTATATGTATAGATTATACGTACCACGAAACTCTGCAAAAAGAATGGTATTGTTTTGCGACTTGGTACTACTTTATTCAAATACACAAGTAAGTTTAGAGCGCGCTGCTGTTAGTCTGAGGTCTGCCTACAGTGCCGCGGTCAGAGGGCGAGCCTCGCTGATGAATGAGGAACGTTATGTAGGCCACCGGCTCTGAAGCCTCGTTTCAGAGCGAGCGCAGAAAAATTTCGCTCCTGTTGAAACAATGGAATTTCGTAATGTTTGAGTTGTCCGTGAAAAATAGCCACTGTTTATACAATGGTATATAATATTAATGGCGTAATAATGTATAATTATGTGAAGTTAAAAATGCTCAATAAACAGTTTGGAGTTTAATGTTCGTGAGATAAATTATAATCAGATTGAAACTTAACTTCAACTAAATAGTCAACCCATAATTTGAATATTCAATCAAACAGACTGACCTCTCTCTGTAAAGATTTAATTTCTTTAGTTCAATTTCGTTAATTGATTATTTTAAAAATGTTCTCACACAATTGCCTCTGCAGAGAAAATATTAATTAAATATGAAGAAATTAGAGATTTAATCGGCTTCATAATAGTAAGATAAGATACACAACAGTGCAACATCAGGGTCACTACCTCACATGTCACTGCCACAAACGGAAGCGCTACGGAAACGTCTGCGCTGCATCGTCACAGTAGGTCACCGCTACATAGTGCCGTGTCCATTTACTATGACCCTCTAAAATGTAAATACGGGACACTTGCCATGTAATTTGTTAGCTGGCCTGTTAGTAACCAAAGTTTCAAATACAACAATAAGTGAAAAGTAACATAAATGGGAAACCACTCTGCTAGGATGCGAAAGAAGCGAGGCGTTTGATTTCGAGTGAATTAATATTCAACGCGTAGGTACAAATAAAAGTTAAATGCTTCATTTATGTGTTTAAATTGAAAGCATTTGGTAACGTTATAAATTGAACCATATTGTTCTAGTTGTAATATCACATGATGGTATTGCGCTACGTTTGTGACGAGGTTACCTTCATTAGCTGCAGTTGTGATGAGACCTCGGCGCGCGAGGCGACCTCGCCGCCGCCCACCGGGAACGAGCCCAGGTACTGAAACAATACATAACAATACATCAGTTTTATTTAAAAAAGCAAAAGTATTAAATCCGAAACGTCACTTTAATTTTGGACAGTATACAATGTAGATTCACAACGAAGATGGATGGGATTGGGGTTGTACGTTCTATACTATATAGCTGTTCGCACAACACTCTCACCATCATCGTCAACAGCCTGAAGACGTCCAATGTATGGCCTGAGGCCTATGTTCCACATTGTAATGCCTTCCCCACAGAGTGCCACTTTGAGCAGCTGCTTGCCTCGTGCATCCATTGGCTGCCCGCGGTTTTCACCTGATCGTCGGTCCACCTACTGGGCGGGCCTACGCTGCGTCTCCCGGTTCGTGGTCGCCACTCGAGAACCTTTCTTCCCCATCGGTTATCAGTTCTACGAGTGATGTGGCCTGCCCACTGCCACTTCAACTTGCTAATTCTAAGAGCTGTATCGGTCACTTTAGTTCTCCTGCGGAGACCCTCGTTGGTTGGTTGACTAAAGGTATACCAACACTCTAATTTAAGACCATACAAAATAAATCTAAGATAAAAAAAAAACACCTTTAGTATTCCTCTAATTATCATAGGTGCCTTATTATTATGCAAAACAACTACAGTACAGACTAAGTTACAACAAATAACACCTCGCCGTTGCAACAACTGCCATGTTTCCCATCAACCATAATTACACACCATCATGGCAACATTGACACCACATGTTACATCGCTCACTAGCTACGGGCAAGGTTCTCAGCCGTCGCACTGGCCGGTGGGCTATCTTGCTCGTGGCTATAACAATTACTATAATAGTAGAGAGTAACCGCCGCGCCGCCCGCGCGGTGCACCTAGTGAGATACCTATAAATTACACTGCACCTGGGGCTGTGGGTATTGTTTCTTAGTAGTGATGTCCTGTTTTATATTGTGTTTTATATAATTTATATTGTATGATGAGGCGCATCATTTAGATCCTATTTTGTTTTAGAATAGGTATCTCCATTAAAATAAGATACTTTACAATAATAAATAGAGTTTGTAGGCGGAGTGTATACGGACCGGGTAAGGTAACATTAAGGGTGGGCGATGATTGTGATGGTTTATCTAATTTAATATCTTTTTAATTTACAAAATGTTTGATTTATAAAATATTTTACATCTATAACCCATGTTGCCTACTAGTACCTAGCATCTTCTTAGGTTATCTTTAGGTAAACTTAATTTAGTAGGTACATATGCGGTAAGTAAACATAATTTAAGAAGCCGCTGTTTTTAGTTTAGTTTTGGCATTATCATTACTTTTATAACAATAATCAAACAATCAAACGATTTTGTGCACATTGACATGAATAATTGTCATGACTTTCAATTAAGTTTGTTAAATTAATCGTTCACATCTGGTACCTACCACTAATGGCAAGTATAATAGTACAACCCTAACCTCCACCCCTGTGAGGTGAATAGGCAGCTAATGAGGAGGGTAGCTAATCGCCGAGTGGCATTTGTTATTAATTGAAGAGCCCGATTGTGTTCCCACCGCAAACGGTCGATGGTGTAGTACTCGACAGATGGGACCATAATACAGTAAACTATTACGTTGCGTCAATAGTTGACAGAATGTAATAGCCCATTGATGTAAAACGTATCGTCGTAGGTTTGTGTGTATTCAACATTTTAAAGTTTTACAAGTTGTAAGTTTCATTTCATCCATCAACTATAATTATAAGTTGATGGATGAAATGAAACTTAACTAACTTAACTACGGATCAAAAAACTCACCCTAGGAAGACAAAGTAATGGCTTTCAACAAAATGATGAAACATTAAACAAATGAAGTTTTGATCACCGTAGGAAAATGAAGGAACTTTTTAATGTGTTCCATGCTGGATACTTCGCGGAGTCACATTCTATCCTATTTCTTAGCTGTCAAGACGCCTGCATTACATTGTGAATTTTAGTAATAGGGTAGAAGTGTCAATACATAGGTATCATGGTACGAGGCCAGCCCGACTCCGACGATCTGTCAGCTGTATCTCCACGGCGGCTAATGAACGCCGCGAGTGCACTGCGCGAGCGAATGTTCAATTAACTTGTCAGAACAACGTCTGTGCTAGTGTTGCAATAATAATGTTTTTATGGTAGGTCCATAGACGGCTGTTCTATTATCCAAACGATGGAAATATCGACACATCGCATAAAAACATACATCTGAATTAGTCTATGTACTATGTGACGTTACGTTAAAAGTGTAAATAGTTTTTTATCAATGACTAGGCTAGCGTTTGGCCACTGTCCTACCTGATGGGAAGCAATGATGCGGTCGAAGGTGTAGCACGCTTTTCCAGTAAACCGCTATTCAGATTTTACTAAAGCTTTTCACGAAATTTTTAAATAGGATTTCTGCTAAACACAGCCGAAGTACTTAGGTACCAATCCTGGTAGTCGACGGTGAAGACATAGGAAGGAAAGCTCAACCGCAAACGTATCGCAAATTAACCGCACTCCATGTATTTTGTTACAAATTGCTATTGTTGCAGTTAGTTGACTGGCCTGATAGCTCAGTTGGTAGTAGCTCTACTGCCTTCTGAACTATTGGTTGTGGGTTCGATTCCCACCCAGGACAAGCATTTGTGTGATGAACATAGGTGTTTGTTCTGTGTCTGGGTAATATATTGTATTTTATGTATAACTCGATTCAATAAACAAAAGAACTGAAAATAGTAACATTTCTATTGCTGTCGCACTCCCTCTGCATTTTAATACAATAGTGGAAGAGGGAAAACAATAGCTTCTTGTTTTCGTCAGATTCGTTTCTCGTTATATGTATTTACAAACTTCAAATAGTAAAAGCTATACTTAGTTTGGGGCTAGATGGCGCTGTGTGACATGTCCATGCATATTTATTTGTTGAGTACTCGGTGAACGAAAAATAAATTAGAATAGGTACTTGACACGTTTCAAAACATGCAAAGTCTCTCTGAAATAGTAGGTATACTTACTGAATTAAATAAAAAGTAATACTTACCATCTAGGATCATAAAACTGCCATCTTTAACAAAACTCTGTAAGATGTCATTTTTATTGCACTTTATTTATATTATAACAAAGTGATGTTTGATTCGCTATGACTACAACTAGACAACAGAGCTTTTCTCACAGACCTGTACCTGGCTTTTCTAATGCGTGGTAACTAACGCCATCTCTGAGGGGGCGGCGGTACTATAACTTGGGTGGCTCACACAGAACACAGGATCTATAGTGTACATTCTGTGAGATACGAATACCGAGTTGCTGCAAGCAAACCAAAGCTCGACCAGCTTGCCTGAAAGTGTAATAGATGGCGCTACATATCTGAAAATATTAGAGTAGAGCTTTCACTGCCGTGTCTGAGCTTAGCGACAAGACTGAACACTACTTGAGTTTATTCCGATAAGTATTATACTATATTACTAGTTGCGCCCCGCGGCACTACGCGCGGATAAAAAGTATCCTATATGTTAATCTAGCGTAAAAGCTGCTTTCCAAATTTCATCAATATCGGTTTAGTAGTTACGGAGATATAAGGTAACAAACAGTCACACACACACACACATACACAAACATTCGCATTTATAATATTAGTGGGATTCAAAAAAATATTAAATAGAGTATTAGTAACGTTTGTTGTTCAACACACAGTGAATAATTACTACCGCTAGAAATTGAATTATTTTTATAGAAAGTTGGAACCTAAAGGAACAACATATAATATGAAACAATATTATAATCATTAACACGTCTACACTTAGACTTACTGCGGACACGATTCAGACACTAACAAGTCCGTTCTTCTAGTACACGTCACACAAATAATATAAGCCTCGGGGATAGAACTCCATACTGGTGCCGTGGTAAAATCTGTCTAACAATCCTGCAATTACCCTGCAACTACACGTTCAAATTATTTATACAAAATACGCGTAGTTGTGTTACAGCGGACAAGATTATATTCTAAATTAATTACTGTACGTATATAACAGACTTCATTTGTAAGACGTGGAATTCATAAAGTTGTGTCAAGTATGAGAAGCATCCAAACTTGCTCAACTTCCCTTCTAATCTAACTACGAACATGTCAACTATGTGTCACAGTACTCTAGGATCACACCACATGTCTTACCTACTTAGAAAGTACTAGAATTCTAGCTATTATACTTAGTTTAAATTTCAGTATTTCTGTAGTCTTACTACAGAACAGTTTCATCACCATCATCGATAGCCCGAAGACGTCCACTGCTGAACATAAGCCTCCCCCACAGAGCGCTACTTTGAACGGCTGCTCACCTCCTGCATCCATCAGCATCGCGATTTTCATCAGATCGTCGATCCACCTAGTGAGGGTCCGGTCTACGGTGCGTCTTCCGGTCCGTGGTCACCACTCGAGAACCTTTCTTCCCCATCGGTTGTCAGTTCTGCGAGCAATGTGGCTGCCCATTGTGATTTCAACATGCTAATTCTAAGAGTTATATCGGTCACTTTAGTTCTCCTGCGGATCTCCTCGTTTCGGATCTTATCTCGCAGGGAAACACCGAGCATAGCTCTCTCCATAGCTCGTTGCGAGACTGAGCTTACTAATGAGTTTACTCACGTCACGAGTTTTAATGAGGAGTGTAGATACTCAAAAATACATTACTAAAAGTGAATTTTATGGCAATTTGCTTCGCAGGCATTCAACTTGGCACCCGTGGCATAGAACACCAAAGACAAACCTGATTTGGTTTATTGCTGTTTTAAAACATGTGTGTCACATTGTAAAGATTCAAACTGACAAAAAAAACCATTTTGGTATTTTGATATAATGGTATCTTGCTATTTAGGCAACTCGAGCAGTATCGGGGCATAGCAAGCACATCCTTACCTCGTATAAATACATTCGCCTGTGTGCGTGTGTCAAATAGCCTCACTTATCTAGAGCCCGGTATCTGTAGTCTAGTATAGACTATATGACTGTATAGAAGTATCTGCGCGGAGGAGGTAGTTAGCCGCCAAGTTAGATACCAGTTAGACATTGTTTGTCGCCCTTTGTGCTGAGATGAACTGTTCACAACACTTCACTACAGTTTATACTATACTGTTACTTATAAACACTACATAACAGTGGAATCAGTACTCAGTACCTATGTTCTCTTGTTTCATCTATGTTCATTGCAAACTCAATAAAGAGAAACAAAATATAAAAAAACTAGCTCTTACTCCACTACACAATGAATAATAGTGAGAGGAGAGGGTTAGAGTGTAAGCTGTAATGTAAGCCAAACAGGCGTTAGTTTCAGAATCTCTTTTATTATCTATGCCTCAATAACTTCACGATCCTAACGTGATGCTCAAAAACCTTTATTTAGGTAGCACTTAAATAATAAATACTAAAAACGAGAACTATTGATTAGATCGTGGAGAGTAACGAAAATATTGTGGGTATATGGATTAGATACATTTTTTTTGTAGCGTTTATTTTCCGTTTTATTTTGTGATAGTTGGTAGAGCATGGGTTGCTGGCCTTAGAGTATACATTGCCGGCCCATCCATACATCCTTTACCCCTATCTTTTTCCCTCATTTTCCCGTCTTCTCTTTCTCTTTAATTTGTGCCTAAACCTGTGGTTATGCATAAATTAAACCGTGCGAAGTCAGCGCGGATCAGCTAGTACATAAACACCGAATAACAAGGTAAATACCTAAGTATTAATGTCGGATCACAGGGTTGATCAGACCGCTGAATTAGGATCCGTGCCCACAAACAACCCCACGTCATGGGCTGACGTGGGTGGCGCACGCTCTACGCAATTAGTTCTAGATGGTTCCATACAACCTCTAACACAAGCGTATACCTTGAATATAAAATAATAATAGAAAAGAGTTTTTCAGCCGACATAAATCAGTGGGAAACTTTTTGAATAGAGCTGACAAAACTCGGAATTGGTTCCAAACTTTAGTTCCGTTTGTTTTGTATTCATCAAAGGCAATTCTTTATTTCACCGCACTTTGGGAAATGTGGAATTTGTATGACATAAATACTATGGTATGGGTGTCCTTAAAGATTATGCCGATTCGAAGTAAAATCTCCGATCTTCTGATATTTTCCATTGTATACGTTTTCTTTTATTGTTTTAGGCTAGTTTTTTTTTAATTTTTCAATGCAGTGCCTTTTTTATACGCTCAAGTAACACGGCTAACAACAATTACTCGTTTACTTGTTTTTACTAGGTGGTAGGACTTTTCTGCAAAGTTCGTCTAGGTAGGTACCACCGCTCTGTCAGTTATTCCGCCGCCAAGCAGTAGTGTGCAAGCACTACTGTGTTCCGGTTTGAAGGGCACTGTAGCTAGTGAAATTACTGGGCAAATGAGACTTTACGAACTGATCTCATAGTCTAGAAAACTTTTTTAGACTGTGCGATGTCTCAGGATGACGTGCGCAGTGCGCAGTGTCACGCGAAACTTTAATTTAGAGTTCCGAGCGACACTGCAATCTGTTATGGGTGGCCGTGTCGCTTAACACCAGGCGAACGATTAGCTCGTCACGTCATTCGATAACATAAAAAAAAAAAAAAAAAAAACGCAGGTTTTGAAATTGGCATTTTTTAAATTAGTTACTAAAATAATATAGATTGATAAGAGACTTGAATTGTAAAATCAATAGAATAGCCTGACCTATTTCCAGTTGAAGCGATTATACAGAAAATTAGTAGGCAATGTTTCCCGCGTCATTAGGTCCCGGGCCAATGTACCATGCGCAGCGGCGGCGGTGGTGCGGCAGTAACGGCGGGCGTTACTGCGCTTTGATCGTCGTTACGCTAGCCGCTAGTGTGGACACAGGCACCTTAGTGTCGTAAATAGACTGGTTAATAGATCAGATTAATTGATTGATATTGGACTACAACCGACGGGGAAGAAAGGTTCTCGAGTGGCGACCACGAACCGGAAGACGCAGCGTAGACCGGACCCCCACTAGCTGGACCAACGACCTGGTGAAAACCATGGGAATCATATGGATGCAGCAGGTGAGCAGCCACTCAAAGTGGCGCTCTGTGGGAGAGGCCTATGTTCAGCAGTGAACGTCTTCAGGCTGTTGATGATGATGATTGGACTACTCTTTAGAAGTATTTCAGGCTCCTTTTCTGATGGTTTGCGACCATTTTACCGTTAAAATGTATTTTCATGGCATAGACCAAAGGAGTAAAATTATAACGAAGGAACACATTGGCGATCCATGTAAATTAAATATTAAATGCTAAGTTTGGTGTTTGGCGTCATAGTGTGGTGGATTAGAGTAAAGGTCAAGATTTTTGGCTGCACTTATAGCCCTCTTTTATTTACGTCTATGACTTGACTATTACCGATAATTCAAGAATTTATATTATTTTCCATCTGGAGCCGCAAGTTAAAGCAACATTTCAAAATAGCCCTACATTTGATCAAAACTTCTCGAAAACTAATAGTTGCCAATTTAAAACCGAAGGATTCAGCAGATGCGGGCTTGATAAGCGACAAAACAATAACTCAAGATATGAATCAAAGCGTTCACGGTGGTGGACGACAAATGGCATGCAAGCTGCTCCTTTAACCTTATCGCACATTCAATTTTATGCTCTATCATGTTCAGATAAAATGATTTATCGCGTAGCAGCTGCTTGAAGACTTTGAAGTTAGTGGATTTAGATCCACATAAAGCATATCGAATTTTATCTTGTTGACGATAAGGTATAGTTTTGGTTGCAAATGCGATTCAGATTTTAGGCATCTGGCTAGCTGAAGTATCGGGAGCATAACGATAACAGGCAGAACAAGTCCTAAACCAACATCGTCAATCTTCCTCGTGACGTCACCGCCGGCGACCCCATTGTGCAACTTTGCAGTTGATGCTGGACTTTGGGGATTTGGTCAGATGGTGTCGGGTAGTTTGGCTTACTTTGCTCCTCACCTAGTCATATTGTTTTGATTCGCTCCTCAGTAAACAGCAGTAACTAGTAGTTTACTCATTCTGACACAATCTGCAAGCTGGAAGTTTTCAAGGGGAGTTTGAAAAGTTGTCTTCTTCGGACGAAATGATATGGTCCTATTGTAACGCGTGGACCACACGGTAAAAAGTTAACTAAGTAAAAGGTGGGCCATAATAAACCTATAAAGGTACCTAACGCAAGGAACACAAACAATAACCTTCCTTTATATAACGTAATTGGTAATGCTATGTTAATTAAAGTAAAATAAATACATAAATAATATCAAAGGGGGAGGGGGGCGGATAAACGGTAACTGGCTTCAATCACCTTAATTTTATAATAATATTATAATAAGTAAAACATAATTCTGTTCAGTTATTTTGATTTAAGAATCCAAACAAACACATTAAAAAACCAAATAAAATATTTCTCCTTATAATACCTATAGGTAAGTCGGTTGATAAACTAACGTAGGTACTAAAAGCAGGCTTCTTATACGCTTTAGTTCAGTAAGTAAATAAATAGACCGTATCATTTTAACTTAATCAAGATGCTAGCTTGATTAGTTGCTCGTTTTATACGTCGAGTTAGGTCCAATTAGGTGCGGATAACCTAATTGATTAATGGCTAGTTGTGGCTATCTTCCGCTTTTGTTTTTTTTTGACGACATGATGAAAGAGATGTGTAGGTAGTAGAACTAACTGTCTAAGTAAAGGATTGCTATGTACGTGTGTCGCTCAGTGGTTGCTCGACCGACTTTCATACATGAGGCACCCTGGGCTGAATCCCGCGTTGTATATAAAAACATTCTTATTATATACAACGATGTACGAAACCAGCATGTTCAAGAATCGAACCAAACAAGTGCCTATGACTGTGCCAGTCATCCACCAACCCGCACTTGGCTAGTGTGATGGAAGGCATACATTATCTCCGTGTGAGAAAAGCCACACGATCCCAGCTGTGGGATCGTGTGGGATGATAATAGATGGTTATGATACAGCTGCTGATACATTATACTTCTAAAGTTTGTGGTCTACTAATAACTTTAAAACGTTTATTTTCTAGCTCACAACACATACAAAATAAAGCAAACAAAGTATTTCTATAAATCATTGTAAACAAAACTTTGTAACTCATCTTCAACACTTCCAGAGCTGTTAAAGTAAGCAAGCGCGCGCGTTCACGTTCCCAGTCAATGAAATATGTACAAAGCGCGCCGACAAATTGCGTTTAACCTCTCCAAACAACATGCCGAACTTGAAAAGTTAATTCATAACAAGAACAAACAAAATCTCAATTTTAGGGCGGCTGTCAAAAGCTTTCCTCGGGGTGTGCCGCGAGAGAGCGCGGGCCCGCGCTTCACGGGTGGCCGCGGGAGCGGGGGTGTCACTCAAACGCCGCAAACTTAATTAAAATCCGCACAAATAGCACTGCTTGTATGCAAAGTTGTAAGTTATAAGCGGTAGCGGGCGGGAATTTAATCCTATGGAGTTGAAAGATGATTAAGTTTTACAAGCATTACCTTGTTAATAGTAAATGAACAATAATATGTAGGTAGGTATTTTTTTTACTAAATTCTCATGTCTATAAAGTATCAATTCGCAATTAACATGATTTGCGAATGAATTATACAGGTTCATTAAACGTTAAAGTTATAAATACAGAAGGTAGAAGGTCTGGGTATTCCAATAACACGAATTGGAATAAAATAAAATTACCTAGTACTAATAATAACGTTATGATCGTATAGGTAGAGCAAGCCGTACATTGAACTCCGCGTTGTGCTGCGGGTGCACCGTATATACGCGCGGCGGGCGGCGCCGTGATTCAAATTCACCAGTTCGCAATCAACCATCATAGTTATCACGCGTTAAGTAGTTTAATTGAATACAATTTAGTGCCTTTTGATAACCCCCATCTTTATTAATCATCATCACCCAAGGTGTACGACGACAGGAAACCGTACAATGATGATGTCTTTAATTGTTCCACTCTGTGCGCTTTCTACTTGGACCACAAGCAGTGGGCCCAAACTATCGTTTGGTAAGTTGCCGAAGCCACTTGACTTCTCTTCCGATTTGCATAAGTTTTAATCAAAGAAGTTCTGGAGAGCATCTGCAGCCGTCACTCCGGCTCGAGCACCCTCGACATACTTCCGCGACTTTTTACACGCTGGTAATGTGCTGGTGGCATGCGCCCGCCCGCCCTCCTTACTCTTCCGTCATTTTAATTTGATGCTTTTAGAATGAGACAGATTTTTATTTTAACATTTGATGCGAACTTTTTCGGAAATTTTGGGACAAATGTGGGTTGCGCCGCGGACTTCGGTATAATGTACGGTTTGATTATTATCGCGAAAACAAATGAACGACATCACAATGAAAATGCAAATGTGATGGTCGCTTCATTCATTTCGTTTGTTTGTTGGCAAATGATGTCCTAGATGACCAACGGTGGGCTGATATTTAACTTCTCAGTTTCAATGGTCAAGTGAAAAATGTTTTACGCAAATGCGAAAGGCAAATAATTCCAGGAATGTAAACATTTTGAAATTCGTTTCGTTAGAAACTTGTGCATGAAGCTGAGTGTCGAATGAATATTTCAGTCGTTGCTGATGGGTTCGTTAGCTGTGAGTGGTTTTACTTTTAACTGTCGCGAGTTATGGTAATCACGTGCAATACGGTCCACAGTGCAGGACTGTGGTGTCAACACAGCAGTGCTCAGCTAGCGCGGCGTCAGCACAGTGGAGTCAACGCTCTGTGCACACAGTGTGCGCTCGCTTGTTGGTGAGATTACTGAAAAGTTTATGATACGTCTCAGTTTTGTTACGTTGTGTTTGACACGGTAACTAAAAACGTCAACCATTATTTGATTTGAGGCTATCTTGAATTTAGCTGTTTATTTGAATTCCATCACAATATTAAGTTGATGTTTGTTTTCTTAAATATTTTATCATGGTGTGTGCATTATAGTTTGACCCATACTAAAATATTCATTTCAGATAGGCTATTTTTAGCAAGTTTACATATCAAAATTAAAATTCTAAAAAATAAAGAAGGAAAAACAATAGAGTCAATAGACATTGTGTTATCCAATTTCTGACTCGAGCCAGCAATTGTCAGGTACGTTGGTGTAAAAATAATGATGTACATCGTTAGTCTACTGTCATGATATTGGCCTGCAATGGACTTGTAACACTAGAACTATATACAGCGTACATTAATCCTTGTACACAGAAGTGCAGTGAGAAGTGTGCAGCGAGTGATACGTTCGTTAGTTTCGGGGCGGTTTCACTTAGTTAACAGAGCTGTCGTAAAATAAATGGATTGTAATCATGTGCCTTGTTTCATTGATGGCAACAATGAGTGCCGCTCCGCTCCACTCCGCTCCACTCCACTCCGCTCTGCTCCGAGCATGATGTGAGAATAGTGCACATTGAGTTCGTTATGCGAACTCGCAAGCGGTTTCACTTACAAGCTCTATCCTCATAATACAGTATGCTAATTAAAAATTTAGCTTTTGTTTTAATGCACCTCTACTTAATCGTATAAAAAGTTTGTGCACTGGCTTTTAGACCAATGGTTGTCAATTCTCAGCACCTTGTGATGGTGAACGCCTGCCCTTTTCAGCTGTATATAAAGCTACGCTGCTGCTATGCTGCTTTTAAGTTGCACAGAGTCAATAAATAACTACAAGGAATTAGAGTAACGTTTCAATATAAATTGAAAACATCGAATGTTATACACATGCATATACACATATGTTAGCATTCACTCAAAAAATTACTCTGAAGCACGCGAACATCGAGCACAACAATCAAAACATTGGCTTTGTCGCTCACTTGTTTTACGACGTTCCAAACAATTCGCTGTAAATGAAACAGCGGAGTGGCGTTTGTCGACACAAATGCGGAAAATGTCACATAAAAACAGCAAGAAAACACGCTGCGGTTTTGATTGTGTTTTCATTAAGTTTCAGATGTTTTAATCAGCCAACTGAACCGACGAGCAACATGCAAGCAACGATGGTAACTTTGAAAGGTTCAGCCGCTAACTCACTTTGCAATCTTTATAAAGGAACTCGAAGACTCGTCGAGATGCGAGCGCGAGCTGCAAGCTTGCGGCAGATTATTGTACAAACTTTGCAATAAAGCTTTTTGTTTACTCAAGTGCTCTACGAATGCACTTTACGGTCATATTAGTGTCATAACTCTAATTTAGGAGATATGCGCTATCACAGTGACTTTGTTATAACGCTGAATAAAACGCCGCGGTTCTCACAGTAACTGTAACATAATCCACGTGACGCGAGTGCTAGCAGGTAATCCACGGTTTACGATACAATGCGTGCCGCATACACTTAACGGGCCTTTTGTATGTATAGAATTACACAATGTATGCGCTATTTTACGGAATTTTCGTGGGATGTAAAATTTTGATCGCGCCAAATAGCATTATCATACAGAAAGGGCTGTAAAGTCGCGGCGTAAAAATCGTACATTCAGAGAGTCGCGAGTTCCCCGCGCTTGCTCGACTCTAACTGATCAGATTTACAAATGTGGTGTAAGCACCTCCGGAGCCACGTGACTTGTGACGACATCTCCAGCTTCTTCTCTACACGTCTTCTTTCATTTTAAATGAAAAAAAAACGTTGTATTTTGAAACTGTCTTTTGAATAATTCAGCGGCAGCCATGAACAACATTTATCTCGACACAAAGCAACAACAAGACGTCGAAGCTTTAAAAAAATTGGGTAGCTGTAGCAAGTGCACGCTTACATTAGAATTACAAACAACAGAGTGCAGTTTCTATTTCAGTAACAAACAGTGCAGCGATACCGGTCTATATAAATTTGTATCATTTACCATTTCCATTTATTTTAGTTTTGAAATCATTAAAGTGACTATAGTTATTACTGGTTTCATAATTAGATTTTGCCCTGTTATATATATAAAAATCATTACAAGTTAAATAAATGTACTTTCGAAGGCAGTTAAAATTTTCACATTAATTACGAATAACAGTACCATTATAAGTTACCATTGGTCAAGTTAGTAGGTGGCATTATCTGTAAGTGGCGTGCTAAGTGGATTTATAACTTAACTCGATCATTTCTGCCACCACCGGCTATGTGTTCATTATTATAATGAAACCTATTGTGGCGGACGTCGGGCGATCGACGCTGTGGAATCACTTTATGAGACTATCGTGGTGGGATGGATTGGTAATCTCTTTTGAGACTTTTGTTTTGGTTGAGATATTCATTTTCAACTCGGACTTTCAATGCGCATCATTTCGTGTTACTGGAATGTTAGCAGATAATTTTTTGGATGTAAAAACTTAATAAACCGTTAGTGGAGGGAAAAGTGGAAATGTACCGGGACTTGGCCAAACGTTTGGTAGAGGCATCAGATGACCAGAATGCTGGCTTTAATTTTGCTCAAAAGATAAGCATTGCCATTCAGCAGATAATTAAATAATGTTATTTGATATCTAATTTGAAATTCAACAGACTCAAGCATCAAGCATGACTGCTAGGAAGTGTACTAAATGATATAGAAATATAGAGTGTAACTCCGCTCAAACTAATAACCAAAATAACTTTTATTTGGCTGGTAAGCACTACACTGAACCCCACAGAGGCATTCAAACCCTGACTCATACTGTGTGGTGATTATTATGTGAGCACATAACTAGTTATACCTAATACGTCATCCACGAAAAAGGTTAAAGGCAAGATGCTATGCTTTTGTGGAATCTCAAAAATATTACATAAAATAAAGTTTCCCAATATATGTCACCATATTATTTAGGATAAATAGGTTAAAATTGTACAGTTCATGTGAAAAGCGCGAGCTGTAGACAAAGTCAAAATGGGAGAGCTAACCCAGTAATAAAGTTAAAGTTTGATAATCGGTGCGAGCTCTACTGGTAGGTACTGCGCTCATGGAGCTGCGACATTCAACCCACTGATGAAGTGTACAAGTTTGTGGGAGGTCATCACACGCTGCAAGCATTATAGTTACTGCTACGGTCTTGTACATCTCAAGTTTACTAATTCTCTCCTACTCCTACTCTTCTCGTTATACTTATTCGTTGTAGTATAATATATTCAAATCATAATATTATTCTGGATAGTAAAGAGGTTACATTGAAAGAATGGCTTACTGTTATATGGTGGCCGTTCTACTCTGCTAATAGTATTGGCTACCGACGACCATGCGGGCTGACGTATTCTTCAAGAAACCTAGGTTTTTCAGCTCGCTTAGGTAACTAGAGGTGTGAGAGTTGTACGCTATAAGTCAGTAGACGGGCGTTATAATTACTTTGCATTTTCAAACCAATAGAAGCCAAATACGCTTAAGATATGTTTTACCTCGATAAACTGCAGTCCAAAGTGGGCAGCAGCCAGTAGAATTATATTTATTAAACCATAAACATACGTGATGTGTATAATAAGTATATTATAGACATTATCCGAAACACTCAAGGTTAAGTTGTCACAAAAACAAGAAGGTGTTAAAGACAAAATTTCACCAACAAATTCCAGATCCGACTATCAATAACGTATCGGACATTGCAATCTTGCTATCCGTATATTATACTACAGGTCAATAAAATGGTCCCCAGTCCGGTCCGGGTCCGGGCCGGGTCCGGTCCGGTCTGCTTTGTCCTGTCAGCGGGTGGTGAACGGCCGCCGTCGGTCGGATCGCGGTCGGTAACGGGTTATTGCCGAATTCTGCCGTGATGTGCGGGAATTGATCGGGATGGCACGATAAAATAAAAACAGCATTGAAGTTGGATTTCAAAGAAAATAATGGAGGTTTTCTTGTTATTGATGATTTTGAGTTTGGCGTTGTGCCTGATGTGGTTTGGCTGCAGTTTCACTTGGAGTTCTGGGAGTTTTAGTAGTTGAAAGCCCTACAGATAACCACCTCCTGTAGAATAACCAAATCTTCACTCCTTTGTAACAATAGGTTACTGAAATGAAGCGAATTTTTGACTTCTAATTTTTGATGTTTTAAATTGATGATGATGACTAGCCACAGTCGACTTTGTCCTTCAATTTGCCATCTAACTTGTAATTAGACCGTTACAAGACTACAAGTCCTGCAGACTCGTAAGCATTGCCCCGTAGATTTTAACTCTATAACTCTAACAGGTATATTCAAATTAGTCCTCCAAGCTCCGGATAGACGACGACCGACAGCAGTCGTGCGCCACAAATTGTTCACAATGTATGCAAGTTTTTCCCTCGGGAACAGCTGCGCTAACTTACCACTCGTTTTTCCACCTTTAATGTGCTTGATGCCTTTCAAATAGCTAAGTTTTGGTGTAAATCTGCATTTAAGATCAATTTACTTTGCAAGCTTTCAAAGTTTGTGCTAGATTGTGATGTTTAAAACTAGCAAAAAAACAGGAAAATGGGGATACTTATTTTAAATCCACCTTGCATAGGTTTTACTGAACACGTGTTATTAAATCTGTCTAACACATACGAGTAAATAGTTGGTTAATTTCACGGGTTGATTTCAGCAAGTAATTCCAGAAACACATTACATCCGGGCCCGTGCAGAAGTGACACCGATCGAGCGGAGTGAGCGTGACGTTTCCACATCATCAGCACCTCGCGAGCCATTGAGCCATCTGCCGAGCCATTGAGCCGGGACATGAACCGCCCGAGTTGCTCACCCCTTTGTTTGTCACACTCCGCTGCATCCGGCTGACTCGGTTATAGATCTCTTTTCATTTCACAAACTGACAGGTTCGCTCTTGCGAACAGAGCCTGATAAAACGCAATACGAGTTAAAGCAAATTGTAAAAATGTCTTGAAATACATAAGTACTACATTTCCTATAAATAAAGGCTTATCATGGAAGAAAAATGATAAAGAAAAAAAATAAATAACTCCTCAGTATACAAAGAGCACAAAGCCAAAGCCTAACTGGTGAAAGAAAATCAGAAAAAGTTAATCAGCTTAGAACTACTTTAATCGATGCTTATAATAACTCTGTCAGCTTTTGGCTGAAGAAAAATGTCACGAGCGAAAACAAGACCGGGAATATCATTAGTGGTACTACACCTGCCAGCACTGCAGTAGCAGCATCGACTACCATAGAGTGCACACAACAGTACCTTAGCGTAGCGGACGGCGAACATGTTGCTGCAACACGCGGCGACATCTCCCGCGACACCGACACGCAACACGCACTACTGACACTGTGACACAATCATCGCACGACAAAAACTACACTTTCCTACAATCCACCGCACTTGCATTACCAAAACAAATACCGCGGGGGCCGCTGGCGACGGCGGCGAGACGAGCGAGCTTTTTGCGAGAGTTGCGCGTGCGCGGAACTGGTCGCAGGCGAGGGGAGGTGAGACGTGGGGACGGGGGGTGGGGACCGGTCCGACCGGCGCGGGCGGCGGCGGCGCGTAGCGACCGCGCGCTGCATGCAGCCTTCACTGTGTCCCTCGTTACCTCATTACTACAACAACATTTTGAAGCAATGATAACTCAGTTGCTACAAAATACAGAAACTCTTTATTGACACCAATAATAAACATATACAAATCAGAATCACATAATAAGATAGTTACGTTAGGTGGCCTTATTACTAAGAGCAATCTGTTCTAGATAACCTTTGGATGGACAGAGATATGAGATATGAGCATGGACGTTGGTAGTACATTATACCTCGCTTTGGTTTATAGTGAGGTGGACTTGCATTCCATAAGCCATGAGCTTGAATCCTGTTGATTTTTTGGTGAAGGAAAGCACCGTGACAACGCATGGTAGAGCAAAATCTCTCTGACTAGCTGCCACCCTTAGGTAAGTTAAGAATCTGTTGTCAAGCACATTCCGCCATCCTCACTTCAATGCAGTCGTAGCGTGGCCCCCCTTAAACCACCATACTGTTTTTGAATATTGGGTGAGAGGTCAAACATTAAGCTGTCTGACATTATTATAAAAGCTACGAGCATAATGCTGTGTGGATCCTGCTCACCAAACAATACGCCTCGACAACCACACGTCTACCGTTCTAGTGCTATTTTATTGCCGAAACTACTAGTTAAGCAGGATTTCAAGCTATGACATAATCATCACGATTATCCAAAACAAATCCGGCTCGTGTGAATAATAACGTCTCAAATAAAACGCCTCAAAGGTCACTTTTGCAATAAAATCTGGCTTTGACAGTAACACTGTTCTAATAATAGTTTTGATTTGATCTGGCTTCTACACTTTATGTAGAGTAGTGGAGAGCATCTCGCTAGAACCTGATAGCGTTGCTGACGATTGTGGCTTCAGCAGACAATCGCTGCAATGAGCCAGCATTTATCATACTTTTAGTTACGGCTATAATATTAGGTACTAAGACGTTGTTTTGTAATAAATTAAGTGTCAAATTTCATTGTTTCTCTTATATCTCAACGTTGCGCATTGGAGGTCCGTCCTAAAATTACTGTAAAAAGCAAGAACACAGAGCAAAAAGTAGTCATCAGAATGATATTAATTTCCCTGGAGCATGTAGAGTTTAGTTTACCCAGGGGGCGTGATCATAGTTTTTTTACGGACGATCTTTGCTATGGTAGATTAGAAAATAGACGCCAAAACTATTTTGAAGAAATTGCTTTGGAGGATTTTACACTATGTTTTTGGCATCTCATTCGTTCTTAACACACGAATTTTACTACTTTCTCATAAATGCTATCTTTTACCAATTTGAAACGTTGTAATAAATTTTTGTGAAGGTTCTTAAAAACCAGGTACTTAGTGCTTATTTATTATTCCCGCGGTAGACATTGCCATTGTAACGGCGTCGTGAAGCAGACAACAATGGCACGTGTGAAAAACTGGCTCCGTTCTTTGCACAAAACGAGCAATGCAGCGACTAGGTTTAAAAGAAAAAAAAGATCCAAGCTATTTGTTCACGCGTGCGCTTTTTAATTTGTTTCAGTTAATTTATTAATGTGGCAAATAATCAAATTGCATAAAAATGATGATAAATAATGTTTAACCACTTTACTATGTTGGAAGTAAATTGTAAAGTGGTAAAACATTTTTTATTCTATCAATCGAATATCCAGACATTTTGCATCATCATTCACAGCTGCAAATAGTTCTTTTCTAAGGCACGCTGGGTATTTTAACGGCTCTTCTCACACAAGTGCTGCCAGCTACTGGGAGCAAGTTGTTTCTCTGAATCGGAAGACATTCCTTATATTTTCATTTGTCAAGTCGCGCTGTCCACTCAAGAATATGTTTATATGTTACTATGCCAGCTCACTGCCACTTCAGCTGACTAATTCTGACAACAAGATAATATTAGTGTTCTCATTATGTTACAATATTATCCTATCCATTAACATGTAGGTACTTGTACGTCCCCGCCTGGCGACTACTCTGCCGTAGTTCTCGGCATTGGGCTGTAATGGAAACGGTTTCAGACAGAGGGAGAGGAACTTGCGTTACTTGCAATACAATGCCTGAATTTAATGCTTGCATTCAGTAAGTCGATGACATTATTTTCTTTGTTATAAGGATAATGACGTGTATACTACAGTTTTTTTGCTTCAGATTTAGGCTGATTACAGTTTCTTTTATAACCTCCTTGCGTGGGTGCTTCATGGCCCAATGAGGTGTTTTATTAAAAAAAAGAAATTGTATTTTATGCATGGTTCAATAGATGGCGATAGTTGTGGCTTTTGCTAAAATCTGTCACTGTCACTGTTTCAAGCATAGACCACAGGTTAAAGGAAATGTGTCACGATACTGACTGACAACTCTAAACTCTTTCGTTTTTTTAGTTTCATTGCGGGATACCTTGGCTTTATTTTGGATCATAATATTAACGTTTATCTATCTCGCAGATCTACTTTACATCAATTTACTTAATAAGAATGCACCACAGACTGCTTAGGAGATACTACAGACCCCTACAGACAATGTACTCGAGGTCCACTCAACTGAATTTGTCATTTCTTTGTAGGTAGTCTAAGCATTTTCTTATGTTTAAACTACTCTGTGGTTTGAAAGGTTTAAACTATGTACTTACAGCGCCATCTAGAAAAGAAGCGGAACTAGTGTTTTTTTTTAAATAAAATGCCTCATTGAAATTGGGAAAAATTACATGTTTCCATCATCCAAATACCAACTGGACTATGGAAAAAACTATGTTCCATTATAACATTATTCAATTTACGCTAACAGAAAGAGTTTTCCAGAAAATTCTTATGAAATCAAAACGATATTACCGTTATGTAAAGGCACAGCGGCGCGAAATCGCTCGTCCATTGAATAAATCAATACTTTGCACGTAATTGAATTAAAACAATTCTTTCTGAACATTGCTCGCGGAAATTTATTGACTTTAAGAGTTCCATGTATGGAGAATGGAGTGCGCTGTTACGAACAACTTCATGTGAAAGCTTTATGCAAATTGGTGTAATTCGAAGAAAATACAGTCCAGTGTTAAAAATCTGTTAAAAAATTATTCGTAGCTTTCATTTTTTTTTCTTTTTCCTATAGTATTGCTAATAATAGGATGCTTGAGTTCATTTCTTATTTGTTTTAGTTTTATAAACAACTCGAGTAAAACGTTGGCGTCCATAACCCTTGTCTACCGCAAGTGCTCTACATAAAGTTAATTATCTCACATAATCAGTTTTATTAGCTCACAACTTTGAGACAGGGTGTTTTACCATAAACCATTATTATGGAATATTATGGTCTATTGTATGATATGATATGATATGATGTGATATGATATGATATGATATGATATGATATATGATATGATATGATAGATATGATATGATATGATATGATATATGATATGATATGATATGATATGATATGATATGATATGATATGATATGATTTGATATGATATGATATGATATGATATGATATGATATGATATGATATGATATGATATGATATGATATGATATGATATGATATGATATGATATGATATGATATGATATTGAATGGATGGCTAGTGATGTATTAGTCCCCCTGGGGGACTGGGCAAGAGGATTCAAGTGAAAGTAGTGCCACCACAGCCAGTAGCCGCAAATAATGACGTTATCAGGCAAACGACCAGCTCGTCTTGTCATTCATTTGCAAGAATTCTGACTAAGTATTTACCGATCTTTTCAAATATCATCCTGCTGTTATTTCAAAAGTTTCATTGGTGGTCAACCCCAGCAAGCTTGAAAGATATTGTTTCAAAATGTCTACTTTAATAGGAGTTTAATGTTGCAAGTTGAAGTATAGCCGGCGATGTCGCTCTGTAAGGTATGTGAGCGCATCCACGAAGAGACACTTAACTTGATGTATGTACCGCGCGGAGTGCGCCGTCGTGCCCGACCGTACCCACCACGTGATAGGGAAGTTGGCTGTCTTCAAGGACAATGTTCAAACTACGTAAATTCAGACATCTAATGTTGAACTTGTTTACATGAGAAAGGACGTTTTTTATCATGCTGACGTAAGTGAAAGTTGCATAATAGTTATTGTTAGAACTATTTATGTAGGTAAACCAAACTTATTTGTATTATCTATGGTCAGTACATTTGAATGTGGAATGTAGACAGATCGTTGTCTACACTTGTCTGTCTTACGCTTTCAAGAGAAAATATACTAATTAATTTTCCAAGTTTATCTGGTTAATCTTTTATATACCCACTGCTACCATTTTAGGTTATTACGCCCAGTTATGCTGTGCTTCGCATAGCATGGTATATTTTGGATCAAAACGGCAAATATATAAAATTTAAATTTCGTCGTTAAATCCGAAAGAAGAAAAGATGGCCGGAGAAGGAAGCGGTTCTTCATCTATCCCAGTGGAAAAACTGAAGGGCATCCAGGATTATCACAACTGGAAGTTTGCGATGAGGATGGTCCTAATCCACGAAGATTTGTGGGATTGTGTAGAGGAACAGGACAAGGATGCTCGAAAACAAATGAAGGCACTAGCAAAAATTTGCTTGGCGGTGCATACGACAGCGTATCCTCATGTGAGAAATGCTAAGAGTGCATATGAAGCATGGAACAATTTAAGACGCGCTTATGAGGATAGAGGGTTATGCAGGAGATTGAGCCTTCTGAGGAATTTGTTTGGCATGAAACTGTCAGAGTTTGGAAATATGGAAACCTATCTCTCCAAAGTTACAGATATCGTACAACAACTGAACGATATAGGATCTCCATTGGAAGACGATTTTGTCGCCGTGGTTATGCTGAGTGGATTACCAGCTGAGTACGATCCGTTGATAATGACTTTGGAAAATGGTTCTAGCAAGTTATCAAGTGAACTGGTGAAGGCGAAACTTCTTCAGGAACATCAACGACGTGATGATAAGACTGAAGCAGAGTCTGCCTTAGCTGTCAGAAAGGTGTTCAAGTGTTTTCGTTGCCAAAAGCCAGGGCATGTTATGAAGAATTGTCCATTGAAGCAGAAAGAAAACAAAGACAAAGATAAGTCTAATAAGGCTACTCTGGCGGCGCTTTCAGTTGCTGTGAAAGGCGATAACTTGTGGTGTATCGACTCAGGAGCTACAAATCACATCTGTAGAGACAGGAATGTTTTTAGTGATTTTCAGGCTATAGAACCTCATTTAAAGGTTAATGTTGCAAATGGTGAGATACTTTTTGCCATGGGTCGAGGTAATGTCAAGATAGATTTGGACTGTCACAATAGTCAGGTAAAGTCAATAGACAATGTTTTCTTTGTACCTAACCTAACATGCAATTTATTATCGGTTAGTGCCATGACGAAGAAAGGGTTTACTGTTAGTTTTGATTCTAACGAATGTAGAATTATTGACTCGGGGAAGACTGTTGCGAAAGCGGCTCTTATTTATTATTTATTTATTTATTTATCTTTAATTGTTTTGTGCACTTACAGCTAAAACCAAAACGTGCAACAAACCAGACACTTATAAATCACTTAAAAAACTAATACATAGGGCGACAAATACATTTAAATTGGTAAAAAATAAATCAACTTCTGGTTTCTGAGCAATAACAGCGTTGAGTAGATTTATGGCCTGGGCCGTGGGAGCAAACTGTGCGGACTTATCGACAATGTGTATAGGTTACTAACCAAAATTCCACACTCAACTCGATCGGTAGAAATAGAGCGTAGTTGTGCATTGCAAAGTTTGCGTAGTTGCAATGATTCGCGTAGTTGCGTTGATTCTGGTGAATCTACAGCGACTGTAGTCGATGCAGACGTCACCACACCGCGTGCATCGAAGACTGCTACAGAAAATTGTGAGATTTCACAAAGTACCTGGCATCGTCGACTTGCTCATCTGAATTCGAGGAGCATGAATGTCATGAAGCAAGGTATGGTTGATGGGATTAGCTATGATGATACGAACTATCAGTCATGCGTAGCTTGTGTAGAGGGGAAGCAGTGTAGGCTTCCTTACCCCAAGAAATCTCATAATAGGTCGAATGAAGCATTAGGGCTAGTACACACTGATTTGTGTGGACCCTTGTCTGAAAGTTCTTTAGGAGGTGCAAAATATTTTTTGACTTTTATAGATGATTTTACGAGAAAAACTTTTGTATACTTTTTAAAGAGCAAGAGTGAAGTTTTTGATTGTTTTAAAGACTTTAAGGTTCTCGTGGAAAATCAGGCAGGAAAAAAGATCAAGATATTGCGCAGTGATAATGGCACCGAGTACATTAATGCAAATTTTCAGAAATTTCTGAAAGCGAATGGCATCGTGCATCAAACGACGGTCCCCTACTCACCAGCCCAGAATGGCGTCAGCGAGCGGGCCAATAGGACCATTATGGAGAAGGCGCGATGTATGTTGCAGGATGCGGGTTTGGATAAACGGTTTTGGGCTGAAGCTGTGTCGACAGCTGTCTACATAAAAAACCGTTCGCCAACAAAAGCCATTATGGGGACTACTCCGGAAGAAAAGTGGACAGGCAAAAAGGTAAACGTTAGCCACCTTAGAGTTTTCGGTTGTGTAGCATACGCTTTAGTACACAAAAGAAAGAAGCTTGATTCGAAATCCAAAAAATATATTTTTGTTGGATATTGCGAACAGAGTAAGGGCTATAGACTTATAGACCGGGATTGCCCAACTAAGTGCATAAAGGCAAGGAATATAACCTTTTTTGAGGATAAATTTATCTCAAATGGTACGACGAAGGGTTTGTCACTTGATGATACTGTAGGTGTTATTGAGACACCTTGTAATGTAACAAATAGCAATACAGTGTATGAATCTGTCCCACCAACGCTTGTGTCAAATGACACTGACAGTAGTGATTCCTCCCTTGTTAGTTCAGATGACTGTTTGGATGAAACTTACATTCCAGGAAGATCGTCGCTTGACTCGGAAGATTCCGATACCGTGAGCTTCGCATGGAGTGTGGGCTTACATATACAAGCGATGAACCGTCAACAGTAAAGGAAGCGTTGAGTGGCAGGGAAGCTGATCAGTGGCATAAAGCAATGCAAGATGAGTATGACTCGTTTACTAAGAATAATTGTTGGACACTTACAGAGTTAAAGAAGGGACAGAAGCCCGTTAAATGTAAGTGGGTTTTTAAAAAGAAGCGAAGTTTAAATGGAGCTCTTTTACAATACAAAGCTCGGTTAGTAGCAAAGGGCTTCACACAGAAATTCGGCATAGATCACCAGGAAACCTTTGCTCCAGTGATTCGTTATTCAACAATTAGGATGTTGTTTGCTATTGCTGCAGAATATGATTTGAACATTGATCAGTTAGATGTAAAAACTGCGTTTTTGAATGGAGATCTTGAAGAAGATATCGTAATAGAACAACCAGAAGGATTTGTTGTAAAGGGGAAGGAAAACCATGTGTTTATTTTAAATCTCAACAAGGGCGGTTGACTGTGATTGCCTTATACGTAGACGACATTTTTTTGTTTTCATCGTCAAATGATGATTGTAAAGAAATCAAAGAACAGTTGATGAAAGAATTCGAAATGAAAGACTTGGGCACAGTTTGCGAGTTTTTGGGAATGCGAGTCTCAAGAGAAAAAGGCAAGATAACTCTTGATCAGTCAAATTATATTGCGAATATTTTGAAAAGATTCAAAATGGCAGATTGTAAGCCAGTCGTGACACCGATGGAAAGTGGCCTTAAATTAATGAAAGCTGAAAAGAAGACTGAAAACTGTGAGTACAGAAACCTCATTGGTTGTCTTATGTATGTTGCAGTTTGTACGAGGCCGGATATCGCCTATTCGGTAAGTTTTCTGAGTCAGTTTAATGATTGTTTTTCTGATGAGCATTGGAAAGCTGCAAAACGTGTTTTAAGGTATCTAAAAGGCACGATACACTACCGCTTAGTTTTTGAAAAGTCTGGTCTAGATATTCAAGGCTTTGTAGATGCAAACTGGGGTAACTGTGAAATAGATCGCAAAAGTACTACAGGATTCGTGTTTAAGATAGGTAACTCTACTGTATCTTGGGAAAGTCGGAAATAAAAGACAGTGGCTCTTTCTAGCACAGAGGCGGAATATATGGCACTTTCCGATGCATGTAAGGAAGCATTATTCATGCGAACGTTTTTCAAAGAATGCTTCAACATAACTTCTGTAATGACACTTTACAATGATAATCAGTCTGCACAAAGGTTATGTGAAAATTCAATGTTTCATAGTAGAACGAAACATATTGATATCAGGCACCATTTTATCAGGGATAATATAAACAAGAAGTTTATTATAGTGAAGTATCTCTCAACTGGGCCCTAATTCTGTATGAAAACTCAGATTCCACACGATACGAAACCACGTCGTTATCGTGTCTTGTTCAAATCGTATCACAGCATTAGAAATACCTTCACTTTACATAATGTTATTTTTAATTTGAATAAATATTGATATATTAAGTGGTGGTAACTTTTGACGTGTTGATGTTTCGGAACGTGTCTCGGTGGAACATTATGATTTTTGACAGTTCAAATCGCGTCATTTCCAAATTCATTTCGCGCGGTTTTGTTTCCATTTCATAGAGAATAGATTTTTGCAGATTTCTTATATAAGACAAGGAATTCGCGTGGTTTTGAAGTAAGGAATCGTAAAGTGGTCATACAGAATTAAGGTCCTGATGAAATGACAGCTGATATTCTCACAAAACCTTTAGTAAAGGACAAGTTTGTTAAGTTTGTAACTCAACTAAACTTAGGATTGTGCAAATGATTTTGTAGAGTTTATTTTTGTAAAGTTATGTTGTTTTGTAGGCCATAGGTATATTTTATTGTTTTATAGTTGCTTTAAATTTCAACTGTATAACATTATTAAGTTTTGGTTTAAGGGCTGGTGTTAGAACTATTTATGTAGGTAAACCAAACTTATTTGTATTATCTATGGTCAGTACATTTGAATGTGGAATGTAGACAGATCGTTGTCTACACTTGTCTGTCTTACGCTTTCAAGAGAAAATATACTAATTAATTTTCCAAGTTTATCTGGTTAATCTTTTATATACCCACTGCTACCATTTTAGTTATTTATTATATTAGGGCGGTATGTTGGTTTTTACAAACAAGTAGACAAATGTAAGCCCGAGACGAAGTCGAGGGCTTACCATAGTCACGAGCTTGTAGAAACCGATTTCCGCAAGTGTATAATACAACGTTTTTCAACGGTACAATAGATAATGAAACAAACTTTTGTTTATTAGTGGGAAAGTCGCAACAACAAGTCTTTTTAGGCACAAGATAAGATAAGATAAAATAATTTATTAATCCAAAAAAGAACATTACAAATTTTTACCATATAAACAACATTTATAGGTCAAACATGAATAGGTCAAAGACTCAGATCATGACCAATAGCACGAAACGTAGGGTAGAGGTAGACGGACAAGTACTACACTATGTCGATGAGTTTCCTTCAAGAACAGGCTAGACAAAGAGATCGGTCGTCGTATTGAAAACGCCTGGAGGAGCTACTGGTCCATGAAGACGTTAATGAAGGGTGACCTTAATCTGTCACTAAAGCGCACTCTTATCGACATCTGTATTCTGCCCGTCCTAATCTACGGTGCACAGACTTGGTCACTGACCGAGGCACAAAATTCCAAACTCAAGGTAAAGTTCTCCAAATGTTTGTGAGTTAACTGTACCATAGCTGACGTTACCACGGATAACCGGACTTCTCCACTCTTACCTGGAGCACACCTGATGGATAGCAGCTCATTCCGCTAACTGATGGTTACGGGACCAGCGGCCGGTACTGCGGGATACACATCGCTCAAGGTACCCGTGCCCACATCGACGAGGGTAACGTTAGAACACTATATTATAAATAGTTAGATAGATACATCAAATATTTATTATACACACCAAATGATTGCAAATAAATATATTAATATCAAATAACACATGTTTGATGCAGGCAATATAAAAAGTAACCCATGTTAAAGAAATAATATTAATAAACAATGAACTTACTAACAGTCGTACAATACACTTTTAGAAGCAGAAGTAGCATCGCAAATGAGTTTTAGTCAATGACAACATTATGACGTGGAGGATAGAGTTGATTGCGAAGAAATGTAAAGCATTTCAAAAGTAAATGACTCAATTCATATGCAGATCTGTTCAATCGAGCTCATTCAATCTTTACAGAGACATTAAAAACAACGTGACAATCGCTCAGGTCGGTCGCGGTTCGATTCCCGCGGGAAATTAAACCGACCTCGATCGTGAGCCTCCCACCTACTTATCCACCGCTTCACTGTGGAACTGCGATTAAGTACCTGGTGTTACGCGAACGCCAACCTTACGACAAATATGTCAAGGCTCACATTACGTCTGGTTTAATTAAGAGAGAACGTTTTACATTTTCATAATTTATTCTAGGTTTCATCGGTAAACGGCTTAAATTGTCTTTCCTTTCTTTTCAAAATATATGAAACATCTTTTGGGAATAATTACACGAGAACAATGTGGGAGCCACTAATAAATGTGCTTGTGCTCCTTTTTGTTTGCAGAAAGTTGAGAGCTCCGACAACAGGCTTTGTAAAACTTACTATATTTGGGCTCTTTTATCTTTCAACATACCGAAAGAATGTTAGAAAACACCACTTTCAAAAAACATGCCCTTTGTTTACTTGAAGCTATCTAATATCATTGAGGTCGAGTACCACGACCTAGTGCTTAGTGTTTACAAGTTGAGTTTAGACATAAACGGTTAGAACTAATAGACGAACATAAAAGGGTTTTGTCCAATGGTAATACATCATCCTTTACGCTCTCGAAAACATAACGGCTACTTGAAATAGTGCGAGCCTGTGACCCATGTTAGAGTGGGGACTGGAACATCATGTTGGTCACCGAGGTCGACCCTCTCAGTGCCAAATTAAAATAGTTTGAAACAAGTGTCCACTGGAACGATGTTATTTGTCCGGACGAACAGATTGGAGCAAATTATATCGTGTGTTTTACTGTTGGGGATGAGGCATGAGGCAATAAACATAATAGAGAAAAGAATTTTGTTGATAGACCCAATTTCCTTTAGGCATCAAAATAAATTGTTTTGTTATAGTTTTAGTTGTAGTGTGCCTTCTTACAAACTTCGTACTTGTATTTTAACAATGAAATGATAATTCTCAATCACTCATTGATTTCAGATCTCATTGCTAACATGTTAAAATAATTATAAATAATACGATTGTGTGGGAGTGCCTATAGTAAGTGTCACATGTACCGCTCAGATGCTCCGCGGCTCCAATCCGAAGCTTCCGAGAGACAACGCTAATTGATATTCCGTGTAAACTGCCGAAGATCCCGAGTCTTGTCGCCGTGGGAGGTGCCGGATGGAAACATTCACGATTAAGGAACTGTGTCATTTACTATCTTATAGATATTTCCTCTTTTGCTATGCAGGATATCTTAACTAAAAATAGCTTTATGATTTGATGCCTCAACATAGCCATAGCATAAAACACTTCTTCACGGCGTAAAGCCTCCTGAGTTACTTTAAAAATGGATCACGAAGATGCAATATTATTATTATGTCGAAAAAATAATAATATAAAGTAATTATGTCAATGTAAAAATAAGACAAAGAATTGATGGGTGAGACGGAGACGCATTGCAAATAAGAAAAGTTATAAATCACTGTCAAAAACATACGCTTCTAATTAATTTCGGAAGAATGTATAGAGCAACATGTGAGAGTTACTAAATATAATTCACCAATATAACAATAGCAAGACACCCGGCGGATACTCATAGGACATGTTCAAATCTAAGTAGGACACGACGACATGAGCCTTATTTGTATCAGTAATAGGATTGTAACATATTTGATTGAACGATACAGTGGCGTGTTTGTCGCCGGACTGGGGCTAATTGTCCCCGGTGCGGTGACCGGGACGTTGTTATAAGTTTGAGTCGGTGTGGCCGTGCCATCAGCGGGGGAACTTGGAACTTCATTTATTTTGCACATAATAATTATGATTAAATAAATGTTAATGGCGATTGCTCAGGAACCCAATCGAGTAATCGCATCGAGATATCGAGAGAGACATCGTAATCGAGTATTAATAGTTTGTCGTGTGCTAAATGTAGCTGATAAAGAACTCACGATATTTTGCTCTACCGTATCCGTCTAGATAGTTAAGAGAATTTAGGCACTATTTTTAAGAAAATAAGGTATTTATGAACAAAATTAATTACTTACTTTAAATTGGTTAAATATCTCTTTCGTCTAGTCTAGAGCAGTAGCTATGAAATTAACGCTAATTTCTTAGCTCCATCTGTTGACTGTCCGCGTTCATTATAAAGGTCCCAGTTTGTTCTATATGTTGTAATGCCGCGCCGCGCACCATCATGATAACATCCCATTATTGCTCTACATTACATTTTATTCCAAATGAACTACGCGCTACGTACAGTAAGAATACCCGCTAAATAACATAACTAAAGTGAAAAAGTACTTTTAGCCGATTGTTACATAGAATTACATCATTACACGTGTGTTGCCTACACGAGGCATCCTTAATTTTACTTTACTAAATGAATATCTGAGCTTGAGAATTCACGAAATAATTAAGGGTTCAGAGAAAGTGAAAGCTCATCTACGCTTTTAACAGTCAAAAGAAAATGGATGGCTCTGTTTTTTGAAGTAGTTGCTTTAATTATAATTTGAGATAGTAAAGAAAATAGGGTTTATTGTCTTAGCTAACATCATGAAGTAGACAACTGCTAGCACTCGCCTGAGAACCGCTACAACTCTCAAGTTAAGGATCTGTCGCTAAGTCTCCTAACAGTAGGTATGTTCGGGCAGCTTGACTTAAGACTCATTCCAAACCGTAGTGCGACGACAATTTTGGCCATATCGTCAATAAACATAAAGCGTCATGTCATCAAACGCTACCATCTCTGTTATCAGATAAGATCTTATATATTTAGAGATTTTAAGAATACATTAAACTTCAACGGATATACACAAGTATTTATGCTTATTTATGCACAAAAATAAAAGCGCAAATTAGGCATTATTTATTTTATCGATAATAAGCTAACGCAATATTGTATTCTATGCTGACAACCCTGCGATAAACGAGGGGCTAATGGAGTTTTGCTGCTGGAGTGAACAGAATCAGAATCAGAGGAGGACTAACATCACACTAGAACTAAATCTGTTGATCTTCTTAGATATTAAACTAAATCCAATGACAGTTTGACAAAATTTATTATAAAACTGAGTGAGATACTTTTCGAGAAAACGAACATGGTAGATCTATAAAAGCTATAACTGTGCAAACCTAAAGTTAAAATAAATTTAAAGTGATTTCACCCACAGATTAGAGAAGAAAAAAATTTTTTTAATGTCATAAATATTTACATACTATAATGTCAGAATACGATTCGTAATACAAATAAATGTCAGACAAGGTTCGAAAATGTAACCAACTGCTGATTCGATACCGTTAGGTGCGAGGGCGGGCGGGCGGCACTCGGCGGCACGTCACTGCAGTCGCGAGGCGCCCTGCGATGCTAACACCGCACCGGCTGGAACTTCCTTCATTAAAACTTTATAACGCTATTTTGAGCTTTACACTTGCGACGTTCTTAATTAAATTTAAATAAATTCATAATTTTCATTACAGTTTACAAACTTTAAAACTGCTTTCGAAATTGCTTTTTATTAAAATAGATAAATATTTTCAAAATTAACTTCTATATTTATAATTCTATAATTTTTGTACCTAAAATTATGTCAATAAAAATATTTGATTGATTGATTGATTGATTGATTGATATAATTTTTTTATGAACTCAACACAAACCTCATATAGAAAGAACTAAATAAAAGTAGTAGTACCAGCAAGTGATTTAACTAACATTTAAAAGAATAGTAACAAATATAAAACACTTTGAAAATATTCAGTATACAATTTAATATCACTTTTGTAGAATTCTTGTTTTAGAACAATAGAACACTTTAAAGCTTCGGTAGACGCTACGGAGCACCCAGTTACGCGCTTCGCCGAGCTCGTAGTGACTCGTAGCCGTAGCAACGCCGTAACACCGTAGACAAATGCTACGAATGTCTCGCGTAGCCACCCGTTTTACGAGCTCGCCCCTTTTTGTTGGAGCGTAGCTCGTGCATTATATTTGGAAATGGGCGGAATATCAGCCGGACAGCGCTGACATATCGCCGGGCGGGTCCCACCGCAACGTACAGGTACGTTTATACGTTACACGAAATGAATGCCAGATGCGGTCGCCACGGACACTGACATTGCTAAGCTACGTGTGTTTTAATCGCAGTGCACTTTGTGATTAATTGAAGTCAAAGTAAAAATAATAAAAGTTAAATATGTAATAATGAAGCTAAAATGTCGAGTATAATAATATGTTATGAAGATATACAAGTCTCACATGGTAGTCGCAGGCGGTCCGGAGTCCCGTCAACTCGAGTCGCTGTGATTGATGGAGCAGCCGGCTCTATGGCGCTTCACTTGACAGAGGATAGTTCATTACTGCGATACTATACAAGCGCATTAAGCAACTAAGTTTAGTTAGGATTGTAGTTGAAAAAAAACAATAAAAAGAGCCAGCACACTAAGTCTTCATCATCATCAGCCTGAAGACGTCCACTGCTAAATATAGGCCTCCCCCATAGAGCGCCACTTTGAGCGGCTGCTTGCCTCCTGCATCCATCGGCTCCCCATGGTTCTGACCAGGTCGTTAGTCCATCTATGGGAGGCTGGCCTACGCTGCGTCTCCCGGTTCGTGTTCACCACTCGAGAACCTTTCTTCCCCATCGGTTGTCAGTTCTACGAGCGATGTGGCCTACCCATTGCCACTTCATCTTGCTAATGCTAAGAGCTATATCGGTGACCACACCAAGTACCAAGTATTTTTTTAGATTAGAGGTTATAGGCACTTTATACGTTTAAAAAAAGAAACAAACTAATAACAGCGTTCAAAGCTCAAATATTTACGTGTAATACTCAAACGGCATCGATATTTCTACAGTGAATAAATAAAGTGCAATACATTGAAAGCGTGGGTCACAAATCCAAAGATAAATGTGGAACAATGAACGCGGGTGCAGCGCACATAAATACTGGTATCCAACGCACACACGCACATGGACCACTTGTGTGGGTGTGTGTTTGTGTGAGTGAAAGGTCGGAGAAGTTTCAACTGAAACAACTGAAAAGATGTTAATGATGTTTTAAATAAATGCTTTATAATTAATGGAAATCGGATATTTTTAATATACTCCATCACTAAATACTATCAAATCGTAGACAATCTTTCTGAAACAGCGTTCTATTTATTTCCAAAGCACATTGTAGAATCAGTACTCTTCGGAAATAAATTTGCGAATAAACGGTTGCAAGACTCTTTTGAAAATACGATACATAATGACTGTATGTTTTTCATCGTTGCTCTTAAATCGTATTACAAAACAGGGTTCGGTTCATTTTAACTTACTTATTTTTTTCTTCTATAATCTCATTTTATCAATATTTTGTTTTATTTGAATGAATTAAGTACTTTATTTGCTTATTGCTTTCCACAACAACTCCAGGCAGCTTGTTGATGATGGTATAATCAGAAAAAATGTGGTATTCGATAGTTCTCTGATTAATTGACATTTGGGTTTGGATGACAATTTTTTGAAAAATGGGATCCGTATTGTGGTATTCTTTGGGAGCTATTCAATGATAAAAAATATAAAAACTTTCGTGTGCACCATCCGGAGAGAACTTATTTCACCTGACTATTATTAATTTGACGTCGCGCTTCAGAGGAGACTCTAGTTTCCTTTTATAAAGCACGAGTTATCAGACAAGTGCGCTTGAGCGAGCGTTCAGCGCGAGCCAGCATCCAGTAGCCAGTCGCTGGCAGCTTCACGATGCGCCTCCCAGCACGCCTCGACGAGGAACTTAACTACTGATTAGATGAATGGAACGTGCTGGAACTAGCTCCATGTAGACTTTATCTTTGTTAGCTTTAAATAGTAGCACAAGGGCAGGGGCGGATATAAGACGTGGGCTTCATTGAGTGCACCCGCCACGAAACACAAGTTACCGAAGTTGTCGAGTTTATCAATACAAAAATCAAACAAGAATATCATGTTTAGATCCAATAAAATAACACAGATTACAGAAAAAACAAATTACTCTGTGAAAAGGGAACACGAAATATAGGCCCAGCGACCAACACCACTATCGCGTAACGGTTCTGGACATACACTTATCCTGCTATCCTGCACGCGCCTATTTACAAGTCCATGAGTGTGAGCAAGAGAGCACACGATCACCATCTCCACGAGATTTACGCGATAAGGCCCCTGGTTAGAACACCGGGGAGCCGATGAATGCAGGAAGCAAGTAGCTGGTCAAACTGGCGCGGGGAGGCCTATGTTCGGCAGCTTCAGGTTAATATTGCGATAATGTCCTACAGTTCGCTGTCACCATAATACAGTAAAGATATTACTAATCTATCGTTACCCTTCCTTAGTTTCAGGACTGTAATAAATCCTTGGTATACAAGAGTACTTGCCACATATTTCAATCAACCGTTTGCGTTTGAGCTCACAAAAAAGTTTGTGTGGCTATGAAAAAGCTTTGGAAGCAGACAAAATATTTCATTTTGTGAAAACGGGAATGTATTCACAACATTCGAGCCGACAACCCGAACGTTTGAAAACGAAACGAAAAACATGCGGCGGAAAGCGATTAAACCATCCCAGCGGATAACTGCATGCTGGCTGCAAGTGGCACGCGTGGAGCCATGGGGAGCTGGTCACTGACCGCCGCTTGGTGCATTGTTCGCTACATTTGCGCGGTCATCTTTCTAATCCCAGTACAAAATAAAAGCCGAGGCGACAATTTCAAACCACGTAAAAAAACAACCGCTTACAGTTATTACGCAACTTAAATCAGCTTAATCTGCATGATGTGGTGCTCTGCAATAATAATAGATCAAGGTAGGATCAACATTAATCAGCTATTCTAGCGGGCATGCGGTCGTCACGTGAACAAACACCGCGGCTCAAGCGCAGTGACCACACTACACAAATAGTTGTGCAAGCAGATCTGCGTGGATCACCTTATACAAACAATATTGACTGGTCTGATAGCTCAGTTGGTAGTAGCTCTGCCTTCTGAACTATAGGTTCAATTCCTACCCAGGACAAACATTCGTGTGATGAACATAAGTGTTTGCTCTATGTTTGGGTGTTATATTGCATTCTATGTATGTATTTACAAACAAAAAAGTATATCAGTATTCTATCAGTTATCTGGTTTCCATAGTACAAGTTTTGCTCAGTTTGGGGCTAGATGGTACTGTGTGAAATGTCCACACATATTCATTTATCTATTATATAAAAGGCTTTGTCCTGACTGACTGACAGTCAACGCACAGCCCAAACCACTGGACGTATAGACTTGAAAATTGGAGGGTGGCTACCTTTTATAACGTAAGCGCGTGCTATGAAAGGATTTTTGAAAATTCAACCCTTAAGTGGCCGAAAAGAGTAAAAAACATTTGTATGAAAAACCTACATTTCGTGACGTATCGTTTTGAAACTTAACACATATAAACAAGTATAAAAGTAAAAGAAATGGTACCTTTTAGTTTTTCGAAATTCAACATATAAAGGGGTAAAAAAATGATTGAAATTGATATGATAAATTAAAAAAAAAACCGTATCTTACTGAAATTTGGAATGTGTAAAGAACATACAAAATAAATAGATATGGGTCTCGGGAATTTTAGAATTTCATCCTTTAAGATGGTAAAAATACAGAAAAAGGTCCCGTCGTAAGACGTTCGCACAGGCAAAACCGCTAATGCTATAATCTTCAAATTCGAAGATACATTGATTCTATGACGTAGGGTTGTATTACGAAAGAGTTTTTGGAAATACACCCCCAATGGGATGAACGGGTATAAAGTATTTGTATGATAAACTTACGTTGCGTACGCTTTGAAACTTGGCACATACAAACAAGTAAAAAATAAATGAAATGCTACTTTATAGTCTTTTTTTAAATTAAAGCTTTAAAGGGGTTAAATAAGTAGTTAAAGTTTGTGTGTCAAATAAATAAAAATTATGATAGTAAGTATTCCATCGGATAGTTAATTCAAAGTAAAAAATGGCATTAACAATATTTTTTGCCAGGAATGACACCACATATCAGCCGGAAGAGGTTCACTACTGAACACAGGAATCCATAAAACGTCACTTTGAACGCTTATCATAATGGGAGATTTGCCATAATCACCACGCTTAGCAGGCGGCTCGGTGAGAATCGCAGAAGGTTTTCATGTACCGAGGAGAATGCTGCTGCCAATTCCCTGGATATTCCTTTTGCCGGCTTTTACAGCACCACGAGAAGAGATTGTGGTGGTCCTATTAGCAAAGCGGGACCACACGGCCAAGGATGACATAGGAAGGGTTGACACTCGACTCTACATCGACGCAGCAGTAGTAGTATGCATATACTTAGTTCTTTGTTGTTAAATTTGTAATTATGAAAACTGGTATTTGTATATCACTCAATCACATCGAAAAATGGCAAAATAATATTTGTGCCAGGGTTGATTTGAAGGGGTGAAAATGGAGAGTAAGGTTTTAGTACAAAGTTCTTTATTTTCAGTCACGTTTGTTAAACCAGTAATTATTAGGCACATTCATGATTTAAAATAAAAATAACATTTTAAGAAATTATTAAGGGGTTGAAAAGGTTTTTTTTTGAAACAGATATTGATCGTTCACCGTAAGATATCCCATGATGTAGTTATATTATTTAAAAATATGCAAGTAACACATATTAATCTGTGGTGGGTACATACAAGTTTAGATAATGCTTACATATTACTTTACATTTACGATAATACTTGCATGTTTTTAAATAATATAAATACATCAGAGGAAATGTTACCGTGAATAGTCTGTAGATTATCACGGGCATTTGAACATTTTTTCCGTGTTAATGTCAAATTATACATAAAATATTAAAGGGTTTGCGATTAAGTTTATTAATATTTATTTTTTGTTGCACAGATCGAATTATTTAATAAACAAAAGTCTAAACTACTACCACACTAGTACTATAAAATTAACAATATAATACAAAAGTACCCTAATACCCTACCAGTAGGCAACGTGCCCAATTTGCTGGCAGCATTGCCACGTTGAATGGCAATGCTCAACCTTTGGCCGAAGTAGAGGCCAGCATTTTGGTCACGTGTTACCTCGACCAGACGTTTGGAAAGGTCTTTGAAAATTTGGTGAGCACTCGGTCCCCAAGGCCCAAGCGTCTCAACCCCAAAAGGCGCAAATATAAAACCGCTATCAAGTTTACTGTATTTGCGCCTTTTTAGTTGCTCAGCAGAATCCGCCGCCGCACCAGCCTTATTTTGTGTTCCAGGAAGATGTGACGGCGTTAAAAAAATAACCAGACTTAAAATATTAAATAAAGTTATTACCAGAGATCTAAAATAACTTATTTCCTCCCTACCTCTTGCTACAATGTCATCATGAGAGGTCACTGCATGAGACATTTTAAAAAGATTAAAAAGATGAATAAGTAACCTATATTTATGACGGTTTTTAAACGGCTCCCAAAATAGGAAGCTTAAGTTAATTTTATCTTGAAAAAGTAAACGGTTTCTGAGGGATAGTCTACGCGGGCGAAGCCGCGGGCAGAAGCTAGTTTATAATAAACATACAGTACGTGTGGAACGTAGAAAACCAAGGCGTGAATATTTCGTATAGTAATTTAAGTCAAGCTTAGATCCTTTCTTCTCATGCAGACAACTTTAGTGGTTAGCTCGGCTTAGATACAAATCAGATATTATCTATTACACAAGTCACACAGTCTGTTTCAATATTGAATTAGTGGCAAGGAGGAGCAAAACCCCTCGTCACTTTGTCAAAGATGTCTTCAGCGCTCCGGGGACGCATCACGTAACTTTATTGCCCAACGTTTTAATTTCTGTAAAATACAATTTCAACGAAATAAAAGCTTAAATGAGGGCGAAGTGAAATTGTATTAATTAGCTTGAACAGTCACAAGAACTTCCGTGAAGAGGGAATTCTCAACATTAATTTGGCGACCTTTTTAATAATGTCCTAGTAATAGAGTTACGAGCGTTCACCGTTCAGGACAGTTCAGCTCGATTCTGAACCTCCACGGTCTGAGGAGGTGATTGACGGAAACGCTTGCATACCGACCGGTCGGCACGGTGGCGGCACACCGAGGTCACCTGCTTGGTTGAAACATTAGTACAGATTACTATTGTGTCAACTTAATGGTCTATTTGTGATAATATACCGGAGCATTGTTTACTTTATTTGTAAAGCATAATTATTGCCTAGGTCAATGTACTACCAAGTAATAATTGTACTGTAGTATAAAAGCCACAATTACCTCGACGAGTGTGTTCACAACGCAGGCTACAATAATAACATCGCCTTTGATCTCTCCGCCGAGTACGAGGCACTCTCGAAGACGACCATTCATTATGTAAATTACCACTTTTGTTTTCATACATAAAGCCCACACTTTGTGAAGCTTCATACATAATGAGGATTTAATATTAAGATTCTCCCAAAAGTCATGCTTTAGAAATTGTTACGTATGTTAAAGCCTGTAGAAAATGTTATTTGTATTTGTGCTACATAATTATATCTATGAGACCTAAAATATATCTACATCTAGATGTTGCACAAAGTAAAAAGCAACCAATCGACCAGAGCATTTGGTGAGTCTCGCGGATCTGTGGTGAGTTTTGTCGCGTTAAAAATTAAATTGAAAAGTGCAAGTTTGCATTCATTCCTGTATGTATGTATGTAGGGGTGTGTTTGTGCGTGTGTGTGGGCCTGTCAGAACGATATTGTAATAATAATAATAATAAATAATAATAAATATGTGTGGACATTTCACACAGCGCCATCTAGCCCTAAACTAAGCATAGCTTATACTATGGAAACCAGATAACTGATACAATACTTAGATAATTTTTGTTTGTAAATACATACATAGAATACAATATAACACCCAGACACAGAACAAACATTGATGTTCATCACACAAATGTTTGTCCCAGGTGGGAATCGAACCCACAACCTATAGTTCAGAAGGCAGAGCTACTACCAACTGAGCTATCAGGCCAGTCAACAAAATATTGTAGTAGGTAAATATCATATACAAACTTCATTGAGTATCTATTTAAAAAGAAATAAATAACTAAAATGTCAGTTTGAGAAAATAAATACATGAATGCAATCGTATTTGTAATTTATTTAACAAATTGGCGACGATGCCGACCCACGATATAAAAAAACTGAAACGAGTACGTGCCTCATTACGGGGCACCCTTACAAGAATTGAAAACTATTTAAATACGAATTTTGAACTCGCTACAGAAGAAATTGACATAAGAATTCAATCATTACAAGAAACTATACAGAAATTCCAAGAAATACAAACAGAAATAGAGATAGAAACGGACGAGAATGAACTGGAGGCAGAAACTGAATACAGGTATGATTTTGAAGAATTCTACACCATCCTCAAATGCAAACTAATGAAAATAAGGAAGAACAATGAAATACATGCACAAACACATACTACAACAGATTACACAAGCTGCGTTAATTATGGTCAGCAAGAATCATATCCAAAAATAAGATTTCAACCTTTGCAAGAGAATGAAACGTTCCAAAATTTCAACAAGAGGTTAACTTTATATTTCTTAATGAACAAGGTAAATGAACCACAGTCCAAGGTATACGTTCTACTATCGACATTAAGTCCAGAGCTGCATCAAAAGATATATGACCTATGTTCACCAGACGATCCTCTCGACAAAGAATTTGAAGAACTTACAAGCTTACTAGATGAATACATAGACCCTAAGCCTAGTGTGTGGGCACAACAACACAAATTCATTTCACGCTTACAGTTTCCAGACGAAGCGGTAGCTACATACGCAGCCGAACTTAAAAGATTATGCTCGAACTGTGAATTTAAATGTCAACATTGTAAAAAGTCTACCATGGAAAATTTTTTGTCTTTACAATTTATAAGAGGTCTGAAAGATGGCGATATTCGAACAAAAATTCTTCAAAATAGAGAAATACATTCATTTTCGAAGTTAACACAAATCGCAATATCAATGGAAATGGGAAAATCCGAAAACTTGAATATTTCTTCCGAATTGAACAGAAAGACTGACGTGGTATACAAAGTTGCACCTTCAACGAGTAAACAAACGAATACTCAAAGAACACAACTACAACTAGGTAACAGGCCACCACTTACAATTAAAGATCTAAAAGGTAAATGTTTTCGCTGTGGCAAACCAGATCACCGAGCCAATGAATGCGGTGCAATCCATTCAACTTGTAGAAATTGTCAAAAAGAAGGTCATCTAGGTCGGGTTTGCTTAAAGCGGAATAACAACACTAACAAAGTTGACGATACATCCAGCGATATCTCAACCGACAGTACTGCAGAAATTAACCTGATCAAAAGCGAAATTTCAGAGCGATATTTAATTACAGTCTCTGTGGAAGAGAGAACAGTGAAAATGGAGTTCGATACGGGTGCTGCGCTATCTTCCATGTCCTTCAAGGACTACAAAAAATTAAATATAAACAAAAAAATATTTAAAACAGACATGAAACTTAAGACTTACACTGGAGAGATTATTAGACCAATCGGAACAATATACGTCAAATGTAAATACAGGAACCAACCTTTTTACGGAAAACTCTACATAATTAATCAAGATGTCGACCCGATATTTGGCAGAAGCTGGATGAAAGAAATAAATGTCCAATTGGCAGATGTCAAAACATTACAAACTGAAATTACGAAATCAACCAAATTGGACGAATTATTAAATGAATATTCATCAACCGTATTTAGAAATGACCTTGGACAAATACCTGATTTTAAAGCTCATCTTCAACTACAAGAAAATGCAAAGCCAATATTCATTAAACCGAGGCGTATTCCGTACGCTTTAAAACCGGAAGTAGACAAAGAAATCGAACGTCTTTGCACAAAGGGTGTAATTACCAAAGTAGACCATTCTGAATGGGGAACACCAATCGTACCAATTGTAAAACCAAATGGAAGTATACGTCTATGCGCAGATTACAAGATTACCTTGAACAAGGTAATAAAGGATGAACATTATCCGATTCCCATAATTGAAGATATATTTGCAGAAATGAATGGAGGCCAATTATTCAGTACGTTAGATATTAGCCAAGCTTACCTTAATATGATGATGGACGATGAGAGCGCAATGTTACAAACATTGAGTACACATAAAGGAATGTATAAAGTTAACAGACTTATGTTTGGAGTAAAAGTAGCGCCAAGTCTATGGCAGAAATTCATGGATAGTTTATTACAAGGAATAGAAGGCGTCAAATGTTTTTTTGATGATATTATAATTCAAGGATCTTCAGAAGATGAGTCATTATTACGACTAAAACAAGTCCTACAGAAACTTAAAGAAAGTAACCTTCGCGTTAATAAAGATAAGTGTCACTTCTTTAAGCAGAGTATTAACTATCTTGGTCACACTATAGACAAAGACGGTCTTCACAAGAATAAAGAAAAAGTAGTAGCGATCACTAATACAATGCGTCCTACGAATTTGAACGAGCTACGAACATTCTTAGGTATGGCAAACTACTATAATAAATTCATACCTAATTTATCGTCCATTACGAGTCCATTAAATAACTTACTAAAAAAAGGCACGAATTTTATATGGTCTCCCAAATGCGAAAGAAGTTTTAATGAAATAAAAAAAGAAATTCTCAGTGAAAGAGTTCTAACTCACTTTGATTCTTCAAAACCATTGATTTTGGCTACAGATGCATCACCTACGGGCTTGGGTGCTGTTTTGTCACATAGGCTCCCAGACGGATCAGAACGACCCATAGCCTTTGCGTCAAGATCTTTGACCAACAGCGAAAAGAAATACAGCCAGATTGATAAAGAAGCTACATCAATCTATTGGGGCCTCAAGAAATTCTTTCATTACTGTTACGGCCGTAAATTTACTCTTGTTACTGATCACAAACCACTTACATCGATTTTCCATCCTCATCAAACCTTACCTGCGCTGAGTACAATGAGATTGTTCCACTACGCTCATTTTTTATCTGGATTTGACTATCAAATAGAATATAGAAGATCTCTACAACATTCAAATGCAGATTATCTATCAAGATTTCCGGTAGAAAGTTCTAAAGAAAATACTATTGATCAACATTGCGCATTTCAACTACAGCTGATTAATATTCTAGAAGTTTGCCCTAAGACAATAGCCGAAGAATCAAAAGTTGACCCGGAACTACAGCAATTATTACAATCCTTAAAAACAGGTAGATCATTACGAGAACTTGGTTACAAGGACAATGAATTAACTCTCCAGGATGAATGCATTTTAAGAGGCACTAGAATAATGATACCACAAAATTTGCGCACTCGCGTACTTGATGAACTACATGCCGGACATATTGGCATTCTTAAAATGAAACAATTAGCTAGAAGTTACGTTTATTGGAAAAAGATTGATCAAGATATTGAAAACAAGGTGAAATCTTGTAGAGCGTGTCGTCTACAACAGAATAACCCGGAAAAAGCACCTCTACATCATTGGGAAAATGCAACATTGCCATGGCAAAGAGTACATATAGATTTTGCTGGACCGATTTTTGGATATTCTTTATTTATTTTAGTCGATTCATTCACCAAGTGGGTTGAAATAATTCCTACAAAAACCACTACAAGCTCTTGGTGCGTACAGAAACTCAAAGATTTATTCTGCACCTTTGGGTTACCGAATATGTTAGTATCAGACAACGGACGACAATTTATTTCACAAGAATTTGAAGATTACCTCAATGATAGTGGAATTACACATAGAACGTCAGCCCCATACCATCCAGCTACTAACGGACAAGCAGAAAGATTCGTGCAAACCGTTAAGAGAGCTTTACATGCAATGGAGGGGGAGAGAGGTAGTCTGACTGATAAAATTAACACCGTATTAACTAGACTAAGACGCACACCAGGTCCAAATGGACCGTCACCCTACCAAATGATATTCGGTCGAGACATCCGAACGAAGTTGCATGTTATGTTTCAAAACTCTACTTCAACCCGTATATTTAATACCAGTGCTGCAGCCGTCCAAATAAGAGAGTTTGCCATCGGTGACAGAGTACAAGCACGAAGTTACTCAGTTTCAAACAGAAGATGGGAGTTTGGCAGAATCCTGAGTCGGTTAGGCCGTCTACACTATATGGTCCAAACCGATGATGGCACCGTACGGAAAAAACATGTAGACCAACTCCTGCCGGCGCACCTGGTACCGTAGGGAGCTGGAATTGGTGGCGGAGGACTATCATATACAAACTTCATTGAGTATCTATTTAAAAAGAAATAAATAACTAAAATGTCAGTTTGAGAAAATAAATACATGAATGCAATCGTATTTGTAATTTATTTAACAGTAAATAAAGAAAAAAAAATATCTGTAGCATTGTAGTAGATATAAAATGAAGTGAAACGAAAATCTCTATCTATTAAGATCATCATTATCCTCTTTGCCTTTTCCCATTTGTTATTGGGGTCAGCTCCCAATCTAAGGTTAGATAGTAGCGGCAAGCTACCAGAACTACACGAGCGACTGCCATCTGACCTCGCAACCCATAAGGGACCAGTAACAGGGATGGTTAGATCAGGCGTCAGATTCTATCACGCGTCTGACTACCCGTAACGATTGCCATAGCTGTTCTTATGACAACCGGGACCGACACCTTAACGTGATCTCCGAGGCACGGAGCGATGGCATCACAAACTGCACATAACTTACTAGATAAGTCATTGGTGCAGGGCCGAGGATCGAACCCGGTGCCGTGAGTTTGCGAAGCGCACATGCTACCGTTCGGCCACTTAAGATCAAATGTACAAAATAACAAGGAGATAAACTCCTTATTAACGTGATTTTCAACTATTAAGTTCTCAATTCCACCATGTTCCAGTAAGAATGGATCGCACCAAAAGTGCCCAATTAATTATTATTCACATTCAAATGCCCATTTAAGTTCGACAAATCGTAAATCAAAACGGAACATGAAAGAGGACTGAAGTACCCATCTATCAAGATATATAATAACTTCGATCAGTTTCCGGTGGTCGCCTTATTGACCGTTGAACCATTATAAAATTAATTGCTTTTGAAAAAGTTTTAGAAGAAACGCTTTATAGCTGCCAGAATCCCTTCGTCGGTATTGATCCAGTTATATGTGGCCAAAGGAAATAATTATCCATTCTAGATCTTATTAATAGTATTTATAGTATACCGACGCATATGGTCCGAAATCTAGAAGAAAAAAACAGTGTATGAAATGCCGAAGAAAATTAAAATCAGAATAAAGAAACCGAAATAAAATCATATCGTTCGTGCCACTACAGATACCGTTACTTCTATCCTTCCTTGGATTCAATTGTTTTATGGTGCCGCTCTATGTCTGCGGTGACTGTGATTGGGCAGGTCGGTAGAGTCCACGTAAGAATTTCATTTCAAAGTTATCTGCTGCAACTTTCCGCATTCCGAACCGACTGATAAATGGCGCTCAGTGGCAGATATCAGAAGCCTTAGAGAGAATGTAATCAAAATAGTACATTACATTCTTACGAAAAGAATGGAATGTACTATTTTGAATTCATTGTGTGAATCATTATCGTAGCTATTGTATCTAATTCTACACTAATCGAGGAGTGCTATCAGTCAGAACATCATGACAGGAGATAATGAATGTATCAGGAGGCAAGGGCGGGATCGATGAGCCCTATAAATTAATTACGATCAGGGGTCGGATCCCCGGCGTAATAATCGTGAAATATGACTCGCAATCCTATAATAAGGAAAGCCTTTATTTGCTCCGCGTTGGTTGGCGGGCATGATTTAGTTTGCTGACGACGTTGGACATCTAACTTCGGCACGGTTATCGTCCTTAATCATAATAGTTTTCCGTTTTCTTTGGGATTATCTGATTATTATAAGTTAATATTACTTTTACTGTGAAGATAAACAGAGAGAAGGCTGTGGGAAATAGCCCTTATCATAGATTAATAATAATTTATAACAAGCTTCCAGAATCAATGAAACTAGAGACTAAAGATCATATATTTTGTAATAAGTTAAAATCATTCTTAATAAAAAAAGCCTATTATACTGTACAAGAGTTTAATAACGATAAGACAGATGCGTAGGTAATGTATTTCGGATAATTTAATTTTTATTTTTTTAAATGTAGAATATAATGTTAGTAAATTGAATAAACCAATTAGCATAGAATAGAATAGAATAGAATAGAAGAATGCTTTATTGTACACCAAAACATACACAAAGATACATGACAATATGAATTATTTGACAAAAGGTAGTACAATGGGCGGTCTTATCGCTTAAAGCGATCTCTTCCAGACATAATATAAATTAAATAAACTTGTGGATTGACTGTGGTATGTAGGTAGATATGATAATAGGTATAATGGTGGTGTGTAATCCTGCGCATGAAGGAATAGGGTGTGGATAGTAAATAATTAATGATAATCTTTTGAAATGCTTTGTAATCTCCTGACTAATAAGAATTTAACAATAATAATAGTAGTAGTTAGAGTTGACGTAAATAATAAAATTAGAATTAAATAATAATAGCATTGACATGTACCAATAAACTTATATAATTGTAGAAACCACTCGAAATGTAAATGTGCAGCGCCCTTACAGGGCACATATATTGATCCTGAATACAACCTGACATGTACATCTAGTCTGTATTATATGTGAGCACAATATATGAATATGATATAACTGTATTTATTATTAATATTTCCTTATTTCTCTCGAAGTTGTCGACAAGTATGTCTACCTGGGACAGATTGTCCAATTAGGTAGGTCCAACTTTGACAAAGAGGTGGCGCGAAGAATCCAACTCGGCTGGGCAGCGTTTGGGAAGCTTCGTCCTATATTTTCGTCCAAAATACCGCAGAGCCTGAAAACGAAAGTTTTCAATCAGAGTGTGTTGCCAGTGATGACTTATGGAACTGAGACATGGTCTCTTACTGTTGGCCTTATTAGTAAGCCCAAGTTAGAGTTAGTAAGTTGAAGTGGCAATGGGCAGGCCACATCGCTCGTAGAACTGACAACCGATGGGGAAGAAAGGTTCTCGAGTGGCGACCACGAACCGGAAGACGCAGCGTAGGCCGGCCCCCCACTCGGTGGACCGACGACCTGGTGAAAGCCGCGGGGAGCCGATGGATGCAGGAGGCGAGCAGCCGCTCAAGGTGGCGTGCTCTGGGGGAGGCCTATGTTCAGCAGTGGACGTCTTCAGGCTGTTAATGATGATGATGATGATTTCCTTTTCTACATACACTACGTATTTTGTGACAGCCGACGCAATACAAACTTAAATATTAATTAAGAAATTATCCGTGTTCATAATCCACGAACGTGGAGTTACACTCCTCCGTGGATGTCTACACAATCGTCGACATAACATTTTGTTTTTACGGCGCTGTAAAATGTAAAAACTTATTAATTTTTCACTTCCGAAGCTTAAGCGGCCGTAAAAAGTTCCAGAGTTACGCGCCTCTTACGTGCTTAATTACATAACTAGAGCGAGAACAAATCTGAAGCCAAGTTTCCTGGTTCTTCTGGATCGCGGTTCAAGTTGCAAACTAATGTTAATTGAATTGCCTACATAATGCGAAACAGCTGCACTGAGATGCTTTTAAAATGTCTGTGCTTTCTATTTTAGATATTTTAACTGGGAATATGTGTTGATCTATTATTGTGTAATATGTATAATTGGTAGGTATGCCGTTCATGTTACAATAAACAGAATTTGAATTTGAATTTTTGATTTGAATTTGGGATATTTAAGTCTGGGATAAAAAGTATCATGCTGATTGCGGTAGTTTAAATAGTGTTTCATGCAAAACAGTTTAGCCATACTCATACCTATACAACGCTTAACATTTTATGTTTAGTAGTGAGATCACCTGATACCGACACGAAATGATCAGATACGTACTATAACTACGGCGTACTTGTGTTTGATGTGTGAGTGTGTCAAATTAGCACATTCACCGCAAATCGGGTGATTAATTACATTTGGTGACGCAATCTAGTTGATTATTTGAGTAAGTATTGCATTAGTTAATTGCCTTTGTTTAGTGGGATTAGTTCACACAGGTCATAGATGCAATGTTAATTATGTGACCAAATAACATGAACCTATTTTTCTCGAAAAATGTTTCCTTTGAATTTAACCTTTCAGTTTAATAGTATTTTTTTATCGAGTATCAGCGCTTTCTATGAGCACTTAAAAAGAATATGAGGGAATTATACAAGCGATAATGTCGAAAATAAACACGAAAAAATCATCAATTCAAAATTGCAATCGGATTGGCTCGCCCTCCGCCGCCGGCTGCATTGCAACATATATTGACATGTTGTGAACTCGTTTATTTTTGGACCGTACGGTAATCTGTAATCCTCTTATACAATCTGTCAGACCAAATCAACTAGGTACTTTTTTAATTCGTCTCTACAAAAGCTTACATAGAATTGATGAAACCGAAGTTACAAACATAAAGCACAATTTGTAGAGTTATTACTTTGTGCAACGCGGTTCTTGCAACAGCTTTCAAAATCAATTTAATAAGTTTCAACACACTAACAAGATTGAATTGCAGCGAACATCAAAAAGAATAGGTTCTCCCGAGATAGCAGTTTACACGTTTGCGAAATAACAAGCTAGAAAGAGTTCGAAAGCTGAAGATGATACGTCAAGTGCAAGATGCGCACACAACTCACGCCGTAGCGGCGGTAGAGGGAGCCGCGGTCACCCTCTGTGAGTACTGACACACTGAAACAGAGCTCTTGATTTATGACGACGGAGAGATGATTAATGCAGGACATCACGCAGGTGAGGGGCACTAGGGGGGAGGGGGAGCGGAAATAAACACAAGGCTGCTGCGACAACATTGCAGCGCGGACGACGCTGTTTGTATACTCTCACAAATTATCCTGATATGCGATATAGATTGATGCAGCAAGAGAGTACCTTCATGTTTCATGCATGGGCAACAACATAAGTGTTGTTGGCCACGCATGTTGGCAACTCTGCCATCCCGTGGAGGACGCTCGTGAGGGACACGGTAATAATCATGTTTAGAATCAAACAGAAAGCAGTACATTTCAATAAGTATTACTCATGTGTTATCATTCAATAAACAGAGCTGTGTCAAAAGTAAACCCTTGGTTACAAATGCGTGCGATCCAATACTGGTTACTTGTTACTCAGTAAAGGGAGAAAATAATGATCACCAGACAATTGTAATGTTTCCGCGCCGCTTCAAGTTTGACGATAAATTCCGGCGAGCTCTAATATAAATCTCGACGAAACGCCTCCAACTTTGTTCCGCAGCAACTTGCTATCTGTTTTCGTTGTCTTCGGTGTTTATAAATATCATAACATTTTTTTTCCAAAGCTTGAAGACTCAACTGTAAAAAAACGTCAAATCTGCATTTCTATATACGAATGTACTTTTTACAATGCTTATGGACAATCAACGACGCGTGACCAAAACGCTGGCACTTATTTGCCCCAACGATTCAGCATTGCAATTCAACGTGGCAATGCTGCCAGCATTTTGGGTACGCTACCTACCGGTAGTGGGCTGGAGCACTTGGACTGTCTATAGGCCATCGCGGCTATTATAAAGTCCATAAGTGTTCTTTGTAGTAGGTAGTGTAGCTAGTTTAGTTTAGTTTAGTTTTTATTATTGTAGTAGTTAGTTTGAGTAATAAAGGCACATTGCCCTCTTAAAAAAATCATCTCACTTATGATTACTTCGTAAATCAAAATACTAAGCGCCAATGTAAAACATAAACAAAACTTTGACCCGATCCCGTGAACTCCGTATCAAATGTTACGAGTTCACTAAGTAAATGTAGGATTAGAAACGTAATCAAATGCTAACGTTTAAACACTTAGCGAAGTTAAAACGAAGCTGCGACCAGATTGACCAAGATCACCTTGTAGGTAACTCTCTTCGGTCCGGACGGAGAGGACTAACGTACTTGTTAGTGAAAGGGAATCGTTGAAAAAGAAACCAATCGCAGTTCGATCAGTCCGACTCACCGGGACACACGCGGTACTGGGATCAACGATTTGAAATTTTAATTGACGTCTTCTCTTGGAGTTTATCGGATAAATTTCACAAAATAAAAGGATCATTTATAGTAATTAAGCTACAGTAATAGGCTCAATGTGGCGCGCTCTGGGGGAGGCCTATGTTCAGCAGTGGACGTCTTCGGGCTGTTAATGATGACGATAGTTATACATACGTAACATGCGGCAGGAAGAGCTTTTACAATGAGCTCCCACATTTAATAATATACAAGTTATTGACAAGCTTAGGTGTCAAGTAATAATCGCGTGTTATTGGCAGACAAAACAATGTTCATTGTTAAAACAAAACAACACATGAAGTAAACGTTTTCAAAAGGATTCAATTGGAAGTTACAAGTCAGTAAAGTCAACGTGGTGTGACGTAAAAAGTTAACAGCCTCAAGCGACCTCCTCTCGCCTGAGATCGCGAACAAAACAACAACAGACGTAAATAGGATTGTATCTCCTCTCCCGGCCGCGCCGCGGAGGCTTAAAAAGAATAGGCATTATCTTTAAACGGTCCCTGGCACCGGCTCCCGCGATACTTCCTAAAACAATTACCCTCTTTGCAGTTTGAAAGACATTACTTCCGGGAAAAGGTGGCGCCGTCCCCGTCATTAAATATGAATAAAAACGTGCCAAACCGTAGTAATAATAGCAGCTCTACCCCGCTCCAGGTTAAACGTAGATCCTCCCCGCCATCGCCCGTAATCGCGTTAAGCGCGGGCCGCCGACCACGGCGCGCTATTTCCATCTGTCTGCGATTCTGCATTTCAAATAAGCTTCGGGAGTTGTAAGCTGGAAACCAAATTAGATATTCCATAGAATCAAACTTTGGAAGCAACAGTCCTTGAAGCAGACAAACTCTCTTTACCGAATCGAACAAACTTTGAAGACAAATCACTAGTGTCTGAAATGAGTCCTTCCACCGTTCAGTGCTTGTACTCGCCGACCTCACAAGTGTAGTTATACAATGGGAATTCGTAATGAACGTCATGAAACATGCACTGTCGTGGAGACCGCGCCGCGGGAAATTTAATCAACATTGTTAGGAACTTAAAATATGAGTGCGCGTACAGTGGTAGCTGGTACCTGAACCCTTTATTTATGCATTAAGATTTGAGGAAACCTTTTTATACGCTACACCTATTTAAATGGCTTATTTTTACTCCACTTTCTATTTAAATGTGGTTTTTTGCTTTCGTATGTATGAGACTATGTTTTATTATATTTTTCTATTATTACATATTCTAGCAATAGTCAACAAAAATGTAGACATCGCAATATAACGTAACGAGAAGCGAATCAAGGTCGCTCCGTCGTGTCGCGCGGATTCCGCGAGTTGTTATTACACCGCGCGCTCGTGATGCGTGGCGGAGGAGGGGTACAAGCCGCCTACTTGCAATGTACAACCTTTATTACAAAGGACATTTTTACGAAGATTACGTTCTACTGTAGATATTTGATAACCACTCACTGTTACAAAATGTAAACAAAATTGTTATTTTTTATTCCAATTAGACCGCACCAAGTTACATACTTATAAATCTTCGATAGAGATAAGACGAGATGAGAAGTTTTTCAATTAGTTGAACCAAGTGCAGGTAGACATTTTTAATTACAAGTCGGAGCTCATCATCGCTCCGCGCTCCGGGAAATTCTTCATAAAAATCTCCACTTGATTAAAGCTGGGGTTTGGGTATAAACTTGAAATTACTGGAATAAAAAGTATGCAGATGTCTCCAAGACGTTTCCAATCGGAGTCGGTCCCGTGGGTCATTGTTCCTCACACACTGATATTAAACTCTTGGGGTGATGGATAATTGAAAGCGGGAGGTTCGCTCCAGAGTCCATGTAATATAACTATAACCCACCCGGCGCCGGCGCTACGGGCCACCGACCCACTTAGAGGTAATACAATCTGATTTTTAATAGGCTATCTACAAGAACATGACACTGTGGGAAATGAAACCAGTTTGAACAAATCCTACGACACGTTTGCACTCGTATTATACACAATCTCAGGCTCAGGCAGGGCTCGAGTGCAAGGCTGCCATCTCCGTGGGCTTAGCTCGTGTCGCTGGAAGAGCTCAAGTAGCCATACTATTCTGTTAAAGTGTATTAAGAGATAATAGGGATTTGATTTCAAATTCTGTCTTTAATTTATACTTACACTAAGAGGTCCCCGCAGTTTTAACCTACAAATTTACATATTTTTTTCTCGGTACAGTTCATAACAAAATTACATCTTATACCTAAGTACATCTATAGTGAAAAAATCTAGAATAAGTAAAGTAGTACTATAGGTACACAAATAATAAGTACTTACCCCGTGTGTCACATGGAAGATGCGACGAAGGACGCGCGCCCTCGAGTTCGAGGAGTGAGCAGATGCAAGCAGTCAACTTGTACGGCTAGATACAGGAACTTGTGCGGATCACCAACTAATTCACTTAGGACGGGATTGCTTGCCCTCTGCACAGAATTGAGAAGCACTATGTTTTATTTTCAACTTTATCACCCGGTTATAAGAGCGAAGGACAAAGGATACTTTAAAAAGTCGTGCATGTTCGCGAGTCACGGCGGGGACCCTAAAGTTTCGCGCAATCTGTTGCTGTCTTACAATTACTTTGTCACGTGTGAGAATTTTATGGCGCGCCATCAGAAATATTTTTGATCAAACTGGGTTGATTTATAAAAACAAATATAAGAAATAAAATAGTAATGCCCAATAATAGCACCCAACCACCACAACATAGTTCCTGGACTCTGACTATTATTTATTGTAACTAAGAAAACATACATCGACTTTATAATACGAGGATCATGCTCCCACAACACAACACCCAGACATAAAACCGGTAATTGCGCTTTTTTCCTGTCACAGGAATCAAACCCACCGCCCCCTGGTTATGAGCCGATCTGCTCAACGATCACACCACAGGCTATCAGAATGTCCATATTTTAAGTGATTTGTGAACTCTCATAAATGTTAGTTTGAAAGGAAAAATGTTTCCATGTAATAATTTGTGACAGGGACACAAAGCGCCAATTTTTCAGTAATTCGTCTTGCTCGCTATCTATTAGTGTCACCGTGCGTCTGATCACTCCGGGTCCGGGGAAATCTGAAGTAATTGAAATCTGCGTCCGTACCCCCCCTCGCGCCCGCTCCGCACCCCCTCCCCGTGGCTAATTAGGTTACATTAATGTCGGCATCCCCGCGGCGCGCGGTGTCGCATGTTCCTACACACACGGCTTTGTTGTGCTTACCTTCAGGCTTATATAATATCTGCAACTAGAATTCTGAAATACCTCTAATATAGTAAGGAATGTTGTGTATGTTGACTACAAATAATAATTAAGTATTTACTTATATATAAATTGTAATATTCTGTAGTTTTACACCACTTTATATACGCTTTTGTTGTAACGCTCAGCTCACAAATGGAGCAAAAAGTGCAAACAAAAGAACATCGGTCTCCGGCAACGAGCGGCGACGCGCACCGTTCACCGACAGATTCCCAATGATTGCCGTCGCGTATCTATTTGTTAGCTTGTTTATGAGGGTATGGAAATGCTTGAATCTTTTGAGATTTAAAAAAAGGCGATGATCCTTAACTTTTTTTCTACAATACGAGTATTTTTTTCTACCAGCTGCTCTTTATCTAGTTCTCACAATAAGGCTTAGCGTGTCCACAAAGGTTCTGCGCGGGTTGAGGAACAAAGCATGCTTGCCTGCATCACGACGCGTAATGCATACCCAACAGCATGATGAGTTTTCCATCGTTCTAAAATTACAATATTCTATTAAAATGATGTCAGAGTGCAGTGATAAATAACGGCGGCATGGACGGGTTCAATGAGACGGGATAACATATCGCGGGGGCTGCTGGAATTAATTGAGGAACCGATGGCCGCAGTCCATGGGACAGTGCGGGACAGTGCGGGACAGTGGGGGATGGTACGAGAAAGTGCGGAAGTGTGACGGAAATGAGCTCCTACAGAGAAGCCTTCGAGATGCAGCACGGATAACGTTGAGTTATTCTCACTAGAAGTATTCATGTCGCGCACCAAATATGAAAATTTTACTCCTTTGTCATGTAAATGCAGGCTTTCAGTACAGTTTTTAGATCGTTCCTCTGAAATGAAGAAAACTGTCACAATCGCAGATTTTTGAAGACCTATAATAAGGTGTACGTTTTGACGATTGATCAAAATCACGGAGAACTGATGAATGCAGGAGGCAAGTAGCCGGTCAAAGTAGTGCTCTGTGGAGAAGCCCTAAGTTCATTGTTCAGCAGTGGACGTCTTCAGGCTGTGATGATGACCACCGGTACCTGGTGTGATTTATTCAACTTTTAAATAGGAGGTTATCAATTCAGAGTGAATTTAGAACTAGTTACTTTTTGTTATTATTGTTACATTGGGATTGTATGTATCTATAGTGATTTATGTGGAAGAAACTCTTAAAGATCGGTCTCACATCAATTTTCTTGACATAGGTTGAGTAGTCGTTGAGTAACGCAATGAATTTAGTTTCACAATAAACTTCTACAGATTGTAATATACCGCGGTTCAGTATACCAGGTTCGGTAAGTGTCCGCGCACACTTACCGGAGCTAATAAAATGGTAATCCTGGAGCTAGATTCATAATGCACGGTCACGCTCGCCCGCGCGCCGGGACACCTGGGGAGGAAGGCCTTAGCGAACCTTGGCCACCGAGACCAATCGACCTTATTTAAATAAAGTTTAACAGAAAAGCTCTAATTGGCTTTATAAATAAAATAGTGATTGTGAATAGGTACTTTAAAGTCACACTAACTGGACTCCGCTGTTTCACTTGCTGGGAAAATTATGAATACCAATCCCATGGAAACAGAATAATATTCTGGGATTAAATGCACCTGTTTATGTCACTTTAGGACCTAAAGTGTCTACACCCAAATTTCATTTTTTTTTGTTTAAACGGCCTGGATACAGAGTCCTTAACCCGTTTCAGTGTTGGCAGCTAACAAACTTTGGATCAGTACAATTATTAGGCTTATATAGTAGGATCAATAGGATTCGTAGGATTAGTAGAATTAATATATTGGTTTGTGCGACATAAAGTTTAAGGTTTAGTAAAGGTCATGTCGTTTGTCTCAAACTTTCGCGAGTTGTCTGTTATTTTTAAGCTATAACATCAATTTACAGAGCATTGAAAAGTATGACGCTTCTCGGAGGGCGAAGCGTATTTTTTTTCTTGCTCTGTGCATCAATCAGATTCACACGTAACAGCGTAGGCCGTAGAGCCGTAGCCTCGTAGACCCGCGTAGACACGCCGCCGCTACGTTACACTGATCTGACAGTAAAGTTATGAACGAAGTTACTAAAGCCATCATATAGGTCGCTTTTGCTCCAAAGACTATAACAAAAATGTTGGTAACATTTATCTTCTATTTTATTTTAACTACGAGAGAGAGCTTCCATGTTCGGCATACAATCTTTGTTCGCAATTTTCACGGTAAGTTAGCATACCACTTTTCCGCTCGGCTGTACGCATTCTGAAATATTACGTGTTACATGTATTATTCATAAGTATAAGTGGATGAGCGTATTCATTTACTATAATGGAGTTCGTAGCATAATGTGTTGAGGTGAGTAATCCCCGGTGCAGTGAGTAATGTGTATTAGAATACAAAGTGGAACAGAAATATGCTCACTAGACTCATCAGCGAAGTGAGAACAACAAAGCCCGGCCCGGCCCGGTCCCGCCTCCCGGGCCGGCCCGGCGCCGGCACAACTTGCACAAACAACTACTCGGCGACAGCATGCAGACGACCACTCTACTTTTCACACTTTCTTGAAAAGAGAAAAATATCTTAACATTTTATCTCCATTGTGGCGAAAAGTTACGTTCAAATCCATATTGCTTTACTCGCGCGGAGAAAAGTATTTAAAAAAGAAAATTTCCAACGGATGAGCAGCGTTTAGTTCAAAGGAATACCTCAAATGCGCCGTTTTACTCGATACAACCAGTTTTTATTACTTTACAAGAGAAATTCCGCCACTTCCAAAAAGTAAAAGATTATAATACTAGTGGATCTACCGTGGAGGTTCGTTGACATTATCAATTAATAAAACACACCAGTTTATACGATTTACATGAATGTGAACTAGTTCCAGTGTGTCGGCGGCAGGAATGTGGCCGAATATCCGCCGCTTTATAACACTATCGTATCTAACATTTTATCACGCACAAAACCCTCACTTTGCAAAAACTATCGAACAATGTGAATATTGGCAATCTATCAGGACCCGTGTCACTGCACGGAGACAATATCACATCGGACCCTGCATGGGAATCGAATTACATTTGTATTATTTGTACAACTAGTGTGTAGGTGACTATTAGCCAGTAAACTGAGACGTCGGGTACTTCATACACGGTGCTCTGGAGGTACGGACGAGTACACTCGACCTGTGTGACCTCACCGCTACAGTGCACGCGTCACTGGATGCCGATCTTCGTGATGTGTTTGAGGATGAGCGGTTGGATCGTGTTGATAGAGTTTGTGTTTTTGAGAGGAAGTAGTATTGTTGGACAGGTTCCTGAAATCTTCATTATAGAAGGTACATCAATGAAAGTTCAAAAATGAGTAAGACGCGGGTTCAAATCTCAATCTTCCTGAAATCTTATACGATCAGTATTTATGACGTAAACTTTGGGGTTATCGATAAATAATTGTATTTGTGTTTATAAACCAAGTTTTATAATCTCTCTTTATTCTCTATCTCCCTCTCTTACCTATTTTCTTTTGAATTATTTCATTTTTATAATATTCAATAAATCACTGCTTTTTGGGTGTAAACTTTTTTGTTTCTTTTCGTTTCTAATGCGATTGAAGGGGTGGTGCTCGTACAAATTACATTTATGGTTTGAAAGCTATCAAAATGGAATAATTGGCCCAGTTCAGGCACTCACTTCTTACTGCAGTTCGCACTCACCGCCTAATGTGTCTTTATTGGAAACTAGTTTTATCACCTCATCATATTTTTCATGAATGTATTTTTTTGTCCAAACAAACACGTGAACAATATTCCGTATGCATGAGTGCAGAGTGATTTGATTGTCGCGAGCGATCGCCAACGCGCCGCCACACTTCCAGTGAGCCTCTATTGGATCAGCACTCAGTTTTGTCCATGAATTGTTAAACACTCTAAATACTCAATCCCTATCCCTATCCCTACATATAATAAATGTGTAACTCTGGTGCACTACGGAACACACACATCATCATCATCATTAACAGCCTGAAGACGTCCACTGCTGAACATAGGCCTCCCCCAGAGCACGCCACCTTGAGCGGCTGCTCGCCTCCTGCATCCATCGGCTCCCCGCGGCTTTCACCAGGTCGTCGGTCCACCGAGTGGGGGGCCGGCCCACGCTGCGTCTTCCGGTTCGTGGTCGCCACTCGAGAACCTTTCTTCCCCATCGGTTGTCAGTTCTACGAGCGATGTGGCCCGCCCATTGCCACTTCAACTTACTAACTCTAAGAGCTATATCGGTCACTTTAGTTCTCCTGCGGATCTCCTCGTTCCGGAGCTTATCTCGCAGGGAAACACCGAGCACACACATAATTATATCAAAAGAAATTTATCTCATAGATTCTATTGTTAAAAAAATATCGCTTGCGCGATGCAGGCCCCGCTGCTTTTGCCCTTTTTCCATACATTATCTAAATTTATTTGTATCAGCGCCATCTAGAGACTCTTATGTGTCGTTGTTTGTTTGTTACGGCTGAACTCATAAAATACTGAACTGATTTTCATGCAGGTTTCACTAATATGCTTAGAAATACCCGGCGCTTCAAATAGGATACATTAATTGAAATATCATTATTTTTTTTTGCTCAAAAGTATTAATATTTCATTACGAAAAAACAGAATTTTAAACAACATCGCTGCTTCATGGTGATTTTTTTTTTTGGTTCGCCCTATTGGGTAGGCTAAAGTCATGAGACCATACTGCCTAGTCTTTCGTAGGATTTACTTCTTTCGTCATAGTTAGGATATTAATTTCATTCGTTTTATTTATTTCATAGTCAAATCCGGATCATTTTTGTCATAAGTAAGAGGATCATCGTCCTTTGTTCATTTCCGAGATAATGAAAGTCAATTTTAATTTTTTCCCTTAGTAGGTACCTTATAACTTCAAGCGTCAATCGAAGACGTTTATACTTCGTCACTGTGACACTGACAGACAGACTGACAGTGTCAGACTGTCAGTCAAATACCTTTATTTACATTTACATATTTACACACAAAAAAACTTTATAAAAAACCATTGTAATATGTATTGTAATAATAAAATTATCATTTTATATCCTTATTCTAAATCTCATTTACAGTACACAATATAAATTTATACAAATAGGTAAAAACAGAGGCATTTTCAAGCAACCCCTGAATGCACCGCGGGACCAGTTCAGGTTTATCATAGATTTGTAGAAGTTCGTCTATCAACACAAGGCGCTGAATGCTGAAAGATGAACACTCAAAGAAAATGTGATCTAAGGATTGGATATTCGAGGACTGACAATAGTCACAATATGAGGAATTCACCATTCGAAGGCAATGATGATGAAAGTTCAAACGACAGTGACCAAAACGCATACGACAAACAGTTGAATAAAACTTTCTGTTTAAAAAAGTACCGGCCTTGCAGAACCATGGATTTGAATTTATCTGAACATCTAAAGCGGCATACCAAGAACCTTTGTTTTCAACTTGTGTACAATGGTACGAATGTTTCCCCCATAGTTGAACCATCCTTTGTTTTAGGAGGCTTACAATATCTGTGTATGGCAATGAAACATCTGCATCATTGGCATACCTGGAAATAACATCTGAAAATTTAACTATAGTGCTGGCTAAATAGTCAGCTTTTTCGTTGCCATCAACACCTATGTGTGAAGATACCCACGCAAAACTGACTTGTATATTTGAATCAGATAATTCCACCCATAACTGTTTTATAAAGTAAATAATGTAATTAGTGTTAGCATGTAATTTGTTATTTGCCAAGTTTTTCAAAACACTCATGCTATCACTAACAACAACCCATTTTGTGTGTCCCTGATTTTTGTTTTTGATGTGCTTCAAAGCACCCAAAATAGCAACAGCTTCAGCAGTAAAAATGCTAGCATGTTTATCAATTCTATATCCCACAGCAATGTTCAATGAGGGTTCAAATATTGCGTAAGACACAGCATTATCATTTTTCGACCCATCTGTGTAAACAAATTTGTGACCAGTCCACTCTGCCAACATTGTATATACTTCTTCTTTTATTGACAGTTTTTTGTTTATGACTATATTCATTGCTGGAAATTTGCTAATAAAAAATCCTTCATAACAAGGCAAAATATGATTTGATTGATAGATATTTAGATTTTGAAGAAAATCCAAGAAACCTTCATATCCCTGTAGCATATAAAACGGTTCAGCAGTGGATTGGGTTAATGTTTTAGACAGATTAGTTATAAGACTATTGTTGGAGACACTGTAGAGTTTAAGGAGAAATCTTTCTTTAAGATACCTAAAACGAATGGTCATGGGGGGAAGACTGCATTCAATCTGCATTGCATTAATAGGTGTGCTTCTAAATGCCCCTGTTATTATACGCATGCATTTGTTTTGAAAAACATCTAGACTATTTACAATTTTAACATCTGCAGCAAAGCATAAAAAACCATATTCAAAATGACTACGAACTAATGATTTGTACAATAATAGTAGAATTTGTGGGTCTGCACCCCAGTATGTACCAGACAAAGATTTTGATACATTAAAAGCTTTGTTAGCTTTGTTTATTAAATGTTTTAAATAATTGTTCCAGGATAAATTGTGGGAGAACAATACTCCCAAGATTTTAACATCAAGTGAAACAGGTAAAGAAGAACCTTTATAATGAACATATTGGGACACCTTTTCCCAAAGAGAACAACCTTTGACTTTGAAGGATTAACATCAAGTTCAAGGTAAGAAAAATAATTATTGAGATTTGCCAATGCATCATTAACAATTTCAACCAGTTGATTTATATTATTTCCTGATGCATAAACAACTAGGTCATCTGCAAACTGCAAATTTTTAACTTTTGAGCCTAATATTAAATTTAAACGACGTATGTACAATATGAAAATTAATGGCGATAAAATGCCACCTTGACAAACTCCTTTTGTTGAAAGTCTAGGACCATATAGATGCCTATTATATTTAACAAAGACTTCTCGGCTACTTAAAAATTTTTTAATACAGTATATAATCTTTCCAGGTATTCCTGTTAACAACAATTCCTGACAAAGTATATCAATATTCACACTATTAAAGGCCCCTGTGATGTCGAAGAAAACAGCAAGGAGATGATTATGTGCATCTAAAGCATTATGGATATCAAGTTTTAACTGACAGATACTCTCCCTAGCTGAACAATTTCTACGGAAAACAAATTGGTTTGAAGGTAAAATTTTATTTTGTTCTATATAGAACTCCAAACGCGGCTTTAACAATTGTTCAAATATTTTTCCAACACATGAAGTAAGCGCTATAGGGCGATAGGAATCAGGACATAATTTTTGTTTGTTAGGTTTTAAAATTGGTACCAGACAATCTACTTTCCAATCGTAGGGTACATCATTGTTTTCCCAGAGTGAGTTCAGTATTTTTAGGAAGATTTCCATACTCTTACTACTGAAATTTTTAAAAAAAGAATATGGTATACCATCAAGACCAAAGGCAGTATCTCTTCTAGATGTGACAGCAGATATTAATTCATTGATAGAAAATGCACTAAGGAAGAAACTATTGCTGGGGTTTATATTGCCAATGCTACTATATGATGTGTTGAGACCATTTGATACAAAATCCGGGGTATACATCTGTAGAAAATCTAAAATCCAGGAATCATCTGCATTATTGCTAGAAATGTATGTTTTATTAAATTTACGCATAAATTTCTATATAATGGACATAGGAGTACAACGATTAAAAGTTTCGCAGAGAGATTTCCAACTGTTCTGTCTTTCTATTTTTATAATAAGTTTTTTGAGAGCTCTAAGTGTTTTAAATTCCAAGTAGTTGGCTTCTGTTGGGTTGTACTTAAACTTCAGATATGCTCCTTTGAAATTTAAAACAGCTTCTGAGCACTTTTGATTCCACCATGGAAGGTGAGGTTTTTTTACCAAGATTCCTATGACAGGACTGATTAATGTTGGTAGAACAACTACTATTTAAATTCGAAGCGGATTTTGCTGCTGATTGTAATATTTTACAAAATAGCAAATATGTGTCCTGAGGACTCCAAAGATTTAATTCAAAATCATTCAATAATGCATCTACACAACTACTAAATACTTTCCTATCTACCTGTTTATAATTTGGGTAAATGGGCAAATGTTTGCCATTACAGTAGTTTCCATCTGAATTTACATTATTATTACTAAGCAATACTTTTATGATTACGGGAAGGTGGTAACTAGTACCGAGAGGAGTATCAAGAACGGACCATTCACAATGAAGAGCAAGTGATGGTGAAACCAACGACAAATCAAGTGCGTTTGGACGCCATGTTAATGAACCAACTGTTGTTGCTTGACCATCAAAAACACTATGTGTGGAGCCAAAATATAAGGAAAAAATAAAAAAATAAAAAATCCTACAACAATCTAATTCATCATTTGTGCATAAATCACATACTTTGTGATCTCCATATATAGAAGAGACTCCATAAAAATCTTATCGCGGAAAGGCCGCTAAATCTGTGGACAGTATTGAGTGTGTGATTCGCGCCGGCGCAAGGGCTAGGTCATCAACGAAGTTTAGCCTGGGATCCATCGAACCATCTACGTGTGCCCTCAGGAGGAGCTGTCAGGTTAGTGTCTGCTTTGTATCTTACCTGCTGGCCCTTGTTCCTATATTCCGTGGCTGGAGTCTCGGACCGTTATTTGTATTTTCCCCGCATCCCACCTTATGGTGACTTACAACCACCACTTACTACTTACATATCAAAAAATATTAAAGCTTACATAATTCAAATTTTTATTCAGTTTTTCGATTTAAAGGGTTCAGGGTCTGGCCTTTGGATTAACTTCCAGGGTGTGATTTTACAAGCAGCAAAACTGGGTGTGGCTGATAGAAAACCTTCTGCGGCGTTTACCAATCGGAGTCAAGTTCTAAGATGAGGTTTCATCAAAATCAGTTTTTAAAAATAAAGCCTTTTCTTAATTCCTATGCAATGTAGGAAATATACCATGCATGCAGAACAAAGATCAGAGTTTATGAAAAAACAAAGGTAGTGCGATCCTTAATGCTGTGAATATTCGACAGTTTTAACATTTTCTGATAGGCCATAGACTTAGAAGTAATTAGAGCGAATTCTGTGGTACAGGCATCTTTTTAGGATGTGACACAAGTGATATCTGCTGGCTGGCTGGCTCTGCAAAAATTTAACAAAACACCTCAAACCTTAGATGTAAATAAATAAATAAGATGTAGGTTAAATAGATTGGCCTCAAAACGATATTTTTGTGCTTTTTTTGTCATTGACATCATAACTGTTTAAATTACAGTTACTTAACACTTTTTACTGGCAACATTATATATTATGTCCTGCAAGTATGACGAAATACCGAATACAACAGAGCATTGCAAATATGACGCTTATTTTTTAGCACAGGTGAGCAAAGGCTTATTTGGCGCAAGGAACTTGGACGTCGGGCAACAGACCACAGCCACCGTTGGCTGTCGTGCGCCACCGTCATACTCAAAGAGTATAGTTAAAGGAGGCCATACTTTCGTAGCAGTAACGGTAGCGTGCGACAGTCATCGGTGTTTATGAAATCCAACGCGTGGCTACGACGCGGGTAGCAGCTAGTGTGTAATAAAAGAGTTATGGTTTTAAAGTTAAATAAAACGTCCATAACTTCAACACTTTTTGTCATTATCATCATCAACAACCTGAAAACGTCCACTGTTGAACATAGGCCTCCCCCAGAGAGCGCCACCTTGAGCGGCCCGTCGCCTCCTGCATCCATTGGCTCCCCACGTGGGCTTTTTGTACCAATTGACAAATCGATTGATTGTTCAATTTAAAGCCCCCCTGTTGCCTTTATGATCAGACTGTCTACAAATCAAAAGACTATGAGGGCAAATATTTACATAGCTAGTAAATAAGCTCAATCATTGAACAGGCTATTGAATAACGCCATTCAAACCACATCACAATAGCTTTTTGTTACTGCTCGGCAGCAGAGTTATCCTACTTATCTATGCCCACGCAGACAGACTTTCCCAGAAGTACCATACAGCCTGATAAAATGAATGCATCTCACGCCTGCTCTGCACACTAATGCAACATGTTGCATGCAGTATATTGTATGTGGACAGAGACGGGTGTGGTGCGGTGTGTGCACGTGCTTGATTTATTGTAGCTTAGTGTGGTGAGTGGGCGGTCGCAAACGTCGGTGTCACTGGTCGGTTAATCTGTTTGTCCAGAAAGCTAATCCATCGCAAAAGTTTTCAGGTGAAACAACGAACAGTTCTGTTGCTAGCCGTTTGTATTTCTATTCTATTTTATTCAATGTCTTCGCACTACTTGCTTCATCCTCCGGCTTTTGATAACAAACGATCATTTTTGCCACATAGTCAACTCCCAGTAATTTCCTTAAAATATCCATATTTTATGAAGCTAACACACTCGAGCATTGAAGTGCGTGGTGCATCACAGCTCATACAATCTCAGCACGTCTCCCATTACTGACATATCATGCGCCACCGCGTGACTCCGTGCTGTCCATTACCCTCCTCAGCCGCCGGTACTCCGGCCGCCTGTTGGCGTGGAGTCGCACCGAGCGTGAATGCGACAATCATAATAAACGGGTACGGCACTGATTTTTCATATATATGTATATAATCTTTTTAAAGTATGTTTTTTTGTTTTGTTTAGTTTATTTTGCGAATATCACAATAGAAGTATTTTAATAATTCATTTCAAATCTCAATTATAGCAATAACTATCTTCTAGCCGGATGATAGAGGACTAAACTAAACTACACTAACACTAAACCAAATGAGTTTCAACTATGGAACTTCTTTGCACTGTTTAGTGGAACATCTTGTAGGTAGGGATGTTGCATCTGCAGGACAATACATTCGTATCTACGAGTTTAGATTGAAAATAAATAACTGGAAATGTGGTGAAGTTCTATTTACGTAAAACAAATAAGATTTCAGCTAACTAACGCTAACTTAAGATGTGAACAATGCGGAATTAGAATTCCGGCAAAAAAATTTGTTCAGGAAAAAATTATGTTATCACTAAGTGTATGCGCTATGTGTTATATGGTAGAGAGATTATTGGATCCCATAACGAGTACCCTTGTAATAACAAGTAAGAAACCAGAGCTGTGATGTTGGGTGGGCGGGGGCGGTATTTGGCACGCGTGGGGTGCGGCGCTCGTATCGCGCTAATTGTGCGTTGTTTGTCGGAGTCGTTTGGCGCGGACCGGCCGTTATCGGCAGCGGCCGCGCGCACTCCGCCGCCGGTTATGAACCGCCGTGGCCTCGTACATAACACCAGCCGGAACCGTTTGGTTATACACTGAAGACGCACGCAATCATAGATTATAAGAATACATTAGTATCCTATTTGCACATAAAACGTGCCTACTTTAATGCATCCTCCTTTTAATAATTGATAAGTATTAATATAATTATAATAATAGAACCCCAAAATAGTGCTAAAGATTTTCGCAGTCAGTGGTCATGTGACCGTAGCTCAGTGTGCAGAGCGTCTAATCCGGTGAGTTGGAAGGTGCGGGTTCGAATCCCGCTGGTTGATAAAATTTTAAAGACTTCAATATTTTAATAGAATAGAGATTTCTCTATTCTATTAAAATTTAAGAATTATTAAAATATTTATTTTGAAGGTATTTACCTTACTGAACTGAGTTTACTAAAGGATACGAAAGATAGAGTGTCACTTTCAGCGGCTGCTTGCTTCTTGCCTGTCTCCTGATTCTAGGTATATTATATTTTCTATGAAGTAAAATGTGGCCGAAAGCGAGTAAATATAGTACATTTTTTAACACACTTGGTTTTTAATTTTACTTGAGACTAACTTTAGTACAAAAAAAGATCACTCTATTCAATCCACATACCGAATTACGTATGTGACCGCATGGACCGCATAGATAATTGGTTAAATTCTATCAGCCATAGAAGTACTATGATAAAATAGTATTTAAGACATGATAGTGATTACAATATATGTGAATCAGTGGACTGCACGGCCTTGTATCGCCGCGGTGGTAGGGTCGCGTCACGCGGTCTTGTATCGCCGCGGTGGTAGGGACGTGTCACGCGGTTGTGTATCGCCGCGGTGGTGGGGTCGAGTCAGGTGGTCTTGTATCGCCGCAGTGGTAGGGTTGCGTCACGCGGTCTTGTATCGCCGCGGTGGTGGGGTCAAGTCAGGTGGTCTTGTATCGCCGCGGTGGTGGGGTCGCGTCACGCGGTCTTGTATCGCCGCGGTGGTAGAGTCGCGTCACGCGGTCTTGTATCGCCGCGGTAGTGGGGTCGCGTCACGCGGTCTTGTATCGCCGCGGTGGTGGGGTCGAGTCAGGTGGTCTTGTATCGCCGCGGTGGTGGGGTCGCGTCACGCGGTCTTGTACCGCCGCGGTGGTAGGGTCGCGTCACGCGGTCTTATATCGCCGCGGTGGTGAGGTCGAGTCAGGTGGTCTTGTATCGCCACGGTGGTAGGGTCGCGTCACGCGGTCTTGTATCGCCGCGGTGGTAGGGTCGCGTCACGCGGTCTTGTATCGCCGCAGTGGTGGAGTCGAGTCAGGTGGTCTTGTATCGCCGCGGTGGTGGGGTCGCGTCACGCGGTCTTGTATCGCCGCAGTGGTAGGGTCGCGTCACGCGGTCTTGTATCGCCGCGGTGGTGGGGTCGAGTCAGGTGGTCTTATTCTTATTCTTATTCTTGTTCTACATGGGGGCGATAAGTCCTGCACTGACGTCCCGCTTGGGGTGTATTGTGCATTTCCCCCTGCCAGTATCTACCCGAGCCACCCCAGCTCCGTAAAATAGCGGAGTGTGGCTCTAGGCTGCTGACACAGCTGCTCCAGTGGCACTGATGTTGGGTGATGGAGTGATGATGATGAGGCATTCGAAATTTCTTGGGTAGAATGTTGTGTGTCTTCTCGTGTTAGCAGTCCTGATGTGTATCTGGCTTTCTCTGTAGCTGTGCAGTATCTCAGCATGTGTTCCACAGTCTCGTTTTCTTTCAGGCACCCTCTGCATAGGGGGCTATCCGTCGCTCCGGTCTTATACAGATGGTAGTTCAAATTACAGTGACCAGTAATGAGACCTACCATAAGCCGAAGATCCTGCCGTTGCAACTTTAGCAAGTTATTAGTGACTTTCCTGTTAATGGTCGGAAAAACAGCTTTTGCATGTTTGCAGTCTGTTTTCTTATCCCAGATTTTTTGCTGCTCTTCTTCAGTATGCTGACGCAATGAGTCCCGCACTTCCATCGCTGATGGTTTGCAGAGACCTACAACGTCGTCATTGACTTCTTTCTTGGTTCCTTCTTTGGCAAGAAGATCCGCCTTAAAATTACCCGAGCATGAGCCATGGCCCTTCGTCCATCTTACTATTGTTCTGCATTTGTGAGCCAATTCTTGTAAAGTTGCGTGGCACTCTGCCAGAACTCTCGACCTGGTTGTGGGCCTTCTGAGTGCATAGACTGTTGCTGCGCTATCAGTGGTGAAAATGAGAATCTCCTTCTCACTTTGCCGCTGTCGAGTCAGGTGGTCTTGTATCGCCGCGGTGGTGGGGTCGCGTCACGCGGTCTTGTATCGCCGCGGTGGTGGGGTTGCGTCACGCGGTCTTGTATCGCCGCGGTGGTGGGGTCACGTCACGCGGTCTTGTATCGCCGCGGTGGTAGGGTCGCGTCACGCAGTCTTGTATCGCCGCGGTGGTAGGGTCCCGTCACGCGTCTTGTATCGCCGCGGTGGTGGGGTCGCGTCACGCGGTCTTGTATCGCCGCGGTGGTGGGGTCGCGTCACGCGGTCTTGTATCGCCGCGGTGGTGGGGTCGCGTCACGCGGGCTTGTTGCGCGGTGTCGGTGATTTATGAAACTTCGAGCCGCTGTTAGTGGAACAATGCGACCGGATAATCTGCGCGGAACAAACGGACTTACACTACTTTTGTCTGGATTTCAATTATTGCGCGGCTTCACAGTTGAACAATTATTACTCTGCTGTTGAGGATTAAATCAGTTATTTATATTATACGTCAGGTAAAAGACCTACAAGCTTCAAAAACCCTACAACATTGCAGATAATGCTAGCTCGCTAGAGTACACATTTGAACCACATTCGTTCAACTGTTTCGTCGTTTATGACAAATGTAAGATTATCAAACTTTCACCAACTTCCACGAACTGTGGTTTGGATTAATCTGGTAAGTGTACCTGATACATGAGAGAGAACAATTTACGACCACCCATTACGGCGGATGAAAAACCTTTGGCCGGCGCCTTCTGTAATAAGTAACGTAATAAGGGACGCAACGAGCTGTGACTTCCCTCCCGCATGTAATGATGTATTCCGTCACTTCCTGCCCCCGCCCGCCCCCACCCCCGTCCCTTGCTCCGCTCTCACTTCTCGAAGCTTATTTAGATAAAGTACTTGAAGCATGGTTTCACTGCGTCGTAAGAGCATGCTACGGCGTAGCACGTGAGAAGTGTACGTTTGTGATAACTGGTATCAAGTCTAGCGTGATATTGGAACTGGCGACAGTATGCCGAAGAGCGAGAGAAGAAATTAATGCTGCAAATTGTTTAAACAACAAATTAAACTAATATATTTGTTGGGTGTAAAGCATAATTAATTATTAATCTACTGAGGGGCAGATTTGTAGACAAAAAAGATTTTTTAAGGCTGATATCGATCTTGGGTTTTCTGAATAGTCAAAGATTTCAGGTCACTGCTTGATATCTCATAATTAAATCTCATAAATAAATGACCTAAATATCTCATTTTAAAGCTCTTTAACTTAACAAAAATGTAAGTCGCAAGCTCCATTGTCAATAACTGCACTCAGCATTCATTTTCCGTTTACGTAGAGCGTATCCATCACAGCTGAGCTCAAGCGCTGGCTCTCATTGTCCGTCTCATTGTACCGACCTCTCCGCTAGGACATCTGTAGCATTTGTCTACGGTGCTACGCTACGGCTGACGTAGCCACGGCTACGGCTCGCTACGAGACCGGTGGAGCGCATAACTGGGTGCTACGAAGCGTGCACGAAACTCGCTGGTTGTAAAGAGTTCGAATTTATTATTTTACAAAGAAAACCTTACCGATGATACAAAGAATATAATTTTAATAACGAAAATTAAGTTATACAGAGAAATGGAGCAGGAATATCAAAATGTTTCCTTCTTTTGAACAAAGCAGCAGTATTTCTACAAATTATGTTCTCAGACATTACGGAATCTATTGCATGTAATATTCATACAAAAAGTAATTTAATTATGAGTAAGCTGGTCCTTTCATCTAGTTAGAGAAGTATGCACGGAGGAAGTTTTAATGAAATAAGTTCCAAATGTTGTTCAGCATTGCAAAACAAAGTGCAGCTTCGTACCCATCGCTACATGTTACCGGGCGTGTGCTTGTGTTGGGGCGCCATTACCTGATGAGAGGTGTACAATATGTACTGTATTATATTGTGACAGAAGCATCAGGTACCGAACCTGTGGGCCAACACATCGCAGTGCAGCGCAACCAACACACAACACATAATCATGCAAAGTACGTTATGATATAAAAACAAATCCAAAATTTTTGTTCTATTCACGTGTAACTGCACCGGAGGTTATTATACCTTCAATAAACTTAACTACGACCATTGTGTCCACTCATGTAAAAAATGGGTTAGTTTCAAAATTTCTTGTTCATTTCTCTTTTATAGAAATATTTTCGCTTTTCATTTTATTTTTTATTTGGAGCTGCAATAGGAACAGAATCAAAGAGATTTTGATGTTCAAAGCCTCAAAGTCCCCAAAGTCTGAAAAGAAAATAATTGTCACTATTTACTAGATATAGGGGCTTACATATAAAAAATAGATAAAATTAAACAATGCTTATAATAACCTGTCAGTTTCTTGCTGGCGTGAAATGTCATACACAAAAACGAGAGAAGACATTGTTGCATGTTGATTAAATTTAACTAACGTTTATAAATAAGCCCCATAGTCTGTTTCTAATTTAATATCTAAGTAGTTGTTGCCGTAGTTAGGTATCTCAAACAGTTTGGTTTCATCTTTACATTTATTTGTATCAGATTTGCGAGCATTTATTAAATTAATAATCTTATTAACTAAACCATTTATTATTCACACTAGAACAATGATTGTACTTTTGACTTATTCTCTTATTCGAATACCATTTGTGTGCGCAAACGACACAGCCTTATTATCCGTACTTACGAGCACTTAATTAAAAATAAACAAAAGTTAATTTGAATAAATTGATGTTATCATTCTGTTGGTGCGTAAAATGAAACGCGAAACAAACAAAACAAACGTTTAACAAATTAAACGCGGGCCGTCACGTGGGCCGGGGGAGCCAGCGCTGAGCGGAGATAGAAAACAGGAAGAGCTTCACTGTTCTTAGTGGCTCATAACGTTGTTCTAACTTACCTACAACTAGTAAACGGCTAGCACTCACGTTATTTTAGTCAAATAACGTCGTATTGTTCTAACTTGTCGGATAGTCTAGTAATCGAATAACCAGCTGAGATACGAGTGTTTACATGTTTGGGCTTGAATCATATTCAATCTTATGTAGGTACCAACTTAGTGTGCATGTTAAATAAGAAATCTTATACATATCCAGCGTGACACTAATGCACGATATTATGTAAATGGAGACATTAACGCTCGATATTATGTAGTCAAGAGTGAATGTGCATCTCACGGGTAAACGTGCTTCACCTTAGACAACTTCATTACTTACCATCAGGTGAGATGTTGTCAAACATATGCCCGTTTCAGCAAATAAATAATATAATATGTAAATGATATAATTATGATTATTTTTTAAGTATAGTAGTTACTGTTGAATAATCGACTAGTTCTGTTGATATAAACACTGGGATTTTATCACCATTTAGTTCTGTAAATGTCAAGAAAAAGCCGAGAAACCCAAACAAAGTTCTTCTGTTTAAAATTATTGTTACTGGGTATTCAACAAAAATAAATACATAAACAATAATATTATTTAATTGTTTTTTGTTATTATATTGTGTTTAGCTTTTAATTGTGTACATTAACAATAATACTTATTATGGAATTTTCGTGTCTTCTGAATATAATTTTGTATTTTACTTTTACTTTGAGTCCAATTTGTTTAGGGTAATTTTGCACTCAAGATTTCAACATCAAAATTACATTTCACGTTGAAATTATATAAATTGTACAGGAAATAACCTCTTGTCCGTTTAGTAGGCACTCGTCGGAATTCAGCAGCAACTCTTTGGAATCCAGAACTTGCAGAGTATCTCGGAATATTCCTCGGGATGTCAAATAGAGAAAGGGTGTAGTGTGTCATTCTGGCTACTAAGAAAATATTGTATCATCATAATGATAATACATCATTCCTGTTAGTTGATGAGGACTTTCAATTCATGGATGATTGAATTTGACAGTTCTTTTTAAATATAAATTTGGAGGAGGGAGGGGGGGGGGGGGGTCACAGTAGAATGTAGCCAGCTTTTGCGGCACATAGCGGAAGGGATGGTTCTAGGCTTACGCTGGGATCACACGGAAAACTTCTTATTTCTGTACAACTACATCAATATTTGTGTTTGATTAATGCTAATTATATGTAACTTAATGCCTAATGCCTTAATGCTTAATTATGTGTGTTTGTGCTTATAGACTGCAAATAAAATACGACATCAACACAACAACCTTGAGCGAGCGAAGAGATTCGATTACGTTTCGTTGAGTAGTGTTATACAATACAACGCTAAGATAATGTTGTCAACATGTTTCATTACGACGTATGTATCTGATTACTCGTGTGACGCGAGAGTGGAGCGATCTGATATGTAAATATGAGATAATGATCGAGACAACTAGAATGCGGCTCCATAGTATCCGCCAGGAAGTTTTTAAAAACAACCAGTTAAACATACATTAGTTTGTCAGACCGTCTTTTTAAAATAATTAGTATAAGTACCGGTTAGTTGCCAAACAAAGTTTTTTTGTTGGTTTTGTTGTTTATTTATTTATGTTGTTAACGATTTTTCGGGGTAAAACCTATTTAACCTGAGATAAGAACATTATCTGACTATTGAAAATAAGGCTGTTACTCAATTCCACGTAACACCGGAGTGTCGCTACCGACCGTGATATAGTTACAGCTTGTGAAACAGGCAGAAGTAGCCTCCGCGACTCTCCGGCCGCCCGCGCCGTACAAAGAGCGGGCGGGACGGACGGCCGCGCTGGAAGGCTTAGCTGGTACAATAGGTCAATTTGTGGGCTTTTCCGATATTCCAGTGTAATTACTCACAAAAGATGATTTATAATTTCCCGCAAGAAAAGGAAAGCCCTTTTAAGCCGCTTAGCGATTGAACCTAGAACAAATTGCCACAATGAATAATGTCCCTGGTACTGCTCGAAGATAATAGCCCATCGTGCGTTGTAGCAAAGTTGATTTTTAGATGAAAGCTTTATGTATAGTCAATCGCAGTTCTACATTGGCGTCGCTCGGTCGAGGCGCGCCGCTTATTTGATTTCCCGCGGGAACTGAACCCACGACCGACCTGAATGATTGTCACATTGTTTTTAATGTGACCTTCGTTTGAAATGCTGATTGGACTCTAATATTGAATACTGAAAATGAAAAATTTGAATCAATCAAGAAGTGAAGTACCATTGCTGCTTATCAACAGGAATATTTGAAATCATTTGTACAGTTCATGCATTACGTGGAACATTAAAGTATATAATATTGAAACGGTAGAACACATTTCCAGAAACCTCCACGGTGATAAAATAAGTTGAAACATTCGAGCGAGTTATATCAATTAGAGGCGGAGTTTGATGATAATAAAGTGCAGCCACACACCTGTTAGCGCCGCCAGCACCGAGCGAACTCGGTGCCCCCCAGTGGAGCGGAGATAAACAAATATTACTCGCACAATAAAATTAAATAGAAGTGACATCCCTGTAAAATACCTTGTTGCTTCTTCTGTACGGGTGTATCCACAATTATTTTCTGTTATGCCGGATCGCTTTATCAGTCATTTGACTTTAATGACTGACCTTGTTGTGGTGAGTGATCCATTTATTATACCAGCTGATGTTTGAGTTCGTTGTTCTGCCATTCTTATATAAATTTTTATATGCATTTTTGTTTATTGGTGTTCAATAAAGTATTATTGTATTGTATTGTATTGTTACAGTACAAGGCTCATTGAACATTCGAACTTCAAAATAAATGAAAAGAAGAGGACAGAAAACAAGTCTAATGTACAAAAGTCAGGCCTCAGTATAACTTAACGCTAACATCTACTTTGTTTTGTTAATTTTCGCTGTGAATTTATTGTTAAGTACGTTATAAAATCAGAGATATCAAATTCTGTAAAATGAACCAGAGCGTTCAAATTATTCAGTTATCTTAAGAAATGTTCTGATTAACGTTTATATTAATTGATTCTTCTTTTCTTATACCTACAGTAGTTTATTACAATGAGCCGCGACCGACGGCTTTACGTGCTCTCCAAAGCACGGTAAGACTGTTATAAATACCACTTTTTGTATTGGTCACTCATCCAATTATTGACCGTAGCAAGCGTTGCTTAACTTTTCGAGCAAAGGGCTAGTCGAGCTACGATATGAGCGCAACAAAAAGGTATCCATATGCTACGGTGACCACTGTCCGTCACGGGGGCCGTATGCTTGTTTACTCCCATAAAAAAATATATTATATGAGTAAACTGACAATTGATATTATAACCGCGTCGTTTATCGTTAAATATACTTACCCCTTTCCTTTACGAACGATGTCGTCTGCAATAATTAAGGATTTACTGGCACAGATAATAAACGGCTCAGGAGCTGTAAAAGGATTTAATTTCAGGTTTATTGAGTTGAGGAGATTCCAACTAATGTCGTAAACGAAGTTGTGATGTATGAGACGGCTCGTTTTGGAGACAATTCATTTAAGTACATGAAACCTTTATTTATAGGCAAATTGAAATTAACTTTTGGCATTAAATTAGTGGAATGTGCGATTTGAAACCGCCAACTACTTGAAATAGTTTAACTAGTTCAACCTTAGTGGCAATTAGTAGACAAGTTTGAACTAGTGAAAGTTGCGAGTAACAAGTGGCGAACAGCGCCCCACTCCTGCGCGGCGGCTGCTACTCAGTGGTACATGGTGCTGTCGGTGACACTTTAACCGACTTTCGAAAAAGTCAGTCTCATTTTAGGGAGTGTTTTTGTTTTTATTTTCGTTGTGTTTTTTTATTTGATAGAGATGTGTCGTAAAGTTCTGCTGAGAATTTTACCAACATTAGGTGAGCAGTTTTTTGACTGTACCCTTTGAAAGCCAGCCTTTTCATTCACTGTACATTCGACTAATTCAGTTTGTTTACCTACTTTTTTATTTTGTAATAAAATTCATTCAATTGTTGAGCTCGAATACCTAATCAAGTTTTTATGAAGCAGTAGCGGTAAACAGAACTTATTTCAGCATTTCCCACATTTTTTTCTTTATTATGAAACATAACAAATATCGCGAGCGAGCTTCTAGTTTTTGTACCGAGTAGTTTGCGACGCGCCTGCCGGCCGGCCGGGTGCCCCGGGCCAGTCCCGGGCCCATCCCGGCCCGGACTGGGCGAATTCTTCACGTAATTCAAGCCGGGTACAAAGCTCAATGTTTATGTGATATATTTACGGCGCGTCGTGAGCGCGCCGCCGCTTCCTTCATACGCGTTTTACGATCGAATCCTTGTTCCATGTGACCATAAACTTGTATCAAACGGATCTCGATTACCACCACGGTCTCAAGATACATATTTAACGGTGATTTTCTCACAATATGAGACCGAATAGGAGCGGTGTTATTATACAATCGTGCTTTTGTTTTTTAATCCTAATACGTATTATTTTAATTGCAACGATCTCGGTACGTTTCAAGGAATCTCAGTTTTCTAGTGTCTAATGAAATGATTACGGCCATTACGCCATACCAGATAACGTCGTGATGTTATTTGAACATTTTTCATTTTGTCCAATAATTAGGTGATTACTGCAGTAAGTTGTGGCATTACCGCCTGTCGTCCCTTCAGTAACAAGATTTTAGTCGCGAGTGGGCGCGGGCGCGGGCGCGGGCGCGGGAGCGGGCGCGGGAGCGGGCGCGGGCACGCTGTGATTAGGGCTTACTAAATAAATTGAGACGTATCGCCCTTTTATGGTAAATTCCTTTTATTACTTTACGTTTTTGACAGGTTTTAAAGTCCCTAAAGGAAAAGTCAATTACTTATGAAAAAGCTTGCTCTTAGCGAAGGGTGGGTTTTTGATCCGCATTTAAAGTAACCAACAGTTAAAACTTCTAACAAATGTTGACCAATCATTGGTTAATATTTGTTAGCACTTTTAACCATTAGTTACCCTAACTACGGATTAAAAAACCGTAGTTACGCTATTATTAGAGTTTTGTATATAAATCAACTACCTACAGAAATATTCGTAATATGATCATTCATATCGGTATTGAAAGGTTCGGTATTGTCCGGGTACGTGAGCCGTACATAAAACATGTCTCGATTGATTGTCAGCACATTGTTCCCGCGCTCTCGCTGATATTAGTTCCTGGGGTGCGACGCGACACACTGCGACACAACTTGTCTTGTCGCTCGGGTGCGGCGCGACATCGAGTAATAAACGCATTCTTACGAGATATATGGGTCCCAGGCATCGATGTTTACTCGTGACAAACAACGCAACAACACAAGCAAACATTAACATGCTACTATTCCGTGTAATGCGTTCAATGCATTTTAAAATAAATATCATTCTTAAAGACTACTTCTATATAAAGGTGAGTGTTCTCCAACAACATTAGCTTCTTTCCTTTATTCCAGCGAGCATTGTGCCGTAAGCAGAGTACAGTAGTACTTTGATACGAGAGTGTCTATTGTGCAAGATCCCTAAAAGGAAATTATGTTCCATTATCGAGATTGCTCATTTTCTATCGGTATCATTTAATGATATCAAAAAGAATCTACGAATACCGAGATTTATCGGAGGATTGAAGGCAGTTTTCTGACAGCGAGCTGTAAATGGCTTGACTTTTATTAACTTTGTTAGTGGAAGCTTTACAGCCTATCCTCGCGACGTCGTTTGACGAGGGGACACTAAACAGCTTTGTACAGACAGAAATATAGAAGTGTCGAACTCAATTGACAACGTTAACGCTGTAATATTACGAAGTTGAAATTCTTTATTATGGTCGCAATGATATGTCAAAAAAGTGCAAGTTCTGTGGGTGAATTCTGTATTTAGATGTGTTAAAACTAAGGACTGCGTAATTTCAGTAGCAGCACATCGGGTAAACACGCGTTTGTGAGCACGGTCGCGCTAGCTTCGAGGCCACGCGGCAACGACAATCTCCATAATAGATGGCAGCGTGGAGGCCGCGGTGCAATATCAGATGCCCGCGGCGCTCGATGGCATCGCGCGCACGTCCGCGATGGATGCTGAATATTCCTCGCGCGGGCCGATACCACAGGATATGCTCGAGCGCGCCGTCGCGATGGAACTTTGCAGATTGTGCCACCAAAAATGTGCATGTGTTTACTCAACCTCATATGATTTTCCGCGGTCGAGTAATAGAGTGCTACGATTTCATTTAAAATGTAAGACCAAAACGCTAACACTTCCTCTAAAATAACTTCAGTACGTAGGTAGTCAAAGTAGCGCTCTCTAGGGGAGGCCTATGTTCAGCGGTGGACGTCTTCAGTATTGTTTATGATGTAGGTAGTATTTTCTAGCACCCCGGATTTGACCACTTTTCCAAAGCCGAGCAATTCGCTTGAGCTCAAGAACTTCATAACCACCTCTATATGAACGATAGCATTCAATATCTACAATGTTATAGCATGCGGTGCATTGGAATGCATTATGTTAAAAAGAAAGAAAGAAAGAAAGAAAATACATTTATTCCGAAAACACACACACAATGTCATAAAACTAAACAAATTATATATGTAATTAAAAATAAAAATAAAAAACAACAGACATTGTATGAGGCCAGGAATAGGCTCCGACTCAGCATACAACTGAGGCTGCAAAATACAACCTTAGTTACTGGTTTTCAGTCGGCGCCTACCGACATGACATCACGGACGCATATACAAATAATATGATAATATGATATGATAATATGTTCAAGTAACCACGCGCACACAACAACACGAGCACGCTCCGGTGCTCCGGCACTTCATGATTATGTAAAATATATCATTTTCCTTTCAGCACCAGCACCGTATCGACCCGCGTGTATACATAACTTCCCTCAGCAGTAATGTTAAGGAGCTTGTTCAGAGCCTTCTCCGCGGGTTCGTTACACTCGAGGCAGGTCGGTAGACGTCCCAAATTAATACAGGCTTGAAGGAATTTCAGGGCGCTCGTTTCCCTCCACAAGTACGTAATTTAAAAGCACTTGACCCGAGTCAAACACTCGATGTGCCGTTAGTTTGTACCTTCATTTGTTTTAAATAACCTCCATGCTGAATATACGCTGTAGCCATAGAGACCGCATCAACTCCGCGGCGATATTATGCTGCGCAACCGTTTTAGGTACAACAGAACTACTCTATAACGAGAAACTTTTTGTCTCATAAATAATTGATCTGTTTTATGTAACATTGAATAAATCATTCATTACAATTCTTTAACCAGTACTGTGATACTAATCAAATTTATTGAAATAATCCTACGTCAAGCTGATTCCATAATTTATATTACCATCACATCTGAATGCAGGAACCTAATAAAATAAGCGTAAAAGCTGCATTCCGCACGCGCTAGCCGGTCGCCGCTCGACTCGCTCGGTCACTCGCCCGCGGTGCACTAACGCGAACAACTCATTATCGAAATCATTCCGCTAAACACGATTATAGAGAATCGTTTACAAGCTTTTCATTTCGTACACAACACTACATAATATTTGCTGTCACGTCATCCACTCCGTTCGCGAACGCTTCACCAGTGTACGATATTAGAATTACGCGGTTTGCGGAAAACTTGCTGAGCCGGCTTCCTTATAAGCTGATGTGACTCGCTCGTGTATAAACACATTCAGTATCGTAGCCGCTTGCGTCGGCGTGTGTGTGACGCGTGACGTCACGCCAACCGTGATGGATGGCGCGCGCGGCGGGCCCGCTGCGGAGAGGCAATTAATAACCACGTAGTAACTGTACCCTAATCTGTGTAATATCGCACACCTACATCCTAATTGTGCTAGTATACGTATTCTTTTCATGTCGTATAAGTGGAGCCGAGCGTAGCACGAGTGCGGACCGGTGGCGGCGGCGGGCCTCCAACCGACAACCCTCGCTCCGTGAGAGAACCCCCGCGGTACTTTACGAGCCGGTCGCGCGAATCATTCACGCATCTCAGGTGCCTACATAAGAAACTTCCTCCGTATTGAGCGAGAATTGAAGGCAACTCGATTCGAACAAAACGGCATGTTTGCATTATAAATTGGATTGTTTCTCAAATCTCTCGATGCATTTTAACGATGTACATTTAAATAATGGTACAATTTCACAAGAAAAACGAACATTAAATTCTTGGAATACGAAAGCGATGATTTACGACTTTCTATACTGCATAAAGTTTGTTTTATTTTCCACAGCGCACGTGAGTCTCTGCTGGAATAATATTTAGTACGACAAAGGGCCGGCTCCGGGCTGACACCGGGCTGACTCCGGGCTGACACCGGGCCGGCTCCGGGTCAACAGTACATCACAACTTACCTCTAGAGGCAAAAAGTGTCGTTAGGGAGCGGATTTCATTGCGCGATTCTATAATATTATAGTTCCTTTTAATAGCTGCCACGATGCTGTTGGGTACTTTTCCGGTTGGAACATTGCTAACTACCACTCCATAAATCGGTGGTTACGGTTCTGCAATATTGATATATTTATAAGATAATACTTAGTTTAATAGTTCAGAATTATTATGTGCGAATATAAAGTAATGCAGCACCGGACCGGACCGGCATGTGACGGGTGAGATGCAAATTAGTACGCCTCCTCGGCGGCGGCGGCGAGTGGTGGCTGCTGAATATTCACTATGTCGAGCACGCGGTGTCACTCGGGACCCCACCAGGGAGGACACACGGCTGCACAGAGGGAAATAACATTCTCATCTTGACAGTCTCTGTGGTGTGGTGGTTGAGCAGGTCGGCTCATAAGCCGGAGGCGGCGGGTTTGATTCCCGCTACATGACAAGTATTTGTGCACATGAAAAAATAGCGCAAATACTTTGTGCCCAGAGGGTGTTGTGGGACCATAGTCTTCGTAGTTTTTGGGTCCCTAGGTACATGGAATCCTAGTTAGGGTGTATGTATGTGATCGTTGGCCGTTATTGTATTCATCCTGGGAGTTGTGACAAAGAAGAGCGTCTGATACATGAGTGCTCGAATGGGCTCACTCATTTAAATAGTTACGCAGCTCCGCTACTTTACTGATATTGCGTCCTCTTTGGAAGTGAATCGAGTCCCCATTATATTTTCAAGGCATTATATTTTCGTATGACCGAGTCCCGCAACAACAATAAAACGTTGACTGCTCGTAACGTTAAATCGAAAGGCCGTCCCTATTCGAAATAAATAGAGCTATTCCGCCACGGCAGCTATTTTGACAGCCGTAAATTTATAACCGTATCTCTAAACCAATACATCTGTTATAATTATTATTGCAGTGAAACGTTTTGGTTACTAGTGTTTGAAATCTGCATCATACACAAAGCATTGATATTAAAATTTGATACTTGGAGAGAATCTTTCTTTTTATAGCGTGAAGGTACTAATTGAACCCTTGAATGTCTTGGAATGTTAAAGTATCTTGTGTGAAATCGTGGCCTTCTAGTGCTTCTAGTACTTATCCAGCCTCGCCAGGTATCCTACTCAAAGGCATCAATGATGGAATAATTGATAATGGAAGCAAATATCGTGTACCATTCAAGATGAATTGCTTAACTAGCAAGTGTACAGTTCTCGTAAGTGGGTCGGCGTTCACAATACCAGGGCATCACGTTCGATAGACGTTGAGAGCCGAGCACCGTTCTATAAACACCGTTTGATTGTTTACTGCGCACCCTCGTCACACTCAGCATTGTAGCCACTCCCGGGGCGCGCGGAGGTGTGCTGTGTGTCCAGCGCCTAATAAACACACTAAACAGGTGAAAGTGTTCTGTAAACATTAGAGATACAGACCGCGTAGCTGAGGCTGTGGATCGCGTAGCGTATGATACATGGTACGTAGCACATGCTACGTACTACGTAGCACTCACGACGCAATGAAATTACAGATTCAGATTCAGATTCAGATATTTTATTGCTTCCATAGTGTACATAGGTGGAATAAGTATAAAATTATTTAAGTAGGCACATACACACACACACACACACACACACACACACACACACACACACACACACGGGGTACATTTTCTGTTTTGTTACAACGCAAGTAACCGAACAAAAATAAAATAAAACGAACGTAATATTTTTTAACAAAGGTAAAAGTAGAAGCTGGCTGGTTTGTTCAGGCCATTATTGCGTTAGGGATCAGTTATTTAAATATTTAACAGCCGTGTCTACGACTTTACAGGCTATCTCTTCGGGAGCTTAACGCGACATTTAGTGAATCCTAAAAGATTCCAAGGCCACCCGTGGAATATTTAGTGTCGTTTTGTATGCTAAGCTCATTGTCGGAATGTCCAAATACTTTGAATGAATGAATGAATATACTTTATTCACTACTACTACTAAATTAAACTTAACTAAACTATTACATAATGTGACACTATACCCAACGAATAAATAGTGTAAGTATACATACAATGACCCTAAAATCCTCCAACAGACTAAATCAGCAATAATAAGATAGAACTACAAATAATAGTAATAAACTGGCTGATTCAAAAACAAAATAATACTTTTTACGATAATATAAAACAATAAAAAGGCCATTCCGTGAACTGCATAAGTCCGGCGAGTAGTGAAACATATTGCAGGAGCACAGCTCAGATTAGTATTCCGAGTTTATAATCAAATTTTTTAATCTTTAATTTCTTATTCCTTCTAGGGAGTCTCGTAATCATACAGACATACAGACATACAGACAGAACCGCTCGAATGTAAATATGTCAAAATATATTCTGTCATCAAACGCAACAGAGTGGAAAGATACGATGGAGTCACAGTCGTGCAGGTGCTCACGCTCGCAGCGCTCCACCGTCCGATAAATTATTATAACCGAGTACATTGTACTGTTAATTATCGTTTAATGCGGTGTTAACAATTTACATGAACTCTTTGTAACTTATTATGTAGTAGGTACCTTTTTGTTCACTGTAGATACGTTTTATTTTATTTCTTTCTTTTTCTGCAACTGTTATGGGCAGCCGTGTCACTTAACATCAGGTGAACGACTAGCTCGTCACGTCATTCATTTACATTAAAAAAAAGATAATATTTTGGTTGCAATGCACATTATTATAAGTCCGATAAGTCCGCCGATTGTACTATAGATTAAGCAGTTTATTTCAGTGCCTTTTTTTTCCATGCTTGGTGTACAATAAAGAATTTTTGTATTGTATTGTATTTAGTTATTAATAAATAGCTATCTCGTATCACCATCTGAGAGTAAGCCACCCGCGCCGCGTCCCGCCCAGCTGTGCGCCACCCGCGGTGGTGGTGGGGTGTCGCGGGTGGCGGCGTTGCTCTTATCAATTAATGGACGATCGAGGACCATTCATTGACGGGTTGGATGTGCTGAGATTAATTCACCCTCCGGCAGATAACGTCCTACAGTAAAGGGTTTCTCGTGTCGTTAACTAGCTCGCTGCGAGTACAGATGATCAACGTTAACGTACAGACTTACTACGTCGAAAGCTACGTAGGTCATTGTAACATTCTTTTGTATTGATGGTGATATTGTTTTATTGATGAGAAGAGCCGAAGACCGGGCTCAATGGCGCACCTTGGAAGAGGCCTATGCCCAGCAGTGGACTAACACTGGCTGATGATGATGATGATGTTGATCATTGTTTAAAGTAAGAAGTGCATTCATCTCAATCTGATGCTTCGTGTATCTATCTAACCATAGGAACACAAAAATAGCCCTGAAGTGCAGATGCCATTACGTATCGCAGTTAATATCGTCGAGTGGTGACATCTGACTTTCACCTTACATCATAATTATAATTTCCCGATTTTTATTTTGGTTTAGCTTCAACTCTAATTCAAAGTGGAAACAACCAACGGAAGTTATATAAGGACAAACCACAGAAGAGCGCCTGGTCGATGCGACGCGTGATCAAAATGCTGGCACTTATTTGGCCCAACGCATCAGCATTGCAATTCAACGTGGCAATGCGGCCAGCATGTTGGGTACACTACCTACCGGTAGTGGGCTGGAGCACTTGGATTGCCTATAGGCCATCGCGGCTATTATACAGTCCATAAGTGTTCTTTGTAGTAGGTAGTGTAGCTAGTTTAGTTTAGTTTAGCTTAGTTTAGTTTAGTTTAGTTTTTATTATTGTAGTAGTTAGCTTGAGTAATAAAGGCAATTTGCCCGTTAAAAAAAAAACCACAGAAGTAAATGAAAACCTACAAAAATAGCCAGAGGACAGACGCACCATAATATTGTTTTTGTTCTCTGCCCCAGTTTTAAGGATGACTCCATAACTCTACATCGACAAATATCGGGAAACAATCATGTTTAGCGGGAGATGAGACAGCTGGACGGAACAACGAGCGCGAGTGAGACGTACACGCACACTGGCGTCATTAGCGGTTGTGAGTACCTACATTATGTTACGTAGATTATCATCGAGAAATCGAAAGTAGTTTCCTATGACAGCTCTTATTTTTTTATATTCTATTAAGTGATAATAGGAAAAATCATTAACAAAATAGTTTATGACAGCATACATTTTGAAATGTATGCGCGATAGTAGAAGCATTCAGCATTGTGCGCGAAGTTTCAGCCAACTCGTGCTGACGACAAGGTGGTGAGCGTCGGGAGGCGCGGGTGATGCTCGTCTACTTGTGAGTAGGTCTTCTGCCAGTTTGCAACCTACTCGAAAGTTGATGGGCGTTGTTTGAATTGGAAATCGAATTTAAAAAACTACCATTTGAAGGAGTGGGTGGAACTCCTCTAGTCAGTTGCAATCTAGAGTCAAACGCAATGGTATCATATTGTATATTAATGGCACCATACTCAACATAATATGACAGCCTTTGTGATGGTAATGCAGGTCGGCTCATAACCCGAACACTGTGCGTTTGATTCCCGCGACAGGGAGGTGTTTGCGTACAAGAAAATAAGCGCAGATACTTGTTCTGGGAGTGGGTATTATGGGAACATTGTTCTCGTAGCTCCTGGGTCCCTGGGTACAGTAAATCATAGTCAGGATCTAGGATCTATGTATGAAATTGTAGTCATTGGATGTTATTTTATTTTAATATGGCTGAATAATGATAAATAGTTCCTTGAAAATATCGATAAATCAAAGAGCAATGAAAATTAAAACATATGCATTTTACTACACTATAGAATGATTTGTTTAGCTCATCATAATATGTCTACTATTTGTACTAAAGTTTAAGGCATGTCAGCGCCACGTTATACCAAATTACTTTATGAAAAAGCCGGGACATTTCAGGAATTCCATGAATCGTCACTTCGTTGTCGTACATAGCAGAGAGCCGCGAGATGTTGCTGACACCTACACAACACACACAGTACACACATGCGGCGGCTCAGTTGTCGCCCATCAGCATACAAAGCGACAGTTGACGCGGAATGTGACCCTCCAGCGCCCCGCGCCCCGCACCCCTCACCCCGCCCCCGTTGGACCGCATACTTTATGCTAAACTACCCGTCGCCGAAGACATCCACTAATACAATCACTATACACTGTACATTATACTGGAATTCCACAACCATAACATAAGTCAACCACAAGATAGATGCTGGCGTCTGGTACTTCGTTACAACCCTAGATAAATGCTCGGTAATTGTCAGGCCGCACTTGCCAAGCTCTTATTTATAACAAGGATGTCCTACTCTTTGTCACTACTGATTTGCATAATGGGAATATCAGACTTATCTTTAGCGATATACTGCGTTAATCACGCCATCTTAAATACAACGACATCTATCTAAATCAGAAAATAAAAAGGGTCCAACAGTCACAGTCTCCGAATAATTATGAATATCTGCTTCCAGGGAATCACCCCCGTAATAATTTGTTTTACTTTAGTTTAGGCTGATGTATATGATGTTGATTAGACATAAGTACGGACGAGTATTAAATATCTCGCTAGTAGCAACCGGGGTGCACCCGGAGCCCGGACCGGGCCGAGCGAGGCACCACGTCGTCCGTTGATCGGGCACGCGCCGCTCTCTGAATACTCATCCCGCCGCCGCGACTGCTGCCGGCTCTCTGCCTCTATTACTCACCGCTCTAGAAGCGTATATCATTGCTGATTTTGCCGTTCAACTATTTAAAAAGGTTACCATCAACATGTCACACGAATTGCTGCGTGTGGTATGGGTAGTATTTTTAATTTTTTTTTGTATTTCAGTAATTAAAATGTCTTTTCTTCGTCATAGTTTTAACGTAAAACTTTTTTACTTTAGGTGGCTATAATTATGAAGATAATGCGAAAAAAATACAACGGTGCGAGAGCCCACTGCAAAAATACCTATGTCATCGGGTACCCCAATAGGCTATCTTTAGATCGTTAACTGACACTTTAGCATGTAAAAAAAAACAGGTCTGCCAGATCCGATCCTGCCGGGTCATGGAAATAATCCACCTCCACCAACTTGAAATGCCTTGAATACTAAGTTTCGCCAAGTTTAGACCTGGCAGACCTTTTAATCTATTGTCAGGGGCATCTTAGCTGTTATTGGGCGTAGGTTTCATTGGGGTATTCGCTGAGATAGGTAAAGAGTGTGAAGGGCACATTCTTAGGGGTCTGCCAGGTACTTCCGGCAGGGTGCGCAATGGCAGACCAATTTTTTTTTACATATTTAATCAATGGTTAATTGTTGTCAAAACTTTCATTCGGGTACATTTTGACAAAAAAAAATGCGTCAAACATTTCAATTATTTCCATGACCCGGGTTCAGGATCGGAACTGGCAGACCTGATTTTTTTACATATTTAGATGTCATACGATCTAAAGATAGTCTATTGGGGTACCCAATGACGTAGGTATTTGTGCAGTGGGCTCTCGCATCACAATAAAAGGAACGGTACGAGCATAATTATATAGTTTTTCACAATGTAGACAGCATAATATTATCATCATGAACAGCCTGAAGATGTCCACTGCTTAACATAGGCTTTCTCCACAGAGTGCCACATTGAGCGGCTGCTTGCCTCTTGCATCCATCGGCTTCCCGTGGTTTTCACCAGGTTGTCGGTCCACCGAGTGGGGGGCCAGCCAACGCTGGGTCTTCCAGTTCGTGGTCGCCACTCGAGAACCTTTTTTCGCCATCGGTTGTCAGTTCTACGAGCGAGGTGGTCATGATAATATACATCATCCAAATTGAATAAGATTGAAAGGTATAAAAACGTTGGCTTTTTTTATGGATAGGGGTATAATTATGATCTCTTTAGTGATATTTTGTGAACGGCTAGAGCCAAGCTATGAGCGCTACCAGATACCAATAGCAGGATGAAAGACAAACGATGCTCCGCGCACCTTGTTATTTTTGTCTTCATTCTTTGACTAAACGGTTTTCCGATCGAGAACAGCGGGCGCGGGCGGGTCCAGGGGGCTGGCTTAGTTGTTTGCTCTTGTTATGATCTGCATCATCATCATCATCATCATTAACATCCTGAAGACGTCCACTGCTGAACATAGGCCTCCCCCAGAGCGCGCCACCTTGAGCGGCTGCTCGCCTCCTGCATCCATCGGCTCCCCGTGGCTTTCACCAGGTCGTCGGTCCACCGAGTGGGGGGCCGGCCTACGCTGCGTCTTCCGGTTCGTGGTCGCCACTCGAGAACCTTTCTTCCCCATCGGTTGTCAGTTCTACGAGCGATGTGGCCTGCCCATTGCCACTTCAACTTACTAACTCTAAGAGCTATATCGGTCACTTTAGTTCTCCTGCGGATCTCCTCGTTCCGGAGCTTATCTCGCAGGGAAACACCGAGCATAGCTCGCTCCATAGCTCGCTGCGCGACTTTGAGCTTACTAATGAGGCCAACAGTAAGAGACCATGTCTCAGTTCCATAAGATTCCATATGATCTGCATGGTACTCGTTTATTTACTGTTTATTGTGAATCGACTACGTTTATTATTATGTGTTAACTATTATCAACTTGATTTTGACCTGATCCTATTTTTATTTTCGTTTATTTTATCCTCATAATTTTCTTATCACTGTGATAAGAGAATGATTAGTAAATGGTATCACCTTTTTAACTTAATATATTATTATAAATAGTTCAATACACAAATAAAACACATAAAAGTACATAAATAAAACCCAAATCAGTCGTTACAACAATTAACACCATGAAAAGGTTAAAATGAAATGTGTTGTGTATAATGTTAAGTTACATCACATAATTATACCGAACACAAAGGATTTAATGTTACCCAAGAGTTACCTGAACCCCCCGGGCTTCAGTTACACCGACGCAAGCGAGTACCACGTGTGTACACGCCGCGAGCTATCATCGCGCGCACATCACACCGCGGACAGGGAGGCGAGCAACAACATGTAAACTTCTTGAGCGGCTCCATCCTCTTCACCTTCCTTTTCCTTTCTTTCTTCATTTTCTTTAAGAAAACCATCATAGTCTTTAATATAACTATTAAGATACAAGTATATACATAAAATGATATGCATATACTTGTATCTTAATAGTTATAATAATAATAATAACGCCCAACAATCACTGTTGAGGATGATAGGAAGCGTTACGAATTAGGTTACGATGAGGTACGTCGAATATTATTAAATTATTAATTAAAAGAAAAACTACGGCTTTTTCAATTTCAAAACTTCATCTTCTATATTTTTTTTTTTTTACATATTATACAGACATTGACATTGACACATTAACGCTTGAACATGCCGGCCGCCTTGGAAGTACCAGGCTTCCAACAAAGTTAGTTGACCAACGAAGCTGTTCCTCTAGCCGGTGATGGTTCATGGAGTGGGCAAATTTTGGAACAGGCCCGCTTGATGATGCCGACCGCTGTACGAAGCTCGGCAACTCTTGCTACGCCATCTTTGCCCGGAAACAGCCGAATAACTCTGCCCATCCTCCATCGAAATGGCGGAAGATTATCCTCCTTGACTAACACCAAGCTGTCTTGGGTGATGTCTTCGCTGTCGACCTTCCACTTTGTTCTGCGCTGAAGTTCTGACACGTACTCTTTTGACCAACGCTGCCAGAAATGCTGTCGCAGTTGCTCCACGCGGTCATAGCGTCCCAAACGAGTCGGTGTCGCCGTTGTTAGGTCTTCACTCGGCGGTGCGGTTAACGGTCGGCCGATTAAAAAATGTGCGGGTGTGAGGGGAAGGTAATCAGATGGATCAGAGGACAGTGGTGACATGGGACGGGAATTCAGGACAGCTTCAATCTGCGTCAATACCGTGCTGAATTCTTCGTATGTTAAATGCGCGTTTCCAAGAACTCGTCGGAGATGATACTTACAAGACCGTACCCCCGCCTCCCACAACCCGCCAAAATGAGGAGAATACGGCGGAATGAAACTAAATTGAATTCCATTGTTAGCAGCCAAATCATAGATTTGCTTTGAGTTTTGAAAGACTACTGAAATTTCTTTTTCAGCTCCTACGAAGTTTTTGCCATTATCTGAAAATATCTGTTTTGGCTTGCCGCGACGTGATATAAATCGTTTTAATGCTAGCAGGTAGTCCTGCGTCGAAAGACCGCCCACCAACTCTAAATGTATTGCTCTGGTTGTAAAGCATACAAACAAACAAATATAACATTTAATTAATTTTGCACCTCTGCCTTTGCGGTCTAACATGAACAGAGGCCCCGCGTAGTCAACACCACAGCACATGAAGGGAAAACTTGATTCTAGACGCTCTGAAGGCAAGTTGCCCATCATTGGTGTTAAAGTTTGTCCCTTCATACGCTTACATGTAACGCAATTATGAACGACTTGCCTAGCCAAATTTCTAGCGCCCAGAATCCACCAACTCTCACGCATGGTATATACTAGAAGCTGAGGTCCCGCATGTAGTGACCGCTTATGCTCGTATGTACACAAAAGCATTGCCATTCGATGCTTGCCCGACAGCAGTACCGGGTGCTTTTTATTATAATCAAAGTCCGTGGAGTTGCATAATCGACCACCTACACGTATAATTCTTTTTTCGTCTATGAAAATATTTAGGCCTAATATGGTATTTCCTTTATCATTTTTAAGAGTGATTGGTAAATCATTATCAAGGTTATGATATTCGATAGGGAATGATTGTCTTTGTGATATACGTGATAATAACGTCAGAGACGAATTAAGCTCCTCCGCAGACAATGGACCGGTTTTAACATCAAGGCCGCTAGAGGGTGCTTGTGTATTATGTACAAATCGTAATAAATATGCTCCAGATCTTACTAAACGATTGAAAGATGAGAATCTTTCAAATTCGAATAAGTCAGGTGCATCAACCGCAAGTAAATTGACAGTTTGAGTCTTAACTTCCGGTAACTCACCAGTAGGAATTGTACTGGACGTGACATTTGGCCACGCATGACTTGGTTCTAAGAGAAACTTAGGTCCACACCACCACTGACTGTCATTATCGTATTTTAGCGTTTCTAAATTTGCTCCTCTAGTAATTAGGTCAGCAGGGTTGTCCTTACTTCTGACGTGTCGCCAACTAGCACTGCCAGTCAATTCATTTATTTGTACGACCCGATTCTGCACAAACGTCTTAAGAGAATGTGGAGGTGTACGAAGCCACGCCTGAACTATAGTCGAGTCCGTCCAGAAATATACATTGTCAAAAGGAATCGACAGTGACTTCTTTATTTTGTCGTATAATTTTGCACCAAGTAAGGCCCCGCACAGCTCTAGCCTAAGAATGCTAACAGGCTTAATAGGTGCAACCTTACTTTTAGCACACAGCAATCTCACCATTACCGGTGCGTTATCGTCGTTGTCGTGTGAACGAATATAGGCTGATGTTCCATAAGCGATCTGGGATGCGTCAACGAATATATGAATTTCTCTATGCTGTGCCCTAGTCACGTGACGAGGAACCCGAATTTCGTGCAAACATTGTAAACTAGCAATAAAGTTTCGCCATGTTGATGCGACGTCAAGAGGAATTTCATCATCCCAGCCTAATTTACTGAGCCACAGCCTTTGTAGCAAAACCTTTGCCATAATTATTGTAGGAGCCAAGAGACCTAATGGGTCATACACCTGTGAGATGACGGATATCATAGTCCGCTTAGTAATCACAGCATCGTGAATCGCCAGCTTCGAAGTGAAATGCAGTTCATCACTTTCGTTGGACCAACCCAAACCTAGTGTTTTTGATTGAGAATGTTCGCCTATATTTAGGTCAGTAGTATGTTCACTACTCACATTAAAATTAAACGTCCATTTACGTAATGGGAAACCGCCGCTTAATAAAACCTTGTGTATTTTATTGCAAACGTCTAGCAAAGTCTCTTGGTCATCGTTAGAATAGATTAAGTCATCAACGTAGAAATGACCTAAAATCGCACTAGCTACCTGTTCGTCATTACATTCTAATGCCAACTGTTTAAGACAGCGCATGCTAAGGTACGGCGCTGATGCCGTACCGTAAGTCACGGTATTCAAACGGTACAGTTGCAGAGGTAAATCACGGTTTGCCCTCCACAAAATTAACTGCAAGTTACGCTGATCATCTTGAATAAGGATCTGTCTGAACATTTTTTCTATGTCAGCGCAGGCTACGTATTGATATTGCCTAAACTGGATCAAAATTGAGAAGATTTCATTTTGAAGTGGTGGACCTACGCATTGAATATCATTTAATGACCTTTTGTTAGATGTGGCAGCACTTCCATCATATACAACCCTTAAGCGTGAAGTCTGGCTGTCCTCGCGGTATACTCCATGATGCGGTAATACATAATAAGGAGTTTTTAATTTGCTGACATCAACTTCTTGCATGGGGCTCATATGACCTAATGACTCATATTCACTCATGAAATCACCATACATTTTTTTATAATTTGGAGTGTGGTCTAACTTGCGTTCCAGGGCTAAAAATCGTTTTTCAGCCATAGTGTATGAGTCACCCAAAGTAGCAGGTGATTCTTTTAGTGGTATCCGAACAGAGAATCGACCATTCTCATCGCGTTCAGTAGTCTCTGAAAACAGAGTTTCACAAAAACGTTCTTCATCAGAAATCGCACAAGGTAAGTCAGACATTTCTTCTAACTCCCAGAATTTTCTTAGCTGAGTGTCAACCTGTACAAAGTTGCAGTGAACTTTTTCACTTTGGTAAGACTTCACATGCCTATTACGAATTGGCCCAGATATGATCCAACCTACTTTTGAATCCTGTAAGTAAGGCCCAGAACTAAGCTTTATCTTATTTTCATTTAACAAGTCCCAAAAAACATCTGCACCTATTAAAATGTCGATTTCAGATGGAACATTGAATGTGGGATCAGCAAGTTGAATGTGATCAGATATGCGCAATGAATTAATGTTCATATTTATTGAAGGCAGCTTTGATGTGATGTTCGGTAACACCAAGCAGTGTAAATCAGTATCGAAACTGTTTACCTTTGAACGCATATTTATTTTGCAGGTGTGTGTGGCCTGAGATACGAGTTGGCCCACACCTGAGATACGAATAGTGGACTGTATAATAGGTATGTTTAAACGTTTACATAGTTTTTCAGTTATGAAACAGTTCTGGCTTCCATTGTCTAGAAGTGCCCTAACTGTATGGACATTGTTTTGTGAGTCGGTTATGTCTACCAACGCGGTAGAAAGTAGAACTGGCTGCACCGGGGTGACAGTGCTACTGGTGAGTACCTTTCTGTCATTGTCTACCAGTGCATCAGTTGTGTTCAAAACTCGTGTAGGTACCTGACTATGCAGTAATGTATTGCGCTTTTGTTTGCATAATTTGCATGCTCCAAAGGAGCAGTCATTTGCAGTGTGACCATCTGTACGCAAACAATTAGGACAAAGTTTTTTTCACTCACAAGTTTGATTCTATCTTGCACTGATGAGTTCAAAAACATTACACATGCATAAAGTGGGTGATCAGCAGTGCACCTTACACACCCATATCGTTGCTTATTTTTCTGGGTACCTTGTGTGGATATATAAGCCTGCGTGTGGGGTGGTGAATTTGAGTTGTACGGCTTCTTGCTTTGGTATGAACTATTATTGGACTGCCTTGAATCATTGTTTGGTTTGTAATATGATGTGCTCTTATTATTATTATTATTTGATTTTATCAAATCTAACATGTCAGCCCTATTTTTTAAAAATGTTAGTAAGTCCTCTAACTTCACATTTTGTGTATCCCCTTGTAGCTTAGAAAGAAGTGAACCTTTGTGTGATTCCCATTCCCGTTGTGTGTTACAGTCAAGCTTTGATGCAACTAAGTACACAATTAAAGTGTCCCAAGACTCAGTTGGCTCATTCAATGATTTTAATGCACGTAGGTTACGCAGTGTAGTATCAATAAGTTTCCTGATTTGAGCAGGGGAGTCATTATTCAAAGCTTGAGTTAAGAACAGTGATTTGACATGATTCTGAACTAATAACCTATTATTATGATAGCGGTTCTCGATTAGTTCCCAAGCATGAGTGTAGTTAGGAGCAGTGAATTCCAGTGCGCTAATAACTTGGAGGGCTGAGCCGCTTAGCGATGATTTCAAGTAATGAAACTTTTGTATGGCATTTAAGTCTTGTCGATTATGTATCATAGTCATATATGAGTTTCGGTACTCTAGCCACTGATCACATGTACCATCAAAGCCAGGAAGTTTAATTTCAGGCAATCTTATTGACACAGGACTAGCTGTTGCTCCAGGTGAATGACTAACACTACTTTCATTTATTATGCACTTCGCAGCAGCCATGAGTGAATAATACTGTTCCTCAAATGTTTCTCTGTACTCTAGATGGTTCATCTAAACAAGTCTGGTTCATCTACTAATTGTTCAATTTGACTTTGAATATTGTTAAAACTTTGAAATAAGGATTCATTGGATTGAATGCGCAACGCTAACTCAATTTTATGGTTTAACTTGAATTCTAAGTCACTGAATTTTGTTAAGTATTTGTCAAATATTGTGAGCCTACCTTTGAAGATACCTCGCTGTTTCTTCAGCTCAGGAAGACGACTTTGTGTATGTTTGGAAGAAGATTGAATCACCTCTTCTTCATTCATTTTGGCAGATTATAAGAGGCAAGAATAGGTACTTACGGTTGCTCTCCAGATCACAGACAGTCGTGCCGGCGATACAAGCGTTACGAATTAGGTACGAATCATGTACGAATACAAAACGAATACACACAGTGGCGACTCGGCGACCACCGACCACTTTACGAATATCAGCACGGTATCAACGCACACTGCAAGGAGCTAGGAGATGAAGAGGAGAGGAACCCGATCACACCGTTTTCTCACTGCAGCTGACCCGTAGCTTTTTGTTTTCTTGTCTTCTGCTCAACGCGGGGAGGTTGGTCGAGCTACTTTGAAGTTTCTTTCTTGTTCTCATCCGGCGTGCACAGGACCATGTTGAGGATGATAGGAAGCGTTACGAATTAGGTTACGATGAGGTACGTCGAATATTATTAAATTATTAATTAAAAGAAAAACTACGGCTTTTTCAATTTCAAAACTTCGTCTTCTATATTTTTTTTTTTTTTACATATTATACAGACATTGACATTGACACATTAACGCTTGAACAATCACATACATAGATCTTGGACCCTAACTAGGATTCCCTGTATCTAGGGACTCAGGAACTACGAGGACCATGCTCCCACAACACCCACACATAGAACGACGTATTTGCGGTTTTTTTTTCCTGTGCACAAATACATGTTCTGTCGCGGGAGTTGAACCCGCCGCCTCCGGCTTATGAGCCGACCTGCTCACCACACCACAGAGGCTGTCAAAGCTGCTGAGCGGTCGGCTGTGAGTTAATACTTTTAGTATGTTATTTTGTATGATCTACAATTTTGCTCATCTCTTTTTGTGCACGCCTAATCTACTTTTTTTCTGCACAACTTGATTGACTGGTAGAAAATGCTTTTAGCATTAAGTCTACCTTTGTATACGTTTTGTGCATCAAGAATTAAATAAATAAATAAATAGTCAGTTCATAAAATCTCATTTGCCCAATAATTTCACTAGCCACAATGCCCTTCAAACCGGAACACAGTAGTGCTTACACACTACTGCTTGGTGGCAGAAAAACTGGCATAGAGATGGTACTACCTAGACGAACTTTGCAGACAAGTTCTACCACCTAGTGGATACAGGCACTGCCGAGATTGGGGCGCACTGAGAAATGTACACTAGCAACATGTCGCCCTACGTACCCTTGTATATTGAACTAAGTTATTTTCGGACTTCTTTTTAATTAAAAACATAAATAACATATAATAATGTACTAAACTAAACTATACCTTAAAACTTTAAAACTAAAAATAACAATCTAAAGGAATCTTGAAGTATCTATAGACCGGCAAAGTTGTTATCCTTGTATACCTATAAACCTAACTTTCATAATTGTAGCTCTTAGGAATATATCAAGCAACGCGTGTAGCTTCTCTGGCTAAATAAACATTTATTTTACTTTGTTTTTAGTAGAAGGCGCGATAACAATGGAGTAGTGATGACATCCGTAACAACATAGATACGTCTTATTAAATAATCTTTGCTTCTCCATTGTTTAGAGTCGAGTCGCGGACAGCTCGTGATCGCTTCATTTCATTCAAACGGGATCGCGTCAGTAGCTTATTGTTCTGAAGACTTTCATTAACGGATTACTTGCTCAGAATAAATCTGAACAATTTTGTTTGCTGAGATGGATTTCATTAAACAAGACTAGAGCAAGCGAAACAAGGCTTAACTCTAATATTTTGTATCGTAGTGATTCCTTATAGCGCTAATGGAAAGTTCTGAGGGGGTAATCGTGACCCCGCGGCGCTCGGGTGGTTTGATCATGTGCGGTACTTACTACAGGTACTTATAAGCTTAACTATCTAATACCCCGCGCTACGGCGAGGGCACGTTAACACGCTCTACGGCGTAGATAGTGCTACGCTCTACGACGTAGGTGCTGCTACGCTTCATACTGTTTTTAAGTCCTACGAACTATCCCGGATAGTATTGTACATTACGTAGACCTGTGACAGATGTCACTGGTCTTGGCGTCCTTCGCAACGTTACATGAATAGGTAATTATCGTATTCAAAATACAAACCACCGGTATACGGTGGGAGTGAATTAATGAGTTCTTAATTACAAATATACCCAGTAACCTGCTAGTTGGGAGCCACTCGCTCCGGCTGGGTTCCCGCCGCAGGTCCATTGAAACGCGGAATTGCAGTGGAATGCAATACCAGTGTCGGGTGCACACTTGCCGTGGATGATTTATAGAAATACGCGATCCATTTAAAGCGCCGCGTCGGTAACGGTTCTTTGCTTTTTCATCTCAGTTTTTTACGAATATAATGTTCCATCAAAATTAAACAGAGTTATTCCAGCGCCACTGTCAGCGGTTCATGTGACCACATATCGTGTGTCGCTGCAATGTCGCGCCGTCGCGGTGAGGTAACCATCTCCTCTACACATCCAGTTAACGTAACGGCTTCGCCTGTTATCAGGACTATCTTCCATATCAAAGGGAGTACCCGAAGCTTTCAGCTAATTATTTCATCAAAGTATAAAAGGTACAGCTTCGTTTATAAAATTACGCTTTCAACATCTGTAGGTTTGCGTCTACTTAGGAAATTTCATTAAATAAAATGGAAAATTTTAATTAAGCCTGCGTACTGATATGAATATTGTAATTATTTATTTATAAGTAACTTCACGAAGTGATTATTTAAATATTTCAAAAAAACAGCTATGACTTCTATACACCGTAATTGTATATATTGAAATAAATCATTCATTCATTCATTCATTCATAAATCATTCATTCAATCATTCATTCACTCGTTCATTCATTCATTTATGGATGCCATGCATGCGTCTTAGACTGACATGTTGAAAGCATATTACAATTATTATCTTAGGTATTACTTAAAGAATACAAAATAGATGCAGTCGACTCCGTCTTCTACAATATATAGGTTAATATATAATTTGGCCTTCCCAGAACCAATCTTAATAAGATGACATTATCAAGGACCACAGCTAGAGGTGTAATGGACAGAAACCACAGAACTTTCCCAATATCATCCACAACGCTACCCGTTGGCCCGCTACACACGCACACACGTGGTGTCTGTGTGTGTCTCCACACACACAGACACCTCGCAGCTGCTAACGCCGCTAACGGGTGTCATACGTTCACGAGAGACAAATGCGAGGCATCTCTTCAACAGACTACCTTTATCTTGCATCCCCGGTTTCGGTCATCTTAGCCATAAATATGACCACCCAAACTCGATGGGCGAGAAGACACGGCTCTTATAAACAAAGAAGCTTCACTCGCTTCATAAGTAATCCACATGATACCAGTTTCAAGTACTGGGAGCTGTAAGACTCGATCATATTTGATGGTCGGAGAATCGGAGATGTCCCAGAGATAGTGCTGACACGTGGTTTCATGTAGATGTTCTATTCTATTCTTCGAGTGAACAATTAGTTAATATTAATTGTGTGTAAGTACATGTAAAGTGCGGTTGTGATAAACAACGACGCTTAGTTAAATGTTAGCGTGCAATACAAAGCCTTGAATACATGTGATGGCTATCATACAACAGATATTATATCTTTACTATTATAATGTCAAAGTGTTGTTGTTGGCTTATTCCTCTTCCACACATAACCGATTGATTTGAAGTTTTCCATAGTGATTTCAGAGAATCTATGAGCTGGAAGGTGATGATAAATTACTTACTATTTCTGATAATAATTATTGGTAATGTGGTTAAAACCATGGAATTCTGCTAGTTATAAGTAAAGCATCAACAAATCGATCCAAAGCATACGCGCAGATATTGCTGTGATGGAGGCGCGTCTCGTTACGTCGCTATTAGGTATCGCATATTATCGGGGGGGGCAGTGGGACGGCCGACGATGCGGGATATTCATTCGGCATCGCAAAGTAGCGAATAGCACGTTACGTATTATTGTTTACTTTTATTTGTATTTATTATTATGGCTAAGGTAAAATGCGCAGCTTATCTAGCTTTTGGATGTTTTTTGTTGTATTTTACCTTTGCAGTATAATTCTGACAGTAGTGCGAGTATAACTTTTTAATGTCTTCTAGCGCTCGTGAGCTCCGAATTTATAATGTAATAACTTTTAATGCATGCGGTACATTATTATATTTATTTTTATTGATATTACAAATATAAAATAATTATATTTCATTTGATCCGTATCATTTGATTAATATTTAAATAACATAACATCACTTAACTTATTTGCTTTGCAGATATTAATAACTATAATTATAATGGTCTGACCGATTTTTATGGAGCAGTAGAGAGAAGATATAGTTAACATTAGTACCACGCCGCGCCGCGCCGATGCCGACGGCAACGGTCACTCGCCACTGTAATTGAAAAGCTCAACAAGCGGCGTTTGTACTCACAACTCAAGTAACTCGGCACCGCAGTGTTTCGATAAACGCAACCCAACGTGCCCTCAAAGCTTTATAAATTACCGCCGCTAGTGCCAGCGCCTTGCCACTGCTCCGCGAAACTGACGCCGCTGATTCTAATCTCTGTTCAACGGAATTTTAGACATCTAGATGTAATATTCTTGATTGCATTTACAAAAAGAGAACGCATATTAGGTGATCAAACGAGCTTCTCAAGTGAAGTTCGATCATTATTATATGAATAGCTCCATTCGAAGATATAGTTATAAAACCAGGTAGTTCTTTTAATCGTACAGGTAGGTTCGCACGCTTTTAGATTTTTATCGATTAAAATATCGATAAAGTATCGATACGGTATCGATACGGATATCGGAACGGTCTCCTCACTACTGTCATGGCGCCTCTCTATAGTGTCATTCTTTTAGAGAAATTATCCAAAAACTTTTGTAATAATTATGTATTATATATTGTTTCACCAACAATATATTACATGGATTATGTCATTTGAATCAAATAATAATAATAGGGTTGTGGAGGGAAGGGTTCTTACTACCTATATCTTCGAATGGAGCTATTCATATAATAATGATCGAACTTCACTTGAGAAGCTCGTTTGATCACCTATTATAATTCATAGCTCCAGTCTTCAGATATAGTTATAAAACCAGGTAGATGTTCAGAGACAAATAGTTTTTGGTAAATAAGCATTTCAAGATATATGTATATTGCAAATGAAACGAAGATATTTCAAATATAAATAATCAGTTTAAAAAAGAAAAGTTAACTTTTAACAGCAATAATTGTATACCTACATAGTAGGTAGATGTATGATCATCTTTCACAAAAAGCACATTATTATAAGTTTTAGTAAGCTATTGGTTTTGTAATGATCAAGTAAAGTTTTCGACAATGATTAGACCACTATAAAACTTACTTGCTAATAAGCTTGTAAGTTTGGTGTCCAACCGGTGGGCTACCTTATGGGTAGAATTAACAGGAATACCATAATTATGTTTTAGCGCTTGCTGAGCGGCTACCACGCGTGGGTACTGATAAATGTGATCACATCGATCCTACTCGCTGCTACAACGTATTTTATTTATCGGCTGATGGTTTGTTCTGTGGTGTATTTTGTGAGGGCATTTGTGAGTTAGGCTGTCAAATTTATAAGCCTGTACCGAAAAGTAGGTGATCTCCTGAGCATTTGGCCCCAATATTAGGTTTTTCATGAAATAATAGCAGAATCGGTTGCTTGTAACCTCTGGCTGATATTTTTAATGAGTTTCAATAATAATACAAATTCTTCAAGCTGTTAATGATGAATAATACAAATATTTTTAATTTATATTAATTTTATGATTTTTCGAAATCAGAATCATATTATTGACATTAACCTTTAATAGCGAAAGGGTTTGTACACGTGGTGAGCAATGCCTGAATCAATGAAGATGGTAAGTTTTGTAATTTGGTTCAAGAACAAACTATTACCGTGTGAGTATCAACCCGAAATAAAGGCCGAAGGCTGTTTGAGAGATCCGTGTATGTGGGTGATGCTTGGTCTATTTCTAAATGCTCTTTAGCAAGCACGATTCTTTTTCATCAGAAGTAATTTTCTTGCCCAAAATAAAGAAGCAGTCGTGCCCTTTTGGAATTTTCCATTAAAAACAAAATGACTGAAGTGATCCCAGAATTTTACGAAATTACAACTATCGTTTGAATAGTATTTTCATTTGTAGATAAGTAAACCATGGTTGCAAAGAATGGAGGACTAAAATTCCAGCTGATTGCTCGCTAACAGTTTGTGAAACCCATAAGGATCAATGGGAAAGGGCAAAGCCAAGTAAAACAGTAATAGTGCCAATATATAGTAAAGACATCAACGGCAAAGGTACCTTGATGCCTACTTTTTTTTTTATCACTTCCGTGTGATGCAAAAGCTAGATAACGTTAGATTGTCCGAACTTTGCTACTAACAATAATTTGAAATACTTGATTTATGAGTGCCAAGGTGCTAATTCAGTACCTATATAACTCGTTAAAATACAAGTTGAGGGCCTCGCTTAGGTTAATTAGTTCTATGCCTAACTAACTCTAACTCTGCCTAAGAGTTAGGCTCTTCTCTCTTCTCTTTGATAAGATAAACAGTGGCTTGATCTTCGTTGCTGGCAATTTTTTTTGCAGCGTATGGTGTAATAAATAAAATTATAAGTACACTGTGTACATAATCATAACAAAACAACTCACTATCAATAAATTTTCAAGTTGTTACAGTACCGTCAACTTAATGCCTAAGAGATCAGACCACAGTAATTTATTGTTTTCCTCTAATCTATGGACACAGTAATAACAAAAAACGAAATAAGGTTGTTAGTCCTCCTATATCTCCCATAATAATACCCGTGTCCATCGCACGACATACACCTTGAGTATTTCAAGAGCGTACAACGCCATCTAGTTTCATTCGGGGTAAAATTGTTTCAGAACAACATCAACGAAGCCACTATCATGCACCTATCAAGCACAAAGATTATATCAAATATAAGTGCACTTTTCCAAAATATTGAGATAATTCTTTTACCATAGTTAATAGTTTTTTATATTATTTTAAAAATACCATTACTAATAAGACATAAACATTTTGCATAAACATTGCTTCCTTTTTGCTTCTGCAACATGTGCTTGGCTGTTCTTTAAAACATCAGGTAGGTATCATAATATTTTTCTAGGCAGATTTCATCGAAATTCGTCTAGTAATTGCAGCGTCATGCGCTTTCAAAGGGACATGTTACATTGAGCTGTAAGATGGTGGCGGTAGTCTTTGAATTAGGTGTTTTTCTTCTTTTTTTTGTATGTTTTATATGAAGTATGAACTTCAATTATTCAATTTTACGCCAAATTGTTAATTCTCAATTTCAAATCAAATTGAATATAAAAATAAAAAAGGATCATTTCATCATTTTTTTTGTTTATAAATAGTTTAATGAAAATATCAATACTGTGAGAGTTAGAAATGTATAATAATAAGTATCGATATTTAAATTTAATATGAATCCATAGGCAATAGGCGTGAACTGTTGAGTTAGATAGATAAACTCTTTATTGAAATACCGCATCGTTAATAATTAAAGGCTAAGTAAACAAACTTAGACTTAGACTTTGGTGGAGCTTAAGTAAAATCGATTAAGCGATACGTAAGTATCACAACATGATGTATTAGTAACATATTGTAAGCAGATATAGCCAATATTCTCAAGTACCTGTAAGTTTTATGCAGCTTTTCTCGCTCTGAGAAGGAAAGAAATATGTGTAGGCAGTACGCCTTCATTGATACGTCACGTATAATGTATTATACAGTATCCATTGAATATAGTCATTTTTAGTGATGGCTTGAAATAGTTCAACCTGCCTTGCCTGTAGGTACCAGCAAGAAATACCTACCGCATTTGGCTATCTGTTCTGGCGCTTGTAGAGGAGGCTAAATAGTTCTGACGACACATATTTGAAATTTCTACTAGCTCTTAGGGCGTAGGTCTGTTTCTGTTAGAGTTATACATTCCTGCCTCCCACATTCAGACACGAGAACCATCATATTTTTCGATCTCAGTTTCTGATTTGAATCGGAGTAGAGGTACACTATAACCTGACGACGCGAACGCCACGACGCCACTGGTTTCTTCGTATTACTCAAGTTTTTCTTGATTTTCTTTTTGTAACGTTGTATTAATTTATCTTCCTTTCTTCGTTTTGACAATTTCAACATGATAAAATAATTTGCGACGAAATATTTTGAGGCGCGTGCGTCCTCTACCACGCACGAAAAAAGAATGACACTATAGAGAGGCACCATGACAGTAGTGAGGAGACCATTCTGATATCCTTATCGACACCGTATCGATACTTTATCGATATTTTAATCGATAAAAATATAAAAGCGTGCAAACCTACCTGTACGATTAAAAGGACTACCTGGTTTTATAACTATATCTGAAGAATGGAGCTATGAATTATAATAACTTCGGGCTTGCATTTTCTTACTAATTAACTTTTTTGCTTTATAATGGTTTGTAGCGTAGCAGCAGTTGCTAGCGGTAGTGTGAGTGTAGTAATTTGTAGCGTAGCAGCAGTTGCTAGCGGTAGTGTGAGTGTAGTAATTTGTAGCGTAGCAGCAGTTGCTAGCGGTAGTGTGAGTGTAGTAATTTTTGGCGTAGCAGCAGTTGCTAGCGGTAGTGTGAGTGTAGTAATTTTTGGCGTAGCAGCAGTTGCTAGCGGTAGTGTGAGTGTAGTAATTTTTGGCGTAGCAGCAGTTGCTAGCGGTAGTGTGAGTGTAGTAATTTTTGGCGTAGCAGCAGTTGCTAGCGGTAGTGTGAGTGTAGTAATTTGTAGCGTAGCAGCAGTTGCTAGCGGTAGTGTGAGTGTAGTAATTTTTGGCGTAGCAGCAGTTGCTAGCGGTAGTGTGAGTGTAGTAATTTGTAGCGTAGCAGCAGTTGCTAGCGGTAGTGTGAGTGTAGTAATTTTTGGCGTAGCAGCAGTTGCTAGCGGTAGTGTGAGTGTAGTAATTTTTGGCGTAGCAGCAGTTGCTAGCGGTAGTGTGAGTGTAGTAATTTTTGGCGTAGCAGCCGTTGCTAGCGGTAGTGTGAGTGTAGTAATTTTTGGCGTAGCAGCAGTTGCCAGCGGTAGTGTGAGTGTAGTAATTTTTGGCGTAGCAGCAGTTGCTAGCGGTAGTGTGAGTGTAGTAATTTGTAGCGTAGCAGCAGTTGCTAGCGGTAGTGTGAGTGTAGTAATTTGTAGCGTAGCAGCAGTTGCTAGCGGTAGTGTGAGTGTAGTAATTTGTAGCGTAGCAGCAGTTGCTAGCGGTAGTGTGAGTGTAGTAATTTGTAGCGTAGCAGCAGTTGCTAGCGGTAGTGTGAGTGTAGTAATTTGTAGCGTAGCAGCAGTTGCTAGCGGTAGTGTGAGTGTAGTAATTTTTGGCGTAGCAGCCGTTGCTAGCGGTAGTGTGAGTGTAGTAATTTTTGGCGTAGCAGCAGTTGCTAGCGGTAGTGTGAGTGTAGTAATTTGTAGCGTAGCAGCAGTTGCTAGCGGTAGTGTGAGTGTAGTAATTTTTGGCGTAGCAGCAGTTGCTAGCGGTAGTGTGAGTGTAGTAATTTTTGGCGTAGCAGCAGTTGCTAGCGGTAGTGTGAGTGTAGTAATTTGTAGCGTAGCAGCAGTTGCTAGCGGTAGTGTGAGTGTAGTAATTTGTAGCGTAGCAGCAGTTGCTAGCGGTAGTGTGAGTGTAGTAATTTTTGGCGTAGCAGCAGTTGCTAGCGGTAGTGTGAGTGTAGTAATTTTTGGCGTAGCAGCAGTTGCTAGCGGTAGTGTGAGTGTAGTAATTTGTAGCGTAGCAGCAGTTGCTAGCGGTAGTGTGAGTGTAGTAATTTTTGGCGTAGCAGCAGTTGCTAGCGGTAGTGTGAGTGTAGTAATTTGTAGCGTAGCAGCAGTTGCTAGCGGTAGTGTGAGTGTAGTAATTTGTAGCGTAGCAGCAGTTGCTAGCGGTAGTGTGAGTGTAGTAATTTTTGGCGTAGTAGCAGTTGCTAGCGGTAGTGTGAGTGTAGTAATTTGTAGCGTAGCAGCAGTTGCTAGCGGTAGTGTGAGTGTAGTAATTTGTAGCGTAGCAGCAGTTGCTAGCGGTAGTGTGAGTGTAGTAATTTGTAGCGTAGCAGCAGTTGCTAGCGGTAGTGTGAGTGTAGTAATTTGTAGCGTAGCAGCAGTTGCTAGCGGTAGTGTGAGTGTAGTAATTTGTAGCGTAGCAGCAGTTGCTAGCAGTAGTGTGAGTGTAGTAATTTTTGGCGTAGCAGCAGTTGCTAGCGGTAGTGTGAGTGTAGTAATTTTTGGCGTAGCAGCAGTTGCTAGCGGTAGTGTGAGTGTAGTAATTTTTGGCGTAGCAGCAGTTGCTAGCGGTAGTGTGAGTGTAGTAATTTGTAGCGTAGCAGCAGTTGCTAGCGGTAGTGTGAGTGTAGTAATTTGTAGCGTAGCAGCAGTTGCTAGCGGTAGTGTGAGTGTAGTAATTTGTAGCGTAGCAGGAGTTGCTAGCGGTAGTGTGAGTGTAGTAATTTGTAGCGTAGCAGCAGTTGCTAGCGGTAGTGTGAGTGTAGTAATTTGTAGCGTAGCAGCAGTTGCTAGCGGTAGTGTGAGTGTAGTAATTTTTGGCGTAGCAGCAGTTGCTAGCGGTAGTGTGAGTGTAGTAATTTTTGGCATAGCAGCAGTTGCTAGCGGTAGTGTGAGTGTAGTAATTTGTAGCGTAGCAGCAGTTGCTAGCGGTAGTGTGAGTGTAGTAATTTTTGGCGTAGCAGCAGTTGCTAGCGGTAGTGTGAGTGTAGTAATTTGTAGCGTAGCACCAGGTGCTAGCGGTAGTGTGAGTGTAGTAATTTGTAGCGTAGCACCAGTTGCTAGCGGTAGTGTGAGTGTAGTAATTTTAGATACTTTGTGGTTTCATGTTATGTATTTTATGGCTCGACAGTTTTGAATCTTCTTTTCTTTTTTATTGGTTTTCTTCTTTGTTTTTCTTTTTCTTTATCTTTTGAACTCAGGAACAACAGTACTACGATAGTGTAGTGTGACACAACACGGAGTTGCGAGCGTAATACACCGCTCGAGACGCGGCGGCGGTGGTGTTCCGGCGATTATGGAAATCGTGCTCAGATTACGGAATACGCTGCCATAATATGTCGCTATCGAAAGGTATGGGATCTCAATATCGACGACGGCAATGGGTAGTTTAGGTTTATGAAGTTGAGTTACAGTGGGAAGCGACAGGTTTATGCGTCAATGCGCATGGTAAATTGCAGGTGGTATCTAGTTGACGATGCGACGCACGCGTGGCGCCCGTCCATATTGTGTCTCCTAACACATGACGAAAACCCTAAAAATATACTGTCCGTTTCACTCACAGAAGAACCGTAATCCACGCCCCTTGCAGCTGGTTGCCAAAGTGCACTTTGCTGTTGTTTTAAACAAAATAGTCATTTATTTTGAGTCAACATGAGCCCTAGTGTTAGTTACAGGTACCACAGACTATTTTTATAATTATTATTTTTGTATTTGAGAAAGAGTCAACAACGTTTGAGGAACCTAGCAAGTAACGTGCCGTTTAATGTAAACGGTTACCGAGTAGTGTGTCTGAGCGCAGGCGGGACGACTCTGTCCGGAAATGATGTCCGGACGCGGGAAGGTTGGGCGTGACGTACAGTTAGTGTACAGGGCGGGCGGGCGCGCCCGTCCACCGCACCGGGAGCGTGGAACCGGGCAGGAGAACCAGACCGGTCACAGCGAGGAGTGTTAGCACGAGACGGCAGCAACATATTAAAACTGAATGTTTTACCAAATTATTTTAAAATCGCGTTATGTCTGAGACATATTATCTTAGCTTATAATTTAATATCGGTACTAAACAATTACGTATTGGATTTTTTTATTTTATCTGTCTTGTATAGTTAAATTATAAAATTGAAAACTTCATTCCATTACCACTATGCACTGTCACTGATAATATAAGATAACCCTAGTCGCACTGTTAAAATAAATAAATAAATAAATAAATAAATAAATTAGCCAACATCTCTCGATTATTATTTAAAATCACTCAGTACCGTTACAACATGGATGGAAAGCTACATAATTTATCAAGTCACACGAATAACATCAGCATCAGCCTGAAGACGTTCACTGCTGAACATAGGCCTCCCTTACTGAGCTCCACTTTAAGCGGCTGCTTGCCTCCTGCATCCATCGGCTTCTCGCGATTTTAACCAGATCGTCGGTCCACCTAGTGGGGGGCTAGCCATCCGGTCCGTGGTCGCCACTCGAGAATGCTAATTCCAATTTTTAATTCTTTTTGATATTCATACTCATATTCATCTATTTTGTTTCCACATGTGCATATTGATCTTACATTAGACATAAGTCCTAATTATATTATTAGGTAACAACATGGACCCTGGATAAGCTATATCGGTCACTTTAGTTCTCCTGCGGATCTTATTCGGATTTTATTATCATTTAAATATCATCATTTCGAATCTTATTTCGCAGGGAAACACCGAGCATAGCTCGTTGCGTGACTTTGAGCTTACTAATGAGGCCAGCAGTAAGAGAACCACATCTCACTTCCATAAATCATCGCTGGCAACAAACACTGATTGAAAACGTCACCACACACATGAATATCAAAATAAAAAGATGTTGAGGAGTTATAAAAGTCTGCGAACGTTACTGGTCGTATCAATGTGATGAAAGCTAATTATTCAGCAAACATTGCGAAAGCCGTAAGCCATAACTAATATTCCTGGACGGTCTCTAATTCTTGATGATTGAAAAAAAAAACAATTAAAAACACATCTTACAACAAAGCGGACCACCGTAAAGTGGAACAGTCGCGTAGTATATCAGAGGATTCGTTCGGACTCGTTCAATTTAATAGAAACTGCGACAGACACCAGCACCGGCTCCCGCGTCCTGGGTTTGAGTAAGGTCTAGTATTGCGCTGTCGTCAGCAGAACAAGCTCGCATATCCGTCCCTCACGAGGATATCACGTTATCATTCGCAAAAGTACAATTGTCTGGCGACCAGATAGCATGATCGATGTTTTTATGTCTTACTTTGCTGTATTTTGAGTTGTAATAATCTAAATTGAAGCTTTTGTTACTGAATGGGAAGTTCTCTCGCCACTAATTTGATTATGTACAATCGCAGACAGACTGAAATAGCCGTGGACACGCCGCACGTTGAGCCGGTTACAGGCGAGCAGCGGGGAAGGACGGAGCCGGGGGTCTAAATCCAGATGTAAGGTACAGTACCCATTAGCGGCGGTTATTGACACTTTCTTGTTCATATTTAATATGGGACGGCCGCATTACCTTTGTTCCGGAAATAGCATATTATTTTAAAACGAAAATGTAGAGCCGGTAATTGTTTTAGATGAGGACGGCTGGTGACGGCGGGTCGCGGGTCGCGGGTCGCGGGCCGGGCCTCACGCGCCATTGTTATGTTACATTTAAATGACGCTCTTCAAACTGAGATCTTTATCCCTTGCTTTGTTTTTGCCTTTCTTAAAGGTCTTACTTAATGTACATCAGATGAGATCTGAGCCACCTAAAGCTTTCCCCTCGACTCACCGTCCTTGTTTATATTGGCGATGAACGGATACTGCACCATTTCATTACATTTTTCTGGGCAATGTGACTTTATTTGCTAAACAGCCGTGCTGACCTATTACATAGATAGTACTGATTACGTTTTACACTCTATCTTGGGTACTCTTAATCGGGTCTACCTGTTGATGTGATTCATTATACAATAAAGAGTACATGGCGCGTATTCCCGTACGTCTCCGTGTTCTCCCGGTGATGTTGTGATGTGTATTTTAGTAATCGTAATAAAAATAAATGGTAAGTAATTAGATACCATAATTTCGGTCACCCAGCAAAGTACCTACTGAGTTTTACGATCTACGCTATGAACGCAAAATAATCATTGACGAGTAAGTGATGGAATCGTAGTTCTGCTCCTGACTAATCGAGTGGTGTTTTTTTTAAATATGTACTACGAAACTATGGGTTAGTTCATAAGCCATTGATTTTCCCATCATTCTTCTAGGCAAGCATGCACCACCGTAGCCCCGCGTCATCACTCACCATCAGGTAAGATAGTGGTCAAATGCTACGCCTATTAATATTTTTTTTTAAATGGGAATTTGTGGAGTTTTTGTCCGAAGATCTAATTAGACGTGTTTTACGTTCTGCGTGTGTCAGCCGGAGGGCGCGGGCGGCAGCAACTAGCGGCTTTTGTGCGCTGGCACTAACGTAAGCTTATTAAAATAGGCTCGAGATCAGGGATTGAAAAAAAAAGAAGACAATTAAAATAATTGTCATTCAAGTACATACCACAGCGTTTTAAAGACCGCTCCCAGCCCCACCCGGCGGCGTCCGGCTCTCAGCCGTGGGGAGCTCGTTACAGACGTCACACCGCTCCCAGCCTTGGGGAGCTCGTTACAGACGTCACACCGCTCCCAGCCTTGGGGAGCTCGTTACAGACGTCACACCGCTCCCAGCCTTGGGGAGCTCGTTACAGACGTCACACCGCTCCCAGCCTTGGGGAGCTCGTTACAGACGTCACACCGCTCCCAGCCTTGGGGAGCTCGTTACAGACGTCACACCGCTCCCAGCCTTGGGGAGCTCGTTACAGACGTCACACCGCTCCCAGCCTTGGGGAGCTCGTTACAGACGTCACACCACTCCCAGCCGCGGGGAGCTCGTTACTGACGTCACGCACGTACACTCAGTTTAAAATGAATCAACTAAACGCTTGTCCAATTTAGGACGCAGTAAAATATAACGTTTAATATTAACTCTCGCGTCGATACTCTCAGCTGTAGAACAGACACTGTAACGTTGTATGGTTATGGGCTTAACACCGTCAATTTAGAAACATTAATCATTCAGGAGAAATATTAAAATAACAGCGGGTCGTAGGTCCAAAACGAAGCGTCGTAGCAGACATGCTACATCGTAGCACGTAGACTAAGCGTAGTTTGATGGAGCTACGGTTACGCCGTAGACCTGCACCACCTCATGATACTCAACTTATTGGTATTCTCTGCGTTATAAATTTTACGGTCACAGAATACATAAGCGGTGCGTACTGTAGTATGAAGTTGTACGCGTACCGTACGTGCATAGTTAACTTCTTACCGCAATCAATTTAGTTTATGGTTGATATGAAATGAACTCATTCGCACTTGTTATAATTAGTGATTCAGTCAGCCAAGGCTCATACTACTAGGTGTTATGGTGTTAGTGACTATCAATATGTTCAGTACTCACCCTGGCGGCGCGGGCGGGCGGGGCGGGCGGGGCGGGCGGCGCGGGCGGCGCGGGGCGGGCGTCCGGCGCCGGCGTGCGGCTGCGGCGTGCCGGCGGCTCTGTCGGCAACAAACGGTGCGGTACTCATACTGCTCGCATCATCTATTCAAAACGCGGGAAGTACAGAAAATTCATGCGCTCTTTACTGAGTGCATTTTTAAACAGAGCAGTCATCATCTACAGCCTGAAGACGTCTACCGCTGAACGTAAACCTCTCCCATGGAGCGCCACTTTGAGCGGCCGCTTGCCTCTTGCATCGGCTCCGACAGCTTTACCAGGTCGTCGGTCCACCTAGTGGGAGGCCACCTCCGCTACGTCTTTCGGGTCGTAGTGGCCACTCGAGAACCTTTCTTTCGAGATCCCAGGAGTAGGTACTAATGCCGAGTACCTAACTGAGCAACAGTTGGAGAGGAGTCGAAATCAGACTCAGCGTGGTACCGCAGGGGAAGCGTACTGGCAGCAGTAGGTACGAGCACAGGTGCGAGGATCTAACTCAGGTGGTGTCCTCACCGTGTGTCTTCTTGGCGGGCGTGGGGTCGGGTGTGGCGGCGCGGCGCGCGGGGAGCGGCGGGGAGGCGGGGAGCGCCAGCAGCTGGCGGTACAGCTCCAGCTCGTGGTAGAACTCCAGCGAGTCCGGCGAGCCGCCCTCCGCCGGCGGGGGGGCGCCGCCCACCTCCGCCGTCAGACCGTTCAGCACGAGCCGGCGCGCGCCCGCCATGCGGCACGCTCTCAGCGAGCCCGCGCGCCGTGGACACCGCCCATCGCCGACACACGCGACACTACCACTCACACGCGGACTCACTTTCTGCTCACTAGGTTATTGGTTATTGGAGTTGGTACCAATTTTATTTGCAATATACACTACTAAGCTTTTTTTTCTAGTTGTTTAACAATAATAATACTTATTTGTAGGCAAGATCTATAACGTGAGCACGTTTACAATGTTCTATTACACACCTCAGTTTTACGATGTAGCACTAAACTAAGTCTGTGACCTGTAGACTGTAGAGTCTTCGTAGATCGTGTAGAGACCAAACCGCTACGTAGCTATTACGAGTAGGAATTACATACAAAATTTCAATATAACTAAAATGGTTGCAACATTTTGAAATGGAATTACCTAGCCTATTACGAATGTACAATTTTTACTCTTCTCTACTTTTTTTTACAAACTGCACTTGCCGATTAATCAAGTAGGTACTTATTACGAATGTGAGTGGCGCTTTGCAACCATCTAACTATTATATAATGTAAATCATTAAATAATGATTTTGATTTACGAGTAAATTCTCGTAATTATTATTATTCTTACCTACGGTAGAATTATTTAAAAAATGATCGTTATTTACCGTTTTTACGAAGTGAGCAAAAGTCTTTGCGTCAACTTGCCTTTCTAATTTATTCACATAGATGTGTAGGTACTATATCTACCTACCTACATGGTCTTATTCAGATAAATCACAATCAGTTTCTTGCAAGCTTATGTAATGAAGAAATAATTACAAGTTAAGAGATAAGTCAGTTCCAGTTTGTATAGCTACCTACTAATTAATGTATTATGCAGACTGAAAGGAACTAAAGCTTCCCAGGGTTTTCGTTGGACTTGAATAAAAGTGTTCAGTGGACTGTGCTGTTTACAATGAAGCACGTGCAAAGTATTTTATTATTTTAAGAAAGTAAGTATTACACAAACCTAATATTGTAAGTAGGTACTTATTTAAGTATAACTCACCAACTACCTACTTCGCCGCCCAGTGCTTGAATGGCCAATCAACCAATTCTGACAAAAACTACTTTTTGTTTTATAATGAAGAAAAGAGAATGATGCGCTGTAGAAAACATATTATTTTATTTTATTTTAAATGCAACTTGAACTATTTGCAAAAATAAAATGTATATATTAGATTTGTATTTGTGTTAATAACAATAACAAACATAAAAAACCGCTTCCGTAAAATTTGCTTAATGGTCGGTTGGCCATTCAAGCACTAAGGCGGCGACTTGTCTAGGTTCATCTCAAATTTCGTTCTGACGACACTACCGGTACGTGACAGACATGGACAACTAGGCGATTTTAAAATAACCAAAAGTTCAGTTTAGTTAATTCAGCAACGAAACCCTAAAATAATTATAAGAAATAGCGAGAAACGTGTTTATAGTTATCTGAAACCACTCCGATAATGATCGAGTTGTTGTTGTTATCCGCGGTATCTCGCACGCGCGGGAAAGTTTCCCCGGCAGTGCAGCGCGGTGCGACACTAGCCCGGCGGACGCGCGCCGCCACACTGCCGCGTGCCGTCCGTGTCGCGCGCCGAGCGCCGCGTCCTTCTCATAACTCCTCTTCAGTTATGGTCTCCTGCTACTTCATCTTTCTTTAGAACGCTATACGTATACCTCTACAACTGATGGACTGTTGGGAATAAGGATTAAAAGTTGTGCCACAGGCCACCAGTGGGGCTGGTTGGTGCTGGTTGTTGGCACTAACGGGAATAAACGCAATTATAAATAATATAAATATGTTCCTCTTAGTAGGTACCATCAACAAGTTGACCGTTGCCCCTTTGGCTTGTGGCTGATGCGACAGCAAAGGGCAGTACATTGCACTTATATGAACGTATAATAGTACATTACTGCAGCGGTCTGTAATGAGTGCGTTACTGGCCGGGATGAATGATGGCTGAGAGCGCAGGTCCAGGCCATCACAGCGCGTATTGCCTCGGCCTTTATAGCGCGGACAGCAAGGGCTGCAATGATGAACAAGCATGAAGGCCGGGGGCGGAGCTAAGCTAAGCTAGAGGCCGTCATAGCGTGGCCAGCAGCGCAGTCATTGCGGGCCAAGGCTTGTATTGTAATGGTGGGACTCACAGGTTCGCCGTGTGAAGGTAGCAGGTTCTGCATGATGACTGCTCTAACTTATTACTAACTTATACTACGTCGGCTAAATTATGTATTGTTAAAGGCGTTCAGAAATGAGACAAACTAATTTTGTATAAATTAGCCGTATATTAATCAACAGTAGCCACTTTTATAAACTTGCCTTATAACTCATAATTTAATTAATATTAATGGCAAATGTTATATTATACCGTAAGTTCAATAAATAAAGATTGATTATAAATAATTGTTTTTAATTTCCCTAGTTATAACTAAACGAAAATAATAAGAAACATCTTAGGGTATTCACTTTACCCGGGTTTCCCCTATCTGTATCTGTATCTGTAATAATACACGGAATTCGCCCTATTTACATAGGTCATACAATTTGTGATTGCTGTGATACGTGTATTTGTTCGGGTATGTTTTGTAACATCATATTTACTTGCCGCTTAGAAACTTACGGAATAAGATTTAAAAGTCGTAATAGTTATTTATGATATTAGGGAAGTTAAAAAAAAAATTAAAAAAATTCGTGACTACGGCACCTGTGACTACCGGCTACTCGTGACCAGGGCTTGGAAACCGGGTTAGTTTTCGAACCGGTTAACGCCTAAGTACATAGGGAACTTTACTTTTCGGTTTCGTTCTACCGAAACCTCTATCACACGGGTTTTGGTTAAAAAAAGTTCATAATAAAGGTTTCGTTCAATAAACCGGTTTAGAACAGTTTTTGCACGCAGTGTTTTACAGTATCATAGATCAAGTCATAACAAACGCACATGGGATGCGATTATCGTTGGTGGCACAAACTGGAATACTACATAATACAAAATATTTTTTAACAATCAAGCCTTGCGTGCAAGCAGGATAAAGGTTTGGTAACTTTGTTGATCTAATATTTATTTTTCATTAGTTTTTAAGTATCTATCTTCATATATTACGAACATCAATTGTAAAATTGTCTACGTATAACGATTTTTGTGTGATCTCACCTCGGTCATACAGACAACCGGTGTGTACTTCTTCATTATACTCTTCTGATAGACCTAATTTACTGATTGAGAAAAGTCCACGGCAACGCGACGCTTGGACGCGAGTACTTCGTGGAATTAACCGGTTAATAAAGGTTTTTATAACGCTCTTTTAACGGTTTCACTCGGAACAACGAAATATACGCTTAAACCGGTTTTTACCGGTAAAAAACTGGTAAATTGGAAACCGGTTCCAAGCCTTGCTCGTGACTATGGTAAGCCCTCGACTTCGTCTCGGGCTTACATTTGTCTACTCGTTTGTATAAACTAATTTCCGCACGTGTATCATACAACGTTTTTCAACAACTTTGCGAGAAATCAGTACAATAGGTAATGAAACAAACTTTTGTTTACTAGTGGAAAAGTCGCAACTATAGTCAACTGTTTTTTCTCTAAGCTTTTTTTTATGCGATTGAATGACTTGACGAGCTAGTCGTTCACCTGATGTTAAGCAACACGGCCGCCCATAACAAATGCAGTGTCACTCGGAACTTTAAAACAATAAAGTTTCACGTGACACTGCACTGCGCATGTCATCCTGAGACATCACACAGTCTAGCAATCAGATTACTAGACTGAGTGATCAGATCATAAAGTCTCATTTGCCCAGTAATTTCACTAGCTACAATGCCCTTCAAACCGGAACACAGTAGTGCTTGCACACTACTGCTTGGCGGCAGAATAACTGGCAAAGCGGTGGTACCTACCTAGACGAACTTTCCAGAAAAGTCCTACCACCTAGTATCTGTGGTCGCAACAAACAATCTTTGACATTTCTAATCTAATATGAAAATGCACTATCGCAAAATTTCAAATCGTCAAGCCAAGCCTCAAGTCAAGCAATAAAAGACAGACGTTATGGAACAGACGGAAGATTTCTCGAAGCGAAATGAATCATAAACATGACACTGGCAGATGCACAAGACGTGCAAAGCCAACACCTCCTAGGAGGAAAAAAAAACAAAAAATAAAAAATAAAAATGGGCTAAAATGGCGCGCATTTACAATTCAAATGGCGCCATGTGCGTGTGGTGAAAATTAGAACTACATCTCTAGTTTCATTTTCTCTTTAGTATTAAAGTGAGACAAACGTATTGAACAAAAACGCTTATTTTATTTATTTTATTTTATTAATCACAAAGCAGATTACAAACACTTATCACAACAATAGTTCCAAAAAGTTCCAAGCAAAAGCAAGCAAGCTTCCAAGAAGTTTCGATGATCCAGCTTATTTATTCTCGTTATGTGAAACTCTTTGGTGGAATTCTCACATATTTTTTATGGAAATTAAAAAAAAACTCTTACCTCATACCTTAAAACTTTGAATAAAAATTAGGGTGTATTTGTTGACACAGGATGGTGGCGTACCTACAAGAAAAGAGGCCTATCCTGAGCAGTGAACGATTGCACGAAAAGCGATGATAATTTTGGAAATATCCTAATTAATCCGCCAGAGGATCTGTGTGGAGCCAAGGAGGGTTCCCTACTGCATCAATGTATTGAAAGCTTGAAAAGTAGCTCACCTGTGGATGAGTCACGTGCAACTGCGATACCAATTATTTCTGCAACTATTTACCTACACAACAAAAATACACGATTTCAACGATAAAGATTATACCTAACCAGTCACAATAAAAGGAAAGATAGTTTAAAATGAAAATGAAAATCCCACCAAGTTTTTCATTTCATTTTTTTTCTTTTCTAAGCAGCGTGCATGCATGGTTAATAAAATACTACTAATAATGAAACATTTTGAAAAAATGTTTCATTGTTTTGGCAAAATACTATACTAATAATGAAACGTTTTTTGTCACCTATTTTATACTCAATTTTCCAGTAAAAAAAAATTACATCCATGTAAAAGTAAATATAAATTACTACCTATTACTAATCAATTATCACAGTAAAGTATACTACTGACGCAAATATTAAATAGAGTAACTATATCAAACCCTACCAAACCAACACCAAAGATTTTCTTTTGCATAATGGAAACATGCTAGACAAGGATAGCCTCCCTTCAGAGCTATCTCACATGACTCGATTTTCTACTCTGACATATTAGAAACGAAAATGTACCATATGACGATAAATTCAGAGTGTGAATTTGAATGACTAATAAATTCTAATATGTTGAAGTACGCTATCCTGATTACTTATTAATCGTGGTTACACAGTGTGGTTATGACAGACTGACACTGACACTGACACTACGATTCCATTTTAAGTTACGCGTCCACTGCGTCGGAATCGGACCGTACGGAGCGGAGGAGGAGTCGGGATTTACAAAATGCCGATAGGGTGCGTCCACTGCATTCGGATTTTGCATCGGCATTTAGAGATGTTCCGATACTACTAAAGTATCGATAAGGTTTATTCCAAGTATAAGGCTATTCGTTACTCTCGGATACAGCTGATTGACAAATGAAATTACACAAAAAACACGCCATTTTGATTGTATCCAAGGAATAAGTCGTATTCCTTCACAAAATTGGTGGTATAAGGGCTATATTCATGCAACTCGGTTGTTCTCGGAAAGTTATACCTGGAATAAAATTTATTCTACTTTGGTAAAATCGGCGGTAATTACGTAAAATTTGCAACAGCAATGCGATAGCAGTAGCAAAGCAACAGTAAGTCATCACTGGTAACACACACTGATCCAAAACTTTTGTTTTCAGGCTCTGCGGTATTTTGGACGAAAAGATAGGCCAAAGCTTCCCGAACGCTGCCCAGCCGAGTTGGATTCTTCGTGTGACCGCTTTGTCGAAGTTGAACCTACCTAATTGAACCGTCTGTCCTAGGTAGACATATTATTTGTCGACAACTTCGAGAGTACCGTTCCCTACAATTACCGGTATAGGTGGAACATGGGCACTAAACATGACTTTCGTCTTGTCCATGTTCATCTTAAGACCAACCTGTTTGGAGACTCTACTGAGGTCGTTGAGCATGGTGCTTTGGTCCTTGAGCGACTCCGCCATTATGACTATATCATCGGCACAATGAAGGTTAGCGATGTACTGGCCATTTATGTTGATGCCAGATCTTTTCCACTCTAAGAGCTTTAAAACGTCCTCCAATGCGTTTGTGAACAGTTTCGGAAATAACGTCTCCCTGTCTCACGCCTCTTTGCAATGGGATTTGTTCCTTAATCTTGTCCTGTAGTTGGACTGACATAGTGGCCTGTACAAACACTTCAACACTTCGATATACATATAGTCAATTTGGCATCGCTGCAAGGACTGCAGCACCGCCCAAGTCTCGATTGAATCGAAGGCTTTCTCATACTCCACAATCGCTAGGCATAACGGCCGATTATACTCTTCGGTCTTCTGTATAATCTGGCGTAGCGTATGGATGTGGTTTATAATCCTAAAGCGTTTTCGGAAACCGGCTTGTTCGGGAGGCTGGGATTCATCAAACCTGCGTGCGAGATGATTCGTAATGATTCTCGAAAACAGCTTGTACACATGACTCAAGAGCGAGATGGGCCTATAGTTCTTCAGTAAGGTTGAGCAGCAGCCGCAAGAGTGTGTCAGGAGTATTGAAACTAATGGAGGAGTAGATACCTGGCAGAGCAATACAGCCCTAGTCATCACACCTGGATAAGTTCATCATGCTACCAGACAGCTCACGTCAAAGAACGGCATCCCGGGTGCAGATAATATCGGAAATACAGCACTGCGCCAATCACCATATAAAGCAGTAGCAGCAGTGGCCACACTACACTGTGGGCATTTCCCACATTCCTGGAAGCTGCGGGACGTAATTATGCTTCCAAAGCCGGGAAAGAAGAAGGACATAATGAAGTGAAGCCGGAAAACTACAGGGCCCATAGCACATTTGCCAAGCATATACAAACTGTTTGAGAGGCTGCTGCTCAAACACCTGACGCCACATCTAACGCCAAGACTAGATTTGCATTTCAAGGAGAACTCTCGCATCACATAGTCGTAAACCTCCACAAGAAGGAGTATTCTTAGATATGAAGAAGGTATTAAAGGCCAAACTAATAAAAAAAAGAGAGATAACTAGAAGCTTGCTTCACGCCTTCCTGAAAGAGGCGATTCCAGTTGCAGGTGGAAGCAGTGCTGTCCGAAAGGTACCCGATAGAGGTGGGCGTGCCACAGGGTATCTACTTGAACCTAGTCTGTTACGCTGCTGACACGGATGACTTCCCCACGCCAGATAGATCAACACTTGCTTTGTACGCGGACGACGAAGCGTACATGAGAGCTTCTTTTTAAAATACACAATGCTGTCACCAAGATACTGGGTTCTGGACGAGCTACCACCATTGATCGCGAAGTGGAAACTGATGGTGCACGTTCAGAACACTTAAACTCTCTGGTGACGAAGACTAATTAATAGCCGAGACAGCCCGGACGCTAAAAGGTCAGTCAAGACGTTGGTGCGTTCATGGCTCACCACCACAACTACTGCTCCCAGCCGGAAGGGCAGAGGGAAGCAATTAAGTTTACGTCCTAACGCGACCCGGCTCCAAATTGCAGCCGGCGAATTGAACACCACAGGAGAGGGCAAGGCCCAGAACTGCATCCCCCTAGGCAGCCAGCCCAGGAGGAGACAGCATGGATGATTGGCTTCGGAGGCTTAGAAGTGGCCTATCAAGTGTAAGCATGTGTAACTACACTGTATTAAAAAAAATATTCATTTAATATCATTATTTAGAAGAGTTATTTGAAAAATAATGGAAAACCTGACATTATATTTGTGATCTCTCTAATAACTCAGCTCCGATATGGTTTAGATAGGAACTGCTTGAATAAATTCTGCTCACTATTAGTGGCGCTTTTAAATAGTACTAGTTTCATTAGTGGGCAGTAATTTTGAAAGCGACGCCACTTTTACCCAAACCCCTTTTTTGAGTTTTGAGTTTTGATGCATAAAATCAGGCAAAGGATTAGACTGCACGTCACTCATTCACGTTTCAAACAAATAATTAATATAAATAAAGTTAATTCAACCTGTTTTTTTTGTTATTACTCTATGAAATACGGCAAAAAACGATATTTTCTCAAAAAAATCGATTTTTGGCGAATCGATATTTTCAACCAAAAAAATAACCAATTAATAAAAAATCTATTTTTCACCCCTTAGGTCACATCCCTAGTAGTCTGAGCGTCGCAAATTACACGTCTGAACTCAAAGCGATCGGGATTCGAATGGTGCGTTCACTGCCGATGACGTCATCGGCAGAAATACCGGTCTCTGGCGCAGAAATGCCGATCCAGTGGACGCTACACCATACAAATCAATACAAAGCAACAAATCCTTCCGCTCCGTACGCTCCGATGCCGAGGCAGTGAACGCACGGCTTAAGCAGTTTTAAACACTACTTCTTCAACTTCAACTCTTGGTTAATGGCACAGATTAGAGAAAAAACAAAGTTACTCTGTGGTTAATGGCCTCTATGGTGTTGCCATTCCACCACAATTCTGCCTCTTTCTTCCCTTCTTGCCGTGACTAGGGATATCCGATACCACCAAAGTATCGACACCTACTCATATGAGTAGTACGAAATCATAATTCGATACTACTCATATGAATACCCTAAAAGTATCGATACCTACTCATATCGATACATTTTTTTATTATTTATCAAAACCGAAAAATTTAAACTTTACCGCATTGCAGCAGAGTTATGTTGTTTCTTAGAACTACATTTCCGAGTATTTTGGCACATAGAATGAGATTAAGGATGCGTTTAGGACATATAATTTGACAATATTCGATACAAGTACTTTCTTTCTGATACAAGTATTTTCTTTCCGATTCAAGTACTTTCTATCCGATACCGAGTAGGTATCGGAAAGTAATGTGTGTGTGTGTGTTTGTGTGTATTAACTGTATTCAATGCTTTGAATTAAATTTACATTGGATTTAATCCTGCTTCAATTAAAAATGGGGTTGTTTTAGCCCGAAGTATGCATTAAAAATCACCTTTTCAGGTTACTTGACTTAAAGTTAGGCTAGGCCATAATGTATTATTTTAATGAAGTATGCTATGCTTCTTTAAAGAAAAAGTATACACCACTAAATTAAAACTATCAAAAATAATAAAATGGGTAATGCAGACGAGGCAAGGAAATGTTTTTATGTAGTCAACATTTCAGAAAACCTAATACTGCAAAATTTTGCGAGGTAGCATAGACGCCCTGAATTTGCATGATGCGCTTTATCGATTGTTTATGCCAGATAATTATCATCGTGCCAGAAAGCACAGGCTTTTTGCTGTACCATCGTTTCGCACCATAGTGCGCGCTAACTCGCCCATCACACGCACCCTATCCGCGCTCAACGCTCTGCTGGATGCCAGTGCTGAATGTGACATATTTGTGGATGAATGGCCGAAGTTATTGTTAGAGTGTTTGTGATTTTGTGAGAGGGATGTATAATTTTTTTGATATTGTGATTAGTGTTATTTTATTTTATTTTTATGAAATTGTTATTATTTTTGAATTGTAATTGATTGATAATTATTTAACCTATCTTTAATGAATGTAATTGGTAATGCCATGTTAATTAAATTAAATAAATAAATAATAATAATAAATAAATGCTGTAAAAGTTATGAAATCTTTCCAAAAATTATGGATACTAACAAAAATACTACGTACCCACAATAATAATTTAATTGAATGAACGGACATAATGGGTGTGAGCAGTGGCACCAACTTTTTCTCGCTCTACAAGAACCTACACCTCTCCTTTTCGCATGTTTGGTTCAGATAAAAACAATGTAGGTAGATAGGAAATGTAGTTTTAAAGCAAGTTAGAATAAACTTACAGTACAACGATTGATAAGTACAAGGCGTGCAGTTTTCCAGATTCCAGTAGTTACTGCGTAATAACGTTATAAACCGTAACCGTTATAAATAACGTAAATGTCACTTCACTTTGTCAACACTGCACTGGTTCACTGGCATAATCACACACGCCACTTCTAAAATGACTGTACCTGTGTACTGTGTACTTATTACCCAAGTTACAAGAAAACGTATTATAAGAAAATGAAACAATTAACACTAAATAACGCACCAGCGTCCGTGCGTGCGCGTATTTTGTTTACTTTCGGTGCGACACTGGCAGGTGGTGTGTAGGGCGGGGGAAGTGCGGTGCGTCCTACTTGAACTTTGGATCAGCTGATGATTCAGCCGGGGCCACCTAAAGTTAGCCGCAAGTAGTTTATGAATGGAGGATGGGGTATTTTTGAATGAAACGGCGAGAATTCATTTTATGTGCGAATCGACGCAGACGATTGACTACTTATTGATTTTTTAAAGGATATTTTTTTGCGCATTTTCTTTTTTTTCTGCATGGATGTGTTGAGTACTAGCAACAGATACCGCTGTTTTTTTTTCTGGTAATTTAAATTTAGTGGTGTAATGGCAAAATAAAGCGGCTTGGAGTTGAATTTTTGGTGATTCTATCCTGTTTTGACTTAGCAACATTGATTCGATTCGATACTAGTACTTTCTTTCCGACACCAAGTAAGTAACGAAAGAATGATTCGATGCCAAAAAGTACTTGGTATCGAAAGAAAAGTATCGAGTACTTACTCGTATTTACTAGTATCGGAACATCCCTAGCCGTGACTGCATAAGCAAATTTAGTTTACGCATTTACGTAACATTTCGAACAGAATATAAATTCTAAAATAAAATAATCAAGATGTTGGGTCGCCTTGGCAAGAAACAAATGGAGATTGCAGCGTCATTCGCCACCTCGGCGGTAGGGTTCGGTGGCGCGGGCTTCCTCACGCTGCTGTACTTCACGGACTGGAGGGTGTTCGTCAACAACATCCCCTACTACAACGGCAAGTTCCCCAAGGAGGAGCCGGAGCAGTGAACTGCTGCCGCGCCAGCGCTCACCTCGTCGGTCATCTTAGGAATTATGTGTAACTTATTTATAATTAATTACAAATCGTTTTAGTGATTGCTCTCTTTTCTCTTTTTCTATTTTCATAATGGTAGCTAACCACCATATATATGGCCACCATGGCCACCATGGCTACCATGTATGGTAGCTGGGTGGTGGTGGTGGTGGTGGTAATGGTGGCTTAGGCTAGCGAGCAGAGATTATTATGAAGCTCATGGAATAACTACCTACCTAAGATGCAGGATTACTCATATTCTCATAACTTAAAATAAGATAGTTTTTGTATAGGTAGCTTTAGTTGAAATGGATCACTCTAAGGCCTATAACATCTGCATGCAGCCAGCCCCTAGCGATGCAGGTGTATCGCACCTAATCATCGGATTTCAGCTTTGAAATGCCCAATAAGTATATATTTTCAATAGCCACAAGCACACATTGGGTAGTGTTAGTTTCAAACATAACTCCCAAGCTAAGGTTGAGTAAAGTCAAAATACACTATATGTCACCCTTATATTAATGCTCAAAAAGCCTGGCAAAGTTTTTGGGATTTACTTACCTATGTGCTTTTTACACCTTTGTGCTTATAACCAAAGATGTATGATTTATAAGTATCACCTGCTCCCATTCACAGTTCAAATTTTTTGTTTACCTGGTATGCACAATAATATGAAATAATACAGTATAGAAGCTTGTTGTCTACTGGCACCACAGCCAGAGATCCATCAGCATTTCTTGATTTAAGTGCAATACAGTGTTTAAATAGGTGGTGGTCACTTGACCACCACCTATTTTTTTTTTAATTATGCATCAACAGAGTTTGTGTGACCACTTCACACAAAATTCACCCTAGAGGTGGAAAGTCGAGAGTGTTGCTGGTAATACAGGTAGGAAATATGTAACTATTAGGAAAAAGAAAAACCAAAAAAATCAATATCAGTTTTATTTATTAAGTTTCAGTGAAATAACTATAAAAAGTGCAAATGATTTACTACCTGTCTATAATAATAACTATAAATATTTACTTAGTTAATAATATTGTAATTTGCAAAGTAATCAGAATCTGTCCTAAACCAAACAATCGGTAACAATAGGTTACTTAGCACTAGTAACAAATTAAGAAAACTTAACACTAACTCAATGCTACCTCTTACAGACTAATAATAGTTTCTACCGGCCAATCTCATTACCTAGGTAACACCAAAGACCATTAATAAGTATAAGATGCACAATGCCCTGGATGCAGTAACTTCCTAGTATGCTAGATGCTGCTAAGTGCATCAATGCGCTGAACATTACAACATTTGTACAGCGGCCATCCTAATTTTGTTTTAGAAAATGAGATACTTTTTTTTTTTTTATGTGATTGAATGACGTGACGAGCAAGTCGTTCACCTGATGTTAAGTGACACGGCCGCCCATAACAGTTGCAGTGTCACCCGGAACTTTAAAACAATAATGTTTCGCGTGACACTGCACTGCGCACGTCATCCTGAGACATCACCCAGTCTAGTAATCAGATTACTAGACTGAGTGATCAGATCATAAAGTCTCATTTGCCCAGTAATTTCACTAGCTACAATGCCCTTCAAACCGGAACACAGCAGTGCTTGCACACTATTGCTTGGCGGCAGAATAACTGGCAAAGCGGTGGTACCTACCTAGACGAACTTTGCAGAAAAGTCCTACCACCTAAGTAGGTATCATTGCAATATTTCAAATTTATTGCCTTAAGAGCCAAAACAAAAATTCCCAGGCTATTGGTCAGCGCCATCTAGTAATAATATGGGATTACCATATTTACAATATGGGCATTGTGGATCTTATACTCTTTAATGGTTTTTGGTAACATAAATGCATACCTGCCTACTTTCTAATGAAAATAGAAGAATGGCTCTTTTCAATCATCTCAACAACACCTTATATAATCTTTTAATTTATGTAAACAGTTGACACAGACATTTCCTTATTATTAGGTGAGTAAACTGTTAGGTAATGAATTTGTTTAGTTTATATTGCAACCTGATAGTTGTGGGCGTGGGATCAAGAGAGGTGCCCTAGGCCGGGAGCTGCAGGCAGGTACTTCTCGGGCTAAAAGGATTAGTCCAAGAGACACTCGAAACTCATCTCATTTTCTTTCCATATCAGTTTACCCAGTGCTCTAAATTTTTATAATAGGTGCCTACTAAGTGACCAGTTGAATAGTGAAATCCAGGATAAGTATGACAAATGGTTGCATGAAGCTGGTGACTACACTTTTTAATTTAGAATGAGTCAAGTACCTCGGAGCACCACTGTTTACTGTTCAACCAGTCCCAGTATTTATCAACTTTACAGTTTTAACATAGGTTAACATTATTCCCAATTATAAGATCATGTTACATGCCAGTATGCCTAGTACCTGATGCCGGATCGATAACCTACGTGTTACATTACATCAATCTACAGTGAATAGCAATATCATTAACTTAAAGCCGAACCATACCTACTACAGTTAGTAGACCATTGGTACTTTACATTACATTATGAGGTATTCAAATTTAAATAGGCCACTAGATAATTGTATTACTCCACCATAACCATGAACCTGTGCGGTGCAAGTCCAGTGCTTCACATACCATGGACCTCTCGCCTCGCCACAACATGGCGACACCAATACGCGTCCATCCGACCGACCGACTGTCGACTGTAGCCATCACTAGCCATCTATACTATATACCACACCTAGGTAGGTAGGTACACTACACGAGACGAGGTGGTGTTTTCATTTTCGCAAGAAATATTAAAGCGATAGGTAGTCTCGTAACTAGGGATTGCAATCCAGAAAACCGGATCCGGTAATCCGGCGGATCCGGCACTATTTTACGTCTACCGGATCCGGTACCAATGCACCGGATCCGGAATGTCAATTTTTGGTAAAATAATCGCACTGCTGCATGAGTATAGGTTATTTTAAATGCATACCGGTGCGTAATATGATTAAACATGATCTTAGCTTGGGTTGACGAAGTTATAAAAGCATTTTTGTGGTGATTGTGCCATTCATTAGACAGATTCATCATGATGTCTGTCATAAGAATGGCACTTGTCAACATGCTCAGTCATGTGGCTGAGCATGTTAACAAGTGCCATTCTTGATTCTTTTTAGGCATTTGAGTATGTACTCAAATGCCTAATTATTGTGTTTTTCAGTAGATTAAGTAAGGTTGATTATGTTAAGAAGAAAGAAAGAAAATACATTTATTTAAGACATCACACATTACATTCTTACCACATGCAAGTTTAATACATATATAAAAAAAAGACAAATAGATGGGCGTAGCGTGGCGCTATGATATAGGTCCTAACTCAGCATAAAATTGAAGTCGTAATCATGCCCGTAAAACTAATGGAAAACTGTTAGATTTAATAATCTGTACTAAAATTGATCTAACTGGAAAAAGTGGAAGCCTGAACTGAGCCACCACGCGCACTACGCCGCATTACGTTAAAATTTGACTATAGTTACACTGTGGTATATTTTTAATGGTTTGTTTAATTATAACATCGGAAATAAAGTTGATACTCATAGTAGTTGCACATTATATGCATTTTTTGCTGTGTATATCCCGCATATTATCTATACTCACTTGATTATCTCATAAACAGTCCTTTTTGGAACGAAAAGGGAAAGTTAACCTGATTTGATCAATCCGGCCGGACCCGGCCGGATCAACAAAAATTCGACCGGATCCGGCCGGATTGAAAATGACACCGGATTGCAATCCCTACTCGTAACTCATAACCGTACGGTGGCGCAGAAGTAGGTAGGTACCTACTAGGAGAGCTTACCACTTACCCTAAGTAAAATGAGACTATAGCCAGGAGAAAAAAGAAGTACACACATCTAAAAAGTCTAAGGCAACATGCATGATATTACAAATTTACCATTTATATTAATTAATTTCTAAGTATTTACTCACTCAAAGTGCGTAGGTAAGTAAACTTTTTTGTTGTTGATGACATACTGGCTGGATGTAAAAAAAAATTTTTTTAAAAGATTATGTTTTGTTTTTTCATAAAATTCAAATGACTGCGAATTTGTTTGAATTTAAGTGAGTTTTAATTGACACGTTTATTCTTGATTTTATAATTTTACCAACCACTTAAATAAAGTTAGCGACAAAATTGAATCGTTAAATATTCTTCACGTCATGGAGCGACGTCATTTGACGGCAGATGAAATGCAAAGAGCTGTAGGGATGTTGCAAGCGGGAAGTAATCAATCTCAGGTATCTCGACATTTTGGCATTCATAGAAGCGTTATTGGTCGTCTTTGGCAGCGCTACAATAATACAGGGGAGCCCGCTGAACAGCACCCAGGCCGTAGAAGGAGTACAACCACTCGGCAAGACCGGTACATACAACTGACTGCAAGACGCCAGCCGATGTTAATTGTGCGAAATCGACTGCATGAGTACGGCCTACGGGCTCGACGCCCAATCAGGTGCCCACCGATACGTCACGGGAATCGCGCTCGTCGAAATGAATGGTGTAGACTGTAGAGAACGCATAACATGGACCCAGGAACAATGGGATAAAATTATGTTTTCCGATGAGTCGCGATTCGGGTTTAGGCCTGATACAAGAAGGGTGCGAGTGTAAATACTTAAAGGCTCAGGTGCGTTCAGAAAGTTCATTCATACAGCGGCTCAACAGTTATGGTATGGGCGGGTATTATGAAGAACAGGCGAACTGAGCTCGTTTTGTAAATGGAAACATGAACGCTGAAAATTACGTTGAGGATATTCTCAGACCTTATGTCCATCCATTTGCACAAACTTTTGGCTCCGATACGTTAATGCATGACAATGCGCGTTCACATACAGCTCGGCGAACCAGTGAATACTTGGCAACGGAGAACATCCGGGTATTGCCCTGGCCTGCACAATCGCCAGACCTCAACCCCATCGAGCACGCATGGGACATGCTCCAGAGACGTGTTTTGAAGGACTTGGACGTTATACTTGGACTGCCAAAGACGACAAGTAACACTTCTATGAATACTAAAATGTCGAGATACCTGAGATTGATTACTTCCCGCTTGCAACATCTCTACAGCTCTTTGCATTTCATCTGCCGTCAAATGACGTCGCTCCATGACGTGAAGAATATTTAACGATTCAATTTTGTCACTAACTTTATTTAAGTGGTTGGTAAAATTATAAAATCAAGAATAAACGTGTCAATTAAAACGCACTTAAATTCAAACGAATTCGCAGTCATTTGAATTTTATGAACAAAACACAATCGTACTTTTTTTTTGCAACCAGCTAGTATGTCATCAATAACAAAAAAGTTTACTTACCTACGCACTTTGAGTGAGTAAATACTTAGAAATTAATTAATATAGATGGTAAATTTGTAATATCATGCATGTTGCTTAGACTTTTTTGATGTGTGTAGTAGTTATTATTACTGCTTTCTCCTTGATATTTGAATCGTTATAATTTTAATTTTTGATTTTGCTTGTTTCTTGATTGAAACCCATGCGTGTCTAAATTGTATGTAAGATTGGTACATAGGTATCGGGTGACAATATTAGTCCGCCGATCCGCTCGTTACGTACAGGTTAAGGTGGATGGCGCGAGATATACTTACTCTTCCTCGGTATCGGGCGGCGGCAGCGCTAGTGGCGCTAGTAGCGCAGGTCGCCGTCCCCGCTGGGCGAGCCGTCCTCGTCGTCCGGGGGCGGGGGCGGGCGGGGGCGGGCGCAGGGCGGCTCGCCCTTGGTGCGCGAGTGGGGCACCTCCTGTCCGTGCGCGTCCACACACCAGCACACGGCGAGCGCGGCGTGGCACTGCCGCGGCCGGTAGTAGCCGCGCGCGTCGCACGCCGGCGTCCAGCCGCCGGTGGGGCGGGCGGCGCGCGCCAGGGCGGCGCAGGGCCGGGCGGCGCGGCGCAGGCAGCCGCACCAGGCCGCCCGCGCCACGCCGGCGCCGCCCGCCCCGCCGCACGAGGCGAGGAAGGGGCGCAGACAGCGCTCGCGGTCGTCGTGGCGCAGCGGATACAGCTCGGCGGCCGAGAGCGAGCCGTCCCCGTCCGCGTCCAGGTGCACGAACATCCAGCGCGTCTCCGGCTTGCAGCCCGCCGGGAACCCTGGCCACCCGCACCGAGCTTTATGTTACATCTGCTATACTCCGCCTTGTTTGCAGTTACATGCAGTTACACTACGCGATGTTAATTGTGTCACCACAAATGAATGAATAATGCATATTTTGACGATATTGTTCTACAGTTGAGGTACTTCCAGAAATCAGTTTTTGTCCATTAGTATCACCAAATCGTAAAAACATTTTGCGGTTTTTAACAAATACCTATGTATACTTCAAACTAAATAATAAGACGCCGGCACGCTGGGGCCCCACTACCGCGGACACCGACCTGCGGCGGGCGGCGGAGCGGCGCGTGCCTCGTCCATGAGCACGGAGAACCAGTCGAGCAGGCGGTCGGCCATGGTGCCCAGGGCGCAGGCGCGGGCGGGCGCGGGCGGGGGCGCGCAGGGACAGAACCCGCGGCAGGCGGGGGCCACGGGGGCGCGCGGCCGGCGCACGCAGTTGTGCAGGTCGAGGCGGCACAGCGAGCTGTACGTGCGGTTGTCGCTGCCGCACAGGAACTGCGCGCGCGCGCCGCCCGCGCACGCCACGCAGCCCGCGCGCGCCGCGTCCGCGATGCTGCCCCTGCAACACGCAGGCTGTAGGCTCCCGACACCACTCCCGCACGCACGCGCACGCACACGCACGCACACGCACCCCTGGCGCAGGATCTCCTTCTTGGTGGCGCACGTCGCGGTGAAGGCGTCGCGCAGCAAGCACACCTCGCGCTTCTTGCACACCAGCGCGCGGCACAGCGGGTCTGCAACACGACGGTCGAGCGTGTAGTGTAGTGTAGTGTAGTGTAGTGTAGTGTAGCGCGGCTTCACTCCCGGAGTGTAAGTAGTAGGCATGTACTCACTGTGCGGGTCGTAGATATATCGCCGCGCACGCCGCACCCCAACCTCCTCCTGTACAAAAACAATCCATTAGTAGGGGCTACTTTTTCTTTCTTATATTTTGGCGCCACACATGGTGTACCTATTTAGCCAGTGTCAAGTATTGTAATCTTTCATTGTGTTATAAAATATTTCACGTAAAGTCGTTTTAGCCACGGTTTGGGTAATCATAGTCCGGTCTAAGTCAGGTAGTCATAGTCCAGCCTAAGTCATGCCCTACTAAAGTGGTGGAAACTTTACTAGAAGCTTCTATGAAATTTTGGAAACAACACGAAAAACCACGTTTCACTACATTATATCACTTGCCCAGACTTGCCCACGCTCATACTCGTAATTCAGCACTAGGGCTCAAAACGCCACCATGTTTAAACATTAACACTGGAAAAACGGAGAACCCCCCGGAAAGTAGGAGTGAATGGAAATGGTTCCATTCACTCCTACTTTCCGGGGTGTAGCAGTGCCAGTAACTAATCACCTAGAGCTGTTAGGTGTATCTCTAAAATCGAACCTTAACTTTGGCTCTTACATCGAGGGAAGGGCTAAATTGGCAGCACAGAAGCTAGGTATCCTTGGGAAGGTTAGACAGTATTTCACATTGGGACAGATCTTAGATCTTTATCAGGCACAAGTCCGGTCATGTGTGGAATACTGCAGCCATCCCTGGGATGGTTCTGCTAAGTGTATCAGCTCGAAAGCCTTGACTCAAAACAAAAACGGGCTATAAATAGCAAAATTTTAGTATGTTGTTAAACATGTTATTCTATGTTAAAAACCGTCCGGACCCCCGGCAGCCGCCATTTTCATGACGTCATATTTCCGGATCCGGGTACTTTACAGATGGGGTCCCGACGGTTTTTAACATAGATTAATGAGTTTAACAACATACTATTTGGCGCTGGTATCACAAAGTGAACTATTCGGGCCTTTTTTGACCGTAAGCGAAGGCACTAAAAGCCTTGAACACCGGCGTAAGGTTGCCAGTAGTGTTGGGTAGGACAAGGTTTCAAAATGAGTTTGTATGAGCCCCTCATTCTATTTCGTGAGGTGTGACAATGTCATGCCTCAAATGTCATGTCATGTTGTGAGGTACTGATACCTCATTTTCTTCATTTGTTATACAGTACAATTTTGTAACAAGAGCTGGACGCAGTCTTACTTGATCAGTGCATCGGGTCATGCATGAATACATGGATTGAGGCGGGTGGATGAATGAGGCCTTACTTTGTATGTTAGACTTGATTGTATGTTACACAGCTTAAGCTATTGATTTACCTTTTCTTATTATGTATCTAGGTTGGCAGTGGTTAATTTTTTTTAATGATATGAAATGACATGATGAGCTGGGCGTTCACCTTATGTTAAGCGACACGGCCACCCATAACAGCTGCAGTGTTACTTGGAACTTAGCTGAATTAAATTATGTAGGACGGACAAGCGCTTGACCACACTCAACTGTTTCCCTATGTAGAAAAGTACTTTGTGAAAACTGATGTTAAATCGCACTACAGTCGAAGATAAGTCGTGGTGGGACATCTTAACTTTCCGAAGTCAAAAGTATCATAAGAAGAATAAGAAGAAGAATAAGAAGTATTTATTTGCTTAAATGTCGGTATATAAGGTTTTCGGTACATAATTACCATAATGATATCACAGCTTGGAATAACTAGTTATTCTAAGTATCACGGTAAAATATTATACTGTATATCTCAGTTACTTAAGGTGAAGGGTAGGGCCAGAGAAGCAGGTCCAAATTCGTTCAAAGAAACATCGACCTTAACATCGCAGTCTTAAAATACCAATTCAGTCTGCACTTCAGCGCGGCACTTACGACAAAGGCAACACACGGAATGGCTGATTTTGACGGTTTTTAATTAATATATGTGTTTATAATAGTATTTTGTCTAAATTATGAAGTCATCACAAAATGTGTATCTTTGTTGGGAATACACAAATATTTTTTTTGTAAAAATATATTCGATAGAAACTCAGTAAAATGAAACATTCAAAATGTTTAAGGAGGTTTGCGGTTTTTTCTGTAGAGCTATATTTATTAATCTTGTATTTGCGGTCATTACAAAAGACTTAATGAAATGAATTTAGACCACATGCTCTAATTACCCCAGGAAACCTGCCAAAAAATACCTTGATTACCCTACTCTTCCGCTTTAAATAATCTGCGTGAAAATACATAAACTCCAACGTCACGTCGTTCTTCTCGCCTCATTTACTACCTCACCTCATCTCACCTCACCTCTACATGAATCTACTCTACTCTACGCTGTGCTTCGCTCACTCACTTCGTTCTTCGAATGCATTACCGACGCGCGACGGCGAGGAGTGTGACAAAAATTTTGAAGTGTGTCATGGATTGAATGTGAGGACCGGGACATTTTTGAGTGAATGAATGTGACAAATGAAGTACATCACGTATGTCCTACTCAACACTAGTTGCCAGCCTATCGGTTTTTTACAAGCTGCACTTCGGAGAGTGTGCGACGGAATTGCACAACTTAATTCCGCCATCCCTTTTTTACCATCGTAGGTACATCTAGACGCACGGAAACACGGCATCAGTATATGGTAGAAATTCCTCGAATACGTATAAAAGCGTTTTGATTCCTCGTTTATAATTCGGACAGCAAAGGAATGGAACACCTTACCAGCGTCATTGTTTCCTGACAATATAATCTGGGCGTTTTTAAGGCTAGGAGTGAACCGGTATCTTCTAGGCAAGCGTGCTCCATCGTCGACCGAGACGTCACTTACCATCAGGACCTTAATTCTGTATGACCACTTTACGATTCCTTACTTCGAAACCACGCGAATTCCTTGTCTTATATAAGAAATCTGCAAAAATCTATTCTCTATGAAATGGAAACAAAACCGCGCGAAATGAATTTGGAAATGACGCGATTTGAACTGTCAAAAATCATAATGTTCCACTGAGACACGTTCCGAAACATCAACACGTCAAAAGTTACCACCACTTAATATATCAATATTTATTCAAATTAAAAATAACATAATGTTTCAAAAATAACATAAACGTGGTTTCGTACAGAATTAGGGCCCTGGGCCCTAATTCTGTACGGAACCACGTCGTTATCGTGTCTTGTTCAAATCGTGTCACAGCATTAGAAATACCTTCTCTTTACATTATGTTATTTTTAATTTGAATAAATATTGATATATTAAGTGGTGGTAACTTTTGACGTGTTGATGTTTCGGAACGTGTCTCAGTGGAACATTATGATTTTTGACAGTTCAAATCGCGTCATTTCCAAGTTCATTTCGCGCGGTTTTGTTTCCATTTCATAGAGAATAGATTTTTGCAGATTTCTTATATAAGACAAGGAATTCGCGTGGTTTCGAAGCAAGGAATCGTAAATTGGTCATACAGAATTAGGGTCCTGGTGAGACCGTGGTCAAATGTTGGCCTATAGTTGATAAAAAAAAAGCACAAATTCGCGTTCCCGCCAAAACTCCTAGGGGCTAGGTACATATTATATCAAGCGCCTGATGACTTGATGGGGTAAGTAGGTGCGTGATGCGCAGCAGTTTGATAGTGTAGTGAGTAGGTAGGCACCTGTACCTGGGCGTCTTCAAGACCCGAGTGAATTAAAAATCGTCCATAAATCATGCGAGGTTGGAAAGGGTGTGAGGGGGTGTGGACAGAATCACCAAACATCACCAGGGGAAAAGGGGGGGTGATGTGAAATATCACATGTAGGTACCTAAGTATTTATAGTAAGATAGATCGCGCGTTTTCTTCGACCACACCGTGGCTTACCACTAGACAAGTTTGGTCAAACGTATACTTACCTATAATAATGTACCTAGGAGGTTAGCTGTGAGCCGAGCATGCGGGGTGCTTGCAGCGCGCTTCACAGCAGCCGCCATCGAGTGTGAATCACCATCGGTGTTACTTTTTTATTTTGATATCGCTATGCCACTGAGCATATTCTGGATTATGAAACCCTAAGTGTAGTGTATAGGTATTATATACTCTTTGCTAAGTGTCTTTGAAGACCAGGGTCCCAGAATTACACAATTTGGCAGCCTTCAGTCTTGTGGTGGTTGAGCAGGTCGGCTCGCTCATAACCCGCAGGCGGCGGGTTCAATTCCCGTGACAGGACAAATAAGTATTAGTGCACAGAAAAAAGGCGCAAATACTTGTTCTGTGTATGGGTGTTGTGGGAGCATGGTCCTCGTAGTTCCTGGGTCCCTAGATACAGGGAATCCTAGTTAGAGTCCAGGATCTATGTATGTGATCGTTGGGCGTTATTTATTTATTTAATTCACACATAAGTAATAGGCTAGTGTCCTGCTCCCGTTGGTCCCACTTCCACGAGACGAAGCGAAATGACACGAAAAACGGGATCCTTACCCCCCCCCCCCCCCCCCCCCCCCCCCCCCTTCCCATGACTCCTTAGTCCGTTCCTTACCAGCTTCTTTTGGTCTCACCTTTTTATAGTTCATAGTGGGTAGATAGGTACGTACCTAGCTATACCTACCATAATTATTATTTAACTAATCTGCGTGTTCCCACATTAGCACTTTGTCTTTTTATTATATTAAACTTTTGTTCGTTGACGTCAATATGATTACTTATTTAGATACTAATTTTATCTTGAGCTAAGTAGGTATACTTATTTATGTCTATTGTTTTATTAAAACCTACCTACATCGATAGTGGGTAGGTATGTCTATGTACAGGTGTAGTCGTCATCATCATCATCATCAACAGCCTGAAGACGTGCACTGCTTGAACATAAGCTTTCGCCACAGAGCGCCATTTTGAGCGGCTGCTTGCCTCCTATATATTATGTATAGATCTGTGCCTCCGGCATCCATCGGCTCCCCTTAAATTAACTATCTACCTATGTGATGAACATGGTGATGGATTTACCTATGATTATCTATACGGATTCACACTCAGTCCAGCACAGAATAAAATGTAATAGTACCTACTTCCGAAAGACTTAAAAATAACCGGCCAAGTGCGAGTCGGACTCGCGCACGAAGGGTTCCGTACCCATTATCTATAAAAACGAGCAAAAAATCGTCTCTGTTGCATGAGGGCCTCCTTAAATATAAACTTTAATCTGTTTTTTAGCATTTGTTGTTATAGCGGCAACCAAATCATCTGTGAAAATCTTTCACGGTTCACGAGATACAGCCTGGTGACGAACAGCGGAGCCTTAGTAATAGGGTCCGTTTTACCCTTTGGGTACCATATTCCGCCTATGAAGATGTAAGGTATCGACCGACAGCGCGCCGCGCCCCGCGCTCACCGCGTCCCCGCCGCTGTCGTCGAACTCGAAGTCCATGTCGGCGCGGCGGCGCGCGGCTCCCAGCGCGTGCAGCGCCAGCACGGCGCCCGCCGCCGCCCACAGCCACGCTCGCGCGCCCATCCTGCCGCACTCCGCGCTCCGCACACTACGCTCGCGACCGTCCCCGAGCGCCGCGCGCTCCGCACTGGCGCCGCCCGCCCCACGCAAGCGCGCATCACGCGCATGCCAGTAGCTAGGCTAGGGATCGTGTTCGCACGCGGATTCGAAAATGTCCTAGGTAAATTGTCGACCAAACTGTTTTTTGGGTAGGTCCTACCCAACCAAAGATTAAGCCCGAACGGATCCCACCTAATACTTTTTGCAACTGATACCACAAAACATAGAATTTAAAAAGAAAGCTTTTTTATTAGGTCCACGCCACAAAATATCGTTTTGAGCTCCCATTAGGTAGAAATTCAATTTCTTTTGTTTCATAAAATCTCCAAATGTATGTTTTTTTTCCTTTTTTTAATGTTAAAGAATGACGTATTGTAGTAATGAGGTATTTTCTTATCTTGACAGTTACCCACCCTGTTGGCCCTGTTGTACAGCTAGCTTCTACCGCGCCGCTTCGCCCGCGTGGACTACCTATCCCTTAGGAACCGTTTATTTTTCCGGAATAAAATTACCTTAAATCACCTTTTGGAAGCCGTTTAAGACGTGTGCTATACCTAACTAAAAGGTTACTTTTAAATCCTTTTAATCTTAAGTGGCCTCGTTCAGTGATCTCTCATGGTGGCACTATGAGAGGCAGGGATGGAATCAGTAATTTTTGATAGGTATTTCTGATAATTATTGTCATCAATATTTTATGTATAATACCTACACACATACAATCCCTCTCTAAGGGTGGATTTGACCAAACTTAGATTTATGCGCGAGTAACTATATCAGAATAAATCTATTCCACGATCTTAAACTAGAATAATTCATTAGTCGTTTTACCATGCAATACAAAGTATAGAATACTTATACGCGAATAGCGGAGTGAACGATGAACGAAACTATTACCCAGGTAACAATTATTGTTCTATAACGCCACGGTATTCAAGTTTATGTCATAGCAACTCAATTTTGTCGTATTATAGTGCAGGAAAGTAAATGTTGGAATTATATGGCGTGCTGCCGCCATTAAAATATTCTCGGAATAGTTTATTATTCCACCAAAAACGGTAGTATAAGTTATTATTCTCGAATAGGCTTGAGTGTAGATGGTAAAATGTGAAATTGGTTTACTCTCGGATAACTAGCGATTTATTCTAAGTATAACCCTTACTCTCGTTTGGTCGAATCCACCCTAAAAATATTAAAAGCGACATTTTATATCGAATGAACTATCCAAGTTCCAATAGGTACGTTACGAACATTTTTTTTAATTTAGTGAGCACCACTGCCCATTTTACCTCCTTTAGGGTTGAATCCCAAACCACTGAGAAAAATCATTTCATTTATACTCGTTTGCATGTTTGTTTTAAAATACGTTAAGAAATAAAGGTTTTTCATACGACCCTTTTCACACTAAAATTCCGAGCACCCCTCACTCACTATGTAATAAGTTGCTCGTAAAGTGGCTCTTATCCCACCGGTTTTAGGATCATAATCTAAGAAATTTCCGACGCGTGCTTTTTACTTTACACCACACACGTTATAATAAATATGATAGCTTGATTCAGTTATGTTTGTATCTCGCTGCAAGTTATACGTACATTTTCGTTTCGAGTCGTTCTAGTTCCGGTTCCGGTCCTTTTTCTGTTTCGGTTCCTGTTTCTGTTTCGGTTTCGATTTTGGTTTTGGCTCCGGTTTCGGTTTCGGTGTCGGTTTTCGTGTCGGTTTCGGTTTCTGTGTCGGTTTCAGTTTCTGTTTCTGTTTCGGCTCCGGTTTCGGGTTCAGTTTCGGTTTCGGCTCCGGTTTCGGTTTCGGCTCCGGCTGCGGTTTCGGTTTCGGCTCTAGTTTCGGTTTCGGTTTTGGCTTCGGTTTCGGTTATGGCTCCAGTTTCGGTTTCGGTGTCAGTTTCTGTTTCGGCTCCGGTTTCGAGTTCAGTTTCGGTTTCGGCTCCGGTTTCGGGTTCAGTTTCGGTTTCGGCTCCGGTTTCGGGTTCAGTTTCTGTTTCAGCTCCGGTTTCGGCTTCAGTTTCGATTTCGGCTCCGGCTGCGGTTTCGATTTAGGTTTCGGCTTCAGTTTCGGTGTCGGTTTCGGCTCCGGTTTCAGTTTATGTTTCGGTTTCGGTTTCATTTTCGGTTTCGGCTCCGGCTCCGGTTTCGGTGTTGGTTTCTGTTTCAGCTCCGGTTTCTGTTTCTGTTTCGGCTCCGGTTTCGGTTTCTGTTTCATTTTCGGTTTCGGGTTCAGTTTCGGTTTCGGCTCCAGTTCCGGTTTCGGCTTCAGTTTCGGTTTCGGCTCCGGTTTCGATTTCGGCTCCGGTTTCGGTTTCATTTTTGGTTTCGGTGTTGGTTTCTGTTACTGTTTCGGCTCCGGTTTCGGTTTCTGTTTCAGTTTCGGTTTCGGTGTCGTGTCGGTTTCTGTTTCTGCTTCTGTTTCGGTTTCTGTTTCTGCTTCTGTTTCGGTTTCGGTTCCGTCTCCGGTTTCGGTCATCAACACGGCTTTTCTCTAACGGCGCGTGAAAATAAGAAGCCTGCACGACATTGTTCACAAAGTTAATTTATAATAAAACTCTGTTTTTTCCTCGCAACTGTGATGAAAAACGTCGTATGACATGCGTGTGCATTTCATTACACACACACTTATATCATAATGTACTATAATGTATCTTCCAAATCTCAAGAATGTAGTTCAGCGGTTTAGGCTATGCGAGCGTCTTACAATGGGACCTTGTTCTGTATTTTTTACTCCTTTAGAGGATGAAATTCAATAATTATTAACGAGACCCATATCTATTTACTTTGTAGGCTCTTTACTCATTCCCAGCGAGTTAATTCAAAAAACTAAGAATTGCTAGATTTCGGTTATTTTTATTCTCGTTTGTATGTATGTATCTCGTTTCAAAGCGCTACGTTACGAATTGCATGTTTTTCACACAAAAGTTTTTACTCTTTCCACCCTCTTAGGGATTGAATTTTAAAAAATCCTGAATTAGTACACTGAAGCTTAGCTCAGCTCGCAGTATGAGCTCAATATTTTTGTTGTAACATCTGTTTTATGACCTGTGTATCACAAAATAAGTGATTTGAAGCTTTATAATAAAATGTATCTTCGAATTTCCAAGAATTCAGCTTAGGCGGTTTGCCTATGCGAACGTCTTATTATGACGGGACCTTGCTTTTTATTTTATACCCCTTCTGGGGATGAAATTCAAAAAAACGCCGCGACTCGTATCTATTTATTTTGTATGTTCTTTACACATTCCGAATTTCAGTATAATACGGTCAAAACTTTTGAGGTTTTTTATACTAAGTACAAAATTCACTTTTTTTAGGGGTTGATTTTTAAAAAGTAAGAAATACCGTTTTATTTATTTTCATACTTGTTTGTATGTGCCAAGTTTCAAAACGGTACGTTACGAAATGTAGGTTTTTCATACAAACGTTTTTTACCCTTTTCACAAACATGAAGTTGAATTTTCAAAAATCCTTTAATGCACCCGCATTTATGACGTGGTAAAAGAAAGCCACCCTTCTCAAGTGTTTAGGTCAAAGCCTTTTATATAATAGAATATGTTATGGATTATCCAAACCTCTAACCTATTACCTAAGCAGTATTTATACAGGTGTCGTAATAAATTACCTTGCACGAGCATTATTCGTTTTTCAGATTTTTTCAATGGATTTTATTTTAGATTCCTTTAAATGGTAATAAGAAATTAACTTACTTCAAAAGGATAGAATATTTTCGCAGTAGTACATCCTAAGCTAATGCTTATTTTGGATGCGTATACCTAATTATTATTATACACCGACTTTGTTTATGCCAGAACACAGTTGAACTATACTCCGTTGATATTTTTTAAAGATTTTGGTTAAAATAGCCACACGTAGGGCCCGTTTGGAACAGACTTGCCTCACTCCGCGCTGTAGGTACAAGACTACATGTACCTGCGGCCGGCCGGCCGTCTAGACGGGTCGGTCCGTCACGCGGCAGAAGAGCAGCGCAGCGATATAGCGATAGAACGAGAGGCAACTGTTTAAAGAAGGCTTGTGGCGCCGTGCGAGCTGAACTACACTTGGACACCATTGCACCGGGGTATACACTAGGGGTGGGTTATTCTAATAGTTTCTTTTTTGTATTGTAAGTGTAATTTGTATTTTTGACTTGTTTTATTTTACTTTATAAATAAAGGAGGAATGTTGGTAATAAAATAATAATAATGCGTACCACATGGTACCACATTATAAATATTATCATCAGCCGGAAGACGTCCACTGCTGAACATAGACTTCCCCCATAAAATGCCACTTTGGACGCTTATCATAGGGGGGGAGGGGGATCGCTATAATCATCACGCTTGTCAGGCGCCTTGGCGATCGCAGAAGATTTGTACAGGAGGAGAATGCTGCTGCCCATTCCTTCGTTTGTATAATAAGTTTGTAATAAAATTCGCCTCTGCCTTAAGGTTAAACGTTTCCCATACAAACTTTGCTTGACTTAGATTCAGTTCCTGGTGTGATTTAAAAGTCGCCATAACTTAACATAGCCCTTATTTAGGCTTGTGTAGCCGCAAAATCAATAACATTATTGTATAATAGCTAGGAAGTATATTATTTTAGCCTAGTAAATTCGACAAATTTTACATTTGTAGTGGTGCATTGTGCGTGCGACGTTGTCAGTTTGTGCATGGTGTAAGCAAGTACACATTACTTTGCGAGAGCAGAGCGGCGCTATGTCGCAGCGCGCGACGTTGCCGATCCGTGTCCGTGTAACACAAAATCGTAATAACAAAATAATTCAAACTGTGAGGTATTCAACTCAGTGCTGCCAGAACTTTCCAAGTGTACATTTCGAGTTACTTATGATAATTATACCGTTACACCCCCGCTATTTATCTGATTGTATACTATTGGAAATTTTCATAGAGATTACGTATAATTTCTATTGTAGACGCGTTTCCTTTGAAAATGTCATTCATATCAGCAAAGAAAAGTGTTTTGCAAGCTGTATCACTTTTATCAGGAAAGGCAAATACAAGATCCAAGAAACTTTTTGACCGCTGTGCACTGGCAACACAAATTCAGAGTCTGTCGTCTGTTTTAGGTTAGGTATACTGTTTGTATTTTGTAAGTTTGCTGAACAGAAAAATGAATACACCTAACTTATCACAATCGAGTATAAAACTCACGGATATTCTGGGCCTAAAAGTAACCGAAAACGGGTTCATGCTCAGCTCAAGCGTTTCCATGGCGAAGATGTTTCGTAAGTGTTGAACCTATACACATAAATAGAACTATTTTTTTTAGTACAAAGACTATCCTAGATTCCGAGTGCTTCGTCCCTACGTACTTATTTCTTTTTTTACAGACGGGCAGATGCATTGCAAAAAATCTAAGCCTACCATAGGTACCTAGTTAGAGGTTAGAAATTCAGTAGTGTTTCAAGTTGCCAAGGAAAAAAACGTTTTTCCACTTATATTCATAGATGGAAGACTGAAAATGAATGAAAATCACAATTATTATTACCAGGATGTGGATATTTGGATATGCAGTGTGAATACAAATGGATAATAATATTACGTTAGTACAGAAAATGTAATCAATATAGCTTTGAGAATCAGCAAGTTGAAGTGGCAGTGGGCAGGCCACATCGTTTGTAGAACTGACAACCGATGAGGAAGAAAGGTTCTTGAGTGGCAACCATGAACCGGAAGACGCAGCTTAGGTCGGCCCCACAAGGTGGACCGACGAAGTGGTCAGAATCGCGGGGAGCCGATAGATGCAGGAGGCAAGCGGCTGCTCAAAGTGGCGCCCTTTGGGGGAGGCCTATGTTCATCAGTGGACGTCTTCAGGCTGATGATGATGATGAAAGAAAATGTTGATGGTGTTGGCAAAAAAGTGCAGTACCTCTATATAATAAATAATAAGTAAAAACATGTCATAATGTAATGTAATGTTTTGTCAATTGTTATATACCTACTCAAGACATTATGCGGCTATAGAAATGAGAAGTGGTAATACGAAAGAAATATGTACTCGGAAAACATAAACCTCCTTGCGTAGCTGGGTAAAAATAAAGACTTGGTGGCGAAACATTTTCTATGTTCTAGCTTATGGTAATGCATAAAATCTTATGTATTTGAAATAAATATTCATATTCTTTGGATTACAGGTACAAGGCCAGGCTAAGGGTGACAAAAATGCAGAAATATTACTTTGTGTGCTTCATTTCACCAGTGCAACCAATCACTGTGTTAGAAATACCAAGAGACGAAGATTTTATTGAGAAGATGGTCCAGACTCATCATTTTATAAAAAGTGCGTGCTGCCAAAAATCTTACTGAGAAGAGTAAAAAATAAATGCTAAATGTATAGATTTATAATAATTGAAAATAAATCTTTTTGAATGTAATCTGGACTTTTATTTTACTTTTCAATCTAGTGCAGTACGTTGCGTACACTAAGCTAAATTTTTACCTAATAATAGCAATTATTGATATTATTACTCAGCGCAATAGATAGCCAATATATAATGTTTAAAAGTTATAGCAAAATAAAACTACGAGTATTGAGATTCGAACTCGAGTTACACGATTGCAAATCTACCAATGTTACAACTGCGCCATTTAGAAGCTTGACAATGTGGCCAATTTCACAATACACTAACTTCAGTTTTACTTTCTGCTTATGTGTGCGTTATTCGATTACATTATACAGGAATTGGATTTTGATTGACTTACACTCAAAAGTGTAGGTATTACTAGGTTTAACTATGTCTAATATATGCTAAGAACACAATCAAAAACCCGCAAAATAACTTAAAATGAGTTTATTTCTTGTTATTTATCGTAAAATATATAAAAACATGTTTTCGGGGAAACAGCGCCATCGCGCGGATTTTGGTGCTTAGCAACACCTGACATTTAACCTTAAATATCGATTCCAGATATTTTAATGTAGATTAATTTAGTCCTTAACCTTTTTTTGCTATAGGTAGGCCACAGTTTTCAAGTTATTTACGAAAAACTGAAAAGGGACCTTTATACCCCCCTCCCCTCCTTAGCGGCATTCCCACCTCCCCAGTACTTTAATATTACGTTGTTCAGGACATCTTCTACAACTGTGCCAAAATTAGCTTTTACTCGAATTATTTCCACAAGCTTCGTCTTCGTCGACTGGGCTACAAGTACAAGACCTGTTTAAGGATACGTCATACGCCACGGGGGCTAATAAAACAACACAGAAGGATATTCCACCAATTTTACCGTTTATTTCTAGCACCTATTTATTATGTACATACACTTACAACTTAATTAATCACAAACCACAATCAAACGGAACAATCAGGTTTACCTCAACACGAGGGTAGGCCGCACGGGCGGCGTGGCTACAGGCTGGCGAGGTAGTGCACGCGGCGGCGTGGCTACAGACTGGCGAGGTAGTGCACGCGGCGGCGTGGCTACAGACTGGCGAGGTAGTGCACGCGGCGGCGTGGCTACAGACTGGCGAGGTAGTGCACGCGGCGGCGTGGCTACAGACTGGCGAGGTAGTGCACGCGGCGGCGTGGCTACAGACTGGCGAGGTAGTGCACGCGGCGGCGTGGCTACAGACTGGCGAGGTAGTGCACGCGGCGGCGTGGCTACAGACTGGCGAGGTAGTGCACGCGGTCGGCGGCGGCGGGCAGCGGCGCGGCGGGCGCGAGGGGGGGCGCGCGCGCCAGCACGGCGGCCGCCGCCGCGCGCTCCACGCGGTGCGGGCTCGCCTCCACCGACACGTTGCTCCTGCGGGGGGCACTAGCAGACTATCATCGCGTCGGAACGCTATTACGGGATATCATTGGGCACCCGTTGTAAAATGATTTTGTAATACAATTCATTATGATCACTCCGAATCCAAAAAAAACCATCATCATCATCAGCCCGAAGACGTCCACCGCTGAACGTAGGCCTCCCCGTGGAGCGCCGCTTTGAGCGCCTCCTGCATCCATCGGCTCCCTGCGGATCTGACCGTGTCGTCGGTCCAACTGGTGGGGGGCCTACGCCGCGACTTCCGGTTCGTGGTCGCCACTCGAGAACCTTTCTTCCCGATCGGTTGTCGGTTCTACGAGTGATGTGTAATTCTAAAAGCTATATCGGTGACTTTAGTTCTTTTGCGAATCTTCTCGTTTCGGATCTTGTCTGGCAAGGAAACTCCGAGCATAGCTCTCCCCGTAGCTCGCTGCATGACTTTAAGCTCACTCGTAAGGCCGACGGCAAGAGACCACGTCTCAGTGACATAAGTCATCGCTGGCACGCTGATTGAAAACTTTAATTTACAAGCTTTGCGGTATTTTAGACGAAAAGATAGGTAGATCGAAGCTTTGATTAGATTTTTTTTTCAACATCTTCAATGCATTTCGGTTCGGAACGGTTTCGGAGAAAAAACCTCTCCATCTCACGCTTCTTTGCAATGGGATTTGTCCCGTGCTCTGATCCTGCAGTCGGACTAGCATGGTGGCCTTACTGTACAAACACTTCAACGCTTCGATATACATATAGTCAATTTGGCATCGCTGTAAGGACTGCAGCATCGCCCAAGTCTCGATTGAATCGAAGGCTTTCTCATAGTCCACAAACGCTAGGCATAACGGCCGATTATACTATTCGGTCTTCTGTATAATCTGGCGTAGCGTATGAATGTGGTCTATGGTGCTAAAACCTTTTCGAAAACCGGCTTGTTCGGGAGGCTGAAATTCATCAAACCTGCGTGCGAGACGGTTCGTAATGAAAACGCATAAAAGTGTGTATGAAAGTTTTTTTTGGTCCTTGTATTAATATTACTTATGCTATGTGTTGTGTCAGGAATAAAGTACATTTCATTTCATTTATGACTCTCGAAAACAGATTGTACACATGACGCAAGCGCGAGATGGGAGCCTATGTTCTTCAGAAAGATTTTATGACCTTTTTTGAAGAAGAGCACCACCAAGTTCTGTGCCATGCCTCTGACGTTGTAGCTTCAAGGATGACAGAATTAAATAACTTCTGTTATTTAGTTCGGTCGTAATTCCGTCATCACCTGGCACCTTGTGGTTTTTAAGCTGTTTGAGGGCCATTTTAATCTCGTACAGGCTGATGTCCGGAATATCTTCGGTATAGTGTCGGACTAACTTGGCTCTGATGTCCTGAGCTGTGTTAGCGGGCTAACGTGTCGAGGTCTATAACTGTCCATAGAAGTTCTCAATCTCTCTCAGAATCTTAGGCTTGGGTGAAATGACACTACCATTCTCGGTCTTCAGTTTTGTCACTTGACTTTGCCCAATAGAAGGATCCTTTGCGAACACTTTAGAGAAGGGTTTCGCTCAATTGCAGCCTTAATACGTGAGGTCCTAAGAGAACGCAAGTGGTGTCGCATGGAACTCCAGATTTGTCTATTGAGTTCACCGTAGGCTGACATATCAACTGAAGACTGCCGCTTCATTTCGCTCCGGTCTGCCGTTAGTTCAAGAGTTTTTCTGAAAGGTGTTTGAGTCTTCGTTCGATTTTGGAGTTCCAGCTGATGGCCTTCGGGGTTTTGGATTTGGACAGGATTTGGACAGAGCGCAGACTTCACCAGATGTGACCTTTCAAGCTTGACATTGATAACTATTCAATGTGCCTCTCACAAAACAGTGATCGCTACCGGTTTTCACTTTACTGATCACAGAAACGTCATTGCGCTTCTTGGTCGTCATGATATAGTCCGTCTACTCTTTTGCGTGTGATACTGTCCATCCGAAAGTTGTGTAGAAGAGATCGCTGTCAGCGATAAGACCGCTCATTGTAACACTAGTTCATAAGGTTTCCTTTGTAATATTTAATTGGAGTTCTCTACCTATCTCATTTTTGGTGGAACCGTCAGGGCTTATCCACGTCCACTTCCTCGATGGCCGCTTCTCGTAGAAGGAGTTCATCATAAAGAGTGATCAAATTCCTCCTTCTCTATGAAGTCAGACAGCAACTGTCCCCGAGCGTTCTGCTGCCCGTATCCAAATGGCCCCACTCTCAGCTCATCGCCATTTCTCGTGCTCAACTTTGCATTGAAGTCTCCCATCACAACGGCGAAGTATGTTTCGGAAGTATGCATGGCTTCAGATATACCCTCACACATAACTTCTACTTCATCGTCCGAGTGTGCCGAGGTGGGTGTGTATACCTGTATGAGCTTCAGCGAATACCGTTTGGTTATTCTGAGTACCAGGTACGCTACCCTGGTCGACACACTGTCGACTTTGATCACGTTGTTGACGAGAGACTTGCAAACGAGGAACCCTAAATTTTCGTTGGGAGAGTTGGTCTCCCTCCCGGTGGAAGAATAAGTTACCAGAATTTAGGATTATCGTGTCCTGTCCCTGTCTTCGGACTGTTATGGGTCTGTTTTGGGGTCGGTAGCCTGGATATTATTCCCTTAGGCGACTTCTACGGCACCCACGGGAAGAAATGGGTCTATTCTACAACCCGGGACCACACGGGGTACGGCCCAACCAAAAAAAAACCCAAACAGGACGAAATGTTTTTCCAAACCGATGGTTACAGACTTATATAAGCACTTTTTTTATTTGCTTAACTAAAATGCATGAATAAAAAATGTGTCAGCCGGGGTAGTATGTCATTATGACTGTCGAGATGGTATATGATGCCGGTCGGGTGGTGTATGTATGCCGGTCGGGTGGTGTATGTATACTCACTTGTCGATGTCGTTAGCGTCTGACACGCGGCCCGAGACTAGCGCCTTCCAGAAGTCGTGAACCTGCGGGGACAGATGCCACTTGTTACTGGAAGTTAAATCATGACTGTTACTATATAAGTATATAGTAACAATCATGTCATGACTACTAGATCTGCCTAGCCGCTAGCCACTAGGTCTACTGTAGAACCTTTAAGGTGCAAGTTATTCGTAAGTACCTAGTTATTTTTATTTATTATATCTTGGGACACCAGTTACATTACCAGTCTGTGCCATCCACCTTCTATTATTCCACTAGGCGGGGTCGGAGCATGGTTTTTTGGTCATTCTGCTCATTTGGCCTTTTTACAACCGACCGCCTCTCTCACTTCAACCCTTCTCAGGAATGGTCATCGAGTCCGTCACAAACTAATTTTGTAAAAGCTAAAACTTTGGGAGTGTTAAGGTAGGTATATCTATATGTCATATTAGGGTTATTAAAGAAAAGAAAAGAACACCCTGAGTTTTTTAAGAAACATGGTGAAGTTATGACCCGCCAAAAAAGGACTAAGTTTACTAACTTATTATATCAACCTCCTGCTCGAAAAGACTTGTATAAGAGAAATGTATATAATATGTGCATAACCATTTACAATAATATTCCGAATGACATAAAGATATTAGAAGGTAACAAGTTTAAGAAATGTTTGACTGACTGGCTTCAATGCAACTGTTTTTATAGTGTTAAGGATTATAATGAATTTTGTATCAATATTTACTTATAAATTATAAATAATAAAATTGTAATTAGTTATTAAATAACATTTGCACGTCTGCTTGCAGACTAAATACATGAACAAAACTTGCTGTAAAATCTACTATACATGTATTTTAGCGAATAAAAGTTTTGCTTTGATTTGATTTGATTTGGTTATCGGACAAAACTGACATTCACAAGTCTCCAAAATCTATGCCATAGCTAACTAGTGTAGTGACGACCTTTGAATTATTGTTAGGTAGCCGTCGATTGCAAAACTTGAAATGGAAAGGCGGTCGGTGCACTTTCGGTTTCGCGGATATCGATCGGTGGACAATCCTACTTGAAATAAAAAAGTTAAACGTTTTCCGTTCGCTTGCGTGACTTAAGCTAACGAAACGTTGCACAATCGCGTATTAACCACATCACAGAATATATCATAATAGTACTACGTAACCATCCATATCAACAACGACCATCACGATATGCTGGAAAACGAACAGCGCTTGCGGTAAGATATAAATTACGGCGCTCATCTCTTCCAACGTTGCGCGCCCCACAGGGTCCACAAGGAACCATCCGAGACAACATTACTAGAACACAAGAACAGGCACGCACCTCATCGATGATCTTGTAAGCGAACTCCCGGTCCTGGAACCGTCCGTCGTACGCGAACTCGTTGGCGGGCTTGCCGTCGGGCACCTTGTACAGCCGGAACCACTCCACCGTGGCGCGCAGCAGGCCGGGGCAGTGCGCCTCCACGTCCGCCACCGAGTGCAGCGAGGCGGCCAGCGGGTCCCGCGCGTCCACCGCCAGCAGCTTCCAGTCCGTCTCGCCCTCGTCCACCATGGCCAGCGCGCCCAGCACGCGCACGGCCAGCACGTCGCCGCGCGCCGCCACGCGGCTGCCGATCTCCAGCACGTCGATGGGGTCGTTGTCCCCGCGCGCGCGCGTGCCCGCGTCCACGTGGCGCGGGTCCTCCCACGTCTGCGGCAGCGCGCCGTAGTTCCAGATGTACCCGCGGTGGGGGAACACGTTGCTGACGTACCGCAGCGCGCCGCGCTTGGAGTCCTGGCGGATCGGGTTGAGCGGCTCCCCGAGCGAGATCTCCATCTTGGCGTTGGTCCACCGCGGCACCTCCACCACCATGTGCGCGAGCCTACCTACACCTGCAGCGGCGGCCGGCTCCGCCCACAGCGGGATGTCGTGCAGCGGGGAGATCGGGCCCACCGCGTCTCCTGCGACGACAAACGTTCGTTACGACAACCCTTGTTTTACTTTATTGTACCTGCCTACGTCGTTTTATATTGAAATACGTATCTCGAAAGGAAAGAAAGAAAATTATTCGAGACGTTAAAAAAACGATGAATCGAAAATCTTGATTTATTTTATTTCGATCAAATAAGTTCTTCTATAAGGCGATAACTCATATTTTTTTGTTTTATTCTGTATAGGTAAGGCGTTCGATCACTCTCTCACCTGGTGGAAAGTGATGTTATGATTTAACCTATCCTTAATTAATGTAATTGGTAATGCCGTGTTAATTAGTTAAATAAATAAATACATAAATAAATACATAAATAATAAATAAATAAATGACGCGGTCTACGATGATGCACGCTTGCCTAAAAGATACCTGGGGGCATACCGTGAGCTCTTAGCGCGATTCAAAACTGAGCCTATATTGGATCGCTTTGTTTTTTTGTATGGAGATTTTGACAAGCGATCCAGTATAGGCTCTGTTTTGAATCGCGCTAAGAGCTCACGGTACGCCCCCTGTTCGCTCTCGACTTGAATAACTTCCTGATCATAGTTAGCTGGAAACAAGGATGACAGCAAGGTGTTCCACTCGTTGGCTGTTCGCACTATAAAGTTCAGTAACGAAACGCTTAGTGCGGGTTCACTGAATTTCATCAACCAATTATATGGGTGTTAATAGCATTTTTGACATATTTAATCAATTTAATACACAACAATAGGCCAGTTGCCTGCTATTAAAAATTAAAAAGTAAGTATTATTTCCATAAAGTAGGTTAAAAATGAATGCAATAATTGAAAAAATAAGTAAAATCGGTAAATAAATAAAGGAGTAATAAGCTTTTAAAGTTTCTGGAGGGCGCATCGCCTGTCCCTTTCTTGCAAAACAGGAAGTTCCTGACAGTTACTATTAAGACACACGTTGTGAAGTCACATGCCAAAGAGACTGTATGTAAAGCTACCACAGCTTAGTAATGAGGTACCATGAAGTTGCAAGAGTGATGTCACTGCATGTTTCTTTCTATTCCTGTATTTTAAAATACTTGTAACTTTGTCATTGAAATGTGAATTTTATTAATATATGCAATAAAAAAATAGCAGGACACAAGCCTATTTAGCATATTTCCTACTGTGCACACCTAATCTACTTCTTTTACTGCACACCTTAGTTGACTGGTAAACAATGCTATTAGCATTAAGTCTATCTACATCATACATATTGTACAGAAAGAGCTGAGGGCCTTTTTGGGTGATTTGGTTCCAATAAATTTATTTAAAAATCCATTTATTTAAATTATCTCAACCCTGCCTGCATGTACATTTATAACATTACAAGATAGAAGTTATAGCTGTAATAGATAAAACAGACAGACAGTAATTACGAACTTATAAAGTTCCTTGTAACACCTACTATAGAACTCCTCACTCTTGACCGTTTTAAATCCAATAATATGAAAAATAATGAAAGTAGAATGTATTTAAAAATGTATATGTTTTTATTAGGGAAATCTTTGAGTCTAAGCACAAAATCAACAAAAAGCACTATTTTTTAAAGTCCAGTGTGACATTATGTGTCAAAATATTCAGATTCAAAAATAGTATAAATAGAAAATAAACGAAAAACAGGGATAACTGAATAAAACTTAAGGTGGAATGTTACACTCGCGCGGCAAATTCAAATTTTCTTGCGTTCTTTTGCCAATAATAGCTTAATTACTCAACGTGATTACATGATAACTAATTTTGCGCAAATAAATATAATCAATAAATTACAATTAAAAGTATCACCTAATTATCATTGGTTTAGCGACAAATGGCAATAGACTGAAAAACTATGAAGAAAATTGTTTATTGCCACTTGTCGCTAAACCAATGATATCTAGGAGATACTTTTAATCGTAATTTGTTGATACATTCTATTTATTTCCGCAAAATTAGTTTTCATGTAATCACATTGAGTAATTAAGCTATTATTGACAAAAGAACGCAAGAAAATTTGAATTTGCCGCGCGAGTTTAACGTTCCACCTTAACTAGGCGTAACACTTTGTTTTTCTTTTAATGTTTTTGTTTTCTAATGACCATCAAAAATGACCATCCGAAATTATGAACCGATGGATGCAGGAAGCGGGCAGCCGCTCAAGATGGCGCACTCTGAGGGAGGTCTATGTTCAGCAGTGGACGACGTCAGGCTGTTGATGATGATGATGATGACCAAAAATACTTTACCAACGTAGTGCTTCAAATCAGTGATAACAACACATTTTTTACATATTAAATAGTCACACTTGTGATTTAAGGCGGCGGGTAGACCAAACAAGGTGTTTTTTGGGACATTTCCTGGCGTGATTACAACACGTGGAGCTTTGAATTTAATATATTATCATGTAATTCATTTCATTAACTCGTTTGTGATGACCGCAAATACAAGATATTCATATATATATATAGCTCTAAGGAAAAAAAAAGCAAAACTCCCTCGAATAATTTGAATGTTCCCATTTTGCTGAGCTTCTAGCGAATATATTTTTACAAAAAATAAATTAGTGTATTTGCAACAAACAATCAGATGTCGTGATGACTTAATAACTTTGAAAAATACAATATACAAATAGAAATTTTTAAAAACCGCCAAAATCAGTCATTTAATGTGTTGTCTTTGTTGTAAGCGCCACACTGAAGTGCGGACTGAATTGATATTTAAGACTATGATGTTAAGGTTGATGTTTCTTTGAATGGATTTGGACCTGCTCATCTGGCTCTACTCGTCACCTTAAAGGTACAACCAGTGTAATACAACTTATTTGATAATTATCCACACCTATTTCATGTAATCCACAAAAAAACCGGAAAATTAAAGCAATCTCAAACACAAGACCATTATGGCATCAATGTGAGCTGTGATAATCAACTTTAAACAGAGCGGCTTAGAGACCCCTCAAATACACAAAACTTGTGCTTGGAGCCGGCCATCTCTATGGACAAGTAACACAGACACTGGAGGTGTTTACTGTTTAGGGAATAACGGACACCTCACAACTTGAGTTAGAAGAGTGCATACCTATTTTGTTTCCTTTATGGTCCCAAACTATAAAACTCCAGATGGGAATATGTCCAGTTGGTCCGGAGTGCACAAGTAGAGGTAGCCTACTAGCTACCTACCACCTGACTTCAGTTGATCCAGTAATCAGTGATTTACATCCTGTATCCATTATTTATACTACAGTGTACACATTACAGTAAACAACACAACCATATCAACATCTTATCTGTGTGATAGAAGTTATCAATTCATTATTTTTATCAGTTTTATTATTGTTGCATCATTTTCAAAATTATAAGACCTATTAAGTATCTTTAATACAAGAATGAACATGTTTCTCCTTCCTACTCTTGATGAAAACATAACACCAGGTGTTTTATATCCTTTGGTGTTTACACTTTTTGACCATAGTACAATCAATCCATTTCTACATTTTGAAATGTGGACCATTTAGACCCTGAATCATCATTAGTACCTACCTACCTGCTGTCCAACATGCAACTTGCAACTTTGCTTCTAAAATAATTGATAATGTTGTAGGTATTACAGTTCCCTTCCCGTTCCAGTACCTGAAGTTATCAATGAATACACAAAAAAATTATGGATGCATTATAATGTATATCTTTTAAAAAGTAGAAACCAAACCTATGCCAACAATAAATGAACCAACAATATCATATCCAATGGTACCCCATTGAAGAGATGAAAGGGGTGACTGCGGAGAAGGTGGGAAGATAATTTTGAGTACCTATTCTAGAGGAGGCCTATGGTGGACAGCCTGATTGTGAATCTGAATGCTGGTCAAATTTTACATAGAAGTAATAGAATAATTTAATAAAATAGGTAGGTTTTTAATTGTTAGTAAGTATGACTATTTATGAGCAAAAAACAGAGAAAAAATGCTATTTTTATCTTATGAACCCTGCCAAGTATCAAGCTCCCTAGGGCACTAAGCTATACAGTCATCTCCCACATTATTTCAAACCTACAATATGGATATTATATAAAACATTTGTTACTTTTTGATAATAAGCAAGCAACATAACTGCTGATGCATCTTCCATCACAGAATATTAATTTGATTATATAGTGATGGTGTAATATTCTAGTATTTAATGTAAGACACCAGTAAGTAAGCAATACATAATTATGTAGACTTGCTACCCAAGTGTTATTTATTACTAGTAACATGCGAGTTCATTTAATATCTTGCCGTTAAGGGTGGTCACTTGGTTGGCGATCACGTTATGCCTGGGCACAACAACCGTGACGTGACGGCGGCGGAAGGCTGCGGTCAAGGCTGCCAGCTGGTGGCTGGCCGATAAGCTGCGGGAGTGTACGTGTGCGGTGCGCGGTAACTCACGGAAGTAGACCCGGTAGTCGGGCGTGTAGGGAGCGCCGCGCTCCTCGGCGACATACATGTCGGTGCGGGCTCGCGGCCGGCTGCTGGGGCACTGCTGGCTGCTGGCGCGGCGCTGGGGGCCACGGGCACTCCACACGGACGCGGAACTGTACACGCGCGAGGCTCGCCCTGCTAGCGCTACCGGCACGGTAGCGAGGCAACGTGAAAATGACATTACCACTGGAGCGAGCCACCACTACGGAGCCACGCTTACGTCACCCACGTCACATTTTTTTTTTTTTAACCGGCCTGGATACAGAGTCCTTTTGGCCGCCTCTTGAAGTTTCACATTAGAAGTTTAATCACGTCTTGTTTGGCACTGACACTATTTTGACACTTCACGTTCACAATGGTTTGTTTATGTTTTTGTTTAGATAAACCATGATTTAAATTCAAAATTGAAGTTTTGACGGTTTTAATTTAATTTTGTATTATTTTCATCGGTTTTATATTTTTTCAACTGAATGTATAATAAAATTGAAGACTGCTCGAAATAGTTTAGGTGATGCGAGGATATCTTGAAGTCGGCGGGGAACTTCATCTTATATATCTCCAATATTTCGGAAACCATTACTAGTCTCTGAAGCGGGGTGAGGGGCAAGCGTTATTTTCACGCAGTATCCTGTCAAAATTTTACACAGACTGACTAGATTTGTTCATTCCCCAGAGTGCCAACCTAGGATGATACCATATTAATACGCGTAAAATTGGCCAAGAAACGTGAATAGGATGCTTTATAATCTTCTACAATGGTCTGTGGATCTTCAATTTGATTTACATACTCTTTGAATTTGATTGTGGTTTTTCAGCTAATCCGTTTCTTTTCTTTTCATTTGATCTTTTGTGGATCTTTTCCATTCCGAGAGTTACCGTTTATTCGGTCGGCGAAAGCTAATATAAATTGTTTGTTTCAGAACTAGCTTGTGTGCGTACGTCATGTCCAATCCCATATCTAACGTAGGACCCTAAGCATTCTACAATAGCTCAAAACTAGCGTTGTGTTATGGTTTAAGTACCTATACCTGAATGCACAATGTTCACTGTATATAAAACTATTTCTAGGCATGGCATCGATTGCGTGATGGTATAATCGCACAACGACCGTTACAATTAATACCTATACATGTAAAAAAAATGGTGACATGAAAGCAGGTGATTCACTTGCTCCCAAGGTAATCTAATCTCTCAAACAAACATAATCAGTCCAATACTTTGTTGATCTCGGGAAGATTTATAGTAAGTGTGCAAAACATCTAAATCTGCATTTTTGCATAAAAGCAAGAAACAATAATGTTTTACATCTATAATAATTATATATTATAGAAGGGAAGGGATGAATGTTTGTGTAACTCCGCCTCATATGTTGAATACAATTATTATGATGCCAGTCCTCAGCCCGGGTAAAGGAGGAAGGCACAAACATTACTTCCTTCTATATACCTAGCTATTTTTATACCCACAACTTTGGAATAAAGTTGTCATGATACCTTGGAAACTGTGTTAAATTGGCATTGCGGCTCATGTTAATGCTTCATATAAAAAGTGGTACCTATAAGCTTCTTTTATTCACCACACATACATTGCTTTACTTGTGTGAAGGTATAGGTGGGTCCTTACATAGTTTTAATACAAAGTATAATAATACATTCAAAAGCATTGCACTAATTAACCTAGGGGTGCCACAGGTCCAAATCCAAGTTCCCGTGGCATCCCCAGGGAAGTCACGGGCCCGGCATGGCTTCCCCCTACATCTCAATAAGTTTAAGTGTTCCAATTGATACTGTGATTTGAAAACATTGTATATGTAACAGTATTATTTATCACCGGGTAAGCAACACATTAATGGCATGTTATTATTGATAAAAGTATTATGATAAATGAATACTATCAGCTATGGTACAAGTAAAATAGGTAGTATGATAAATATTATCCATGGCTATGGTGACCTTTTACCATCAGGAGAACCCTAGTAGGCTTTTTTACTCCTGTAGCATTAAAAAGTACCTATTATTATGGTGGTAAGGATAAGGATTTAGCGGGGCATTTGGTGGAATCAGCATGTGACCAGAATGCGGGCATCTACTTTGGTCAAAGGATCAGCCTCGCTATACAGAGGGGCAACGCTGCCAGCATTATGGGCATGTAGGCAGATTCTACGGATTGCTTGATTTGATTGAACTATCTAGACCTTTTCCAATCTATACCTAGTTCAAGATTTAATTTTCTTTGGGTTGTTCTTTTTGGTATATTCCCAGTTGCCCCAACATGGTTTGCCCCCGGGTGGCAACTGGGAATAAAAATTCCCAGTTGCCACCTGGTGGAGACTGGGAAGCTATTGCCCCCCACTTCATTCGCCGTACATTACTGCGTAGATCGCCAACCCCTTCAAATGTAATCTATACATTGTTCTTGGGGGAAGCTCCGCCTCCCTCTGCACTTGCCGCCACCTGCCCCCTCACTTAGTCCGCCCCCTCTTCTTGCACTGCCTCCCCCCGCACTTACCCTCTTTTCCCCAAGAACAATGTACAGATTACATTTGGACGGTAATGAAAGGGGTTGGCGATCTACGCAGCAATGTACGGCGAATGAAGTGGGGGCAATAGCTTCCCAGTCTTCACCGGGTGGCAACTGGGAATTTTTATTCCCAGTTGCCACCCGGGAGCAATCCATGTGGGGGCAACTGGGAATATACCTTATTTATATTTATAAGTACCTAGGTAGGTTATTTATTTACCTAGTTCAGATTATCATTTAAGATAATAATAAACTTAACTAAGTAGTAATATTTTTATAGCAGTATCGCCTGCTCAGCGTAATCTACAGATTAATTTGTAAAGGAAAAATTTGAAACACGAGCGGGACTTGAACCCGCATCCATCCGTCCCTAAAGCCGGGACATGCTTTACTTAAGCTACCGTGACAAGTGGTCTCGTGTCCGAATTTATCCTTCACCTTTTTACAACCAACTTATGGGGTTGGCAGCGCCATCTATTGAGAAATTCTTAAGAATTATCCCAACCAGCACGGTCAAGTTACATCAACACAAATGCTGTAAAGATAACGCCTCCCAAATCAATATTTATGATTTTTATAGCAGTATCGCCTGCTCAGCGTAATCTACAGATTAATTTGTAAAGGAAAAATTTGAAACACGAGCGGGACTTGAACCCGCATCCATCCGTCCCTAAAGCCGGGACATGCTTTACTTAAGCTACCGTGACAAGTGGTCTCGTGTCCGAATTTATCCTTCACCTTTTTACAACCAACTTACGGGGTTGGCAGCGCCATCTATTGAGAAATTCTTAAGAATTATCCCAACCAGCACGGTCAAGTTACATCAACACAAATGCTGTAAAGATAACGCCTCCCAAATCAATATTTATGATTTTTATAGCAGTATCGCCTGCTCAGCGTAATCTACAGATTAATTTGTAAAGGAAAAATTTGAAACACGAGCGGGACTTGAACCCGCATCCATCCGTCCCTAAAGCCGGGACATGCTTTACTTAAGCTACCGTGACAAGTGGTCTCGTGTCCGAATTTATCCTTCACCTTTTTACAACCAACTTACGGGGTTGGCAGCGCCATCTATTGAGAAATTCTTAAGAATTATCCCAACCAGCACGGTCAAGTTACATCAACACAAATGCTGTAAAGATAACGCCTCCCAAATCAATATTTATGATTTTTATAGCAGTATCGCCTGCTCAGCGTAATCTACAGATTAATTTGTAAAGGAAAAATTTGAAACACGAGCGGGACTTGAACCCGCCATATTCACCATTATATATTTTGTCTTTAAAGAAGCATAGTATGGCCATATGTGTAATAAATACTAATAGTGAGTCAACTCGGCGGCTAGACGGAGCAACGATGGGGTGCGGTTTGAAAGAGAGTGGAGGTCCCCCCCTGCCCGCGACGTCTGCGGTAGTACCGACCGGCTTTGCTTGCGTGTCGGTACGCCTGTTCAGACATGTCGCTTACACAGAACATGTTGCATGGATTGTGTTCAAGCTACTCTTGCGATCCGTTAGTATAGAATATACTATGGAACTACATTGTTTGCCTAAAATTTGATAAAATTGAATGCTTACTAAGAAGTACCTACCTAGATCCTACTTCAAGAAAATGTGTATGTACTTATGTATCAATTTTAGCCGCATAAAAATTCTTTGTTAGTATAATACTGAATCAGTGAATTAAGAGCCAATAAAACGGCTTAGCTTGAGGCAGTGTCCTGTCAACAATATTGCAACAATGACTTTGAAATTAATATATGGTAAAGTTCAGGACTAATACTACTGCAAATGTATAGTGACAACACGAATTAATAAAATTTTCTCGATAAAAAAAAATTACAAAGTTACCTCCAAACTGTACAAATAAACAGCGATTATTCAATGAATACTTTAAATAAGATCATAAAACTTTGTGTAGTAGTTGAACTAAATATAATGGAGGGCTTATGTATAGCGGATTTTTAAAATACCCTTTATATTCAGTGTAATAATAAATTACCTAAACTATTGCGCGTTGGAACCAGTTTAACTTAGACCGCCCCTGCTGCTCGGCCCCTGGCTCATCCCCGCTTTGGCCTAGTACTATACATCTATTCTGTGGCTTTGACTTGAATTCGCGCTGGCCTTGCACAAGCCCTTAAGAATTCTTCTATTATACGTATATTGAACGTACTACGTGAATAGAAGAAGAATACTTCGACCTTTCTTTTCGTCCAAAATACGAATAACTATATAACGAAGGTTTTCAATCAGTGTGTGTTGCCAGTGATGACTTATGGAACTGAGACATGGTCTCTTACTATTGGTCTCATTAATACCTAAGGTCAAAGATGCGCAGCGAGCATATATGCTCGGTGTTTCCTTGCGAGATGAGATCGTGACTTAAGGAGGAGATATACAGGAGAACTAAAGTGACCGCTATATCTCTTAAAATTAGCAAGTTGAAATGGAAATGGCAACCCACATCGCTCGTAGAATCTGGTGAAAACTGCGGGGAGCCGATAGATACAGGCGAATAGCCGCTCAAAGTGGCGCTCTGTGGGGGAGTCCTATGTTCAGCAGCGGGCGTCTTCAGGCCGATCATGATAATACTACGTAGTCTACGTATAACTTGAGGTAAAATACTGAGTACTTAACTGAATCGAGATACCATCATAAAACAGTAGTGCGGTAATGTAAAGTAAAAAGCACGCGTCCGTAATATCTTGGATTATGAACCTAAAAGCGGTGTGATAAGAGCCACTGTACGAACAACTGTGACAAAAATAAATTATTACGAAACACAAAATTATTATCTAAGAAAATGTTTTTCTGACAACCCTTGCTTATTTTTAGGGACTAGACGTCGAGACGGTCTTGTAGGTATTTTGCGGTATAACAAAGGAGTTGACCCACTATTAGTACTTATTACACATATTGTATGGCCTAACATTAAGTCAAGTAGCCTAAAAATGTGTTTTTCTTTTTTAATTTATAGTTAGGACTAAAACCACCCAATTTTTTATTTAAGCCGGATTAAATCGAATGTAAATTTTATTCAAAGCGTTAAATACACTTAATACACACCTCCACAGATATAGTACGGTTAAGGTAGTTGTTATACTTATTTTTGTTATATTAAAATAAAACTAATTATTCTCCAGATACCTACTCGGTATCAGAAAGAAAGCACTTGTATCGAATATTATCAAATAAAATATCCTAAACGCATCCTTAGTGTTCCGATGTCTGATTCTTCGCGCCAAAACACTTATGAATGTATTTCAGTCAAAGAAACAACAAAACTTTGCTGCAATAAAGTGAAATTTATCTATTTATTTCGGTTTTGATAAATAATAAAAGATGTATCGATATGAGTACGTAATAGGTATCGATACTTTTAGGGTATTCATATGAGTAGTATCGAATCATGATTAGAGTACTACTCATATAAGTGGGTATCGATACTTTGGTAGTATCGGAACATTCCTACTGATGATGATTCGTAACGTAAAGCATGTTTGTTAACAACTTCTGTGGTTTGTTGGTTGAACAGGTCAGCTCATAACTCGGAGGCAGCGGGTTCGATTCCTGCTACGGTACAAGTATTTGTGTACATGAAAAAAAAGCGCAAATACCTACATGTTCTGTGCCTGGGAGTTGTGGGACTATGTTCCTCGTAGTTCCTGGCTCCCTAGATACAGGAAATTCTAGTTAAAGTCCAGGATCTATGTGTGTGTAATCGTTGGGCATTATTATTTTTCATGTTCGATTTTCAGCCAAATATTCGGTAAAATTGACGAATAATTACCGAATATACTTTTAAATAATTTCCGTTAAATATTTGATCGTGGGTAAGCACTCATTCTAAGATGATCAGAACTCTCGCAAGATTTTAATATTTTTTGTAAATAACCAGGACACTAATAAATAATGGTAATTTTTGTTACCGAACTATAGAGCGTCATGTCATAGGGTGCGATTTTGTTCAATACTTAAATTATTTATTTAGGTAATTGCAATCACAGTACAAAAATACGCAAAATGCAAAGTTTCACACTTGTTTCCAAGAAATCTGTTATTTTAATTTTGTTTGAAATCAATTCACTAATGAAATTTAAAATTTTATAAGAAATGTTCATGTTATTGATAGTGGACTAAAATAAAAAATAGATCCCTTGCAGTGGAGCTTTTGTTGAAGTTTTATGGCTTTGAATGTACGCCAAGGATAAGTGTATAGTTCGGCCGAATATTCGGTTCGGTAAGCGCTGAGCCGAATAGTGTGTTATTCGGTTTGGTTGAAAAACCCATGTCCGGCGCATCCCTAATAATATTGGTATATTTTATGATATTACTAAAACAGTTTATTTTTACTACTTATATGACACTTATGACTGGTTTTACTTTAATAAAATTGTATAACAAAAACGTACTTTATTTTATTTATATACCCTTTCATCACATGACCAGCCTATAGTAGTCCACTGCTGGATATAAGCTTCTCCACAGCACGTCACTGAGCGTGGTCTTCGGCTCTATCAAGGCCCCTATATTCGTGCGCAGTAGGTATTTAGCGCTATCTCCGGCAAATCGCGTGAACGCGCATTTCAAATGAACTTCGCAGTGCAGATTTTACGTCACAGTATAAACTTGTAGCAGTAGCACAAGAACTGCCTGGTTTGTTTCATACGAAATTTTATCATGTTCTTAAGTTCATTTACCTACTCATACGTGTATGAGCTTTTTGTTATTGTACAATTATTATAGTGTCAATAAATAAAGGTAAATAAATTTTAATTTTAAGGTACGTTTATGTAAAACGTATAAGATAAGAGGATAATAGCGTATACTTATAGGAGGAACAAACATAAGAACTTACTTTGGCATGGTACCTAATAGTAGGAATAAATTACAAAAAATATTTTATTCCCTGTTAGGTAGGTATTTCAATACCCAATTCGAGAAAGAAATGGTTTTAATGAATTAATACATGTAATACGGTACCTAAAGCTCGCGTTTAATGAAACGAATAATTCAGCCGAATATTCGTTTCGGTGGGCGCTGAACCGATAATGTTCGTTTCAGTTCGGTTAAAAAACCCATATTCGGCGCATCCCTAGTAGTTACGTACCTAGGTAGGTACTCTACATATGATTTTCTTGACACTAATTCCAGTGTCCACAAAAAGTGTCCCTCCTCATGCCATGCATTACGTAGCCTGTTGCCCTGTTGGTAGACCTAAGTAAAATCTATTTATCTTTTAAACTTTAATATAATTAGGTGTATTTCAAACAAAATCCGATTATAACTTAGAGATAGGTACCTAAGTGGAAAAAACTGAAAACTGTTACCTAAACGGTTATACGCGTCTCCTAGTAGGTAGGCAGGTAGGTACCTACTTGAATAGTTATTGACCTTTTCTTCCGTAAACATGTATTTTTTCTTTTATGATTAGGTACCAAGTAGGTATAGTAGTAATCATAGCTTTTGTTCAAAGTCAACAATAAGCATTTTCAAGATTTTCAAATGATAATAACTAATAGGGCTGACTATTTTTGTTTATAATATTATTATTATAAACAAAAATAGTCAGCCCTATTAGTAGTAGTAGCGTAGACATGCTCTTGGCAAGTTATTTTAATACAAAATGTTAACTCGACATTAGATAAACTTATACACTAATTGCGTAAATAAAGCCAATGATGAATGAACAATTGATCAGCTGATTACGCTACGCGACCGTGTGTACAACACAAGAGCCTTGTACGTATGGCACACTTACTAATGACCAGTAGCCTAGACCCCCTACTGTAAAGAGAAAGCAATCGTAGCAGAGCTCATTTTATGCTGGTACTGCGTGAAAATAAGATAAACATTGGACACGCAGTGGCACACATAGACAAAATCGTGAAATTTATCAATGAACTATACTCGCATTTCCATAGATTTTTAAATAGTGTGTGTGGGTGTGCGGCCAGTAGATGAGCTAATAATTTAACCGTTCTTAGCACATTTGCGGACCTTTTTAGCATATTAGATCCATACAGAAAACAGAAGGTAGAATAAGCAAATCAAAATGAACTAAAAGCTTAAAAATTATATGAATGTTTAAAATTTACGATTGCAATTTTTTTCTGAGGTTTTAAGTGATTTACGTTGGCGGAAAATGAAATTTATGACCGTGAAAAGCATCCTATTCAAGCCCTCATTTAGAGTTGAATATATATGTTATCTATACAAGTTTCCACAGGTAATAAATTCAAAGTTTCCATAGATTAAATACGGCTTTGACATTGACATATTACTGCGTGCAAATAGTGGCAGCGGGGGTGAGGCAATGTCCTTTCATTCTATTTATTATAAAGGTACATTTTCTGCTGTAGTAGTTCTGGTGTAATTTGCTATGATACCACGGCTTTGTCGGACGGTTATTCTGAATGCTGGCATACCATTGACCTTTACTTTGCCTTACATACATCCAGTAATTATTCCATATATTGAGTTTCTTCTGTTTTAAAATGAAGAACATGTCAGTGAAAGGTATCCGTAAATTGTCTCTGTGATCCTCATCCCATTCTCCACATGCCACTTTATCTACTGTTTCATTTCCTGTAATTCCCTGGTGAGATGGTACCCATTTAAATTCTATTACTATGTTGTTTGAATGTAGCTTGGACAGCATATCCTTTATAATAAGTAGAATTTAATTTTGCTTATAAGAAAGATTGGTACTTTGAAGTGCAACCAAAACACTAAGGGAGTCAGAGATAAATATAAACTGGCAACAGGTGGATATGTTTTTAATATATATAACAAAGCCAAATAAATAGCATAGGCCTCTGCTGTGAAAATACTACATTCATCATGAATTTTAAAACATCTTGATTTGCATTTTTGAGGATCATATATAGCTGAATGGACACCCTTACTAGATTTAGAGCCATCAGTATTATATTCTATATGCATTCACTTCAGCCATATGCTCATTAAATTCATGGATATTTTGAACTTTACGAGAATCAATTTTAATGGTGTTTAATATCAGTGTTTCAAATGAATGCATATACATTGGCCAGTTTTGGCTTTGGTACATATTCTTACATATTCAAATATTTTTTGATTGAGCCATTATTGTACACATTTCAGGTAGTGAACCCGAGACTACAATTGATGGAGCAATTTCTACTTCTGGCAAATGCATAGACAATTCTTGTGGTAAGTACAACCTCTCAGACACTAATGAGTTTTCAATAGCTAAAACTTTAACACATTGTTTTGTTGCTATACCTAGTCTTCTTATTACTAAGGGTTCAATACAGGTTTCTACTTCCATTGCATTAATTAGAGTAGACCTCATAGCACCTGATATTACTTGTAAGGCTATGTTTTGTATGACATCTAACTTTTTAAGTAAATTAGGTTTTGCATTGATATAAGCTAAACAACTATAATCAAAATGGCTTCTAACAATGCTTTTATATAACATGGTCAATATTTTTGGGTCAGATCCCCAAAAAGTTCCAGTTAATGATATTAAAATATTAATACCTTTTAGAGCATTTTTGCTTATATAATTTATATGACTATGGAAATGTAGCTTGTCATCTAAAATGACTCCTAAGAACTTCTTTTCTTTAACCTTGGGGATAATTTCATTGTTATATAAAATTTTTATTCTAGATTCATTACTGCCTACTACCAAACATGAACTTTTTTCTCTATTAATATTTAATTTCAGAAGAGTAATAATGATGTAGTTGTTCTAGAGAGTCATTTAATGTTTTATTAATCACATTGGAATTTTTATTGGTATGGTATAGTAAGATATCATCAGCAAACTGTAAAATTTTTACATCAGTATGTATGTATGTTAAAATTAATGAAGTTAACAAATTGTAAAGGATCGGTGAAAGACATGAACCTTGCATCAAGCCTTTACTTACTCATTTTGGGCCATGCAAAACATTATTATGCTTAATATACAATTTACGTTCATTAAATAAATTAAAAATCCACTTTATTAATTTTCCAGGCAATCCTAACTCCGCCAAAACAAACACAAGTTGTTGGAAGTCCACATCGTCATATGCTCCCTAGACATCGAGAAATACACATGCCGTGGTACTGTGGGACAACTGAGATTTCTTTAAATCGGCTATTAATGAGACAAAACTTTCAGAAGAACTTTTACCTTTACGAAAGCCAAACTGAAATGGAGGTTTGTTTTTCTCAACATAATATCCTATTCTAACTTTAACCATATGTTCTAATACCTTTCCCACACATGAGGTCAATGATTTAGGTCTGTATGAGTTTGGGTTATCTGCTGGTTTATCTGGTTCTAAAATTGGTATTACACATTGTGTTTTCCATGCTTCCGGTATTAGTTGTAGAGACCACAGTTGATTCAATAATAGTTTTTTAGCTGTCACATGTAACCTTTTTAAGATTATGTAAGGAACGTCATCTAATCCTGGAGTAGAGTCTTTTCTAGAGTCCAGAGCACAACATAGTTCATTCCACTCAAATGGCTTTAAAAAGAAGTCGGCAACTACAGTCTCATTATTTGATGCAAAAATAACTTCCAAGTCCATACCAGGCAGTATAGTAGAGACCTGTGACAGTTTGTTCAAAAACCCAGGTATAAACTCATCAGACTTTGAGTGATTTGCAACGTTTATACGCTTAAACCTACGAATGTACTCCCAGATTTTTGAACTTGGTGTGTACCTGTTGAATGTATTACAAATATCTATCCAGCTATTCCTCCTAGTTTCAGATAAAACTCTTTTTTTATGGGCATCTGCTTTCTTATATTTAAAGGTTTTTGAAAATCACCTCCCGTCAAGGTCATACGGGGTCTCAAAGTTTTTTTATATCGCGATCTATAAATTAACGCACAGCCTAAACTGCTCGTTCTAGGGACTTGAAATTTGGAAAGCATGTTCTTTATGAAGTATAAAGATCCACTACGAAGGGTTTTTTTTTAAATACACCTCTAAGGGGAAGAAATGGGGTTTTACGTTTATATGATTTTTTATTCTGTGGATCGATTTGTTTAAAACTCTGTGTGTATACTCTTTAGTTAAAATAAATTGAGCGCATGTCACGGTTTCATGAACATCACCTCCCGTCAGGGTCAAACGGGGTTTTAAAGTTTATCTATCGAAAGTCATAAATCAACGCGTAGCCTAAATCCCTGGTTAATTTAGAGACATGATATTTGGAGGGTGTGTTTTTCGTGAAGCTTAGACATCCAGTAAGATAGGTGTGTGCCACACGGGGGTGGTTGACCGTAGTAAAAGAAATGATTTCATTTGATAGTGATCTGAAATATATTGCCGTCTGCTCCCAGCATCAACTTAAACGGGAAATCTAGGAAGGTAATAAATAGGTGCGACAACGAGCGAAGCGAGAAGAAGCGTTGGTCAACAGTGACCACACTACGCGTGAGCCGAGCAAGCAAAGTAAAGCGTAGCGAAGCGTGGCGTGGCGTGGCAGTGGCCGGCGAGTGCCAGAAGTCACTTACGCTTATATAAAAAATTTGCGGCACTTCACTTCTTCACTTCTTCAGCCGGAAGACGTCCACTACTGAACGTAGGCCTCCTCCATAAAACGTCACTTTGGACGCTTATCATAGGGGGGATTTGCCACAATCACCACGCTTGGCAGGCCGCTTGGTGATCACAGAATGGGGAAGAGATGGGGTGGTCATATTCGCAAACCGGGTCCACACAGTTAAAAATTGTAATCTGCCGCAAAAAAAAAATTGCGGCAGATTATAATTAATTAGTGGCAGATGGTAATAAAATATTCCCGTCTGGCCCTATTTTTCATACGTAGGGGTTGATTTGATAGCCATAAGTGTGACCGTCTGCCACCGCGTGGGGGACGTACGTGGGGCAGACAGGAGTAATCCACTGCATGCGCATCGCGCAGAGTGGCGTAAATGCTTAACGTATTGAGATGAATGTAAGTAAAATAAGAGGCATAACAAATGACATATTTTCCATCCCGAAAATGAATGGTTCCTGTGGGATTGCATTATCACTCAACTTCATAATAATTATTATTCAACTAATTTGGATAACATATTATAGTAACACGATAGGCTCTAGCATGTAATCGAAATATTTTTCATCTCGGAAAACGGAATGGTCCCTGTGGGCTATAATCATCATACGCAGTTAGTTGCCGTCTTTTTTCGGAGTTGCTCTGTTTGCTTGGTCGCAAGCTGTCCACAAGAGCGCGTGTGTAGCGAAGGTGGCTATAGTAGAAGTTGGCGTTTTTTTTTCAAGGATGCTCTGCTCACTGGGCCGCAAGTAGGGCTTGTAATTATTCGAACATTTTAGATATTCGAATATTCGGTTTTTTTTTCAGGAAGTATTCGAATAATTCGAATATTATTCGAATATTTTGAATTATTACAGAATCATACTGCAAAACTTCGTAATAGACCAATCTGGAGTTGCATGAGGCCTGATTTGCGTGCTATTAATACTTCACTGCCACAATTGAGCGGAAGGCTCTAAAGTGTTTAGAAGTATATTAGGAAAAACCAAATGACAAAACTGAAGACCGGAAATGGCAGTAATTTCACCCAAGCCTCAAATTCTGAGGGAGGTCGAGAACTTCCATGGACAGCTCGTACATAGACCTCGATACGTAATTCCACTACAAACATAACTCAGAACACCAGAGCCAAGTTAGTCTTACACAATATCGAAGATATACGAAGATATGAGCATCAGCCTGTACGAGATTAGAATGGCCCGCAAATAAATTAATAAAACAACAAAGCGACAGATGTAGAATTGTGGATAGAACTACAACATCTCACAGATTTCATGGTAAAAGTGGTTATCTAGAGTCTTTACGAATCGCCTCTTGGTCTGATGAACTGCAGCCTCCCGAAATGTCACGTCACACTGGTGAAGTCTATGCACCGTCCAAATCCAAAACCCTGAAGGCTTTCAGCTGGAACTCCAAAGTACCTTCCAGTGCCTAGCCGAATACAACACAGTGGACGAGTTGAACAACGGGTTGGTGGAAACTGTCCAAGCTGTTCAAGCCCAGCCAAGCTGTCGAGCACGCTCTTCAAGACCCAACGCCGAAAAAATCAGAACAAACTCTTGAATGGCAGACTGGAGCGAAATGAAACTGCAGTTTTCAGTTGTAATGGTAGCCTACGGTGAACTCAATAGACAAATCTGAAGTTCCATGCGACACGACTTGCATTTTCTTGCTTTAGTACTTCACGTATTGAGGCCGTAATTGAGCGGAACCAAGGCTCTAAAATGTTCGCAAAGGATACGTCTATTGGGCAAAGCCAAATAACAAAACTGAGGACCGAGAAAGGTAGTGTCATTTCATCCAAGCCTGAGATTCTGAGAGAGATCGAGAACTTCTATGGACAGTTATACACCTCGACACGTAATCACACTACTAACACAGCTCAGGACATCAGAGTCAACTTAGTCCGACACTATACCGAAGATATCATCAGCCTATACGAGATTAGAATGGCCCTCAAATAGCTTAAAACAACAAGGCGCCAGGTGGGGATGGAGGTTTGCTTATGTATACTCTAAGGGATGGAGTTACGACCGAACTTCTGAGAGCAAGTGATAGATCGGTACTTATAGTCCTCCAAAAGTTATTTAATTCTGTCATCCTTGAAGGTACAACGCCAGAGGCGTGGCACAAGAGTGTGGTGTCGCTCTTCATCAAAAAAAAGGTGATATCAGCGTATTGAAAAAATAAAGGCCCATCTCGCTCTTGAGTCATGTGTATAAGCTATTTTCGAGAGTCATTACGAATCGTCTCGCACGCAGGTTTGATGAATTCTAGCCTCCCGAACAAGCTGGTTTCCGGAAAGGCTTTAGCACCATAGACCACATCCATACGCTACGCCAGGTAATACAGAAGCCCACAGAGTTTAATCGGCCGTTATGCCTAGCATCTGAGGATTATGAAAAAGCCTTTGATTCAATCGAGACTTGAGCGGTGGTAGGTACTTTCCTTTTCCACCTCTATCACATAATGCTATTCGCATTCTGATTCTCGTTGTCGCGTCGCTTATTGACTGTAGAGTGCTGTCTGTCATTTTTTACTCCATTTAGCTTACTAGGTCAAGGTTAATTGAAAATTATTCGAATATTCGAACTTTACCTCACTGATTATTCGAATAGTGAAAATGACCGAATATTCGCACTATTCGAACATTCGAATATTCGAATTACAAGCCCTAGCCGCAAGCGGCCCGCTAGAGCGAGTGTATAGCGAAGGCAACCTGTTGTAGAAGTTGGCGTTAACTTTATTGTGCAAGTGAAGTCGTTAATATACTTTAGTCTCCGTCATTCTGCTTATAGGCTCAATTATCTTTGCTTAGACTATAATACTCTTTTTTCTTTAAAGAACTACGCGGGCGAAGCCGCGGGCGTAAGCTAGTATTTAATAAAGTGCTCCATTTTACTATCATTTCTATACAGAATCAGAGCTTCATGGGATTTCTGAACAACTTCAGTGCAAGTCTCTGAAACATCAATGAAAGGCCGAGGTTAGAGGCTGACTGATATAATTAAAGAAAGCACCTACCTACATACAAGAAGCTAAAACATAATAATACGAAACCTGACATCTTTCCCTTTTTAAGTTAAACCATAGTTGTTGTCAGAAGGATACACATAAAAATATAGATATAAATGAAAACATAATTAAAGGTAAACATAGTCGGACGTAAACACAGTAGTAAGAAAACATGTATACTGTACCACCTAGTTTTAGAACATCGTAATATTAACTTGTCTTCTACATTCTCATCACCTACAATACCCATCCAACTAAAATGAACAATCACTTTGTATGGTTTGCACCCTACAATCTTTTAATTGTTAAATAGTTTTAGTTAAAATAAGTTTACGAATTCTTGTTCTTCGTTTATTGTTATTGAGTACAAAATAGTTATAGTTAAATGAGTGTTGATGGTTCGGAGGCGATATGTGTACTGACGTTAAAATAATATAAAATCGTTGCTGTGGAGTAAAAATGCTGACCCGCGGGAACATGTACTTGTATGCTTTATTGTGCGGTTTGCTCAAACCGTACATGCTCCCCAGGGCGAGATGAGATGAGGTGAATGATAGTACAAGGCGATACAACAATTCAAAAAATAAAACTTAAATAGACTAACTTATAAATTTCATTCATATCACACATCACTACAACTTGCACCGAATAGCTTGTTTTGTTTACATCAGGTGACGTCTTGTCCACGCAGGAATACGGGTGAGTCACTCTGGTATCGACTTCGTTTCTCGGAGTTCGTCTTGACGTTGTTGGTACTGGTGGAAGTTGTACGAGTTGTATGGCGGGTTCTGAGGGTCGACGAGCAATAGTGGTAGGCGATGTAGAGGAAAGCGTCACCGAGCAGCGAGCTCGGGCGTACCGCTACACGTATCCAGCAGCTACGAGGAGCGCTGCGCCAGCCAGCAGGTACAGCACCACGAATTGGTTAACATCGTGTGTGGTAATGGTGCTGCTGGTAGTTCATATCTCGTCATCTTTGTTTTTCATTTGATTTATTTGTTCGTCGATCTGTCGTTGTTTGTTTTGTAGGTTGAAGTCATCGGTCATCTCATAATCTGCGTTTAAGTTAGTAGGTATAGTTATGTTGAAAATCTTCTTTATTGGCGGTACATCAATCTTGAGTAGGTCAGGCACTGTACAAAGTTAGAAGGTTTGTTAGTTGCATACGCTCATATGTTTTGAAGGTCTCGCCCTTGATGACGCAGCCATTCATGAAGAGCGATAATGCCGGCCTTGCTGACTCGCTCGATCGTCGGTAACATGACGCTCGCAGATGATTTCAATTGTTGATTCTCCACAGGAGAAATATAGGTAAGTAATAAACAAGTAGATGTTCAACTTAGTTCAATTCAAATATTGTTGTTTTGTTCCTTGCAGGTATTTCGTAGTCATCTGGTTTTATTTGGAGGATCACTCGTTGTTATTACTTTTGCATTGCTCTTCAAGTTTGTTCGTTTTGTTCCCGTTCATTAGTTTTCCATGTTTTCTTAGTAAGGTGGTATGTGACGGCCGGGTCGGATTACATCGTGCCGCTGCCGGTAAGTCTCCCATCCTTTGTTGTGTATGTTGAATAGGGTTGTGCCTTCGGCACTTTACTCGATTGTTAATGTTGTTGCTATGTTTCTTCTTGACAGCCCTATTTCTACCGACTTCCCAGTAAGTATTGTTTTCTCCGACTCTGTCGTAAAAGTTTGATCTTTTGATGAACTTCTTTCTTCCGTTACAGGCTTCCAGGTTCCAGATTTTGTCTTCAAATGAGTTATGTTTTAAGCGGTTTATGATAATATTTCTTGTTTTATTTATTCCAAGTGCAGTTATGCTGCTGGACTTCCGAGCGGTAGGCGACAACGATAGCGTCCATGCGGTAACTTGAGTCAAGTTTCAGTTTCTGGTAAGTGTAGCGTTGATGATGTTATAATTATGTCGTGTGATTATGACATTTGTTGGTGTCTCGTTTGTTGTTCTTTAAGTTGGTAGGTTGACTTCCAAGAATTGTTTCAGATGTTCTATAGTCTGTTCTAGCTACTGGATCACCGCAGTGCCATCCTAGTACAGCAGTGAAGATTGTGTTCTTCGTTTGAGTTAGTTTGTCTGAGTTAGGTAGTTTTGCCTTCGTCATCCCGTTGTAGGTTCGTTTCCTCATTTGTTTGGTATTCCGTTGATATCCGATATGAAGTTCCGTTATGTTTTTGTTGATCGTTAGTTGTAATGCAAAGATGTCTTCTGTTATGTTTTATTGTAAGCGATTCTTGGTGTTGATAGTCTTGTAGTAAAGGTTTCTTGTTCGAATTTCCGAGCTTGTCGTAGATGGTGGAGCGTAAGTGTGGTGGTGTGATTTGGCCTTGACTAGTGCAGTAGCCAAATGTGTCTCGGGCATGTCTTTAGTTTGCACGTGGCTGCTAGAAGTAGATGCATTCCTGTCGCTATGTCTGTCGTTGTTTCCAGCCGAGTTCACGGAAGTGTCGTGTAACAAAGTATGATGGTGTGAGTTGCATTGGAAACAACATTTCGCTGACTTCCACTGTTTGCCCTTGTGGTTGAACAAACAGTTAGTGCATAAGTTATGTGTTGCAACAAAATTCCATCGTTCGTTTGAATTTAATTTGATAAACTCGTTGCAGTGGAATAATCCATGTCCGTTTTTGCAGAGTGGGCATGTAACGTAGTCCGGAACTTTACTGGTTTTGTTTAAGGTTGAATAGTTGTTGCTTGAGTTGTATGATATTTTCGGCTTCAAGTTGAAATTTTGGTATTTGTTGTTGGATGATAACCCACGCTGTTGTTGGTAGTCGTTTGTTGGTCGGTCTTGTTTGCGGCGTGCAGTTTCCAAAGATGTAAATTTAGTTTCTAGGTAGCGTAGGAATTCTGATAAGGTAGGTAATTCTCTTAGTTCTTGTAAAGATTCAGTGTAGTCGTTGTAGGTGTCAGCATCCAGTTTTTGTGATAGAAGATGTACCAGGATTGGGTCCCAGGTCGAGATATCCACGCCTAGATTCTTTATAGCGTTTAAGCACTCGTTCGTTGTATCGTGAATATTCTTGATGGCAGCAGATGTTTGGTGTTGAATAGTTGGTAAGTTTAAGATGTTGTTGAGATGAGTGGTGAATATCAGCTTCTTGTTGTTGTATCTGTTGTTGAGAATCTCCCAACACACGTGGTAGTTATCAGAACTGATTGATAAATGCTGAATCAGTTTTTCAGCTTCGCCTTTCACCTTGGTCTTCAGATATTGCATCTTCTGAGCGCTCGATAAGCATGAGTTAGTGTGGACTGTTTCTGTAAACAAGTCCTTGAAGGATATCCAGCTGTTGTAATCTCCTCCGAAGATAGGAAGGTCCATCTTAGGAGTAGAATGTTCCTTGTGTGACACTGACCACATTTTGGTGTTTATAGCTTTCTTCATGTCGAAGTATTGTTGTTCGTACGTTTCAAAAGTTTGTTCGTAGACTTCATCTTGTATTGTTGCTTCGCAATCGATCTCCCAGTGTAAGGAGTCGATCACATTCCATCTGGATTCGAGGTTCTTGAGAGTGTCCTCGAATTCCCACTTCTCGTTGATAAGTTCTAAGTTGATAGTTGCGATTGTTCTGGAAAAAGCCTTGAAGTTGCTGTTTTGTTTGCGTAGCATTTCTTCCGATTTACTAGCGTTACCTTGTGAAATAGTTTTGGCAAATGTTGTTTTTTCGTTGATTGTTGTTGTTTTTGTTGTAGTAGTTTGTGTTTTAGTAGTTGTTTGTTGTTGTTGTAATTGTTCTTGTTGTAGTTAGTGTGATCTAAGAATGTACCTTCTGTACGGTATGTGCGCCTTGTCTCAATTCAGCCGGTGAGACCCGCTTGTGGGAGGCCAGCCGAACCGACTCGCTACCGCAAAAAGATACAAACACAAAGTAGGTATAAATCACACTTCGTTGACCTGTGGACTGTTATGGTATGTATCCTGTTGCTGGTAGTACTTGCAGGAAAAACCACGAACTCACAGTATTTTCACACCGAAAACGCGCGATTCGTCCTACGAGCACGGTTCTCGAAGGACCAAAAACTTCTTTTTTCTCCGACTCTATATACTCGCCATAAGAGTCACTATCCAACTTCAGGGATAGGATATGCACTAGAAGCGGGTCCCACGTACTAATGTCTATACCCAGGTTTTTAATGGCATGTAGACTCTCGAGAGTGACGTCGTGTAGATTTTTGATCGCCTGATATGTTTGCTGCTGTACGTTAGGAAGATTTAAAAATATACTGGCGTGGGATGTAAAGATAAGCTTTTTATTGTTAAAGCGATGATTTAAAATTTCCCAACAAACGCTGTAATTTTCGCAACTTATCGGCATATGCTGGATCAAACGCTCAGCTTCCCCACTGACTTTCGCTTTCAAAAACTGCATTTTTTGGGCGTTTGATAATGCTGTATTTTTATGTATAGCTTCCTCAAAAAGATCTTTGAAAGATACCCACTGGTGATAATTCCCGCTAAATGTAGGGATCTCCATTGTGGGGGTAGAGCTATGACGATGAGATAAGGAGTACATTTTTGTGTTAATCGCTTTTCTTATGGTGTTAAATAACTGTTCATGCTTAGTAAATTGATGCTCATAGGCTTCATCTTCTTCCTCTAACTCGCCTACTATCTCCCAATGCTGGCTGTCGACGGCTGCCCAGCGATGTTGTAAGGATCGCAGGGCATCCTCAAACTCCCACTTGTCTACAATGGACTCAATGCTGATGTTCCCTACTGCTCTCATGAACGCTTTAAAGTTGACCTGCTGCTTGTGAACCATTTCGTCGAGTTTACTGCGTACTCCTCTTGATTCCGTCAGAACTCTAGCTTGTGGTAGAGACCGATGAGCGAAGCTTGGTGCTGCTGTTTGGCTCGGCTGCTGTGGCGGCTCATTACGCTTAGCCTGCTGCTGACTTTTTAATAATATTTCGTCATACTGCTCACTAATGTGCCTTTTAGCTTCTAGATAGCTATCTCGAGTGATCTCAAATTCAAAATTAATAAAATATTTATGATTAGTGGGCTCAAATGGAATGAGCTTCTCGTGATTCAGCTGATACTCTTTCCAGAGTGACTCTAGCTTATCTAACCGCTGCTGACAGTAATCAACTGTTTTACGCACTACGCTATCCTTTTTAAAGTTGACATAAAGTTTCCTAATCTCCTCCGCAATCTCAGTTTGCTTAAAATATATGGGCTCCATTACGCTGTTGGATGCTAGTAAGCTTAGAAGATGGAAAGATCTTACTTGAAGTTTTTATTTGTTTAGCTCGCTCGACGCTGGCTGCTCCCAACGTCACTTGCTCTTCGTTCCGCTTTGCTGCTAATGGTCCAGCGTGGACCCGGTGATGACGTAAGCTGGATGCTTACTGCTGGTTGCACTAAGCCTGTTATACTTAGGACAAGATGTTGATATTCAGCTTTCGTAGCCCAGTTACAGTTCCTCTGCTGTTATTGGCACTGCAATCCTCTCGGTATCCACACACACAACACAGTACTGTTAAGCTAGTTCAAACCCTCGCCCGACGGGAAAAAAACAAATTTACGAAATCAGCACGAAATCAATGCGAACATGATCCGGCTCGAAGGACCAAAAAGATGTATGGTTTGCACCCTACAATCTTTTAATTGTTAAATAGTTTTAGTTAAAATAAGTTTACGAATTCTTGTTCTTCGTTTATTGTTATTGAGTACAAAATAGTTATAGTTAAATGAGTGTTGATGGTTCGGAGGCGATATGTGTACTGACGTTAAAATAATATAAAATCGTTGCTGTGGAGTAAAAATGCTGACCCGCGGGAACATGTACTTGTATGCTTTATTGTGCGGTTTGCTCAAACCGTACACACTTAAATATACCTACTGTGGCTTAACCACCGACATGGATATAATTACTTACTTATAGCGTTTATAAGCCCTTATAGCTCGGGCTGCCGCGTTCGGGAGCGGAGGTGTCGGGAGCGCCCGGCGGTAGTAGCGACTACCGGCGAAGACTGTTCGCCCTGACTTTCTACCTCCTCCGCTGAGTCCGACATCTCCTCTCCCGCCGCGTCCTCGAACGTATCGTCAGCATCGCCAGCCGGTTTCAGGTTCGTCTCGTCTGTGTTGGGAGCGTTCAAATTTGGTCTAGATAAGGAATACCTACTCTTTCGCCTGAGCGGTATCATTTGATCTAGATGCCTACGCCATTCTAACCCATTACCTACATCAACTCTATACGACACTGGCCCGGTTTTCTCAGTAACTTTGCCTTCGACCCATTTTCGAGATTTCTCTGAATAACCGCGAGCGAGCACCGGCTCGCCGCCTTGGATCTCCCGGTCCAACCCAACAACGCTACAGCCGGCGGGACGTTTGTTGTCGCATGCTTCACGTTGCGATATTGGAACAAAAATCTTCTAAGCGCCTGAGAAACATTTTCGCCTTCGTGTAAAGCTCTTATAATCACCTTTTTAATGGACTTGACCGCATTTTCTGCCGCCCCATTCCCTTGCGGCCTGTACGGTGCTGACGTCACGTGCTTAATACAATTTTTTACACAATATTCTTTAAAATCAATCGACAAGAAGGGTCCATTATCCGTGACCAATTGCGACGGCAAACCGAATCTCGAGAATATCGACCTAAACACCGCTATAGTGGATTCGGCGTCAGTGCGATTCACTGCCATCGCTTCAATCCACTTCGAGTGTGCATCTATTAAGATCAAGTACTTGTTACCTCCATATTGTGCAAAGTCGGCGTGAATGCGTTGCCACGGGCTCTGGGCCCTCGCAAGGATGTAGGGAAGCGCGCGGCGGTGCGTGCACGCTTCACACGGCCGGCACACGTTTTCGATCTCCTGATCTAGGCTAGGCCAGTAGACATAGCTCCGCGATAAATTTTTCATTTTATTCGCCCCTAAATGCCCTTCATGGATTTCCTCCAGCACCCGAGGCCGTAACGGTGGAGGCACGATCACTCGATATTTGTAAATAAGGCATCCTAATTCAACCAATATTTCTTGTTTACGAGCGTAATAAGGTTTCATTTGCTCTTCGCAATTGGTCCCCGACGGTGGCCATTCAAACATCACAAACCCCTTAATCTTACTTAACAAGACATCATTCGCGGTGGCCTCACTAACTTCTTTAAAATTTACGGGCATCCCTTCCATGACTAAATTGACATACGTGATAGATTCTATAGCCGCGGGGCGTCGCTCGTACGGGAGGGGTAAGCGTGAGAGCGCATCAGCCGGTCCGTTATCCTTTGACCTCACAAACTCCACCGAAAAATAGTATGCCGCTAATCGCGCTGCCCGTCTTTGAAGTCGGCTCGCGGCCGTTTGCGGAATTCCTCCCTTCTCCCTAAAGAAGGCTGATGATCCGTCCGCAATACGAATCGCCGGCCATATAAATACTGATGGTGTTTTGTGATACCAAAAAAAAATCGCGAGTGCCTCCTTATCGAGTTGGCTGTAATTTTTTTCAGCCGAATTGAGTGTTCTTGAGACACAGCTGACCGGTCGTTCGCTTCCGTCTGGGTAAACGTGAGCCAACACCGCGCCTAGCCCGTACGCTGAACTATCCACCGCCAGTACGAGCGGCCGCCCCTCCTCGTAGTGCGGTAGTACCTTCTCACTTGACAACACTTGTCTGGCTTCATTGAATGTACTTTCGCACTCAGAGTCCCATTTCCAACTTGCCCCTTTTCTTAGTAGCGCATGTAATGGATGTAATAATATGCTCAAATTTGGAATAAATTTTCCGTAATAATTAAGCATTCCAAGAAAACTTTTTAATTGTGTCACGTCGATCCGTCGCGGGGAATTGAAAATGGCCTCTGTTTTTTTTGGATCGGGATGCAAACCGGTTTTATCAATTATAAACCCGAGATACTTCACACTTTTTTGCAAGAAAGAACATTTATCAAACTTAACAGTAAACCCCATATTACGTAAACGTTCAAATACCGCCCTTAAATTATCTATATGCTTCTTTCTTGTAGGACCCGTCACGCAAATATCGTCCAAAAATACGACTGTATTTGGAACGCCCTTTAGGGTTTCTTCCATCACTTTTTGGAATTTCTCCGGTATGCATGACAAACCAAATGGGGTACGGCTATAAGCAAACGTGCCAAGGTATGTGGTGATGGCAGTATACTTTTGGGACTCTTCTGTGAGCAATAATTGTTGATAGCTATTTTTTAAATCAATTTTGGAGTACTCCTCCCCCCCACTAAGCGTTGCAAACAATTCTTCAATACGGGGAAGAGGGTACGGATCGCGTTTAAGCTTAGGATTAATAGTTATTTTATAGTCCCCACAAATTCTAATATCACCACATTCCTTTATTACCGGCACAACCGGGGTACCATAGTCCGAAGATTCCGCTCGAGCTCCGCCTCGACTCGGGCGGTACGGGACGCGCACGCACGTACACCGGCGACGTATCGTTAGCTGCAGTTGGACGGTCCGCTTACAAGTTCCGAGCTTATCAGTAAACACTTGCGGAAACTCGCTAATTAATCGATTCACGGATGGGTCTTCACTAATTGCAATCCGGTTCTGAATCTCATTTAACTTAATGACAATCTTATTAATTTTTAAAGTGTGGACCCACTCTCTTCCCAGCAAGGGTCGTCCTCCGTTATGAATGACATGTAAATCACACTTATTCACCACGACGTCTCCGAGAACTAAATCTACCGAGATTGAATCTAGCGACTCCATTCGTGAACCGACGTAACTGCGTAAGTTTAAATTATCCGGTTTAATCACTTTATGTGCAAAGTTACGCCGATAAAAAGTCTCGTTAATAGTGGAAATCCTACTTCCGGTATCTACCTCGAACTCACTTGCCCGCGCGCCTTGCGTCCGCCCTCCGTAGGCATTGTTGCCCGCGCGCCGTGCGTCCGCCCTCCGTAGGCATTGTTGCCCGCGCGCCGTGCGTCCGCCCTCCGTAGGCATTGTTGCCCGCGCGCCGTGCGTCCGCCCTCCGTAGGCATTGTTGCCCGCGTGCCGTGCGTCCGCCCTCCGTAGGCATTGTTGCCCGCGCGCCGTGCGTCCGCCCTCCGTAGGCATTGTTGCCCGCGCGCCGTGCGTCCGCCCTCCGTAGGCATTGTTGCCCGCGCGCCGTGCGTCCGCCCTCCGTAGGCATTGTTGCCCGCGCGCCTTGCGTCCGCCCTCCGTAGGCATTGTTGCCCGCGCGCCGTGCGTCCGCCCTCCGTAGGCATTGTTGCCCGCGCGCCTTGCGTCCGCCCTCCGTAGGCATTGTTGCCCGCGCGCCGTGCGTCCGCCCTCCGTAGGCATTGTTGCCCGCGCGCCTTGCGTCCGCCCTCCGTAGGCATTGTTGCCCGCGCGCCGTGCGTCCGCCCTCCGTAGGCATTGTTGCCCGCGCGCCGTGCGTCCGCCCTCCGTAGGCATTGTTGCCCGCGCGCCTTGCGTCCGCCCTCCGTAGGTATTGTTGCCCGCGCGCCGTGCGTTCGCCCTCCGTAGGCATTGTTGCCCGCGCGCCGTGCGTCCGCCCTCCGTAGGCATTGTTGCCCGCGCGCCGTGCGTCCGCCCTCCGTAGGCATTGTTGCCCGCGCGCCTTGCGTCCGCCCTCCGTAGGCATTGTTGCCCGCGCGCCGTGCGTCCGCCCTCCGTAGGCATTGTTGCCCGCGCGCCTTGCGTTCGCCCGCGCCGGAGCCGCGTCCGCTGCGGGCGGCGCTTGCGCCCGCGCCGGAGCCGCGTCCGCTGCGGGCGGCGCTTGCGCCCGCGTCCGCTGAGGGCGGCGCTTGCGCCCGCGCTCATCTCCGCGTGCCGCTCGGCCGCTTCCGGCGCCAGAGCCGGCTCAACCGCCTGCTTGTATCGAACGTTTCTTTCGGCAAAAATTCGCGAGCGCATCGCCTCGTTCGACAATCCTGACACAAACTGGTCGCGTAAGTTTTATGTCGCTAGATGTTTAAGAGTTTGTAAATACTCCGTAAGTGATTCGCCGCCACGTTGTCTGCGCAATCGAAATACGTGACGTTCGGCGATCTCGGACCGCTGGGGCTCCAAATGATCCGATACCAGTTTCACTAACTCGTCAAAAGATTTAGACTCTGGGTGCTCCGGCGAACACAAATCACACATCAGGGAATACGTTGCTTCCCCGACCACCGTAATTAACAACGACACACACAGCTCTTTTTTTATTTCATTCAACAAAATGTACTGTTTTACGCGACGAGTATACGCAGGCCATTGTTTCGAACTCAAGTCGAATGGGTCTAGTTTACCGATAGGCATTTTAAATTATAATTCACTTGATTTAACACTATAAAAACACGCGTGAAATCGGCTCGTCGCCAATGGAATATCAATGAAAGGCCGAGGTTAGAGGCTGACTGATATAATTAAAGAAAGCACCTACCCACATACAAGAAGCTAAAACATAATAATACGAAACCTGACAGTCTCATTCCACCATGGAGCAGGGATTTTATTTATCTTTATGCCTATTTTGCGTGTTGGAATGCAGTTAGATTTAAGGGTGTTAATCGTTTCATAAAACTGGTCATAGGACTCTAGTGGATTATTGTTAAGAAGTTTAAAACTGGAGAATATATCTTCTGACTCCAAATTAAATTTAGTCCAGTCGGCTTTACCGTATGCAAACTTCTCAATATTGCTGTTTACGTAATAATGAGCTGCTGAGGTAGCTAACTCGATTATAGTAAGATAATGATAGCTACCTAATGTGGTATCACCAACTTTCCATTTACAAAGTGGGGCAATGCTGGCACTAACAGCGGAGACATCAATGGCTGAGGGACTGTAAAGTGGGCTATTAACAGTTGTGGGACTACTATTATTTAATATGCAAAGATTAAATTCATCAAATATCTCAAAAAGAACTCTTCCTCTTGTTTTTGTTGAATTACAGCCAAAAGCGATATGATGTGCATTGAAATCACCTGAAATGACATAGGGCGTAGGCAAATTCCTGATCAGTTTTTCTAATATATTTTTTCTAATGTTGTTTCCTGTATTTTCATTTTCAGGTGGGCAGTAGACGCAAAGTATAGCAAGAGGATCTAGATCAGTGTCAACAGATCAAGAACTTGATCAAGCCTGACCCCTATCATCCTGCTTTGTATATAACTTTAGAAACTAAAACAGTCAAATCTCTCAAAAAAAATGATACTAGTTATTACAATTTTTATAAATCCAACTACCAAGAAATTAACGAGAAGTTGTCAGGCATTGACTGGCAAAATGAATTTGGTGGGGTTGTTCACGTTGATGAAATGGTGGAAGTTTTTTATAATGTGTTTATGCCTATTCTTTTGCAAAATAGTCCGTTGCGCCCTCCAAAAAATACACACTATCCTGTCTGGTTTTCTAAACCTTTAATAAAGTCTCTTAAAGAAAAGGATAAGTTACATTATAAGTTTAAAAAATACAGGAATTTGCGGGATAAGTTGGCTTTTAATGATGCAAGGAAAAGATCCGACAAGCTTTTATTAGATTGTTTCACTAAATTCAAAGATAATAGTTCGATAATATTAAAGAAAAATCCAAAATTCATATGGCGGTATGTTAATAATTTGAAATCAAATAGTAGTTCCTTACCTGAGTCTATGTATTTAGGTACAAAAATAGCAGTGGGTGGACAGGAAATTTGTAATTTGTTTTTGGAGCAGTTCAATTCGGTATATAATTTAATTTGTCCTGCCACACTAAATACATCTCGAAGTCATGAATGTCGTGATCATGATAGTTTCTCACCATTGAGTCAGGTAACTATCTGTGAGAGTGACGTCCGCAAAGCACTTAGTGGACTGCCAATTAAAGGGGCTGGTCCAGACATACTTCCTTCTATCGTACTGTCTAAATGTGCGGCTTCACTAACAACTCCTTTGACTAAAATTTTTCAATTATCACTGAATACTGGCATCTTCAAGGTGGCGTGCTCTGGGGGAGGCCTATGTTCAGCAGTGGACGTCTTCAGGCTGTTAATGATGATGATGATGATGACTGGCATCTTTCCTACTCGGTGGAAGGTGGCATTCATCACGCCCATTCACAAAAAAGGCGATCTCGCTTGTGTAGAAAATTATAGGCCTGTGTCTATTTTGTCAGGGCTGGGTAAGCTGCTCGAATCATTAGTTGTTAAAAAAGTTCATTGGCATGTCTCACAGCTTCTTGATGTTAATCAACACGGTTTCTTACCAAAGAGATCTACTACCACTAATCTTTTAGGTTATGTAACTGATATTCTGGAAGTCCTTGATAAAGGTGGTGAAGCACACGCCATTTACACCGACTTCAGTAAAGCTTTTGATTTGGTCAATCATGATATGCTACTATCTAAGCTTCAAGGTCTTGGTATTCATGGATCTCTTCTAAGGTGGCTGAGGTCTTATTTACTGAATCGGTCCCAACTAGTAGTTGCTAAAGGTTTCAGATCTATGGCGGCAGCGGTTCCTTCTGGTGTTCCCCAAGGATCTCACCTTGGTCCTCTATTATTCCTCACCTACATTAACGACTTACCTAGTTTAGTAAAGTCGAAAGTAAAGCTATTCGCTGATGACTTGAAATTGTATAGAACCATTTGTGGTGAAAATGATGTGGAGGAACTTCAAGCTGATATTAACGCTGTGAGTCAATGGTGCAGTCATAATCATATGAAACTAAATGCATCAAAATGTTTCTTCATTAAGTTTTTCCGTAAGCGCGCTCCATTTGCAGGTAGTTATGTTATTGATAGCGTACCATTGTTGGAAGTTTCATCGATCCGTGATTTAGGAGTGGTTATCGATAATAAGCTACATTTCCGTGATCATGTGGATTGTATTGTTAGGAAATCTTTGAGAATTGGGGGATTTGTTACCAGACAGTCTAAAGTATTCCGTAACTCAAACTTATCCATTCAGCTCTTTTTTAGCTTAGTTCGCAGTATTTTGGAGTATGGTAGTGTTGTTTGGAATCCCGTTTACCGGGTACATTCAGATAGATTGGAGAGGGTCCAGAAGAAATTTTTGTACCATATAACTTATATGGATAATATGTGCAAATCATTGCGGTCTTATAAGTCTCGATTGAGACACTATAAAATTATGCCTTTGGAAATTCGTCGGACTGCTTTTGACATTGTCATGTTATATAAAATAATTATTGGTTTAGTTGATTGTCCTGATATGTTGCATAAAATATCATTCCGAGTACCTCGTCCAGGTAATCGCCTCTTGTCTAATAAGCACGTATTTGCTCTTCCCATTTGCAAAACTAATATGTTAAAGCACTCTTCACTTTACCGAATGTGTGACTCTTATGATAGAGTAAAGTATGATTTTGATATTTTTGATGATAGTTCGCTAACATCAGTTAGACGACGTATTACTGAGATACTATCATGTAACTTGTAATAATTGGTATTACCACAAGTTCTCCATCTCGGTTATTAATTTAATTGCATTTGTCACAATTTATACTTTATACTTGTCATTACTTAAGTTATATATATATATTGTTTGTATGTTAGAAATTGATTTTATTAGTCGTGTTTAGCACTCTAGTAGCTAGAGATAGCGTCATTTTGTTAGCTATAAACGCAAGTTAGGTTTACATCTAGAAGGGAATATGTTCACCGCATGATTTTAGTAGTTAAGGCTAGTTTTTTTTTTTAAGTACCATATGTAGCTTATTCCCAGTTTTGTAAACTTTCAATAAAAAAAAACAAAAAAAAAAAAAAAAAAAAAAAAAAAAAAAACAGAAACAGCAATATTCTGGATATCTTGATAGAAACTTGTCTTAATTTGCTTGAATTTAATTGTATCCTTAATCAAAATACCCACACCACCATATGCATTGAGAGCATTTTTGCCTACGAGCTACGTAAATATATCCTGGGATTTTTAAACACGGAGCAGACTTTTTGAGCCAAGTTTCATTTAGTAAACAAATGTCTATATTATTATTAAATAAAAAAGTTTTCAATAATGGTTTTTTCTTATGAATACTTTGAATATTATGAAGAGCAATACTAAGATTACTCATTGTGTGCTGCAATTCTTTAAAAAAGTTTTCCTAATGTGGGAAGTTGTTGTCGCGGAATTAGAATTCCCTAGCGAAATTAAAGTTTTGACAATAATATTTATTAGTTTCTCATCGTTAATGAGATCATTGAATTTACTTGCAGGGCTTACGTTTTGAGCAGGTGTGTTCACCCTAGGCGGGCGTGCTACTACATTTGCAGAAGTTCTTTGAGCAGTTGTTGAATTAGAAGGAGATCTTTGAGAAACCAAGGTGGATGCTACTGCCACCGGTGCCGGAGGAGACAGTGCTGGAAAGTTTTTGTTGTCTATTTTGGTTACATTGGCATATGTTTTTAAAAAAGGAAGACCTGTAACTAGATGGGCAGACGACATCATAAGAATCGCAGGCAAACACTGGCTGGTTGTTGCCAAAGACCGAGATCGCTGGAGTTCTCTGGAGGAGGCCTTCACCCTCACTACTTGAGGGGTTCATGCATGGTTTTTTTCTATTTAAATTTGAATTTGAATTTTGTTTTATAATCCAATAATATTGAAAATTATGCTAATATCATTCCAAGTTTCGTTTGTAAATTTTAACTATAACATTATTTTATTTTCAATTTTAACTCTATTGGATATTATATAAAATATAAATGAAATTATGTTATGGAATTTAGTTAATAATAAATGATTATTTAGTTTGAAAGATAAGGTTAAAAAATATGTTGACTAAAAATGTAAAAAAAAAATTTTCTATCAAGAATGTCAAAAAACTTTGTGTAATGCATGAAATTAAAGGCTTTTTATTTATTTTTTTATTTTTATTTATGTTTTTTTATTGTTGTCAATTTTATTTTGTTTGAATGGACAGTCTCTTGAAATGGCCAAATGGGCCCCACCGCAATTAATGCATTTGATAACTTCATCTTTACTTTAGAAAGGGCGCTTTGTTAGTGCGAAGCCAGTCCAGGACTCGGACGATTTCGAGTCAGGCTCGGCGGGCTCCACCATGAGTCTCGACTCAGTCGGGGTGGGGCGGAAGAGGAGGCTGTCAGGCCGCGACTCGGGCTCCGAGTACGCTTCCGATAGGGAGCGGAGCCGATACGAGCCGCAGGCTAGACGGGGAAGGGGTCCCCCTCCAAGGACCTGCGAGTTCGTCGGGCTCTCCAAGGGCAAAGCGGAGTTGATCGCTCTTAAGCGAGAAGAACGCCGCGTGCAGGCCGAGGAGGACCTGGCGAACATGAAGAGAGAGGACCGCGAGAAGCGGATGGCTCGCGTGACGCCAGGGAATGGGAGCGATCCCCTTCCCAGGTCAAACGCTGAGCTGGTGAGTGCTGTGGAGGGCAGCCTCACTGTCATCACCGAGGTGGCGACGAGGTCGTCGAACCTTAAGGGGACCTTTGTCCGATTCCTTAAGGATGCGGCGGCCTCCATCAAGGAGGCAGTCACGGAGTTGGCAGTCCACTCCGTGTCTGACGAGACGAAGCTCCTCCAGGTCGACAATGCTTGGCTGAAGGCTGAAGTGGGCGATCTCCGTAAGGAGATGGCTCAGATGAAGCTGGATGTGGAGGAGCTCAGGAAGGCGCAAGGGCAGCAGAGCCCGGCTCCCTGTCACTCGCGAGAGTGCGGCGGTTGAGCCACCCTGCCCTGCCCCGCTTCCCAGGCGTGAAAGCGGAGTGATCCGTCGTCGCGCCTCACCGGCGAAACAGGATGGTGGAGAATTTGAGCGAGACATCATGGTCAAGGTGGGGACCATGGTGAATGCTCGACTCGAAGCGCTGGAGAAAAGGCTTCCCGCTGAGAAGCCGACCCGACCCCCACTTGCAGCGGACAGGAAGCAGGCTCAGGCGGCGAAAGCCGCAGCCCCTACTTCTGAGCCGGCAGTCGGGGAAGTTAAAGGAAAGGGGAAAAAGAAGGGTGGTCCAGCAAAACCACCAGCACAGAAGAAGACTCGGGTGCTTCCACCAGCACCCAAGGACATGACGGAGCCGTGGAGCAGCGTAGCGAAGCGCGGAATAGTCAAAGGGGCTGAAGCGGTGCAAAGTGCACCGCAGACCAGAACTCCGGTGGCGAAGCTGCGCCCGCCACGTTCGTCGGTGGTAGCCCTCAATCTGCAGCCTTTGGCTGTGGAGAAAGGGGTGACGTACACCGACATGATCATGAGAGCCAGGTCAAACTTGAAGCTCACGGACTTGGGCATACCGGACATGCGCTTCCGAATTTCGGCGGCGGGTGCTCGTATGTTCGAGATACCGGGGGCTGATAGTAATGACAAGGCGGACGCATTGGCGGCAAAGTTGAGGGAGCTGCTCCCGGCGGGGTTCGTCCGGATTTCCAGACCGAGAAAGTGCGCAGAAATGCGTATTTCCGGCCTCGACGACTCCGTTACTTCAGATGAGGTCGCGCGAATTGGTGGTTGTTCGGCCGACTCGATAAAATACAGCGAAGTTCGCAGTAATTTTATCGGGCTTGGTTCGATGTGGGTGCGGTGCCCGGTTGAGGCCGCCAAGGTGGTGGCGGGTAAGGGTAGGTTGCTCGTAGGTTGGAGCTCGGTAAGAGTCCACCTGCTAGAGCCGAAGCCCTTCATCTGTTACCGCTGCTTGGAGAGGAGACACGTGCGGCAGAAATGCCCATCGCAGGTGGACCGTAGCGATTTATGTTATCGCTGCGGGAAGCCTGGCCACGTGGCCTGTGAGTGTTCGGCTGCTGCGCACTGCGCTTTGTGTGCGGCGAAGAGCCTCAAGGCCAATCACCGGATGGGAGCAGAGGGCTGCGAGGCCCTTAGACCCAAGCCGAAGCGGAGGAGGGGCAGAGCGAGGGCGGACCGGAAGGCCGCTCGTCGACTCGTGCCCGCCCTGCTAAGGCGAGGGATAAGGACGCGGGTCCGGGACATCGGTGAACGGGTCTGCGGGTGTTGAACCGGAGGGGGTTCTTCACCTGCCTATAGATCCCATGGACGGACGGCGTGCTGGGTACTAGTGCGCCGATCTGAGAGGTCCCCGTCACGAGACGGTGTGGATGATGCCGGTTGCGGCTTGCGCTGCTGGGTCCGCGCGTAGAGTGCGAAAGCGAACCTGGGGCCCCAGCACAAGGCGCTAGGTAGGTACCCCTGGATTTTTAGTGGGTAGGCCGTCTCATTAGCGGAGAGTCCCACATATCCACCAGTTGCCCTCACGGCTGGTGGAATACATAAAGTATTTTTACCAGGCTAAAAAAAAAAAAAGGTTAGGTTAGGTTGCGATAGTGCGCTGGACTCGTGCCGGCGCCCTGGATAGTCCGGGAAGCGGCGGTGCGAGTCGGGGGCAGCCCGGAAGGGCTGCGGGGCTCGCGTGGCGAGCAAGCGGCCTCCGTAGCGATACGGGGGCGGCTGGGATGGCTCCCGAGATGGGAGAGTGCGTGTCCCCCTAACGCTCCACCACACACGTGTTGGGGTGGGAGGGGGACTAAACGCATAAACAGGAGGTTCCTCCCTTCCTCCTGGGTGTATTCGGGTGCCGTACCGGTACACCCAGGGGGCTATTGGTCGAGGACAGCGTGCCCCCCTAACGCTCCACCACACACGTGTTGGGGTGGGAGGGGGGCGGATACGCGAAGTGTGGAAGTTCCTCCCTACATCCCCGGTGTATACAGGTGTTGTACTGGTACACTGGGGTAGAGCTAGGTCGAGGAACAAGACGGAAGTAGCGTGTCCCCCTAACGCTCCACCACACACGTGTTGGGGTGGGAGGGGGGCGGATACGCGAAGTGTGGAAGTTCCTCCCTACATCCCCGGTGTATACAGGTGTTGTACTGGTACACTGGGGTAGAGCTAGGTCGAGGAACAAGACGGAAGTAGCGTGTCCCCCTAACGCTCCACCACACACGTGTTGGGGTGGGAGGGGGACTACACGCAGAAATAAGACGTTCCTCCCTTTCCTCCTGGGTGTATTCGGGGGCCGTACCGGTACATTCAGGAGGCTGAGGTCGAGGAACAAACGGGGATGGAAATCCCCTTCGACGTCGATTTAATCCGTCGTTGGGGCAATGCTTGAGAGGAGAAGGATTGGCCATGTGTCAACATAGGGCACATACGGAGGTACGGACCCTCGCATCATTACACTGTGTGTACTCCGCAGTGTGAGTTGTGGGGGTGGGACGAGATGGTGGTGGCGAGCCCTCCGATCGCCGCCTACATCAACTCCCAAAAGGCCTGGGGCGACTGGGTATGGGGGTACCCATCGTCCCTTAAGGGCCTGCAGATGGTGCGCGTGGTGTTTCCGCGCGCTATCGAGGCGTGGGGTAGCCACCAGCTGCCCCAAAACAGGACGGACCCAACGGGGACAACGGGCAAGCGCTGCTGGGTGCCGCGCGTAGAGTGCGACAGCGAACCCGGGGCCCCAGCACAAGGCGCAGTGCAGGAACACCCTGGATTTTTAGTGGGTATGCCGTCCATTCTGGACGGAGAGTCCCACATATCCACCGGCTGCCCCCGCAGCTGGTGGAATCCATAAAGGATTTTTACCAGGTTAAAAAAAAAAAAAAAAAGGTTGGGGTTAGGTTAGGTTTTTTTTTTTTTTTTTTTCTACCTACGGTGTGAAGGAATCCTCATGGATCCCACAGAGCACGGGCTCGCGGGTATGTCCGACTCCGCCAATTCCGCCATGGCGACCTACGGACTAAACCTCCCTCCCTTTTCTTTATTCTCTACAGACATAACGTCCGTACCATTTTTAAATTACATTTTATTTTACTATTTTCGAGATGTTGCGGTGCTCAAATGATATCCGACTTTTTTGTTTATAATTAAGTTACTTTTTTTTTTTTTTTTTCTTCTGATTGTGTGTACACCATGAGCACACCAGCCCCCGCAAGCAGCGCCCGTTCACGAGCTTGACGCATGTGCCAGCCATCGCCCTCCTCAACCATTTTAGAGGGAAGAGGACGACCCGACACACGTCGCCGCCGCAAAAAGGAGCCTCTTAGTGAGCGTGAATGCTCCGGGTGTACCTAGATACAAAATAAATTCTATGTTACCTACCCTTATTCTAATTTTCTACAATTTTAATTTTTCCAATTTGCGAATCCAGACTGCGAGGAGCTATTTTCTAGCTTCTCACACTCCCGATCCACAAATTGGATTACCAGTAGGTACTTATAATATTAATTTAATTTATCAGCTCCGAAAACCATGCCGCTTTTTATCTTGAGCATACTCCCAATGACGGCCTCATCTCGATTCTTCATGGCCATCTTGAGATTATGCTCAACAATTTTGTTGGTTGCTGCTCCCATCGCTCGCATCACAAACCTGCCGATCGCGTCCTCACAGTTGTTCGTGTAATACACGCAGCTGCCGGTATGTCGCGACACCGCAACTACTGCATGTGGGACGCTGTCGTGAAGCTTGATCTTCTTTGACTTCGTCTGGAGTACGATCACCGACTCGTAGGTCTGTCCCTGAGCTTCGTGTATAGTTAGGATGCGCGACCCTGTGCCTGACCCGTATCCCTGACTGCTTAGGGATTCCTTTTCCGCCTGGGTATGAACCAGGTACAGGGTATTCGGGAGGGTGTTAGGTATTTGCGCACCTGTATACCTATCGAGCTTCAGGGAGTGTACCTTGGATCTTGATGAGTACATGCTGGCGTAGACCTCACTCAGGGCGTACGCGACGTCCATGGGATTCCTATGAGTGCAAAACAACTCTTGGCTGATGGAGAATGCCAGGTTTGGACGAGCATACCTTAATTCGAAGAGGTTATCTCTGTCGAAGTAAGGCAGCTGGTTCCAATCCCCAATGAGGATAACTTCACTAGCGGCTGACAATCGAGCAGCCATCACTATGGCTCCAAAATGGTTCATGAGAGCCTCATCAACCGTCAAGCGGTCACATTCTGACTCTCTGAAACCATTTACTAACACTGAAGCCATTGTACGCACCTTGGATGTTTCCTTTCCTCTTATCCGGTGCGCGAGCTTGCTTCTTAGATCTTTGGCTGCTTCGATTGTAGTGGTGACTACCACCTCCCTGCTTTCGTCGAAATTCCTCACAATATGTGTTGTTTTGCCGCATCCGGGAACACCATTAACCCATCTGAATTGCGGTACCACCCAATTTTGCCATGAAGACTCAGAGTTCCCTGAAATGGTTTCTGCCATCTCTAGGATTCTGCTATCAAGCATAATCTTCGTACATCGGGCGGTGACTACGATGGGGTCTTCTTTTGGAGTCGCGAACTTCAGTTGACCAGTCCGTTGTGTCTCTCCCTCGTCCAGAACCACAAATCCACACGTTGCGTTGTATGCCGCCATGTACTGACCAGACATGGTTCCCTTGATGACCTGGGATGTGTCATTGTTGTACACAGCAGCATCTGCTTCCTCGAGTCTCACGCTGAGAAGCTTCTCGTTGACCAGCCGAAAAGATTGCACGATGTTCTTGCAAGTTATCAGATTGACTTCGATGGTCGCTCGTACAGCCGCTTGAAACTCAAGGAATGCATTCCTGGGGTTAGGTTAGGTTAGGTTGGGGTTAGGTTAGGTTAGGTTGGGGTTAGGTTAGGTTAGGTTGGGGTTAGGTTAGGTTAGGTTGGGGTTGGGGAACCCCCCACAGTGCTTACGTCCTCGTCGTGTTCCCTGGAAACGACCCAGTTCTGACCACCGTAACGGAGTGGCAGACTGGGCTCGGCTAAAGTGCACTGTGCCGTCGATGTCTACGCCGTCATCTGACCAAGTTGTGATGCCTAAACAGGCTCGAGACTCCTTCGGGAAGTTCATAAAAGGCCCTTCTCAGGGCCAACCAAAAGGCCCTTCTCAGGGCCAACCAAAAGGCCCTTCTCAGGGCCAACTAAAAGGCCCTTCTCAGGGCCAACCAAAAGGCCCTTCTCAGGGCCAACCAAAAGGCCCTTCTCAGGGCCAACCAAAAGGCCCTTCTCAGGGCCATTCCCGAGCTTCCTCTTTGGAAGGGTCGAGGGAGTCAGACGACTCCTTCTCCGAGATGGAGATGTCGGGCGGTGTAGACACCGCAGACGAAAGTGTTGGCCGGAAGCGGCCGCACTCTTCATTCTTCGTGCCTGGGTATTTAGACTCAGACACGGAGACTGAAGAGACGGCGGCTGCCAAAGTCAGCACGGCGAGGAGAGGCAGGAGGAAGGCCACCCAGGCGAGCTCCTCCAGGGAAACCTTCCTCAAGCCTGCTCCGGTTGACGGAGAGTTGGAGGTAGTCCTGCAAGGCAGGAAGTACAGGAAGTCTCCAGCCGCTCTGGTTTGCGACGTCGGGTTGAGCACAGGAACCGATTCCGATGCTCGCCCGTTGATCGACGACCTAAACGACCTGAATGCTCAGGAGCTGAGGGCGCGTGCGGGGGAGGAACTTGCCGGTGTTTTGGAGGTCGCCAGGAAGTCTGGCAACCTCAAAGGCGAGTTTGTTGGTCGCCTCAAGAAAGCCGCGTCGGTCCTAGGAGAGGTGGTCGACACCTTAACTGGGAGGACCGAAGTCGAGGAGACGCAACGGCTCAGGGCGGTGAGTAACCGCCAGCGCCTGGAAATAGCGTCGCTGAAGGCGGAGGTGAAAGCGTTACGTATTGGCTTCACCGAAGCCAAGACGGAAACCGCCGCCACCATCGCTGCTGCCGCCGCTGCCTCTGCCACCGCCTCTGCTGCGGCTGAGAGACCGGCTGCCCCCACCACCACGCTGGGGGCAGATGTGATTGAGGAGCTGAAGGGGTCCTTGACTGCCACGCTCGGGCAAATGATTAATGCCCGACTCGCGGTGATCGAGGACCGCCTCTTGCCAGCCCAGACGGTACGCCGGCCACTTAGAGCGGATGCCAAGCGGGCAGCGGCTGAGGCAAAAAGGGCTGAGCCGGCTCGCCAGCAGGCCGTGACTGCGGGTCCCTCCACCTCAAAGGGGACTCCAAGTGCCCAGGTTCCCCAAAAGGAAACCTGGGCGCAAGTGGTGGGAAAGGGCAAGGGGAAAGGGAAAGGGAAGTCCTCCGTTCCCTCCTCTGTCCCAGCCCCTGGTACCCCTGTGGCCCAAGCCCCCGCGGCTCGTGCCTCCACGGCCCGTGCCCCCACGGTTCGTGCCCCCGTGGCCCGAGCCCGTGCGGCCCAGCCCCCAGTGGCCCGTGCTCCTGCGGCTCGTGCCCCTGCAGTCGGAGCTCCAGCAGCTCGTTTGCCTGCAGCTAAACCGGCAGCCTCCCCTGCCGGTAAAGCTAAGACGGTGCTGAAGAGTCCCCCGAAGTCCGCGGTCGTGGTGCTATCGTTGCGCCCCGAAGCCGTGGAAAAGGGGGTCACCTACGGCACCGTCCTCCAGACGGCGCAGGACAAGATTGACCTGCTGGAGCTGGGGATCGAGCGGATCCGCTGCCGCTCGACTGCGACAGGAGCCAGGAAGCTGGAGATTCCTGGCTCCCAAAACGCGGAAAAGGCGGATCGCCTCGCAGAAGTGCTCCGCGGGATAGTGACGGAGGTGGCCACCGTCACCAGGCCCGTCAAAACCGCTGATCTGAGGATCACGGACCTGGACGACGCGACCACAAGAGAGAAGGTGGTGGCGGCGGTCGCTCGGGCGGGGGCATGTGACCCGCAGGTGGTCAAGGTCGGAGAGATCCGCACTGGCGTGGCTGGGACTGGCTCCACCCTCGTAACCCTCCCGGTTGCAGCAGCCAAAGTGTTGCTGCAAAAGGGTAAGTTACTGATAGGGTGGAGCTCGGTGAAGGTGGTGGCACTGGGGGAACGCCCCATGCGCTGCTACAAGTGCTTGGGGCTGGGGCACACTCGCCCCCAGTGTCCCGCTGCGGCGGACAGGGGTGACCTGTGTTTCCGATGTGGAGACGCAGGTCACCGGGCGGCCAGCTGCGGGAAAACCACCCCGCGCTGTGCAATATGCGCCGAATCGGGGAGGCCCTCCGGGCACATAATGGGGGGACGCAGCTGCGTTCCCCCTAGGACGAAGGGGAAGGCCACTCGGACCCAGGCTGCCCCGGCCGCCACAAACCGGGCCGCCCCGGAAGGAGCACGCCAAGCGGCGTGTGAGGAGGTTGTGATGTCTGATTGATGGATCAAGTCGGACATCACAACCTTCTTCAGACGAATCTGAACCACTGCGCCCGGGCCCAAGATCTGTTCATGCAGTCCCTGGCGCAGTGGCAGATAGACGTGGCGGTAGCCGCGGAGCCGTACTACGTCCCCCCCCAACATTCTTGCTGGGCTGGGGATTTGGACGACTCCGTGGCTGTTGTGGGGCGGCCCGGAAGTGCCTCCCCCCTCTCGGTTGAGGAGAGGGGCTCGGGGTACGTGGTGGCCAGGTGGGGAGAGTATGCGATTGTCGGCGCATACTTCTCCCCCAACAGAACCGCTGCAGAGCTGGAGGTCTTTGTGGACCTCCTGGCTGCGGCGGTGAGACGTCAGGCGCCACGTCAGGTCCTCCTTATGGGGGACCTGAACGCTAAGGCCCGGGATTGGGGCGACCCCTCCACTAACTCCCGTGGCGAGATCGTCAGGGAGTGGGCGGTTGCCTCAGGACTGACCCTGCTCAACAGAGGGTCGGTCCACACCTGCGTGCGACAGCGTGGGGGGTCCGTGGTGGACGTATCGTTCGCCACCCCAGCTGTCGCAGCACGTGTCCGGGCCTGGAGGGTGTTGTCGGAGGTGGAGACTCTCTCGGACCACAAATATATACGGTTTGAGATCTTCACCTCCGACAGCCAAGGGGGGCCCCAGCGGGTGGCGCGGGCGGCCTTCCCGCGCTGGGCCATTAGTCGCCTCGACGCCGAGTTGGCAAAGGAGGCGGCTATAGTGCAGGCGTGGCAGGCTGGCCCCGCGCACCCAGACGTGGACGTCGCGGCGGGTCATTTCCGCGAGGCGGTGACGGCCGTGTGCGACACGGCCATGCCGAGGGCCCGGCGACATCCTGAGCGCCGCCAGGTGTACTGGTGGAGCTCGGAGATCGCGGATCTCCGAGCCGCCTGCTCGGCGGCGCGGCGGCCCTACACCCGCTGCAGGAGGCGGCGCAGGGGCCGCACGGACGAGCAGCTGTCAGCCGAGGAGCTGGCAGCTGAGGGCCAGCTGTACAGCGCCTACCGCAATGCGCGGTGGGACCTACAGCTGGCCATAGAAAGGCGGAAGTCGGAGGCCTGGGGTGAAACCCTCGAGGGCCTCAACAGGGACCCATGGGGACGTCCATACAAGGCTGCCCGGAATAAGTTCCGGGGCCAGACGTCCCCAGTCGCGGAGTCCCTGGAGCCGGAGCTCCTAGACAGGGTGTTGGGGGGGCTTTTCCCCGACAGAAATCCCCTCCACAACCCTCCGACGATGGCGCCATCCCTCCCCGAGGCGGACTTAGCGGACTCCATCCCACCTCTTTCAGAGGCGGAGATGGAGATCGCGGTCGCACGCCTACGGGGCAAGAGGACCGCTCCGGGTCCCGACGGGATACCGGGACGGGTCCTCACAATCGCCCTGAGGGAGATGGGCGATCGGCTTCGGGAACTGTTCGACGCATGCCTTACGTCTGGACGGTTCCCGAAGCTGTGGAAGGATGGCCGATTGTGCCTGTTGCGGAAGGAGGGTCGTCCTATCGACTCTTCTTCCGCATACAGGCCCATCGTCTTGCTGGATGACACGGGGAAGCTGCTAGAGCGTGTAGTAGCTTCTCGTGTCATCCGGCACCTGGAGGGTACTGGGCCTGGGCTGTCGGAGGCCCAGTATGGGTTCAGAGCAGGGCGGTCTACTATAGACGCCCTGCTCTGGCTCAAGAGGTGGACGCAGGATGCGGTCGGTGGAGGGGAAAGGGCGTTGGCTGTGTCGCTTGACATAGCCAACGCCTTCAACAGCCTTCCGCATGGAACGATACAGGAGGCGCTCCGTTATCACGGAGTGCCCCTGTATCTGCGGAGGCTGTTGGCTGATTACCTCCAGGACCGCGAGGTCCTGGTGGAAGGGCGTGACGGTTTGAGGCACCGTCGCGTCTCCTGCGGGGTTCCACAGGGGTCGGTCTTGGGACCGCTTCTGTGGAACATTGGCTACGACTGGGTGCTGCGTGGCACGCTTCCTGCAAATATGCAGGTTGCGTGCTACGCGGACGACACCCTGGTCGTAGTCAAGGGGAGGGACCTCAGGGAGACGGTGCGGCTGGCCACGGTGGGTACAACCCTCGTGGTCGACCGCATTCGCTCCCTGGGACTGGAGGTTGCCCTCTCCAAGACTGAGGCCCTGTTGTTCCACGGGCCTCGGGGGGGACCCCCTCCAGGGACTCGGGTACTCCTGGATGGGATCCCGGTCCCGGTTGGGACCCAGATGAAATATCTGGGTCTCATCCTGGACGGGAGGTGGACTTTTGGGGCCCATTTTACCCAACTGGCCCCAAGAGTCCTGGGTGCGGCTGCCGCACTGGGGAGGCTGCTGCCCAACGTGGGTGGCCCGAACGCCACGTGCCGTCGGCTATACTCCGGAGTTATCCGGAGTATGGCCATGTACGGGGCACCGGTCTGGGTGGACGCCCTCGGTCGCAATAACAAGGCCCTGCTGCGACGTCCGCAGCGGGTCATTGCGACGAGGGCGATCCGCGGATACCGGACGGTGTCCTGGACGGCGGCGTGCGTGCTGGCCGGTGATCCCCCCTGGGAGCTCGAAGCGGAAACCCTCGCCGAAGTTTACCACTTTGTGGCGGCGAGGAGGTCCCGTGGAGAGCCCCCAGCGTGGGAGGAGGTCAGGCGCCTGCGGAGGCAGGCGCGGGCCGCCCTGTTGCGGCGGTGGACGGAGGACCTGGCTCCACCGGTGCCTGGGCAGAGGACGGTGGAGGCCATCCGCCCGGTCCTCCGGGAGTGGGTGCGGCGGCCATTCGGGTCGCTGACCTTCCGATTGGTGCAGGTGCTTTCCGGACACGGATGTTTCGGAAAGTACCTGCACCAGATCGCGAGACGGGAGGCGACCCCGGCCTGCCACGAATGTGGGGCGCCGGAAGATACGGCGCCCCACACGCTGGAGGTGTGCGCTGCTTGGGAGTCTGAGCGGCGCACACTTTCAGCGGTCGTTGGCCGGGATCTCTCGTTGCCGAGCGTGGTGAACGCCATGCTCGACAGCGAGAGAGCGTGGCAGGCTACGGTCTCCTTTTGCGAGGTGGTGATGTCGCAAAAGGAGGCTGCGGAGCGGGTCAGAGAGGACGATGCCAACTCTGACCCCCTCCGGCGCAGACGGAGAGGGGGACGGAGGAGGCGCTTCGGGCGCCTTCTTCGTCCTCCGTAGTGGGGCCGGCGGCGGAGGGTCGGGGGACTCTCCGCTGCGCTCACACGGTCCCACACGTCTGGTGGGTAACTGAGGTGAAAGGTTACCCACCCACTGGCGCAGAGGCCCGGAAGGGCCTACCGCTGGGGCGAGATAGTGAATGCCAGCGCGACCCTATCTCGTCCCGTCCCGGCGGCGGACGGATCACGGGGGGGGTTTTAGTGGGTTCGAGTCCCACATACCCCCTGCCATCACCCCCGTGGTGGCAGGGAAGTGCGAGGGCATTTCCCCCCCCCAAAAAAAAAAAAAAAAAAAAAAAAAAAAAAAAAAGGTTAGGTTGGGGTTAGGTTAGGTTAGGTTGGGGTTAGGTTAGGTTAGGTTGGGGTTAGGTTAGGTTAGGTTGGGGTTAGGTTAGGTTAGGTTAGGTTAGGTTAGGTTAGGTTAGGTTAGGTTAGGTTAGGTTAGGTTAGGTTAGGTTAGGTTAGGTTAGGTTAGGTTAGGTTAGGTTAGGTTAGGTTGGGGTTAGGTTAGGTTAGGTTGGGGTTAGGTTAGGTTAGGTTGGGGTTAGGTTAGGTTAGGTTGGGGTTAGGTTAGGTTAGGTTGGGGTTTTTTTTTTTTTTTTTTTTTTACTCCCGAGGGTAGGGGGGAATCCTCATGGATACCGCGGGGCTCGGGCCCCACGGTTATGTCCGACTCCGCCTTGGCGACCTACGGACTAAACCACCCCTCCCTATGTTCCAAATCCTCTAACAAAAGTCAGAGACCTTTTTTGCATTCATGTTGTAAACTTATTTAATTTGTTTGTCGTGAGTCTCTTAATCATTTTGATCATGTACACACAATCATGTGTACATAAAATCTATTAATTCAAAACATGTCATACACATTACACATTATCTAATTTTAATCATAGTATTTATTTATAGTCAAACTCAATTCGTCAAAACAATAGTACAATTTATTTACAACATATTCAATTAATTATTACAAATATTATTATTGCATTATTAAATTCACATTATTATTAAATTCATATCATTATTCAATTTATATCATTACGTATTACATTCATTAACAATTATATGCTAACATCATACATTATTAAACTAATTAAAAATTTTACGCTAACATCATATATTATTATTTCAATATATATATATAGCATAATAAAATCATCTACTTATTCAATTTAATTACTTTAGTCGCAACTGCAACACAGTACGTCAAAAATCTATTTCTTCTATATTTGTCAGTCATTAATTTACTTATATTATCTATGTTTATATCAATGTCCATTTCTTGTTCAGCTTCGAACCTATCTCTTCCATAAGCAGGACATTCTGTCAGTATATGCATGACGTCTTCAGTCTGGTCTGGGTCGCAGATACACGATGGGCTTTCCTTACACTTGAACCTGTGCAAGTATTCGGAAAACCCACCGTGTCCAGTCATAACCTGGGTGATTACTCCCGTTGGATCTAATTTTCTGACCAAACTGAAGGCCTGCACTGCGTCAGGAAAGAACAATTTGGTTATCCTACCAGTATCGCCAGACTTATACCTCCGATTCCATTCATCAAGCGTATCCATACGGATTTGACGCTTGATGAATGAAATCGGACACCGGTCATAGTTTGGCTTGGTTTTTATTCGCAGAGCCGCATCCTTAGCCAATTCATCCGCTCTTTCATTTCCCTCCAGCCCTGCATGCGCCTTGATCCAAAACAATTGCAAAACGAAATTTTTTGCTTTTATTTTACAAATGTTGGCGCGTGTTTTGAAAGCAAGAGGATGGAGGGAAGCGTTGTTAACAACTGTTTCCAGAGCGGATCTTGAGTCGCAGTAAATATTGCAACTGGGCACGGTGCTCCGGAGAGCGTGGTTTGTTGCCTCATACAGGGCCAGCAATTCCGCCTGATAAACTGTGCAGCATTGGTCGAGCTTAAATTTCCGGGTACTGATCTCCGCGCCATTATGCCAAACGGATAATGCCGCGCCGACTTTCCCCTCAATTTTGCTGCCATCGGTGAATATGCTGAGGCCATTTACATCATAATACTCTTCCAATGCTGCACCGTCCATCAAGCAAACGAATTGGTTCCCCATCTGTTGTGCGGGGTGTGGCATGTCCATAAAGGCCATTGGCACCTCTACTACTCGATCTCCTATTACCCGCTGCGAGTGACCTTTCTTTGCTTCATAAAGCGAGGCTGCTTCTCTGACTCTCATGTCCAGCGGAAGCAACCCAGCGAGCAATAGCGCCGAGCTGAGCGAGACCGTCCTGTATGCCTTTACTATCTTTTGAGCAAAACCACGCTGGACAACGTCAAACTGTTTTCTCACACCTAATTTATTTGCTGCAGGTGCCCATGCACTCGCTGCATACATAATCACAGGCTCGACCACTGCCGTGTATATCGTCCTGATGATTTCGGGCTGAAGTCCCCAATGAATCTTAGCAGCCCTCGAGAGCTGCTTGTAGAGGTTTAAGGCTTTGCGACATACATGAGCTACGTGCGAGTTAAAGGTAAGCTTCTCGTCAATAATAAGCCCCAAAACCCTAATCTCTTTGGACGCATCAATGTCGACCCCGCCCATGCTTAGGCGTGGTGTGTCATACTTCAGCTTACGCGTGATAACCATGGCATTGGTTTTATGCGGAGCGAACTTGAGCTTGTTTACGACACCCCACGCCCGAACATACTCGAGCGCGGCATTGGCACGTCCTTGCAACTCGAGAGCCGTTTCCCCATCGAACACCAGGACGACATCATCTGCAAAGGCTTGGCAGTAGTCACCTCGTCCTTCAAGCCCCTTTAGTAGAGGATCCAGGAGCAAGTTCCAGAGCATTGGACCGCCTATAGAGCCCTGGACGCACCCCTTTGTTGTTACCTTGCCATACTCTTCGCCAGCGTATCTAACCTTCACCATTCTGCGACTCAGGTAGCTGTCGACGACCCTCCTCAAATTCACAGGACACTTTTCCTCTGCCAGTCGGACTCTTATAGCAGGCCACCAAGCGCTATCGAAGGCTCCCTCTATATCCAAGGACACAAGAGTTACAATTTTCTTCTGGTCCAATTTAGTGCGAATGTGTTGTATTAGCGTATAGAGGGAGTCTTCGGTGCTTTTCTGGGGCATGAATCCGTACTGACGAGTACTCATCCTTGGCAAAAGGTGATGCTTGATTCGAGCCATCAACATCTTCTCATACACCTTCCCCAGGACAGGCAAAAGACCAATCGGCCTGTACGATTTGGGTTCGGTGTATTTGTCCTTGCCTGGCTTTCTGAGTACAACCACAGTAGCCTCCTTCCATAGGTTTGGGAAATGGTGGTGTGCCAGGCATTTATTTAAGAGCCCCAGAAAGAGGTCAGGGTCACTTCCGATTGCGCGGCGACATATGTCGGCCGTAAAGCCATCGGCGCCAGGGGCCTTTTTGGGGTTGAAACTTTCGACCGCCGTCTGGAGTTCGGTCAGCGTGAAAGGTGGATCGCAAGGATCACCTTGTTCTCCATCGTTCACTCGCTCCGCTTCTTCCCTTATACGACGGTGTTCAGCGTTGTCGCTTTCTGTGAGGTCTTCCGGGTAAAATGTTTCCGCTAAGAGCTTAACGGAACCTTTTGCATCCAACACCGATCCATCCAACTCCAAAGGTAGATCTTCGTCTCTACTTTTTGTTCTGCCGATCACTCTGTAAATTCCCTCCCAGAGCCCCTCTCTATCCTGTTTCTCGCAGAATTCCTTCCAGCTCTTGACCTGGGCACTCATCGCTTCCAATTCATACTCCTCTTTCTGTTTCAGGTACTCTTTGACGACCTTTGCTCTGCGGATCTTCGCGGCACATCTAATCCTGCGCTTCTTGGTGGCAACTAGATTTTTCATCGCCTCAAGCTTCTCGGACCACCACGGAATGGTAAGTACTTCATTGTTTTTCTTTTGTGGGATGGTTATAATGCATGCTTCTGTAATTATTGTACTGTATTTAACTATTGCTGATTCTAAATTGTCTTTGTTATTAATTTGGTTAATTGCTTCTAAAGTGAATTTGTTCTTGGTTTTCAATTCGGTTAGTTTCTCATGAAACATTACCCAATTTGCCTTCCTTGTATTATATAATCTAGTGGTTCTAGTGATCTGCATGCCTTTAGATTTCTGAAGTCTGATGTTAAATGTTATACCGTTGTGGTCCGAGCTCGTGAGATTTTCTTCTACCATCCAATCCTCCACCAAGTCCAGCATATCTGTCGAACAGGCTGAGACGTCGACATGGCTATGATACCGCTGACCACCCCTAATGGTGTCAAAAGTTGGGATGTTTCCTGTATTAAGCACGTGTAGGCCCAGTTCGTCAAGAGTCCCTGCCATTTCCTCACCTCTTTGATCAAGGACCGTACTTCCCCACCAAGTGCTTTTGGCATTGGCGTCTCCACCAATAACCAACCTTTGTGGCCCTAGTAACTCCGCAATCCTAGTCAGATGTTCTAGGTATGGGCCTATGGGTTTGTCCGGCTCAAAGTAATAGGACACTAGTGTAATTTTCCAAGCACTGGTTTGGATCCCCACCACAACGATGTTGTTTGTGGTGAGTTGCGGGTACTGTGTGATATAAAGACTTTGATCGAAGATGAGTATCGCAGCCTTGACAGTCCCTTCTCCTTGCTCAGCGCTCTGGAAGACCCTTGCTCCTCTATGGCTCCGCATACTTTTCGCCCCACCCACGTATGGCTCCTGAAGGAGCGCTGCAACGACGCCGCGCTTTCCTGACTCAACCAGGATCTCATCGGTTGCTAACTTTTTCCTTTGAAGGTTGGCTTGCACGATCTTATATGGGACGCCCTTAGCAATAAGCCACGGCGGATCTCGCAAGCGCCTCCCACTTGCGCCTCACCGGGCACTCATTACCAAAAGCGTTGTGATCCGTCTTTTCTATTTTAGCTTTCTGGCAATTAACACAGCTAGGAGGTGCCTCCGCAAGCCACTCGGTGCACTCCGTTCTCATATGCGCGCCTCCGCAGTGGCTGCACACATCGACCGCTTCGCGACAGAATCGCTTTCCATGCCCATAACCCAAACAGCGCGAGCACTGTATTAGCGGGGATTGGTCCGCGACCCTGACCCTCTGCACATCGATGTGTACAGCCCCTGCGTCAGTCAGACGCTGCCAAATTCGTGGTGACACTCTGACAACAATGTGTGCAGTGAGAGGATTCCTCGCTTTTCGGCGAAAACGGATCTCCATGCGGTTGTCCTCACCACACACATCACCGAGCAGATGCTTGTTCTGCATTTTAAGCGCCTTTATGATGCCCTCATCGGTGTGACTTTGGAGGACACCATACAGCACGATAAGAGGGTCCTTATTTTTAACCTCCTCTACGTTCAATTGCCCTCCTTTCTCTTCAATCCTGCTTTTCACTTTTCTCATTTCCTCCCTGTCCCTACATCCCAATATAATCTTTCTATCCTTGGCCTTCCTAATTTTGTCAATTCTAACTCCCTCTTCTGTGGCGTTAACCACCCTTCTAATCTGCTCAAAAACCTGGTCTCCTGTCTCCTGGTCGTCCTTGGAGGTGATGATGACGGAGTGCATGGCGGCTGAATCTGGAGATTGTCGCCGTGGTGAACCAGCCGCGACGCTAGCATAGGTGCCCCTCCTTTCACACATCTCTTGCTGCGTCTTCATCAGCTCGGTTAACCCGGCCATCGCCTCCTTATTTTCCTTCAGAAGCCTTCCATGCTCCGCCATCTGTTTTGAGATCTCGTCAAAACACGGTGCTGGAGAGGGAGAAAGTGAAGGTGTTGGTTCAGGTTTTTGTGTATATATATTCACCCCCTCCTTCTCTCCAGCTATTTTACCGTCCTCCGATTCCTTCACCAGGTTGTAGAGTCTCTCAATCGCCTCGGTAACTTCATTTTTTATTTCACTCTTGAGATTGCGACTATTACCCAAGTGATGCTTGGCTTTAAGCAGACACGCTTTTGCCTCGGCTGTCCTGTTTTTATATTTCAGCGCCATTTTGGGGGACCTTTCAATCACCCCTGCGGGCTTGCTCCTCTGCGGGCCGGTTTTATTCCCTGATGATGATGGGACAGTTGTGGCTCTTGGTACAGTCTCTGCGGCTTTCTGGCCCGCAAAGGAGCTCTGAACATGGGATCTAGCTAAGGTCGTCGTCACATTCAGTTTCGGGGATGTAGAGGTTCTGGCCTGTGTTTCCAACCCTACATTCTCCCATTCCCCTATGCTTCTCCTCACATTCTTATTAGTCTCTCCAGCGGAGGGACTCGCCAAAACAACCAGAGGGGTGTCTTTCGTCGCATTCACCTTTTTGCAGGGAGTGTGAAAACTGAACATATTGATTGATGTATAAAATTAAATTGAAATTAAAATGAAATTAAATTGAAATTAAATTGAAATTAAATTGAAATTAAAATAAAATTAAAATTAAATTCAAATATATAATAGAATGTCAAACACAAGTTGTTAAAACTTATTATGTGGTCTCTGCCTAGTCAAAATAATATGAATATCACAATAGTGATGTCAAAATATACATAAAGGAACACAAACACAATAAATAATTTCAAGTCAATAACCCAAGAAAAATGTAATCCTGAGATGTTCAAAGTAATCCTCTGCAGGCTCCGCCTCGTCAGAATACAGCGATATGTACACCAAAAAATTTGGAAAAATTTATAGGAAAATCTCGTCCACTAAAGTTCTCCCCTTACTTACTATCGGAAAAAATGAAATCCGAACAGTTTTTAACTGTCGGGTGTAAACTTTTTGTACTAGGAGGTCCCGGATTTTTACAGGATCGGGTTCGCGGGGTGCTCCCGGATCTTTTGACACCCGTGACGGAGGCGGTCAGGTGTAAGTTTGCACGGAACCCTAAAAAATCCTGCAAAAACGCGAGATATTGGTTTTATAACGGTTTTTTGACTCTAATTTGAAAATTTTGTATGGGACTGTTCCCGGATCTTTACGGTTTCGGGTGCGGGACGCGCACGCGGATCTATTGAGACCCGTGACGCCGCAATAAGGTGCAAGTTTGCTCGGCACCCGAAAAATAACCGTAAAAAACGGTTTTTTCCCAAAAATTTCGGTTTTTTAAACTAACGGATGCGTTTTTGTTTCAGGTACAGCTAGTACTCGCGGAGACGCGTCTATCGGTGTATCACACTCATATACAGGACCTGGGTAAGTACCTTTAAAAATTACGGTTAGGTTGGGGTTAGGTTAGGTTAGGTTTTTTTTTTTTTTTTTTTACTCCCGAGGGTAGGGGGGAATCCTCATGGATACCGCGGGGCTCGGGCCCCACGGTTATGTCCGACTCCGCCTTGGCGACCTACGGACTAAACCACCCCTCCCTTTGTGCTAGTACTCCCCCGACTTTAGTCGGAGACTTTGTCATTAGAATTATTTCTTACTACGTCGAACCTTACAATTCATTCTATTTACAATATTAATATATCCGTACCTATAGCAAAATATATTATAAGAATATATCTTCTATTTTACACATTATTATTAAAAGAAAAATATTACATTAATTATTATTGATTCCATAGTCTCTTTCACGCTGAAAGAGAATCTATTATTATTAATATTTCAGTTTTTGTTACCATGTCAAGAAAATTACATTATATTTTATTTACATTATTAATATTTCCGTACTTATAGCAACACATATTATATGAATACATATTCTATTTTACCCATTATAATTAAAGATTTGTTTCTTGATGATATTATATTAAATTAATTCTTATTGATTTTATTAGAGTCTTCTGTCACTTTGCAGCAAAATTCTATGAATTTATCCCTGCTTTCATCGTTCCCAATCCAAATATTTAAATTATTATGCTCCATTTTCATTTCAAATTCTATTTCCAGCTGGGTTCTCTGTCGGATGTATTTTGGGCAGTCCACTATTAAGTGTACAGGTGTTTCTTCCATTTCAGGATCACATATGCATGCTGGTGATGTTTTCAATTTGAATCTGTGCAGATATTGAGCATACCCCCCATGTCCTGTTAAGGCTTGTACTAATACCTGTGTTAATTTTATTTTCCTTAGATTTTTGTAGGCATCAAAAACGTTTGGAAAAAAGATTTTGGTCGTACTTCCTGTTTCAGAATCAAGGTATCGGTTTTGCCATCTTTCTATGCTTTTCCGTCGTACTTCCCTTTTTATATAAGACACGGGGCATTTGCTATAATTAGCTGCTGCTTTGATTTTAAGAGCTGCCTCTTTTGCTAACTCATCTGCACGTTCATTCCCTTCCACACCAACGTGTGCCTTCACCCAAAACATTTCCATCTCTATGCCTTTGGCGTTTAGGAGGTTTATGTTTCGCTTAGTTGCACACGCCAATGGGTGGTAGGTGTCATAATTTTGGAGCAGTTCTAATGATGATCTTGAGTCGCTCAGCAACGTGATCTTTGGTACTTTCATGTTTATAGCTTGTTCTGTGGCTACGTAGATTGCGTACATCTCTGCTTGAAATACTGTGCAAAACTTCTCTAGCTTTAACTTCTTGCTGGCCACCTCTTTATCTTCTTTCCACCAAGAAAGTGCTGCACCCACCTTCCCTTCAATTTTGCTTCCATCTGTAAATACCATAAGCCCATTAATATTATGTTCTGCTAGTATTTCTGGTGTCCATTTATCGATGTTCTTGAAGGTTACTGTTTTGTTTTTGGCTGGGTGACATGCTTTCGTGAACGCTTCCCTGGTTTCCAGATCTCTGTCTCCTATGAATTGTGTTAGAGGCTTTCCTCTCTTTGCCTCATAGATAGCTGTAGCTTCCTCTACTCTCATATCAAGAGGAAGTATTCCTGACAGGAGAAGCGCCGCATTAAGAGAAACAGTTCTGTATGCGCGACATATTTTCTGTGCAAAGCCTCTTTGTATTGCGTCCAGTTGTTTTCTGCTCGTTATTTTCAAGGCCGCCTCATTCCATACACTTGATGCATATAGGATAATAGGTTCTATTACCGCCAAGTATATAGTCCTTATTATCTCCGGGTTTAATCCCCATGTTGACTTTGCGGCTCTTGCTAGTTGTTTGTAGATATCGGTGGATTTTCTGCATACATTCGATATGTGTTTGTTAAATGTTAGCTTTTTATCTATTGTCAGTCCTAATATTTTAATTTCCTCTACCAATTTTATTTGTACGCCTCCCATATTTATAATGGGTGCATCAAATTTGAGCTTGTTTGTTAACAGCATTGCAAATGTTTTTTGAGGTGCAAATTTTAATTTATTATCTATTCCCCATTTATGTATTTTTTCTAATGTTATGTTTATTTTCTGTTGCAGGTCCAGTGCAGTTTTTCCCGAGAACACGAGCGCCACGTCGTCAGCGAAGGCTTGACAGTAAGTACCATCTCTTTCTAGTAAGTCCAGAAGGGGATCGAGCAGAAGGTTCCAAAACGTGGGCCCTCCTATCGATCCCTGCACGCATCCTTTAGTATTTTGTTTCAAGCTAGTTGTTCCCGCATATCTTACTCGGACTCGCCTTTCTTCCAAATAGCTATTTATGATACCTCTTAAATTTTTCGGACACTCTTTAATTTGTAGCTGTCTTTTTATGGCGGGCCACCAAGCGCTGTCAAAAGCTCCTTCTATATCTAAGGAAATGAGAATGACTAGTTTTTTATCAATAATTTCTTGCTTGATGTAGTTTACGAGATCATAGAGTGAGTCTTCTGTTGATCTTTGGGGGACAAACCCGTACTGTCTAGGATTACATTTAGGTATAAGATGCCATCTCAGTCTTTTAACTATCATTCTTTCCATAGTTTTACCGAGAACCGACAATAGACCAATCGGTCGGTATGACTTTGGCTTAGTATAATCGTCCTTTCCAGGTTTCCTCAGAATGATGACTTCAGCTGACTTCCACTGTTTGGGAAAATAATGAAGTTTCAGGCATTTGTTTGTTATTTGTAAGAATAGCTCTTCATTAGTGTGTATTGCTCTTTGACATATATCTGCAGTTAGACCGTCTGCCCCTGGCGCTTTCTTGGGATTGAATTCTCTTATGGCATTCTTTACTTCATCCATCGTGAACGGAGGATCATTCGTGGTATCCTCCAGTTCTATAAACTCCTTTGCCTGTTCCCTTACTTCTCGATGGATTGGTAGGTCTTCGTTCGGATCGTCATCGGGATAGAAGACGTTTACTAAGAGTTCCGCTGATTCCTCCGGACTTAGGGTTTTCCCTTCATGCACCAGTAACACATCTTCTTGTCTTTTTGCCGTTTGTCTAATCACACGATATATGCCATCCCACATACTTTCTTTGTCTTGTTTACCACAATAATCTTTCCAACCTTCTGTTTGCAGTTTGGTAGCTTCTTCTTCATACGATGTTTTCGCTTTTAGATATTCCGCTATCACATGTTTTCTTCTATTTTTTGCCGCGCAACGTATGCGTCTCTTTTTGGTAAGCATTTCTTTCTTTTTATTTTCTATATCGTCATTCATCCATGGTAGATGAAATTTTGGATGCGATGTTTTCCTTGGTATAGAGATTTCACAAGTTTCGGTTATGGCTGTTACGTATTCTGCCACTTTTATTTCTAGCTGTTCCGAATTTTGTAACGCTTGTATTGCCCTTCCAGTTAGGTTCTTTTCGACTAACTTATTCGCCAGTGTTATTTCAAACTCATCCCATCTCGCCCTCTTAGTGTTAAACCTCCTGGTTGTTTTTATCTCTTTTGTGAGTGGAGGTTTCCCAAAAGTAATTGTAAATGAAATTGCGTTATGGTCTGAGCTCGACACTGTATCGTCTACCCTCCAATCGTTCACCCTGTTCAACAGCTCTTCATTGCATAATGTAATATCAACTCTGCTCTGATAGACTTTGTCGTTTCGTACCGTCTCGAATGTCGGTTTATCACCCACGTTGAGTATGAACATATTTTTCTCTTCTATGAATGTGGACAACTCTTTACCTCTGTTATTTTCGGCCACACTGCCCCACCATGGACTCCATGCGTTGACGTCTCCACCTATGATGATATTTTTTGTTCTGTTCTGAGTTAGAAGTCTATCCACGTGGTGCAGATATGGGTCCAGAGGTTCGTGTTCTTCGAAATAGAGCGACATTACTACTAATTCCCATGTTGGTGTTTTTAATATTGAGTATGCAATATTTTCAGTTGTCAGGGTAGGATCGGTTATTATTTGGATGTCAGGGTTCATTACTATAATTGCCGCTTTGACCGGTTTCCCATGTATTGTGGACGAAATACTTTGAATGATCCTTGTACCGGTGTAGTTCTTGACTTTCCCAATCGCACCAACATATGGTTCTTGGACTAAGCCGATACTTACTCCTCTTTTCTGCATTTCATTCAAATATTCTTGAGTGGCTAGCTTACTTCGTTGCAGGTTTGCTTGAACAACCGAATACTTTATGACGCCCGTTTCTATTAACAATATGACACGCTGGCCCTTGCTATCGTATCCCAGCGCCTCCTTATCGGACATACTTTGTCAAAAGCCCCATGGTCATGCTTGTCGATCTTGGCCTGGCGGCAGTTTTTGCACGATGCATGGTCACCCACCAGCCAAGCCGGACAGTCTTTCCTTAGATGAGGGCCAGAACAATGACTGCATAAGTCCGCCTCCTCCGTGCACATTTTCCTTCCGTGGCCAAAGCCAAGGCATTTGGTACACTGAAGCAGCGGAGATTGGTCATGCACTGGTCTCCTTTGTAAGTCAATATGGACTTCTCCTGCTACCGTGAGATTTTGCCATAGCTTTGGAGATACCTGAAGGACAACATGACTCTCTAAGGGGTTCCTAGCACGTCTTCGATATTTTACGCAGGCCCTGTAATCGGCTTCTGTAATGTCTTCCGTTACTTTTTTATTTTGTGTTCTGAGTGATTTTAGTATGTCTTCATCGGTATTGTAGATGAGGACATCTCGAATCATTATCAAAGGATCTTTACTTTTTGTTTCCTCTATGTTTAGTCCATGGAGCGACTTTCCTAGCTTTTCTTTGATTCTATTTAAGTCTTCCTTTCCACTGCAGCTCACTACCACCTTTTGGTTCCTTGCTTTTCTTATTCCGCTGACTTGGACTCCCATGGACCTAGCGTCCACCGCATCCCTTATTTTTTCCAGCACTTCTGAGCTGGTATCCTTCTCGTTTTTCGAGGAAATTATAATGGCATGGTTTGGCTTATGCGGTACTGCTACTTTCCTTGCCATGTCGGCATAAGTAAAAGGGGAGCGCGGTGTGTCCATAGTTCGCCCGAGTGTTTCCCCCAGATGTTCGGGTTTCAACACCTTTATGTCTTCACGGGTTTGGTCCATTGTTTGTTTTATCTCCTTTATCTGTTCCAGAACTTCAGACGTCGCAGTGCCACCACATTGGTGTACGCCGTCCTTTGCTGCAGTCTCATGAGGAATCAATGTTTGGCAGAATGATTTCACTTCTCTCAATGTCTGGTTAACGGGGGTTGTTATTTCTCTCTTTATTTCTTGTTGCTGCTTATAGATAGCTTCTTTTATTCCGTCTATCCTTCCAAAACCTTCTTTAATTAGTTCTGTTTGCTCTTCTAAAATTTTTATCAACACACTGTCCTCTTTTATCATCTGTTTTTCAGGAAGTTTGTCTTGTTCTTTTTGTGTGCTTAGACTTTTCCCTTGTCCCTTTACTGTATCTGTCTCCTTAACTAACTGGAATAGCCTCTCTATTGCACTCATAACTTCATTCTTAATCTCTGTTTTCAAATTCCTTGAATTTCCCAAATGCAACTTTGCCTTAGTAACGCAGGCCCTTGCCTCGGATAGTCGGTCAATGTATTTGGTTTTTGGCAATGGTGCTTTTTGGGGGGAGGTCTTTGGGTAGGTCTTTGGGTAGGTCTTTGCGTTTTCAGTGGGCAAATCCGACTTTCCGCTCTCCCACTCTCCTATGCTCCTTCTGACATACGCAATAGGCTGACTGTTTTCTCCAGTAGTTTGAGAGGGCCCTGCCTTCTCATTAGTCATTTCTACCGTTGGGTTAGCGTCCTTCGTCTTTTTAATGGGAGTATGAATTCCCAACATGTTCAGTCAGGCTTCGCCTGGTCAAAAATATCACAATTGTGTTATCAACACTTACTTACACAAACAGAAAAAAGCAAAACAATTATTGTCAAAAGACCCCAATAAATGACTTTCCCAAGTCCTTGTGCTAATCTGCTCCTGCTCATGGTTAGGTCATGGTAGGTTTTTTTTTTTTTTTTTTTTTTTTTTTTCCCCTGTCCGGGCGCAAGGCCCGGCCCGCGAGCTAATTTCCCCTGACACAGGTCAGAGACTTTATTTTCTTACATCTACTGTCTACTTTCTAATGTGGGATCAGGTTTTTGGGTTGTAAATCTATTTTCCTTATTTTTGGGATCTGGGGTTCTACTCTACTCCTATCATTTTATTATCGTTATTTTTATTTCTACTTACATACATATCTTGCTTCGATTATGATCTAGACATTGTACCCTTACATCTTTAATATTATAACTTCTTAAACTATTACATACTTATTCTAGTTTACATGAGTTGTATATTCTTGTTTTACATATATGCTGTTTATATATATCTTAATATATATAACACACATAACTTATTTATCTAGTTTTATTTTTTGCTATGACTTTATTTCCTATTTTTACACAATATTCTATGAAACTATCTCTAAGTACCTTATCTACAATTATATTATTTACATTTTCACGTTTTAAAACAATCCCAAGTTTCTGCTCTAGTTCGTACCTTTCCCGACCGTATATTGGACACTCTATCAGGACATGCGCCGCCGTTTCACTGATACCAGGCTCACATGGGCAGGATGGGTCCTCTTTACACTTAAACCGGTTTAAGTATTCAGAGAACCCACCGTGCCCGGTAATCATCTGGGTGAGCACTCCTGTGGGCTCTATCATTCTAACAATGTTATAGGCTTGCAGCGCATCCGGGAAGAACAATTTCGTTGCGCCTGCTGTTACACCTGATTTATATCTCCGATTCCATCTATCAAGCGAATCCATACGGATTTGTCGCTTGACAAATGAAACCGGACATAGGTCGTAATCTGGCTTCCTCTTAATCCTCAGCGCCGCATCTTTCGCAAGCTCGTCTGCGCGCTCGTTGCCTTCGAGTCCTGCGTGGGCCTTTATCCAGAATAGTGTGACCTTCTTATCCTGGTTCCTAATGGTTCCCATATTTCTTCGAGTTTCTACTGCCAGGGGATGCATCGTCCAGTTGTTTGTGATTGTCTCAAGTGCCGAGCGCGAGTCACTATATATGCCAAAGGTCATCTTTGGGCTTTTAAGAACCTCTTTGGTCGCCACACATATGGCCAGCAGTTCAGCCTGGTAGACCGTACAATAGGACGGCAGCTTCAATTTCCGGTTGCTGGTCTCGGCATCATCGCTCCAGAGAGACAATGCTGCTCCGACCTTACCTTCAATTTTGCTGCCGTCCGTGTAAATCCGCACTTGTTGATCATTGTGCGCGTCAACTTGCTCTTGGTCTACCAGGCTTATGAACTCAAGGCCAACATGTGTTGCTGGATGAGGGGTGTTTACGTACAGCTCCATGCGCTCCACCTCCCTGTCTCCCAGTGCTGGCTGGGGGGCTCCTCTCCTTGCCTCGTACAGAGCGGCTGCTTCCTGTATCCTTAGGTCAAGCGGAAGTACCCCAGCCAACACCAGCGCTGAGTTCAGGGAGACGGTGCGGTACGCTCTGCACAGTTTCTGTGCAAACCCACGCTGTACCGCGTTTAGTTGCTTTTGAACGCATAACTTGTTGGTCGCTGGTGCCCACACCCCTGCAGCATACATAATGACTGGCTCTACAACTGCTCTGTATATTATCCGAATAATTTCCGGATGGAGACCCCAGCTAATACGGGCTGCTTTAGCCAGTTGCCTGTAAAAACCCAGGGCCTTCCTACAGACGTTACCCACATGGTTGTTAAAGGTGAGTTTTTCGTCTATAGTCAGGCCCAAGATTTTGATTTCCTTCGCCAAGCCAATGGTGACCCCGCCCATGCTCAGATGTGGGGTATCGTATTTAAGCTTGTTTGTAAGCAACATCGCTTTTGTTTTATGCGGAGCAAACTTTAGCTTATTTTCGACACCCCACCCCCGGACATAGGCGAGAGCAGCATTTGCCCGACGTTGGACTTCGGCAGCTGTGTCTCCATCGAAAATCAAGACAACGTCGTCCGCAAAAGCCTGGCAGTAGTCCCCCCTTTGGTCCAGCCCTTTGAGCAGCGAATCTAACAGTAAATTCCAAAGGATCGGGCCTCCAATTGATCCTTGAACGCACCCTTTATTCGTTCCCTTGGAAACTTCCTCACCGGCATACCTCAACCTCACCATTCGATTTTCCAGGTAACTGTCCAGTAGCCTCCTTAGATTTACGGGACACTGTTCTTCGGCCAGCCGGACCCTGATCGCAGGCCACCATGCATTATCGAAGGCTCCCTCTATGTCTAGTGATACCATTGTAATTATCTTTTTCTGTTTCAGCTTTTCGCGTATATATTGTACCAAGACATAGAGGGAGTCCTCCGTGCTCTTTTGTGGCATGAATCCAAATTGCCGGGAACTTAGCTTCGGCAGCAGGTGCCATTTTACTCTTCCAACGAGCATCTTCTCCAGAATTTTACCCATCACTGGCAATAGTCCGATCGGTCTGTATGACTTTGGCTCCGTATATTTATCTTTCCCCGGCTTCCTTAGAGCTACTACCGTCGCCTCCTTCCAGATGATCGGGAAGTGGTTCAGCTCTAGACATTTATTTGCCAGTGATAGGTAAACCTCCGGATCATGATTTATGGCTCGCTCGCAGATGTCTGCCGTCAAGCCATCCGACCCCGGGGCCTTTTTCGGGTTGAAGCTCTTCACTACGGCTTTTAGCTCCTCTGGAGTAAACGGTGGGTCATGAACTTCACCATGCTCCAACCGGTTTACTTTTTCAGCTTCAGCTCTAATACGCGTGTGACCTTCACTATCATCGTCCTTATTATCCTCCGGGTAAAACGTCTCAACCAATAGTCTGGCTGACTCATTTTGGTCCAGGATCCTTCCATCTTTCACTAGTGGCAGATCTTCCTGTCTTCTCTCTGTTCTCCTGATAACCCGGTAAATCCCTTCCCATAGCCCCTCTCTTTCTTGTTTCCCACAAAATCCCTTCCAGCTCTCAATCTGACCTTTTACCGCTTCTAACTCGTATGTTTCTTTTGCTTGCAGGTACTCTTGGATGACCTTCTCCTTTCGGACTGGCGCTGCACATCGGATCCTACGCTTCTTGGTGAGGACGTCCTGCTGGAGTTTCACGAGCTCTTCCTTCCACCATGCGAAGGTGAGTACAGTGTTATTTTTCTTTTCTGGTATACTTTCATTGCAAGACTCTACTATTGTTTTTACATATTTAACTAATGTTTGCTCTAACCAAATTTTGTTGTCTATTTTAGATATTTCTGTTCTGTTTATTTGTTCGTCCTCTAGCAACTGGGCCATTTTCTCATGAAAAAGACCCCAATTTGCTTTTTTGCTATTATATTTTCGTGTAGTACGCCTTATGTCTATGCCTTTTGCTCTGGTGGTGTTGATTTCAAAAACGATGGTGTTGTGGTCTGAGCTCGTTAAAGTCTCGTCAACTCTCCAGTTTCCTATTAGGTTGAGAATATCCGATGTGCATGCCGTTAAGTCAACAAAGCTAGAGTACGTCTTATCCCCTCGTACTGTGAAGAAAGTTGGGGTGTTTCCAATGTTAAGTACCTGCAAGCCCATATCTTCGAGTGTTCCGGCCATCTCCTCTCCTCGATCGTCTACTCGGGCGCTGCCCCACCACGCACTTTTTGCATTTGCGTCTCCACCTACTATCAGTTTCCGACTGAACTTTTGCTCTAATCGCTTCAGTTGCTCCAGGTATGGCTGTATGGGTTTAGGATCGGGTTCAAAGTAGAAGGAGACCACTACAATTTCCCAAGCAGTTGTTCTCAGTTTGACCACTACGATGTTAGGCGTGGTGTATTCCGGAAACTGGATAACATCCACGTCTTCGTCAAAAACTGCGATTGCAGCTTTCGTGACTCCATTATCCCGGTTTGTGCTTTGGAAAATTCTAACCCCGTTGTAGTCTCGCATTCTACCTAGTCCCCCCACATACGGCTCCTGGAGCAATGCGAATGCCATTTTCTTTTCGCTGGCCGCAAGCAGCAGTTCCTTTGTTGCTAGCTCTTTGCGTTGTAAATTTGCTTGGGCTGCAATGTATGGCCGTCTTTTTGTCGGCTGTGTTTGTACGCCTGGGACGCCCTTAGCAATACGCTATGGTGGCTCTAGCTAGAGCATCCCATTTTCTCCTAATCGGGCACTCCTGGCTAAATGCATTGTGGTCAATTTTCCCATCGATTTTAGCGCGAACGCAGTTGCTACATGACGGGGGGACGGCAGCAAGCCAATCTGCACATTGTGACTTCATATGAGGGCCTCCGCAATGACTACACTTTTCCAGCGTCTCTTTGCAGAAACGCCGGCCGTGCCCATAGCCGAGGCACATCGAGCATTGGACCAGTGGTGACTGGTCCGCCACTCTGACCCGCTGCAAGTCCACGTGAACCGTCTCTGCCTCAACCATTCGCTGCCAAAGTATGGGGGAGACCCTCATTACGACATGGCTGGCGTGGGGATTCCTCGTCTGTTTTTTATAGGCAAGAGTGATTCTATCGTCGCCTTCATCAAGATCTTTGAATATCCCCCGGTTTTGATTCCTCAGAGCTCGCAGTATCTCCGGTCATGGTAGGTTAGGTTAGGTTAGGTTAGGTTAGGTTAGGTTAGGTTAGGTTAGGTTAGGTTAGGTTAGGTTAGGTTAGGTTAGGTTAGGTTAGGTTTTTTTTTTTTTTTTTTTTTTTTACTCCCGAGGGTAGGGGGGAATCCTCATGGATACCGCGGGGCTCGGGCCCCACGGTTATGTCCGACTCCGCCTTGGCGACCTACGGACTAAACCACCCCTCCCTTTGTCTAAATACTCCTCCGATGTATTTCGGAGACCTTTTTTAGGTTTCTTATCATCAGCATAATCCTTTAAAATACATCAATAATATAATTATATAAGTGTCATCTGTAATTGTATAATAATATATTCATAATAATTGTAAAACATTCAATGCAATCAAGTCATACTAATCAAAAAAAAAAACATAAACATAAAAATAAAATAAAAACATAAATCCAATCTTATAAAATTTTTGTCATTTTGTATAATATTATTATCGTCATAATAAATTCAGTAATATATTGTCGTAAAATAATTCAATTCTGTATAAATATTGTCATTAGATGTAATAATAATAAATATTTTATTAACCTACTCTCCTTTTAATGAGCCACGGAAAACAATCATTGTTCCCGTGTCTTATTCCTATTTACCACGTCCTGTGCTACTTTGGTGCAGAATGCTAGCAGGCGCGGCCTGGATTCTTTTCCAGCCATCATTTCACACAATGAGGTTCTGGTCAACGCTGTATCTGTTGCGGATTCCAGGTCGTGCCTGTCAGCACCATATTTCGGGCACTCAAGAAGCAAATGCTCTACCGTTTCATCTTTTTCAGGGTCACATGCGCATGAGGGATCGTCCTTGCACTTAAAACGAGTTAAGTACGAGGAGAATCCTCCATGGCCGGTCATCACCTGCGTCAATATGGGGGTAAGTTTAAATTTGTTAACTATTTTGTAAGCGTCCGCGACATTTGGCAAGAAAAGCTTCGTGAGCTGAGCTGTATCTCCTTTTGTGTACCGTAAGTTCCACTTGTCAATCGTTTGCTTCCTTATCTCACTCTTCGCGTATGAAACTGGACACTTGTCATAGTGCGCGGAAGTTTTTATGTTTAGGGCTGCTTGCTTTGCCAATTCGTCGGCGCGCTCATTTCCGGGAACTCCGACGTGTGCCTTCACCCAGTACAGCTTTATATCGCACCCCTTTGTCTTCAACGCAGCAATGTTTCGCCTGATTTCAAAGGCAAGGGGGTGAAAGGTATCTGGGTTCTGGACAATCTGAAGAGCAGACCTCGAGTCGCTCAGCACAGCCACCGCACTTTGCTTTTCCTTTAGCAGCTGCTCCGTGGCTTGATATAGTGCGTATAGCTCGGCTTGGAAGACTGTGCAGAACGACTCAAGTCTCATCTTCTTCGTCTTTGTCTCCGTCCCGTTTCTCCAGTATGTGTATGCTGCACCGACTTTCCCCTCCAATTTGCTCCCATCCGTGTATATCTGGATCTCGGGGAGCTGATGTTGTTCCAGGGTTTCGGGCAGCATATCGTCCAGGCAGACGAACTCCACATACTCTTCTTCGGCCGGATGTTGGGCTTGGAGGAAGCTTACGCGCTTCTCCATTTCCCTTTTGCCATAGTCCAGGGCTGTTTGTTTGCCTCTTTTTGCCTCGTACAGTTGAGCCGCCTCTTGGATCCGGAGGTCCAAGGGCAGTAGCCCGGCCAAGACTAATGCTCCGTGGAGAGGCACCGTGCGGTAAGCTTTGCAGATTTTCTGCACGAACCCACGCTGGATGGTGTTCAGCTGCTTCTGCACCATGATCTTATCCGCCGCTGGTGCCCACACGCTCGAGGCGTACATGACGATGGGCTCTATCACTGCGACATAGATTGCCCTGATGATGTCCGGGTTCAGCCCCCATTCTATTTTCGCCGTCTTTGCAAGCTGCTTGTAGATATCAGCGGCCTTACGACAGACATTTCCCACGTGTTTGTTGAAGGTGAGTTTTTTGTCTATCGTAAGGCCGAGCAGCTTTATTTCGTCCACGACGGGTATGTCAACCCCGCCCATGTGCATGATTGGGATATCAAACTTGAGTTTGTTGGTAATTATCATGGCGTTTGTCTTGTGTGCCGCAAACCGAAGTTTGTTTTTGATTCCCCATTCATGCACATACGCGAGGGTGTCGTTGATATGACCTTGTATATTGGCAGCTGATTTCCCGGAAAACATCAGGACAACGTCGTCCGCGAACGCCTGTACATGCACTCCTCGAGCGACCAGGTCATCCAGCAGGGGGTTTAGCAGCAAATTCCAAAACGTGGGTCCCCCTATCGACCCTTGCACGCAGCCCTTTTCCGTCGTCTTGCTGACAGATTCACCCGCATACTTCACCACCACTCTCCTCTCCTCCAAGTAGTGGTTCACAAGTTTTCTCAAGTTTAACGGACATTTCATATTTATGAGCTGACATTTAATAGCTGGCCACCATGCACTGTCAAACGCCCCCTCGATATCGAGTGACACGATGACCATAAGCTCCTTCTTTCGCAGGTTCTCCCGAATTTTTTGCATGAGGTCGTATAGTGCGTCCTCGGTACTTCGCTGTGGGACAAAGCCGTACTGTCTGGGGTTAGACTTTGGTGATAAGTGCCATCTGATCCTCCTTACCATCATTTTTTCGAGGACTTTCCCCAGAACTGACAGTAGTCCAATCGGTCGGTACGACTTTGCCTGGCTGTAATCGCTTTTCCCGGGTTTACGCAACACTACGACCGCTGCCTCCTTCCAGGGTGACGGGAAGCAGGACAGGGACAGGCACTTATTGAGCACTGCCAGGAAGACTTCTTTCGCGGCCAATATTGCTCTCAAGCAGATATCCGCCGTGAATCCGTCCGGTCCTGGGGCTTTCTTGGGATCAAAGCTGTCGAGGGTTCTTTTTAATTCGGCCATTGAGAACGGCGGGTCATTTCGGTCGTCGGGAGTTGCATCGCAAATTGCATCAGCTGATTCTCTAATTGTTTTGTGGATATCACTATCCCCACTACGATTATCACCCGGGAAAAATGTATTTGCGAGCAACTCAACCGATTTTTCTGGACCCAATACCGTTCCGTTTTCCTCTAACAGCTGGTCCTCGTGCCTCCCTGTCTTCCTTCTTATCACCCTGTACACCCTATCCCACATGCTCTCCTTGTCCTGCTTTGTACAGTTTTCTTTCCAGCTTTCAGTTTGAGCCTTGTCCGCTGCTAACTCAAACGTCTCAACTGCTTGCAGGTAGTCCCTCACTACGTGGTCCCGTCTACGAGGTGCTGCGCAACGGATCCGGCGTCTCATCGTGATCGCAACACCCCTCAAGCGTTCCAGTTCATCGGTCCACCAAGGTAAGTAATCTTTTTTTGTTTTGTTTTTAATTAAAGGTATAGAATTTTGACATGCTTTCCGAATGCTGTTTATATATTTACTAATTATCGTTTCTAATTGTTCTTTGGTCTCTAATCTTTCTACGTTTTCAAGGGTTATGCAGTCTTCTTCTACTTGTGTTTTAACTTCCTTAGTGAACCGACTCCAGTCCGCTTTCCGGGTGTTGTACAGACGCGTGGAGGCCCGCTTTCTTGGCTCTGAAGGCTTCTCCAGACAGAGGGTGAAAGTGATGGCATTGTGGTCTGAACTGGTGACCGTCGTGTCTACCTTCCAGTCCGTGACATGCTGCAGTAAACGCGAAGAACAGACCGTTATATCCACGTTACTGGTAAAACGGCGGTCCCCTCGAATTGTGTCGAAGGTAGGGTCAGTACCACAGTTCAAGATGTTCATGTCCACCTCGTCTAGAAACTCCTTACAGAGCATGCCTCTCTCATTTTCTACTTCACTCCCCCACCACGTGTTCCACGCATTCACATCACCTCCGACCAGAACCTTGTCCGTCCGCACCGAGTCCAGGAGTTCCTTAAGCCGGTCTAGATAAGGCTCAAGCGGCACACTATCCTCAAAATAGACCGAAACCACTGTAACCATCCATTTATCTGTTTTAAGGGTTGTGAGAACAATGTTTTCGGTCACAGTGGTTTGATCATTCAATATTTGGATGTCATCGTCGAAGATAATGACGGCGGCTTTTACTGGCTTCGACCTGTTTCGTTCGCATTGAACGATGCGAGTGCCCTTGTACCGCTTGAGCTCCCCCCCGGCCCCCACATAAGGCTCCTGTACCAGCGCTAAACTTACACTCCTCGATCGGCATTCCAGAAAGAGTTCGTCCGTTGCGAGCCGTTTACGCTGAAGGTTAGCCTGTATTGCCTTATAGCGTCTATGTTCTGAGGCTGTACTTAAAGCTGTGGTCCCCGGGGTGCCCTTAGCAATACGCCACACTAGACCTCGCTATAGCGTCCCACTTCTTACGCATGGGGCAGTCCCCATCGAACGCGTTATGCCCAGTCTCGTGACACTTTGCCAAGGAACAGTTGCGGCAGGTTGGAGCCTCACACGCTAGGTACGACGGACAGTCCACCCGAAGGTGCGGCCCGGTGCAATAACTACACAGGTCAGCCGGCTCCTTACAGAGCCTGCGCCCGTGCCCATACCCCAGGCATCGCGTACACTGTACGAGCGGGCTCTGATCTTGGACTGCCACGTACTGGAGATCGATGTGTATGCGCCCGGCCACGGTCAGCTTCTGCCACACTTTAGGAGAGACCTGTAAGACGACGTGGTTCTCATGGGGGTTCCTGGCCCTGCGCCTGTACCTCACCATAGCCCTGAACTCATCGTCTCCCAGGTCCCCCAGCAGGCCGGCGTTTTGGGTCCTGAGCGACGCCACAATCTCATCGTCCTTGTTGAAAGTGAGGAGGTTTTTAATAATTATCAGCGGGTCTTTATTCTTCGCCTCTTCTACACTGAGATTTTTGTTTTTGGCCGTGATCTTCTCACTCACTTTCCTCAACTCCTCCTTTGTGGCGCAGCTCAGGACAACCTTTTGATTCCTGACCTTTTGGACTCGGGTCACTTGTAGGCCGTTGGTCTTTGCTTCGAGCGCCGCTCTCACCTTCCCCAAAACTTCATCGCTTGTGTCTCTCTCGATGTCAGAGGACACAATGATGGAGTGCTTGGGGCGGTTTGTAGGTGGGGCTGCGCTTGACGGTCTCGAGAGGACGTCAGCGTATGACGGGATCGTCTCCTGCATGGTGCAGACTCTACGACCCGTCTCTTCGGTCTTTTGGCTCAGTTCTTTTATCTCCTCTACAAGTTGGTCAATGCCTCCAGGTTGCTTATCCTGGAGGGCCTTCCTCTGCATGTCCATTTCCTTTTTGAGCTCACTCATCTTCACATTACTCTCCCTCACCAGCCGGCTATGCTCAGCCAGGGAGTCATAGAGTTGTGAGAGAGTGAGCCCATCGTTTCCTTCTTTTTCAAAGGAAACCGCACCGATGGCAACAGCATCCGATACTGTCGCGGTCGCCTGGATCTTTCCGCGACCCACGCCACCCGGTGGTTTTTCCGCCTCTGCCTCCTTTACAAGTTGGTAGAGGCGGTCTAGTTGCTGCGTGACACTGTCTTTTATGTCCGTCCTCAGGTTCCTCGAGTGTTTTAACTGAAGTTTGGCCTTGACTAGACAGGACTTTGCCTCCGCAGACCGGGTAGCGTAAGTGGTGGTTGGCGATGACGAGCCTTCCGAGGCCTCCGTCGATGTTTTACAGAGTACCTCCTGCGTGGGTACAGTTTTAGGTATTGCCCTTGAAGGGCCCGCCACATCGGCTGCCACCTTTTTTAGAGGAGATTTATATTTGGTGATGGGGGATTTGGACTTTCCCGCCTCCCATTCTCCAATACTACGCCTCACATTCGAGGCCGCGCCACTCGAGGCAGAAGGACCCGCCTTCTCCAGCGGTGCCGTCGCCAAGTTGGGAGATTTTTGGCCATCCTCGGAGAAGTCCACCAGAGGGAATGTTGTGTCCATTTGAGGGGCCTCCTTTGTCGGTTTGGACTTCTTAATGGGAGTATGAATTCCGAGCATGTTCCGTTAGGCTTCGCCTAGTCAAATATATCACAATAGTGATGTCAACTTAAATAAATATACAACAAAGAATATAAACACAATAAAACAGTTTTTGTCAAAATATCCTAAAAATATGTATTTTACAAGACTTTACCCTGGTCTGTTCTTGGCTTAGGCTTATCAGAACCCAGTGATGTATGTATCAATCAATTCGTAAAATTTTGCACAAAATTATAATTCAATAAAGTTCTCCTGGGTGGGAGGATGGGTTCTTACTAGGGTGGGTGGGCGGGCGGAAAAAATGAAATCCGAACAGTTTTTAACTGTCGGGTGTAAACTTTTTGTACTGGGAGGTCCCGGATTTTCACAGGATCGGGTTCGCGGGGTGCTCCCGGATCTTTTGACACCCGTGACGGAGGCGGTCAGGTGTAAGTTTGCACGGAACCCTAAAAAATCCTGTAAAAACGCGAGATATTGGTTTTATAACGGTTTTTTGACTCTAATTTGAAAATTTAGTATGGGACTGTTCCCGGATCTTCACGGTTTCGGGTGCGGGACGCGCACGCGGATCTATTGAGACCCGTGACGCCGCAATAAGGTGCAAGTTTGCTCGGCACCCGAAAAATAACCGTAAAAAACGGTTTTTTCCCAAAAATTTCGGTTTTTTAAACTAACGGATGCGTTTTTGTTTCAGGTACAGCTAGTACTCGCGGAGACGCGTCTATCGGTGTATCACACTCATATACAGGACCTGGGTAAGTACCTTTAAAAATTACGTTTTTGTTTTCCGTATCGCCGGTTAGGTGGATTTTTCACTATAGACCAAGTACTGAGAAAATTTCGATGTTCTATTTTCGTTCTTTCTTGCAGCCCACGCTACAGACGCAGCTCCGTAGAGGTACGCCTGAACGTTTATTGCTGAAAAAAGATGACTACACCTGAAAAAATACACTGAAAAGTGGCAAAATTGGGTGACGGGCGAAAAAATGAAATCCGAACAGTTTTTAACTGTCGGGTGTAAACTTTTTGTACTGGGAGGTCCCGGATTTTCACAGGATCGGGTTCGCGGGGTGCTCCCGGATCTTTTGACACCCGTGACGGAGGCGGTCAGGTGTAAGTTTGCACGGAACCCTAAAAAATCCTGTAAAAACGCGAGATATTGGTTTTATAACGGTTTTTTGACTCTAATTTGAAAATTTAGTATGGGACTGTTCCCGGATCTTCACGGTTTCGGGTGCGGGACGCGCACGCGGATCTATTGAGACCCGTGACGCCGCAATAAGGTGCAAGTTTGCTCGGCACCCGAAAAATAACCGTAAAAAACGGTTTTTTCCCAAAAATTTCGGTTTTTTAAACTAACGGATGCGTTTTTGTTTCAGGTACAGCTAGTACTCGCGGAGACGCGTCTATCGGTGTATCACACTCATATACAGGACCTGGGTAAGTACCTTTAAAAATTACGTTTTTGTTTTCCGTATCGCCGGTTAGGTGGATTTTTCACTATAGACCAAGTACTGAGAAAATTTCGATGTTCTATTTTCGTTCTTTCTTGCAGCCCACGCTACAGACGCAGCTCCGTAGAGGTGCGCCTGAACGTTTATTGCTGAAAAAAGATGACTACACCTGAAAAAATACACTGAAAAGTGGCAAAATTGGGTGACGGGCGAAAAAATGAAATCCGAACAGTTTTTAACTGTCGGGTGTAAACTTTTTGTACTGGGAGGTCCCGGATTTTCACAGGATCGGGTTCGCGGGGTGCTCCCGGATCTTTTGACACCCGTGACGGAGGCGGTCAGGTGTAAGTTTGCACGGAACCCTAAAAAATCCTGTAAAAACGCGAGATATTGGTTTTATAACGGTTTTTTGACTCTAATTTGAAAATTTAGTATGGGACTGTTCCCGGATCTTCACGGTTTCGGGTGCGGGACGCGCACGCGGATCTATTGAGACCCGTGACGCCGCAATAAGGTGCAAGTTTGCTCGGCACCCGAAAAATAACCGTAAAAAACGGTTTTTTCCCAAAAATTTCGGTTTTTTAAACTAACGGATGCGTTTTTGTTTCAGGTACAGCTAGTACTCGCGGAGACGCGTCTATCGGTGTATCACACTCATATACAGGACCTGGGTAAGTACCTTTAAAAATTACGTTTTTGTTTTCCGTATCGCCGGTTAGGTGGATTTTTCACTATAGACCAAGTACTGAGAAAATTTCGATGTTCTATTTTCGTTCTTTCTTGCAGCCCACGCTACAGACGCAGCTCCGTAGAGGTGCGCCTGAACGTTTATTGCTGAAAAAAGATGACTACACCTGAAAAAATACACTGAAAAGTGGCAAAATTGGGTGACGGGCGAAAAAATGAAATCCGAACAGTTTTTAACTGTCGGGTGTAAACTTTTTGTACTGGGAGGTCCCGGATTTTCACAGGATCGGGTTCGCGGGGTGCTCCCGGATCTTTTGACACCCGTGACGGAGGCGGTCAGGTGTAAGTTTGCACGGAACCCTAAAAAATCCTGTAAAAACGCGAGATATTGGTTTTATAACGGTTTTTTGACTCTAATTTGAAAATTTAGTATGGGACTGTTCCCGGATCTTCACGGTTTCGGGTGCGGGACGCGCACGCGGATCTATTGAGACCCGTGACGCCGCAATA